>CM056380.1:54686598-55321598 GCA_029718625.1 Synaphobranchus kaupii | reverse complement strand
CACACACACACGCACACACACACACACACACACACACCATGTTCTTTTTGATTGGCAGCTTTTGTGTCAGTGTGCTCTTGTGGCTGATATTGTCTCAGGTAAGAAAAGTAACATTTTACCCTTGTGTGTGTTTGTGTGTTTGTGTTCGTGTGTGTACTTTCTAGGGTGAAGTTGGACCCCGTGGACTGCCAGGTCCAGTGAGTATGGAGACACAGATTGCTTTATTGTGTTTGTCTCCTTTCCCCAAACATGAAACGTGTGATTGCATTGTCAGTGTTCAGATCTGGCACACAGCTGTGCAGTGCTCATTCAGTCCCACTAGTAGATGTGACAACAGCTAGCCGACAGTGTTCTCACAGTGTACCAGCAGTGTGCCCGTATTATTAGCAGCTAGCACAGGAAATGGTCTCACTCTCTTTAGCTACTGTCGCTTTGGGAGCACCTGTCAAAGGAGGGATGTGGGAGTGCATATAATAAAGTCTGATGTGAGAGATGTGCGAGTGCATATAATAAAGTCTGATGTGAGAGATGTGGGAGTGCATATAGTAAAGCCTGACATTTGAGATGTGGGAGTGCATATAGTAAAGCCTGACGTGAGAGATGTGGGAGTGCATATACTAAAGCCTGAAGTGAGAGATGTGGGAGTGCATATAGTAAACCCTGAAGTGAGAGATGTGGGAGTGCATATAGTAAAGCCTGAAGTTAGAGATGTGGGAGTGCATATAGTAAAGCCTGAAGTGAGAGATGTGGGAGAGCATATAGTAAAGCCTGAAGTGAGAGATGTGGTAGTGCATATAGTAAAGCCTGAAGTGAGAGATGTGGGAGTGCATATAGTAAAGCCTGAAGTGAGAGATGTAGGAGAGCATATAGTAAAGTCTGAAGTGAGAGATGTGGTAGTGCATATAGTAAATCCTGAAGTGAGAGATGTGGGAGTGCATATAGTAAAGTCTGAAGTGAGAGATGTGGGAGTGCATATAGTAAAGCCTGAAGTGAGAGATGTGGGAGTGCATATAGTAAAGCCTGCCGTGAGAGATGTGGGAGAGCATATAGTAAAGCCTGAAGTGAGAGATGTGGGAGTGCATATAGTAAAGCCTGAAGTGAGAGATGTGGGAGTGCATATAGTAAAGCCTGCCGTGAGAGATGTTCAGTCTCTCAGGAAATCAGGAGTTAGGAGATGATTCATGTTCTCATGTATTACTAGTTTTGTTGAAGTTCGATTTATAGGGGGATGGTGGGGGGGGGGGGGGGGGGGGGTGAAGTGTTGTAAAATGAAATCCGCCTTTGAAAGAAAAAAAAAAAGAAACAGCATTGAAAACAATAGACTGCAGCAAATCTCTCCTTTGAGAAAGGCTTAGCAGTGCTTCTCTCTCTCAGGGATGGGTATTTTGTTGGTGTTGGTATTGATAATCATTTCAAAAGACAGCCCTGATGTTTTGGCGGTGATGATCTAAAACAGTGGTCCTCAACCCTGGTCCTGGGGACCCCCTGTGTATGCTGGTTTTCGTTGCAACCACAGTTGCAATCCCAGAATTTTAACAAGCTGTTATTTTTTCTTAATTAGGTGTTTTAATTGTATAGAGAGAACACTTTAAACTCTTTACTCTCTTAAGCCACGTTATGTTAGCAATAGCTATGCATGCTTTGAAGAAAAAAAAATGCCATGTTCATTATGCTCATTGTGTTATATTGCAAATAATTACAAAGAAGAGGTAAGAACTCAGGTGAATAGGCTCCTAATTAGGTAATTGTTCCTTCATAATCTTTTCCTTAAACTTGTTAACACAATGCAGGTTTGGCTCGTTATCATTTGCTTTTCTTTGAATTCTTCATTATTTACCAAACGGTTAGTTTTAGTGGCCATGTGTCCACAATTTCACCAATTATGAGCCAATTGATTCACCTCAGTCTTTAATTTGATCAGTTAAAACATTTTTTACCTCCTTTTAATTGTTTACAATACAGCAAAATGTGAATATTGGACTTTTATTCTTCATGGCATGCATAGCTATTACTAACATAATGTGGCTTAAGAATGTGAATAATCCCTCTAAACATTAAAAACACCTAATTAAGAAAAATTAACAGCTTGTTAAAATTCAAGTATTGCAATTGTGGTTGGAACGAAAACCAGCATACACAGGGGGTCCCCAGGACCAGGGTTGAGGACTACTGATCTAAAAGGACGCCGGGAAGGGGAATGGCTCGTACAGTGATAAAGGATATTATGTGTTTGGCCACATTAATCAGCCTCTTATAGATCAAATGACATTTTTCAGTTTGTGTTCTTCACCAAAAAGACATTTCCTTTGTAGACCGTTCCACTGTGTGGTTACCTCTGCATTCAACTCTAAAGGCCAGATTCAGAGATGGCGAACATAAGGCATGCGCTTAAGTGCCTCTCCTGCATGGCTTTTACGCGGGGTGATCTACACCGTGTTCTAACTTTTGCACCGTGTGTGCTAACTCAAAATGTGAGTGGTACAGGGCGTGATATTCTAACATCCATTTATATGAATGATGCTGTATTTTTCATAATGATCTATTGGTGGCGCTAGTCATAAACCACCTTTTTTTCCAAACAAAGTTGCGCTGAAAAGAATAATTAAGTGTAATAATCTGTAACTCTCGTCAAACCTCACCCCACTCACATACACTGCCCGGCCAAAAAAAAAGTCGCACACTCTAATATTTCGTTGGACCGCCTTTAGCTTTGATTACGGCACGCATTTGTTGTGGCATTGTTTCGACAACCTTATGCAATGTCACAACATTTATTTCCATCTAGAGTTGCATAAATCTTTGGCTGAGATCTTGTATTGACGCCGGGAGAGTCAAACCACTAAAGTGTTCTCCAGCACATCCCAAAGACTTTCAATTGGGTTAAGGTCAGGAATCTGGTGGCTAATTCATGTGTGAAAATGATTCCTCATGCTCCCTGAACCACTCTTTCACAATTTGAGCCTGATGAATCTTGGCATTGTCATCCTGGCATATGCCCATTGATGGGATAACCTGGTCATTCAGTACATTCAGGTACTTAGCTGACTTCATTTTATTGCTGCATAATGTTGCTGAGCCTAGACCTGACCAACTGAAGCAACCCCAGATCATAACACTGCCTCCATAGGCTTGTACAGTGGGCACTATGCATGACGGGTGCAATGGCGACTTTTTTTTTGGCCGGGCAGTGTATATACAGAAAGGCTTAAAACAGCGGAAAGTCAAATACCTGAATCACAAATAGCTTAAGCTAAGCGGAATTTTGGGAGTAAGTGACATTTGCGTGCGATTATCTCAACTCTGAATCTGGCCGGGCAGTGTATATACAGAAAGGCTTAAAACAGCGGAAAGTCAAATACCTGAATCACAAATAGCTTAAGCTAAGCGGAATTTTGGGAGTAAGTGACATTTGCGTGCGATTATCTCAACTCTGAATCTGGCCCTAAATGCAGTTTTCCACTGTTAGAAGGCCTGACTTAGTTCTTCCATTACTAGATTACATTTTTATTAAATTTGAGTTTGAATGATTTGGGACATATTGAAAATGAATGATTTGGGACATATCGACATATTGTTTCCCGGTTGAAGCTTTGTATTGAGCTTGGGTACCAATTACAGTGCATATGTGTCACTAGTGTGTCAGTAATAATTCCAAAGTTATAATTGCCCTAAATGCAAAGGGGAGTGGTTAAAAGTGGCACATTATGCCTTTTTAACATTCTAAAGAGAAAGCTCTATTTCAGTTTCTGAACTTCTTTCTCTTGCCGTCCATGCTATATAGCCATAACAGAATGGGCTTTCTTTAACACGTCAGAGGGCTTAAAAGCCAGAAAGAGGACTGAGCTTGCTTGTGACAGTTAAAACCAGGCTGCAGTTTAACTATGCCCCCTCCTCCCTGCACATCCCAGAGGGAAACACTCAGCCTGTTGGTGTGTTTGTTTACAGGTGATGACAGCTCATGGACTGAGGCATCTTTCCGGGCCCGTAAGTGCACATGAGAGTGTGGAACAATGCAGAAGATTGCCATTGGACTAAGTGTCATTTTCAGTGTCCCTTGGTGTTTTATTGAGAACTTGTACTTTAACATGGCCTGTAAATCAACCAATCAATCAATCAATCTGTTTGTCAATATATGTTTCTGTTAAATAGATTCTTGAGAGTGCTTTTCATACAATTTATTCAAGTCATAAAACAGCTATTGTGCTTCAGTAGAGGATTTGTATGTGCCATTAATATAATATGTGATCAGCCTGTGCTGATCAGAGATTCAAGCCTAACAAAATGCCTTTAACCCCGTTGTCCCTTTTGGACAAAGATGAACCTTATGAGCAAGTCTGTTCTATGTGTTGCGGTAGATGAACTGATATTAGACAAAGCTGAAACAGGCCTTGTTAACCGCCCTTTAACAGGCCTTGTTAAACTGATAGCTGAAGCTGAAACAGGCTTTGTTAAACCGATAGCTGAAGCTGAAACTGGCTTTGTTAAACTGATAGCTGAAACTGAAACAGGCCTTGTTAAACTGATAGCTGAAGCTGAAACAGGCCTTGTTAAACTGATAGCTGCAGCGGAAACAGGCCTTGTTAAACTGATAGCTGAAGCTGAAACAGGCCTTGTTAACCGCACTTTAACAGGCCTTGTTAAACTGATAGCTGAAGCTGAAACAGGCCTTGTTAAACTAATAGCTGAAGCTGAAACAGGCCTTGTTAAACTAATAGCTGAAGCTGAAACAGGCCTTGTTAAACTGATAGCTGAAGCTGAAACAGGCCTTGTTAAACTGATAGCTGAAGCTGAAGCTGAAACAGACCTTGTTAACCACCTTTTTCTCTGTGTCCTCTGAGGGAGAAGCAGGTGAAAAGGGACAGAAGGGAGAGAGCGGTAATCAGGTATGTTTCTACACACAGCACAAATACGAATGACCTGCTTTTGCACTAAAAACTGAAAGGAATATTTAAAAGTGTGTGTGTTTAATTATAGATGTGTAGAGAGATCAAACGTGCAATTTTGCAAATTGAATTATTTTATGTTATTAAAAAAGGTTTGGCTTAATGTGTCCATCATCTTTAGTATTGCATATTTTACAGTTTAATGTAATGTGAATATGGCTGTTTTGTGCTGAGGGGGATAGCTCTATAATTTGCTGTAACGTACATTGTGAATCACAGCAATAATTGCAATTGTGTTTATCTGCAGTTCATTACATGAACACTTTTGTTTTTGTTATATTCTGGGCTATCTATAGTGATAAATGAGTCAATAATAATCCATTTCTGATTTTGAGATTTCAGTCTGTGATTCATCTTATTACATATAGGATTGTAAGTGAACAAATGGTTTGGCATAGCTTGCATGTATTAAGTTTAAATTTACAGAATTTCAAGTTTGATTTCCCTGCATTTTTCACCATTAAAGCAATCCTCGGGTCATCAAAATCTCGTTTGCCTGGGAGCAAAAATATTATAGCTCACACAACGGGAACACGGTGGAAAAACAGTCTGAACACATAGAAAACTCACAGTGCGTGCAAACAGGACGAACACAGTTTCCACACACAGGGAAAGTATTGATTGATGGGGACTGATATTGAGTCAAAATAATTATTTTTGTCATGATAATGAATGATAATGAATTTGTCAGATGGAATTGTGGGTGACAGAGAGTCTGGTATTTGGTATTTAATTCCAAAGGACCGCCACTATCTCTGCACAGGAGTCTTAAAAGCCACCACATTGTTTCTGAAAGAACATTGAAAGGAAGGTTTTGAAAGGAAAGTGGTTAGCTTGTCAGACAGTGCTTATCAATAAGCAAGAGAGAGAACAGAAGCCGTCTTGGTATGTTATTGTGTAAGGCTGCATTGTTGAATTTTTCTGTTTCAATTAAAGATGAGAGAATGAGCCAGACAAACAACATGTTTTCCTCTTTCTCTTTCCCAATGCTATCAGGGTGATATTGGCATCCAAGGACCCCCTGGCCTAAAGGTAACACACTTTATGATGCATGTCAATTCTACACTTTTTTTTCTTAACAATAATTAAAGGACAAAGAGTACATCTATGGCAGGTTGGATTTGGTCCCTAGGCTGCAAACTGAATAGTTCTGGTCCAAAAGAACAAATATCCTGAGTGACGAATGGGCGTGAAATATCTAGGCGATTGAAATGATTTATAAAGCAAGAACGAACCGGACTGGTTATACATGATTATGACTCTGAAAAGCAAGAATGAACCGGACTGGTTATACATGATTATGACTCTGAAAAGCAAGAATGAACCGGACTGGTTATACATGAGTATGACTCTGAAAAGCCAGAATGAACCGGACTGGTTATACATGATTATTACTCTGAAAAGCAAGAATGAACCGGACTGGTTATACATGATTATGACTCTGAAAAGCAAGAATGAACCGGACTGGTTATACATGATTATGACTCTGAAAAGCGAGAATGAACCGGACTGGTTATACATGATTATGACTCTGAAAAGCAAGAATGAACCGGACTGGTTATACATGATTATGACTCTGAAAAGAAAGAATGAACCGGACTGGTTATACATGATTATGACTCTGAAAAGCAAGAATGAACCCGACTGGTTATACATGATTATGACTCTGAAAAGCAAGAATGAACCGGACTGGTTATACATGATTATGACTCTGAAAAGCAAGAATGAACCGGACTGGTTATACATGATTATGACTCTGAAAAGCAAGAATGAGCCGGACTGGTTATACATGATTATGACTCTGAAAAGCAAGAATGAACCGGACTGGTTATACATGATTATGACTCTGAAAAGCAAGAATGAACCGGACTGGTTATACATGAGTATGACTCTGAAAAGCAAGAATGAACCGGACTGGTTATACATGATTATGACTCTGAAAAGCAAGAATGAACCGGACTGGTTATACATGATTATGACTCTGAAAAGCAAGAATGAACCGGACTGGTTATACATGATTATGACTCTGAAAAGCAAGAACGAACCGGACTGGTTATACATGATTATGACTCTGAAAAGCAAGAACGCAAAGTAAATAATAGTTTATAATAATGACAAATCACAGGAATTACTTTTCTGTGGTGCTTGCGCTGTGTTGTAAAATGTGCAGAAACAGATCTTAATTTAAAATTATTTTTCTTGCTCCCTCTTTATGTCTTTATGTATTCTCTCTCCCCAAGGGGGTGAAGGGAAGCAGCGGACCGCCAGGCCCAGTGGGACCTCATGGTGTAGAGGTGGGTTCTCTCCAGTCCCACGTCCCGAATAGAGCTTGCGGTTCACTGGATGGTATGACCTGTGTGGCACAGGCTGTAACAGGAAACAGTGTGGGATTGAGATTTCTGAGCCTGTTCATTACCAGTGGTGCAATAATTGATGTTCACCATTGATTCCACAGTTTCACAAGAAAATATGAATCAGCTAAAGGATACTATGAAGGGGATTGTTGGGGGGGGGGGGGGGGGGGGCATGGGGTACAGCTGTACCACAGAGCCTGTGTGACCAAATGAGGCTATAACACAGAGTCAGTCTGTGTCACAGAATCATGCTATAACACAGAGTCAGTGTGCGTCATAGAATCAGGCTATAACACAGTCAGGCTGTGTCATAGAATCAGGCTATAACACAGTCAGTCAGTGTGTGTCATAGAATCAGGCTATAACACAGTCAGGCTGTGTCATAGAATCAGGCTATAACACAGTCAGTCAGTGTGTGTCACAGAATCAGGCTATAACACAGAGTCAGTCTGTGTCATAGAATCAGGCTATAACACAGAATCTGTCTGTGTCATAGAATCAGGCTATAACACAGTCAGTCTGTGTCATAGAATCAGGTTATAACACCGTCAGTCTGTGTCATAGAATCAGGCTATAACACAGAATCAGTCTGTGTCATAGACTCAGGCTATAACACAGTCAGTCTGTGTCATAGAATCAGGCTATAACACAGTCAGGCTGTGTCATAGAATCAGGCTATAACACAGTCAGTCAGTGTGTGTCATAGAATCAGGCTATAACACAGTCAGGCTGTGTCATAGAATCAGGCAATAACACAGTCAGTCAGTGTATGTCACAGAATCAGGCTATAACACAGAGTCAGTCTGTGTCACAGACTCAGGCTATAACACAGAGTCAGTCTGTGTTATAGAATCATGCTATAACACAGAGTCAGTCTGTGTCACAGAATCAGGCTATAACACAGAGTCAGTGTGTGTCATAGCATCAGGCTATAAAACAGTCAGTCTGTGTCATAGAATCAGGCTACAACACAGTCAGTTTGTGTCACAGAATCATGCTATAGCACAGAGTCAGTCTGTTTCATAGAATCAGGCTATAACACACAGTGTGAAAAAATCAAAGGATTCTGAAATTCCTTTTAGCAGAATTTCCATTCATTTGAAAAGAAGGGAGATTTTATCCTCAACCTGCTTTGGAAACGGCTTATCTTTCAAAATTTTAACCAAATTCTTCAAGGTTGAGGCCTGAAAGAAAAACACAATTTACAGTTATTTATATATCGTACAATGTTGAGTACGGTTTGCATTGAATAAACCAAGCAAAAGAAGAGAGCTCAGCTACAAAGGATGATCTTTTCCTGATGGGTCAGACAGGTCTCTGCACAGTCTAACAGTCAGCCTTCTGATTGGGCATGCAGGTGTTGCCATGTTCTGTAAGCCAATCCCAGGTGATAATGTCCCTAGTCCTTTTGTCTTACAGGGCAAAGAGGGCCTGCCAGGACCGATTGGACTGCGGGGATTTCCAGGAAACGTGGTAAGAGAGGCCACTCTCACTGCCTTTCCTGTCATGTCCCTTATCTTCACTTGCCAAAAAAAAAGGAAAACAACAAAACCCTGAATTGTTACATAGATGATCAGTAATCAAATTTGAGAATTAATTAGCGTATGCAGCGAGATTTGAGAGCTTTATGTGCGAAGGACGTGGGCACAGACCCAATCTGTTCCCAGCACCTGCTTTCCGTAATGAGCATCTGTCTTTATCCAAATGTGGAGTTTGGGGAGTGGTGGGGATCTCAGAAATCCCAGCCAGTGAAAATGTTTCTCTGGAACATTCTGCCTTGAGCGAGGTGAGAGGAGGGGTAGCTAAACACTTTGCTGATAGATGTGTCTTTTTTCCAATCAATTACAGGGCTCTCCTGGGGACCCTGCGCTGCCTGGAAAGGACGGACTTAAAGGAGAGAAGGTGGATTTAGAAGTCAAATACATACGTACTGTATATAAATAACGTATCAAAATGACTGTGGTGGAGAGGGGGGGGATGGGGGGTTGGAGAATGTTATCATCTATGTTTCTATTTCTGATTTCCTGATTCAAGCTTCCTCTCGTCTCTCGTCATTTCATCCTGAGTGTGTCATTACAGTCTGTTCATTCCGCAATCACTTCCCTTCCTAGCCTTGGTGACAGCCTTGCTGTTCCCTCCAAAAATCACCGTTTTCAGTAACACTTTAATTCAGTGTCCTTTCAATGACATGTTTAAGTAATTAAAAGGTCGACCAGAACGTGGCTAAACTTTATTTAACTGTATATCTGGCTGTTAAAGACAGCAGTGGGCATAAGGGATGGATGGGGAAGTGGGTGCAGGGTTAAATCCCAGGTGAAGCAGTGTTATTGTACTCTTGAGGATGCTGCTTAATCTGAAGTGCTTCTGTACATATCCAGCTGCGTAAAGGGATTGTATGCAAACAATTTGAGCTGTCTAAATCACTTTGGATATGAGCATCCGCTAAATTTCTAAAATGTGTTTACTCTATTTCACCCTCCCAAACGTTTATTGCATGCTACCTGCTCATTGCCTACCTGCCTTCCACTTCACAAATGTATCCTACACAGTAAAATGCTTACATTAACTCTTACAATGTACATGTGGTCCCTATTGGACTCATATAAACTCTGTTAGACTTGAATAAGCACTGGATATTTTACTGTG
The DNA here is from genome assembly GCA_029718625.1 of Synaphobranchus kaupii. Lineage (NCBI taxonomy): Eukaryota > Metazoa > Chordata > Actinopteri > Anguilliformes > Synaphobranchidae > Synaphobranchus > Synaphobranchus kaupii. The sequence goes on along the minus strand of CM056380.1, from coordinate 55,311,655 downwards.
TACTCAATGGGCTACTAGTTTGTCCAATATTCACCACCTTCTCTCTGATACTATATAGTCCCTTAAAATAAGATCTTGGCAGCTATTTTGTGTAAATGCAACAGATTTGGACAGGATTCAAGCCTAATGAAAACGAATCGCGCCATAAAAGTGATCCAAATGATTAAATCCCACTATGAAAGAAATATAACAGTTAGTGATTCAGTGGCATTTGCTTTCTGCCAGAAGGATGTTTGGTGCAACCTGACAGTAAATGGGCTTTGGGTAAGTTATGTTCAGGCTGGTGAGGTGTTGCTAGGACAAGCCCCATCTCCCGACTGCAGTAAAATTAGTCACACATCCTTACTTCCCTCCTGCATCTCACCTGCCTAACCCCTAGTCCTTTCTTTATTCATTTTAGGCATCCCTTGTTCTTCCTCCTGCTCTCAGATATCCCTGTGCTTATGAAAGCCTCAGGGGATCATCAGCTGACATGACGATGCATTTGCATTGGCTGATGAGCGTTATAGCAGCAGCAGTACATATAGCGGCCTCTGTGTTTTAAAATCTGCTATCTGCAGCTGAATCACTCGCGCCCAGGGATCCACATCGCTGTGTGATACTGAAATGGAGAGGGAGAGAGACTTTGAGTTTTAATATTTTATTATTAAACACACAGAACCTTCCGCAGTTACACAAAACCAAATCGTAGGGTTGAAGTACCGAGAGAAAAGGCAGCCAACCCCCAACCCCTTCCTCAAGACCTGACTGAACAGACAGGGTTGATAAACTATATGCATTTTTATGGTTATGGGCCACTCTGAGTGTAATATTTCCTGTTGATGGGCACTGCATTTCCTAGTAAGTCATTATGCAGTAAAGGAGTCCTCTAATGACGGGTGTGGTGGCCAGCCAAAAACAGAGAGAGCCCATTTGTTTCCATGGTGACCATTGGCAACCGTGCTGCTGTATGACAGCTCTCTCTTTCTGTTCCAAGGGTGACTCGGGGGGTGTGACGGGCCCTCCCGGCCCCCCAGGTCTCAAAGGTGAACCCGGAGTCCCAGGATTGGGATCATCCACCAATCCAGTAAGTTAAGGGTGGGGATCGTCTGCCCCAACTTTGTCCTTTTTTTATATTGGTTGATGACGGGGGGAGAGCAGTGTTTAATTTGCATTCTATACTAACCTCAATTTTCATTTTATTTTATACATTTTTTTATTTTTAAAGGGGAGCAAGATGGTATAAACTGTAAATGGAATTATACTAAAATGTATATTTTGAACATAGTTAGAGGGTCATGGAAATAAAAATTAATTTGGATATTTGGATTATGTGTACACACGCACACACTTGCATGTAAACAGTGACATTTATGCACAAACGTACACATTCACACACACTAAATACATAGGATTCAGAGATGGCCAATTTAAGTGACGCGCCTCTCCTTGCGTGGCGTTTATGCCGGGTAATCTACTTGGTATTAACCTGTCTAACTTTTGTTCCGTGGGTGCTTATCTCAAAATATAGGTGGTACAGGGCATGATATTCAATGGCCTGTTTCTTGTGTCTGCCCCCTGGGTGAATAAATTAATTGTTGGATTTAATCATTTAAAAAATATATTTTTCATGGTTTACTTAATAGAATTATGTACGGTTTTTCCAACATCTAGTGGAAAGCCTTCCCAGGAGAGTGGAGGCTGTTACAGCAGCAAATGGGGACCAACTTCATATTAATGCCCATGATTTTAGAATGAGATGTTGGATGAGCAGGTGTCCATATACTTTTGGCCATGTAGTGTATATACATATACACAAACATTGGCCTTTCCAAAATGGGAATAATATATATTTTTTTAAAACCCGCGTGTGTGTGTGTGTGTGTGTGTGTGTGTGTGTGTGTGTGTGTGCGTGTGCGTGCGTGCGTGTGCATGCGCACGCGTGGGTGAGCGGATGCTTGGTCTTTGGAGCTGAGCATAGCTGTTTACGCCCCCACGCTGGCGCACTCTGGCGAAGCAGGTGGAAGCTGGACAGAAATGAGAGTAGAAAAGACAGCCAGTGTAAAAGCGTATTACTGAATCTCTACTCATGCCTGGAAGCTACTCCTCAAACAGTCAGCACAATCATATTTTATTTGTGTTGTGTAATAAGAATCAGCAGTGTTGCCACGCGCCCTGTGGCAAAGTCCTAAATTCAACACCTGCTAGCGAATGGCTTTCAGTCAAACTTTATTTAGTCTCAAATCTGGTTATGACAAGAGTAACCCTTGCAACAAAGATATATGTGGTGGCTCACCCCGCAAAGACTCTGGGTTCCAGTGTACGGATGTTACATGTGATCTACCAGAGGGAAATGGCAACCGTGTACCATACGCAATACAATGTTAATATTGTTTGGAATTGAGATAAAGATAATATATATGTTATTACTATATTGCTTTAAAATAATAATAACAATAATGTCCTGCGCATATTTGACTGAGGCTAACAGTTTCACAGGTGCTAACAGAACACAAGGGTTAAGATTGTGAAAGTTTTTCTTTTATTATTTAATGAGTGTTTAATGTCTACGTCCTGCTGGACCGTTTTACGGGGAGCTGTTCTCTCCAAAAGCGCAGTGGTGTGATTTACATTTTGCAGCGTGGGGCTACTTGTAGCGCTAATGTACGCGGCTGACCACAGAGATCAATTTTCCATCAGAGGTGTACTGTAAATAATGCTTACAGCACCCTTTATCATAGGCGTGGCTTTCCCCACACAGACAACCAGCCGCAGTGCTGACCACAGAGTCCAGGCAGGAAGAAGAAAATGCTGTAAGATCCATTTTTATATATGTAGGGTTCACATTCAGGGTATATTGTGTGAATATAACTAAACTGTTTATTATTATTATTATTAGGAAGTGGCAAGCAGACATTTGTATCCATGGCAACATGGTATCCATGGTACATCGTTGTGTTTTAAACTGTTTGACACTGTGTGAAGCAGCTCTGCTGTTATTAAAGAGTAAAAAGGCAGCGAACTAGCCGAGTATATTTTGTCCCATTTGTCCACATTCTTGAATGTCTGATTGAAACGGTCCGCCCCAGCCCTCCTATGTCTGCTGATTTGGGAGGGCTAACATGTGCCTCGTCTGAAATGGGTGAAAGCAGCCCCTTCTTAATCTCACACCGCAGTCCCCCAGCTGAGCTGCGCAGCCATTGTGAGAGAGGACTGCACCGTTCACACGGCTGGCCCTGTTTGACTATAGGAATCATTGAATTATGTAGCGGGAAACATCCTGCGAGCTAGAGCCCCCCCCTCCCTGGTTGATGCTGTGGACAGTTATGCGTTGCCCTGCGGGACTCCTGGCACATCCCTGTACCAAGAACCAATGCTTCCGGTGGGCAAGCCGCCCCGAGTTGATGTTGGATACTTAATCGTTTTTCTCATAACAGGGAGCAGGAACATCCGGACCCAGAGGTTCTCGAGGGCCAAAGGTATAGTACACTGGCATGCATGGTATGTGCTTGTGTTTGTGTGCATATGAGCATGCATCTGTGTATATACATATAAATGTCTTTCAGTGCTAAAATGATCCTCTCTTTCTCCCTCTGCAGGGTGAGAGAGGCCTTCCAGGATTAGCAGGGGATCCTGGGGAGAAGGGCGATCCCGGTCGGGGACTCCCAGGCCCTCCTGTGAGTACAGTTCATAGGTCTTCAGTACAGTGAGTCAGTGCATCGTCTGTCTCATTGAAGTAGCTTTCACATCTACTTTGTTTGCTGGTGTTCAAAAGAGTGTGTTTTTGTCATTGACACTTTTTTTTGATGTCACAATATACAAAACCTGCTGAACCATGGTGCTTTGGCATAACGTGTGCCTATGACATCGTCATGTGCATCTGCTAGTTTGGTTAGCGGGTCGCCAATGAAGTCATCACCGCGTACATGTCCTTTGCGCATGAATCGACCATCGTACATCCTGGAATTAGAGCACATCGATCCAGATTGCTTTCTCATCTGCTGCGAAGGGGATCACAGTTGATTTGCAACTGGCCTGAGATCATTGCTTTGGGGTTTGGAAAAAGCATTCACATTGATCCAATGAACACAATAACACACATAGAGGGCAAATGTACTCAGGTTTAGAAAAGCCCTTCAGACAAGCCAAGTATGAAAATGGCGTCAAGGAAGTGTGAAGTGTGAGTGACTTTGCAGTGTGAGTTAGCATTGTGAGTGTGCAGTGTGAGTGTGCAATGTGAGTGTGCACTGTAATTGTGCAGTGTGACTACACCTTGACTACTTTTCACCCTTGACGACAGGAAATGTAGTTGTAGTATGTACAGTCATATGGTATCAGTGTAAAATTGTGTTGTATTGTATGCGGTCAGCAATCACAATCTCCCTAACAGTATACAGTGTGAGTGAGAGGGGTTCTCCGAGTTACTGGATTGTCTATTTATGCTCTTTTTTATTTTTCACATTAAGCTGGATATATAAAGATCGGTGATGCTAGTGTATTAAATGTAAGTAAACTGGTCAGTGGCATGGCTGTAACGTGCAAAACGTCTGCCCTGAAAAGCCCTCGGTTGATTTAAACAGGACAGAAAATTTAAATCAGATTTAAAGGACAGAAAAACCCATTAAATTTCACTTGAGCAGGTTTCAGCAGTCAACAGTTTAGAGTATCACTGCAGAAACTAGCTGGTAAAGGGAGTCCAACAGAAATTCAGTGTGTAGAGAGGAGCGTATCCCAGCATGCAGTGTGTAATGAGAGACGAGCGTATCCCAGCATGCAGTGTGTAATGAGAGATGAGTGTATCCCAGCATGCAGTGTGTATTGAGAGAGGAGCGTATCCCAGCATGCAGTGTATAATGAGAGATGAGCATATCCCAGCATGCAGTGTGTAATGAGAGATGAGCGTATCCCAGCATGCAGTGTGTATTGAGAGAGGAGCGTATCCCAGCATGCAGTGTGTAATGAGAGAGGAGCGTATCCCAGCATGCAGTGTGTAATGAGAGAGGAGCGTATCCCAGCATGCAGTGTGTAATGAGAGAGGAGCATATCCCAGCATGCAATGTGACTGTCCTGTTTCCCTAGGGCCCCAGGGGACCAGAGGGGATGCCCGGAATTCAGGTAATAGCAAAGATCTGCAGTGTAAAATACAATAGTTAGTACACTGGGGGTTTGGGGGTATTTATTGTGTTTAGGGGTTTTGCTAATTGTGTCTGTGCTCTTTTGGGCATGTTTTCCAGGGTCCTTATGGACCCTCAGGCCAACCAGGACCAGCCGGACCCCCAGGAAATGAGGTGAATTAATTTGCTGCACAGGGAATTCCCCCCCTCCCCCCCTATTCTGCTCCCTCAATCCAGTACCTCCCTCTCTCAGTCTATCCTTCCCTCATTTGAACAGAAAGAAATTAAAGTGTAAGTAGATATTATCGAGATGGAACCCTCATCCCCTCCCCCAGCAGTCTATGGTTTATGGTTTTCTCATTTCTTACCTTTGTCTCCCCTTTAAAGGGCCCCACAGGCAGAGATGGTAGGCCTGGCCCTCCGGGACCTCCCGGTGAACCGGTAGGTTTCTGATAGCAGCCCTATAATCGCCTTTCCAGAGCTTCTTTCAGCAGTCATTCGTGCACCACCATGACCTGTTTTAAAACAACACCGCAATCAATGTACTCCAGTGCTCTCCCTGTCATTGCTATATATGGCCATGTGGTTGTGGATAATTTCATTCCGAATTTATAAATACAGTAGCTTCTGAGAAAATTTACATCAATTGGCCAAACCGAAATGCATTACACTGAAGCACAAACAAGTTAATTACACCTGCTCTTCGGTTTCATACACCTGTGATTTTAATGTTGCCTTTCAAACCAGCAACTGAACCAATCCAGGTACACTGAGGTTAGGGATATAACTTCCTGTCCATGCAAGGACCTTGCTTATGGATTTTGCAGCACAAAAGAAAGGAAACCCAGCAAGCACTGTAGCCATAGTCACCCCAGAATGTGTTTACTCTTCTGGTGTATGTGGGGAGCATGCAAGCATTTAAAATTTTTGGTGTAAAGTTGGGTTAGATTACATTTCAATTAAGTCTGTTCAGGGAATCAACTGAAATTCAATAAATTGAAGAACATATCTTTCAATACACCTCCTGAGTCTTTTCCAGGTGTAGAACCTCAAGTAAAAAAACTCGGTAACACTTTATTTGAAAGTGGTCGACATGACATGTAAATGACAGTGTCATTACCATGACATAATACCTGTCATGAAGTGCTATGTCCATTCATAAATATGACATAGCGTTGTCATTACACAGTCTGCAATTTGTGTTATGACACAATTGATATAACATCCTGCATAGAAGGCTCACTATGACAGAGGTGTCATAACATTGATTCCCCATGACATTTGAAAATTACTATGTCCATTATTAGTTGAAAGCAATGTCACTATGTGCCAGCTTGCCAAATAGTGATATCTCATACAAAAACACATTGCCATGAGTTTATATTCTTTTGGTTGGGATGAGTTCATCTTGATAGATAGATACCAATGTTAATTTGCTGTGAAACATACCTTAACCTTCTGAAACCACACCTCTGAAAGTCTCTAACTGTTGAATGAGGTGTGCTTTATTAGGGCTGGAGTGAAAACCTACAGGACGGTAGCTTTCCAGGAACAGGGTCAAGTTAAAATGCTATCAATTTATTTGACATGGTCTAAATAATGTCATGACACTGTAATGCAGTTCTTATGTTCATACCAGCAGAAAACTTCATCTTGAGTTTCCCTAGCATAGCTCCTAATGACAAGTTAAAATGCTATCACTTTATTTGACATGGTCTAAACAATGTCATGGCACTGGCATGCACCTCACAACCGCAACATCAAATGAGTCCGTTTCCAAGAATGGGTATAAGGACAATGCAAATTAAAAAAAATAATAACATGATCAGCACAGTGACAAAACTGTCTTGATGGGAACATATCCACCTGTATTTTAAAGGAGTTGTTGCAGGGATGACTTTCAGAAGGTGTGGTTTCAGAAGGTTAAGGTATGTTTCACAGCAAATTAACATTGGTATCTATCTATCAAGATGAACCCATCCCAACCAAAAGAATATAAACTCATGGCAATGTGTTTTAGTATGAGGTATCACTATTTGACAAGCTGGCACATGGTGACATTGCTTTCAACTAATAATGGACATAGTCATTTTCAAATGTCATGGGGAATCAGTGTTATGTCACCCCTGTCATACTGAGCCTTCTATGCAGGTTGTTATGTCAGTTGTGTCATAACAAAAATTGCAGAATGTGTAATAACAAAGCTATGTCATAGTTATGAATGGGCATGAAACTTCATGACAGGCATTAGTCAAGTCAAGTCAAGTCAAGTTTATTTGTATAGCACATTTCATACACTAGGCAACTCAAAGTGCTTTACATAAGACATAGAAAGACATTATATAAAAAGTAAATTAGAATTGAAACAATGTTAATAAGAAGTTAAAACAGTTATAATAAAACGCAATACTGGTTGGGCCCACAAAACAAATACCCAACAAACACTCCTACCACAAACAGCCTGCTACCTGCAATCTGCTACGCACCGTACAGCCTCTCTCTCTGGGTGATATTATACCTGCCAGGTCCGCTGCAGGTGCCTGCCAGCTACGCTGCAGGACTTTTGTAAAAATATTATTAGCCCATGGGTGGGAGCAGCATACAGCCTCCACAGTTTGAATCACTCCACAGAGTGACGGACCCGTCGGTCACTAATCAAACTTTTAAGTTGAGCGCACTACAGCCTCAAGTTGAGCGCACTACGGCCTCTTTTGACACTGTCATTTCCATGTCATGACGAGCACTGTCAAATTAAGTTTTATTCTTTTGTTCTTTCCTTAGACTGCATTGCCCATTGTTCGAGAGATGGGCACCACACTCAAGGTACAGTATTATATATTTTTTTAATTATGTTTTATGAGTTATGAAGCCAGAATCTGAGGTGAATTCCACACATGGTAAACCGAATAGCTGGCTTATCAGATTTTACAAATTATGCATTGACAGTGCTGCAACTATGATGGCTGTCATGAAGGTGTCTCATCTTAGTAAGACATAATGACACAGTGGGGGGTGAGTTTTGAACATGGCACAGTGGTTCAGGAGAGAGCGAGGTTTCTCTCTCTTTTTCTATCTTTCTTCTGAAGAATGCCGTGAACCTCCCAAACATTATATCTCGCCGTGCAATGTGGGTAGCAGTGCTCGTAATTCTTTGCAGCTATATAAATATGACTGCAGGTGAAGCCACAGGTTACTAAGAAACACTTTGTTTGCATGTGGAGAACATTATTATCCCTGCTGCATTTTGTGAGTTCAAGAAAGTAAGATTAAAAGCTTGCTGTAATGGATAAGAGTGAAGGAGCAATTTGGCTTTTCTCAACCAAAAGCAAATAAGGAGCTCTTTCAGCTGAAGCCCAAGAGTGCCCCCAACAGGACTCTGAGGGGAACTGCAACTATAACACGGACAAAAGGCAAGCTTAAACTGTATTTTTTTTCAGATGCGACTGAGACACTGTGGAAAATTTCAGCTTTGTTACATATTTTGAGACTGTGAGAAATGGTGACTATTTTTGAACCGCCTCCCCCCATCCTGTGATGCACCCCCCCCCCCCCCCCCCCTCCGTTCTTGTCTTGGTCTTAAAAATAGAGACTGCACAGTTAGTTCTCTGTTCTCTTTTCCCCTCTCCTGTGTTGTTGCTCTTTATAATGTGTCTATATTGTGTTCTCATCGTCGCAGGTCTCTCATCGCTGATAAGGCTTGATAAACGCCATTTCCGTCCATGTAATAAGCACACATGTATTAATTTTTACATTTTATTCTGGAAAAAAAAACTAAAACAAATAGCATATCTTTTTACTATGCAAAACACTGACCGTGCAAAGATTAATCTCCACATATTCTGCTCGGCCTCAGTGCAAGATCTCAGCTTATTCAAAGCTTATTCAGGAGCAGGCAGAGAAGCAGGCGGACCCTTCTTTAAGCATTTGACTGCGTAAACCGGAATGAAAAGGGGAAAAATCCTCTCAGCAGAACAGAGAGGAGACAGACAGGGTCATATCCTCTGCTGCCTTCACAAAAGTCTCAATGGGAATGGGCTTTAATGGGGGAGCCCAAGCGTGGCCGCTTCTTTTAAAGCTCCCACGTATTAGGGGGAAAAGCAGTAGCAGCGATTAAAAACGTTTCTGCTTCATCTTCGCCTCACACACAATCTCTGGCCTTTTCACAGCGTCTCCCGCGCCATAGATTGTTGAAAGAAAATTTAAGGTGTGTATATATTATATACAATGCCCTCCATAATGCTTGCGACATATTCTTGATTTGGCTCTGTACTCCCCAATTTTCGATTTGTAATCAAACAATTTACATGTGGTTAAAGTGCAGGTTCTCAGCTTTTGTTAAAGGTAATGCTCATACATTTTGGTTTCACCATGTAGAAATTACAGCACTTTTATACAAAGTGCTGTTCTTTTTGGCCTCCACACTTTGCTCTTGCCATCACTCTGATACAAGAGAATCTTGGTCTTATCTGCCTACAAGCTTTTTTCTAAACTCTGCAGGCTCTTTTAGGTACTTCTTAGCAAACTGTAACCTGGCCATCCTGTTTTTGTGGCTAACTAGTGGTTTGCATCTTTCAGTGTAGCCTCTGTAGTTCTGTTTGTGAAGTCTTCTATGGACAGTAGTCACTGACACATCCATGCCTGCCTCCTGAAGAGTGCTTCTGATCTATTGGACAGGTGTTTTGGGGGTTTTATTCAATATGGTGAGAATTATTCGGTCATCAACCATATAGAGGTCTTCCTTAGCCTACCAGGCCATTTGCGCAAACTGAGCTCACCAGTGCTCTCTTTCTTCTTATTGATGTTCCAAACAGTTGATTTTGTATACGAAGGACTGTAATTTATACATGGTGAAATCAAAATGTATAAAAATGTGCTTTAATGAAAGCTGAGATTCTGCACTTTAATCACATTGTGGAGTAAAATCAAGAAATAATATGTCTTTGTCCCAAACAGTATGCAGGGCTGGGGTTGGCCACTGAATTTAATATCATTTCCCATATTAGCAGTGACATGTTTACACATTTTATTTGCTGCCATTTCACTTTCCTTTGGAAGACATGAACAGAACAACCTTGGAGATCCCCCCCCCCCCCCCCCCCCCCCCCCCCCCAACCCCCAAAATCTGACTGAGGAGCACTTAGGCAAATTGAAATTTTATTTACAGAAATGCAAGGTCCTCCTTCATAGAGAAAAATATGGGGACCCTTAAAGATGCTTTATAATGGCCCTCTTTGCCCCCTCAGTGCGGGGGCTGGGGTGTAATTAGCTAATTATCCATAACGCTGGAGAAAGGAGACCTCCTCCTCAAAAGCTGTGAACTGATTGGTGATCCACTTCACTAATTCATCAGGCTTCTGCAGCATCTTCAGACTGTTCTGCTCTCCAAACCGTGACCCCCAAAGTGGCTCCGCTAGAAAAGTAGCTGAGGCGGCCACTGGAACAACGTGTCCCACGCGCCGCAAACCTGCCGTTATGCAGCAAATGTAATTTTACAAAAGCTCTTTATCCAGGGAAAGGGAATAGAAAGCTGAAGCTCTCCTTGTTGTCGACCAACATGGCTACAGAACTGTATACCAGTCAGATATATTTAAAAAACAGAGTAGGCCTAGTGGAAATCTCTGTTAGTGTAGAGCTGAAGTTTGTCTTGGTGGTGCTCATTTGAACTTCCTGTCTTTGACCTTCCTGTCTTTTGACCAAGCCAAACTTCTCAAAAACATAATTTTTGTTATTAATTGTTATTATTTATTAATTGTCATTAATAGCCTATAGCTCACACACAGGATGTACCAGCTGTACACACCTCTAATGCATAGCACTCGAAAGGAGACAGGATTTAAAATGTGTTTCACACATGTTTCTTCTAATCACATGTCATTTATTTTCAGATTTCAAATAATATGAAATTATATTTGTTTCACTGAAAGGACGCAATACTTCTATTGAAGTCATCATCTAGCAGTTAGTATAAAAACGCAGTTCTGCATTTAAACAATTGTTGTGCCTATGCGTTCGTTAGGGTATATAATGAATTGTACCTTCAAATGCTCTGTGGCATTAATCACACATCTGTGTCTATTCCACCTGTTGTTCTATTGGTTAATATCCTTTCTTTGGTTGGCCCACCACCTGAGTCTTTTGCCCTCATTATGTTGTTCGAAAGCTTTTCTTTACATCCTCTACTGTTCATGAATTAGTTTTGTTTGTGATGTCACTCCAAAATTTTCTCCTCTCCATTGGTGTTGTATTCCTATGCCACCTGTAATACGGCGTTGTGTACCTTGAAATGTAAGTTTTATTTTTCTTGTGGTTATCGCTTTTGCCTGGTTGCTTCGTATCCATTTCTTTGCGCCTTGTAATTTGGTCATTATTTCCGGCCATTTTTACAGGTGTCTCCGACCGCAAAAATAGCACGTGGCCGTTTCATTTCTTTGATTGCGCAATTATGATCAGTCATAGTTAATCTGTCATTATAGCAAAGGTTTTTGTTTTTTTTGTGCTGCGACTGTTTTCTTAGTAAATCCGGCCCTGAGTGTCATTTAATCTTTCTGAGAAATACTAAAGTTAAATTTCTTATAAATTGTTGTAGGCCGTTGATTTATTGATTTCTCAGTCTCTCCAAATGAGCAAAACATGACATGATTTTTATTGTTCTGTCCCACAAAAATAAACTTATTTACATTTACATTAAATTTTAGGCATTTAGATGACGCTCTTAATCCAGAGCAACTTACAATTAGTGCACAAAGAAAAGGCCTAGATTCATAAATCACCAACATTCCAAGTAGCAATTAATAGAGTGTAATGGATGGGCCATAACACACCCCAACATAGGTAAACCTTTGTCACAATAATTGACATAAAATGACAAGTAAATAGGATAGATAGAAGATGTGGAAGAGGGCAATGGGAATTAGGATGGAGAAGGGGAGAAGAGGTATTTCCTGAATAGATGCATCTTCAGGTTATGCCGGAAGTCCTGCTGAGATGGGCAGGTCGTTCCACCATTGGGGGGCCAGTAGGGAGAAGAGTTGAGTTTGGGAGGTGCGATGACCAGGTTGTCGCAGGGAGGGGAGAGCTAGGCGTCCGGTGGCAGCAGAGCGTAGAGCACGGGTTGGGGTATAGGGCTGGACCACGGCCTGAATGTATGGGGGTGCAGCTCCTTTAGTAGCCTTGTACACCAACACCAGAGTTTAGAATTTGATGCGGTCAGCCACCGGGAGCCAGTGGAGGGAACACAGGAGTATAACCTTCCTACTAATGTAATTCCACCATGTTGTTGCATATTAATCGTTATTCACAGCTGCAGTCCCTTCAGTTTTAGATATTTTCTGATGTATATTATATAGATGGAGCACTTTAAGCCCAATACCTGCTTATGGAAACTGTGAGACTATCCCAGATGGGATTTGAACCCATGGTATTCTAGCTGAGAGTTAGTTGTCCTAGACCGACCCTTGTGCTCTTTGTACTGCAATGCACGCATGGCACACTAAATCCGATCTGTTGTCCATGGAGCATGTGATGAGCTTCTTCTGCTAGCAGCCAATCAAGAGGCAGCGATGAAGCATCTGTGAGTGCGTTCGTAACCTTCTACTCACTGCAGGAGGGGAGTATGTGTCATCCACCCCCTACCTCCGCCTGCCCATGGAGTCAGCGTGAGTCAGAAAGGAGGCACCAGGACCCGTCTAGCATTTCATTCTCTTCTTCCCTCCTTCCTTTTCTCCTTTCCTCGCTTGCTCCTGGTTTCGGCAGAACGCCTGCAGCTTGTGCCAGACGACGGTTTCGGGGCTGCCCGGGCAGAAGGGAGAGAAGGGGTCCCTCGGGATGCATGGAATGGAGGGTCCTGAGGGTGAAAAGGTACGGGGGTGTGGCAGGGGGCAGGGAGGAACCCAGAGAGTAACCCTAACTCTCTCCCATTACTACATCACGTGATGGAGTTGGGGGAAGCAGTGCCTCAAACCTGGGGATTTCACTATGACCCCCACCTGACTCCACCTTTAGTGGAGCAGTAATCAGAATTAACTGTGATTATATATCTCTTATTTAAATAGAAAAAAAATATTTATATATTCAACAGATGGTGCCAATAAGAGACTGGAAACCAATTACCCTGTTTAAATTAAATGGCCACGCTTTACATTAAGGCCTGTTTTTTACTGTTAGAAAATAGTTTATGAATACATTGCTCATTATGAATGGAAGTATGTTTAATTTTAATGCAGAGATTAGAGATCTCAATAGAAATTGAGCAGGTGTTTAATGGACAATAAATGTCCAGCTTCACAGTGTGAACTTATGGTCACGCTTTACTCTACAGCTCTGATGCTACTGCATTGAATACATTTGAGATATTGTTCTTTGTTCCTGTGTAACCAACCACACAATTCCCTTGGGGATGTTCAGATAAATTAAAGTTGAAATGATGTCTGAGAATTTTAGTTCATCATTTGTGTAGATTTGGCATATTAGTAATCATAACAGATTTTTTTTTTAACCTCCACCCTCCATCCCTTCAGGGTGATCAAGGAGTCCGAGGGCCTGCTGGGAACCCAGGGAAGGAGGGGGCAAAGGTAGGTGGCCATCAGCATATTCATGTCATGTCATTGATGTGACAGTTATAGAACAGATATCATATATGCTGTAATTATATTTATTATATCATTTTGCATAGTGGTGAAACTATAAAAAAGCTGCCTCGAAACTATGCTGCCAAGCTCGAGTTAGAGAAGAAAGCATTAAAAAAAAAAGCACACACGCCTCTGCCAGCATGATTGCTATGAGTGAAGGTGACAGACATAAGGCCTGGGACTGCCGCGGAGCTTGGCAGCATTCTTTGGCACTGACGCAATGAACAAGTTAAGGTAGTAACCAGAGGTACTGTACGATTTCAGCGTGTATCCAGTCTTACCAATGATCATGGTAAACTCTGAAGGGTAATTACAAGAGCCTAACTGTAGCATTTGCTTTGCCTGATACCATGGTAACATCCTCCTAAGTCAAAAAATCAATTACGGACGTTAAGCACATGGTTTTGGAAACATGCAGGGATAAAATGGGTTTTTGATTAGTACATCGTGTATGTTAATGTTCCATGTTAATGTAATCATTTTCACTCTATTACCTGCCCAGAGCTTCAACTCAATCGCAGTGTAGGTATATCAGCTTGTAGTCACTGTTGCCATGGAATCCGTCACATTTTCCTGTTGAGAAAATAAACGAGAGAAACAAATCACTATAAATACAAACCAGGCAGGGCAATTACGTGGTTAAAAAACCCCCAAAAAAACAACTAATAAATAAGCAAAGGTCTAAACAAAATTATACCCTGCTCTCAAGAACATTGGGAGGGTCTGTTAAAGTTTGTGTTTTTGTGTTTGACACATTCATTAATGCCCTGGAATTCACAATGGCTATTAAGCAGTAACTTGCTCTTTCCCTCTGTCACTCATGTATCATAGGGTGTGAAAGGAGATAGAGGATTTCCTGGTCCTCTAGGAGACAAAGGTGATGAGGTGGGTATGAGAGATCTGTACTGTATGCTGTACCACCACAACATATTTTTTGAGGCCCTTGGAATCATCTTAACTACCCCCCCCCCCCCCCCCCCCCCCCCCCACATGGCAATCGTAACTGTTTTAAAGGATCCTGTTATACTGAGATGCTGACTCTGCGACCTGTTTGACTGGCTTACACGTGTGTGTTCTGGATGATCCTCTGGGGATTTTGAGGAATTGTTAATGAAACGTTGTCTCTCTCGTCTCCCTCCCAGGGCTCTCCAGGGGTACCCGGATTCCCCGGTGCCATGGGGCGCACAGGAAGTCCAGTAAGACCCGCCACACCTTTCCATCTCTGCTTTTCTCCATCCCTCCATTCCTATAGCCATCAACCCCCAGAACTGGGGTTCACCAAACGTATACAAGGATAAAAGCAGGTGTTGTGTCCAATAGAATTTCCGAGGTCATTATGGAAATAAAAACCTGTGTAATAAACAAACATAATATCAAGAACCAGAATAGGGTCGAGAATGACACTGATTAGTAACAGTAAACCAACTGAAGCACAGCACCTACACCAGCAAAATAAGTGAGATATTCAGTGTGTCAGCATTGATTCATTTTTGGTGGACGAGTCATTCAGAGCACTTATAAGGTACAGGTCTGATAACAGGTCATGCATTTAGTGGGAATCCTATTTAGGTTTTGTGTGCATATGTCACATGACCTCACCTGTTCCCAGGGAATGATGGGAAGACCAGGCCCTATGGGACATGCAGGACTTAAAGGTGAAAGGGTGAGTGCCGTTATATCATATACCGACCAGATACCTTGTTGTACCTTAGCTCATTTTACGTCTCATTTTCATGATCTATTTAAATATATGGAGCACCGGCCTGAATTCAGCAGTAAAGGATAGTAAAGGACAAATCTCTACTGAGATGAGTGATCATCTGACTGTACAAAATAAATTGTTTGCGTGAAAAAAGTGACACTTTTTGCGCATGCCAATTTAAAGACATATGTTGGTTAAATCCAGGCTAATATAGTAGTTAAAGAAAGATATGGAGATTTATGGAAGAATTATTTATTTATTTATTCCTTCCCTCAGGGCAGTGAGGGTTCATCTGGCCCCCCTGGACCCCCGGGCCCACCGGTGAGTTCCCAGAGACCCAGGACTGAGCCTTAGGACTGAGCCTTAGCCTTTCTTCAATAAGATGCCCTCACCTCTTTCCAATTTGTGATGAGTGATGAAATTTGATGTTGTCCAACTTTTGTCAATATTTATTTTTCATACTAAAGAGGAAATGCATACATTTAGTAAAAAATAATATTAACATCAACAAAGAAAATGCACAGCCAGGTTAGAAACAAGTTAGAAACCTGGGACAGCCCCATTAACATACGTAACATAACAAAAGAGTATGACGAGAACAGGCCATTCAGCTCAACATGCCCGTCTGATCCTACCACTAAACCTACCATTGAGAGTCTTGATGTATTATAAAATATTATAATAAATGACGCATATTGTTAATATAATGAGATAACTCAGAGGAAACTGTAAATTGAAATGATCGGGAATTAGTATGCAAATGCAAAATAAATTATAGAATACTGATATTAAAAAAAAAAAACAGTTGAGTTCATAATTACATGTTAACCTATACCAAAAACAGACAAGAAAATGTTTTTTTTTTAACAAGACTAAGGTCTAAAAATGAGCTTTATGAATTCTGCTCTGAAAGTATTGTAATTTCCTGTGATTATTTAGATTGAACTCCATGATTGGGCCTGAGCCAGGACCTCTCAGTGGAGTTCCCTTATAGTGTCATTCAGTCTTGTAGTTTTCTCCCTCCTTACCCCTCTAATGCCTTAAGCTACATTTTATCTTAGAGGATGTAGTCCATCACAGAAGATCAGAAAGGGATAAAGAGGGCATGGGACAGAACATTAATAGTCTTTGGTAAGATGCAATTTTCTCCCATACCTGAAAATCCCCTATACAGCAAGTAAAATCCTTAAGAAATTCTAATCTATGTCAGGCGAACTCTTTCAAATCCCCCTTTACAGCAAGTGAACTTTCAAACCATCCTTTACACAAATTAAACACATGCACACCCTTCATAGTAAATAGGCTAAGCAGTAATTTCAAACTATAAATACTAATGTTTAAGACATATTTATACAGCAATATGAACATACACATTCCCTTTCTCCCAGCACCACCTAGCAGTCCACAAAATCAATGCGTCTTTGTTCATTTCAAAGAAACTGTTGGATCGCCCAGAACCTAGAATTCATTTTATTCTCACATTTATCAGATCGATAAAATGGCCCTTCCCTTTTCCTCTGTTTACCTGTGCATTGATTTCTGAATCTTATTACACGGCTCCCAGTACAGACGCAATCACAGAGCATTATCAGGAGGACGTGGCTGTGTGAAGGGGGTGGGGCTGTGTGGGGAGAAGGGGCGGGTCTGTGTGGAGGGGGTGGGGCTGTGTGGGGAGAAAGAGTGGGACTATATGGACTGGGTTGAGTTGTGTGGAGAGAAAGGGCAGGGCTGTGTGGAGGGGGTGGGGCTGTGTGGGGAGAAGGGGTGGGGCTCTGTGCACGCTGGAGGTGTTTTACTCTAGGTTGTGGTTCTATTTGTAGGGCACCCCCCACCCGGAGGGAAACGGAATGAGCAGTCTTTATAAGCTGCAGGTGAGAACTTGCGTGCATGCCAATAGAGGCTCACCTTATTTATGTACATTTTCACCAGCAATGAAACAGACATGCTGTCAGGTCATTTTAGCAGTGTACATTTGACTTTAACCCTGATATTATGTTGACATTTCATGATGACTTTTACGTTTGGGGTCAGCTTGACCCCAGCAGTTTAAACTGGCACAAAATAAATGTTTTCTATTGTAATAGAATAATTTTGACACTTTGGACTCTAGAGTCTTCGCACTGGTGAAGGGGCAACTTTGTCATGGACTTTCATGCGCCTGAGCCCACTTGGTAATTTAATGACTCACTAAATTGAGTCAGACCAGTTCGAGCACGGTGCAGCTGATTGCAATTTTGGGGTCAGACCCGCCTGTTCAGACCAGGGACTTAAAGGGAATGAAAAGAGGTCAGTTGTTTGGCTATGATTGAATCCAGCTGCAACACACCCACTGATAAATATTCAGCCTAATCCAACCCATTTTCCACCTGTGCGGCACATTGTGAATTGCGCGCTCCGCACCTGTGCTCACGAAAATAGCTAATGTCAGTCGCCACGCCCAGTGCCTCATGCGCTGCGCCATTGTCCGCTCGTATGTGCCCTTCACCGGAAAATAGAGCCCTTTGTCCTTCTTAATGCCTCCCAATTGACTGGCCTTTTATCCCTAAATATAAAAAATCTGTGAGAAACTTCTAATTTTAGAACTTGAGGAACTTGAGAACTTTGAAAACATGGCATGATTAATATTTAATCCCACGAAATTAGGAAAATCATATATTATCAAGATGAAAAAATAAGGTTTTTAAAAGATGTCAAGCAGCCATACCACCATGCACTATGCTCTTGTTGAGTGGCTGAAGCTAAGCAGGTGTGGGCTTGGTTAGTACTTGGATGGGAGACCTCTGGGGGAAACTAAGTTGCTGCTGGAGGTGGTGTTGTTTGGCCAGTATTTGGTAATCTTTCCTCTAGTCAAATAAATCCCAATGCCCCAGTGCAGTGATGGGCACACTGTGCTGTAGGAGATGCTGTCTTTTGGATGAGACCGAGGTCCTGACTCGCTGTGGTCATTAAAGATCCCATGACACTTATTGCAAAGAGTAGGGGTTTCCCTGGTGTCTTGGCTAAATTTCCAACCTGGCTCTTTCAATCTGCCACCTAATAATCCCCCAGTTTAATTGGCAAAAAATATTGTTCTCTCCCTCTCTGCCTTAGCTGATGTTTGGTGAGGACTTGTAAAGCTTGTAAAGTGCTTTGAGTTGCTGGCTGGTGAGAAAAGGCGCTATATACAGTAAATGCAAGGCATTCATACATTGTGCTTTATTGAAGTTTTTTTTTTACTGATATATGTCTTAATTCTAGAACAGTTCAGCTTGAAGCAAGCTATTTGAAACGTCATTGTCGTGTCCTGCGAAATGTTCTCTGGACAGTAGTGCTTGCCAAAAAAGTAATAAGTAATGACACTGTCTCCATAGGGCAGTGGCGCTATGGGATATCCAGGACCTCCAGGAGCTCCGGTGCGTAAGGCCTTACGCTCTTGTCCTCTTCTCCTCTGTCAGCCATCCTTCTGTCCTGTTTTCATTAGACCCTGCAAAACACTGTTCTAAATACCAAACCAAGGTTTCAGACATCATGGCCTGTCTCAACAACACAAAAGATTCAAAAGCATAATTAATGGAAGCACTACTAATGTGACTTGCAATGCTATTAATATGGAAAGGCTAAATGTTTTTCTCTTAATTTGTTGATGCATTGTCCCTCAGATGTGTGTGAGGGTGAGCTGAGGTAGCAACACCATGGGACACATCTGCATTCCATATTTACAGCAGAAACACAAGGGCTTTCTGGGGGGGGGGGGGGGTTCTTTACATTTTTAACCACTGGAGCCCCTCTTATCGGAGCCCTGGGGGGCACTAGCCTGCTATTGTGCCTCAGAGAAATGCGCAGCAGAGCGAAAGCCAAACTGGCGAAATGCGATCTCCTTATCACCTCCTCCGCTCTCAGACTATCAGGCCTCCTCTAATCTACCCCAGCAGCCCTGACGCAGCGGTGAGTGAGAGTGAGTCGTCTCCCCCGTCGACCCAAGTCAGGGCCTAGGGTAACCAGAAACACATCCGTCTTATCGGCTGTTTACAAACACTCTCATCTCACGTCGATAAAACCCAGGGGTGTAATATTACCCGCATAAAGTGGGCACGGCGTATTTTTTAAATGTTATTTATTGGAAATTCTCAATTATATAGTGACATGTAACCTCGCATCAGGAGAGCGGGCTATAGTACCTCCCGTCCAGCAAGAGATGTAATTACCAAATCGGCCTTTCTGAGAGAGGTCTGAGAACTGATTGCCTCTGATTGCCTCCGATTTCACATTAGCCCTACCTGCACAGAATTATGAGTGCAAATGAATGCACATTAGAGTGCTGTCTTGAAAGAGCTGCTACTGTCGGGGTAGGGATGCAGGTAACGGGAGGGCAACAGTAATGACGGCCAGGGGTGGGCAAGAAGCAAGTCTATTCACATTCTCAATTTGCGATTTCAAAGGTTCCTTTCATTCTGAAATCATTCATTTTTTATGTTTATTCATTTATTTTGTTCGTTGGAAAAAATTGCTTCATTTCAAGGTCATTTTCACAATCTGTTGCTTTTTAATCAATAGAATGACTTGCTGAATTTGTGCCTTTTTGGGGCAGTATATTCATACCCAACATTTCAAAATAGTAGAGTTAAAACCCAGGGTCTGGGCGTGAGGTTGGCGCGTTCTGCACAGCCTGCTGGAGGATAAGAGTTCACACACTTTTCACACACCACTCTCTGTGTTTCAGGGCCCCAAAGGAGACGAAGGGAGAGCCGTGAGTTTGTTCTCTTGTTCTAATATTGACTGTGAATTTCACTGTGCATGTCTGGCCCGCTTCCACGCACACCATGGCTTGAGAGGAAGCTCAGTTCATTGCCTGGCCAAAAAAAAAAATCACTCCCCCTGGTTATCCGCCCTGATACAAGTCGAACGCGCACTCCCGCCTGATAGGTTCAGACGTTGCGGTATTCGCTTCTGCGTTCGAGGACGGCTGCCGGGAAGCTCCTATACCAGCGGGAGCGCAGGAAGCTTCTGAGGTGCCGTACCGCTAATTTCCGGAACAATGTCCGTTTCAATTCCGGCGCTTGTGGGGGCTGCGTCTTTTTCGCCGTTTTGTTGCAGGATCATTTTCACTGGGGACGCTCGCATTGACATTCCAATGAATAGTCTCGCCGGCCTCTCTGCCACCGCTGAATTGGGCCAATCCGTCTGTCCCGCCGTTCTCTTACCACGGCCTCCTCTGCCGTCCCAGCAGCCACTCTGTCACTCCTGACAATCTGCATGCGTCGTGATTACCGCCACCGCTGGGCGTCTGCTCTAGCTCATTGACTGGAAGCGGCATGTGATCTGTCTCCTTCCGCACCGACGACAGGCAGTTTAAGGGCTTCAGCCCACCTGAACGTTAAAGCGGAAATGTCCTCTCTACAACATATTTCTTTTAGCATTTTCTCTGTTACAGTGTCTCTTGGAAGCGCTCTTTCTGCACTGCTGTGATGATGTAGCAACACAGCAATATCACAGCTAGTCACTATTTAGTATGGACAATGTCTACCTGTCTGTTATTTCATTTTATTCAAAATGTGTTTTTTTGTCATTTAAAATGAGGTCCTGCGGGCAGCTGCTTCACAAACACAAAATCTGAGTGATTGAACAGACCCTCGGCTTAGAGAGTCCATTACCTCTGTAGTGTTTCTCTGTAGTGCAAGTGAGCAGAGGGCCCTAGAGTCAGACATTATCTCAAATATTACCTGTTTTTTATTCTCGTATCGCACTACTCTGCTGGGGGTTAATGCCACGCCTCGTCTCCTCTGCCAGGGCGAAGCAGGCCCAATGGGCTTGCCAGGACTGGAGGGACTGCCCGGTTCCAAGGTAAGACTGAAATAAAAAGTGTTTCTTTTTATACAGGCTAAAAGGTGAAAAAGAGGCTGTCCAGGAAGCCCATTCTTTCTACATACAGGAGGGGCTCTGATAATTCATTCATAACTCAGGGTGACAAACTGACACTCTGTACTGGCCTTCTGGATGATGCCCCTAACGCCTCTTATAACAGCACTGTGTCTTTCACTGTAACTCACTTTGATAAGTGTGTACTGTCTTTCACTGTAACTCACTTTGATAAGTGTGTACTGTCTTTCACTGTAACTCACTTTGATAAGTGTGCACTCTTTCAGTGTAACTCACTTTGATAAGTGCACTGTCTTTCACTGTAGCTCACTGTAATAACTGCAGTCTTTCACTGTAAAAACACTTTGATAAGTGTGCTGTCTTTCACTGTAACTCACCTTGATAAGTGTGCACTGTCTTTCACTGTAGCTCACTGTAATAACTGCAGTCTTTCACTGTAAAAACACTATAAGTGTGCTGTCTTTCACTGTAACTCACCTTGATAAGTGTGCACTGTCTTTCACTGTAGCTCACTGTAATAACTGCAGTCTTTCACTGTAAAAACACTTTGATAAGTGTGCTGTCTTTCACTGTAACTCACTTTGATAAGTGTGCACTGTCTTTCACTGTAGCTCACTGTAATAATTGCAGTCTTTCACTGTAAAAACACTTTGATAAGTGTGCACTGTAGCTCACTGTAATAACTGCAGTCTTTCATTGTAAAAACACTTTGATAAGTGTGTACTGTCTTTCACTGTAACTCACTCTGATAAGTGTGCACAGTCTTTCACTGTAACACAATTTTAATAACTGTGTACACTGTACTGTCTTTCACTTTAACACAATGTTAATAACTGTGTACTGTATTTTAATATGCCATTCTAAGATACCTGTCTGCTGAGTGTGACACACTGATGCTGTGTATTGTATTTCAGGGTGACCCCGGAATTGCAGGCCTTCCAGGGGTTCCTGGTGCTCCAGTGAGTAACAGCCTCTCTGGTCCTTTACACTGGCCATTATGACACTTTGTGTGTGTGTGTGTGTGTGTGTGTGTGTGTGTGTGTGTGTGTATATATGTTTAGTCATTGTTCCTTTTCACAATGTAAAGGAATATTTGTACTTCACAATCAAGCTTACTGCTCATACACCCTGATGACTGTCATCCAATGGTACTTTTGCAATTCTTTGATTGACAGGGGAAGAATGGCGCTTCCGGCCACCCAGGGGTCCCAGGAGAGCCGGTGAGTCCTACTCTTACTGTGCCGCTCTCTTTCAGAGGCTTGCTTCCTGTCGCTGAAAGCTGACGTTGTGCTGTGCTTGCCTCTGACAGGGCGAGAGAGGGCCGATGGGGGAGACTGGATTCCCGGGGCCAGAAGGACCCCACGGTTCTCCGGTAAGGATTAATTCTGGCCCTTACGCCCCATGTTGTTGCACAGGACACCATTCCCAACACTGACCGCACCACAGGCAGAAGGCAAAAAATCCACTGTCCACCCATGTAGGCCATACAGTCACGGATTAGATAGAGCTGTCAGGCCATCAAGGGTTTACCTATTCACACTGATCAGCTACTACAGAGCAGGACCGCAACACATATTACCAGTGTAATCAATATCAATATGGCACAGAAAGGTCTGTCTTGAAGAAGCAAGTAACACTGAGTTTCTGTTTTCACACAGGGAAGGCCAGGAAAGGACGGTATCCCAGGTTACGAGGTGAGAACATGCCTCCTCAGTGGGGTGCGGGGCGACTGAAAATTGGCCATGGCTATAGTATCATACGCAATTATTGCATTTTTGACAAACAGCTAAACAAGGGAGCTCAATTTTCCTTCTGTTTCTCTGTGCAGCGTCTTTGTGGCAGTTCTCTGTTAAAAGCGCTATACAAATAAAAATGAATTGAGTCCAGGTACTATGTGGATGAGAGTGATCGAGTGATCGTGAGCAATTATGCAATTATGATATTAGCGATGATTAAAGTAGCCAAGTATTTGGATGGGTTATCCACAAAAATAAAAGACTATAAAAGATGAAAAAGGTTTTGCCAATAAGCCTCCATCACAATACAATCCAAATAATGGGCAGATGGTATATTTAGAGAGAATTTGATTTTTTGCAAATATAACTATTAGATGATCTGTTCTGTTCCTTGCACATTAAACATTTCAAACCATTAGAGCAAGACAACAGAAACAATAATAAAATTATATAACTAATCATATAAAAATCATATACTGTATATAAGACGTGCAAGACGATATTGAAAACCAATGTATTACATATTCCAATAAGCACATTGCCAAAGATTAGAACAGTTTTACACGTGTGCCTATGTATTTCTGAAACAAACCAAATAGCTCATAAAAAGGATAAGAAGTCAATAATTTGAACGATATATTGCATGATATGCAAAACATCTCTCTTTGTAATAGAGCGTCAAACTCCACCAGTAATTCCTGTTTATGACTTCAATGCCTTCCACCTTCAGTAATTCTGGATTGCGTCTATGTTCATCCCTAAAATATCTTGGCACAGGATAATCCACATATGCTGATCCACATTACATATGCTAATTTATGTTCTGCGGTTTCCATTGGTTTTCTTTCTGCTGTGCACCCCTTGGTATTGCCACTATGGAGTAGTTTTTGGTGGCCGAGGGGCTGGGCATTATGCAGTTTGAATCAAGGGGCCAAGACTGGGCTTCGCTTTTTGACAGCATTGCTCTCTAGCTCCAGTGCGGTTAGCTCCTATAGGTCAATGCAAGTCAATGGTACCAATGCGGTCAAATACGAAGTCAATTATTTTTTACCACAAGTTTTTCCTTGCCACTGTCGTGCTAGGTGTACTCTTGGGGGGGCTTATGGCCCGGATCTCTGTAAAGCTGCTTTATGACAATACCCTTTGTGAAAAGCGCTATACAATTAAAATTAAAACATTTTATTGAATTGAACATGTATTCACAATGCAGGCTTTTTCTTCATCTAATGTTTCCCTATGTGCCGGTTTTTTTTATTTATTGTGTCTTTTGGGCAATATTTTAATAAACTATAAACTTACTCAAGCAATAAATAGATATCTGCGGCGATATCTGTGGTGACTGGTGGTCACAACAATTCATTTTCACACAAGAAACTACACGCCCAAACAAAGTGACTTGGGGGTGTAGCACGAGGAGCGCATCAAGTGTTTAATTTTCTTAGAAGATAATCCAGCAGTAGCGTATTTTGGAGAAAGAAGACTGCCTAGAGATGATCAACAATGGGCCTCATTCACCAATCACTCTACAAACAAATTTGTTCTTAAGATTTGTTTAAAACGCAATTTACTAACATTTTGGGATTAACTGATGTTTGTTTTCTGAGCTTCTGTTCTACCCAAGAAAAAATCCCAAGTAAAAAAACATTTTGAATGCCAGAATGTTCATAAAAACATTTTAAAGAAAGTCTTAAGAACAAATTTGTTCGTAGAATGGTTGGTGAATGAGGCCCAATGTCGTCCGACACGGAAATATTCTTCTTTGGATTTTATTCGGCATGCAAGTTCCTGTGCGTGCGTCATCACACTTGAACAGCTATTTGGCGCGATTGTCGCACCCGACGTCACCAATGGCAAATAGAGTATAGAGGAGCAATTACAGAATGCAAATACTTTGAATGGATATTGCTACAAAAATGCCAGCGTGAAAAGCTATCAAGTATGGAAGTTTTTAATATGAAAAAATGACATACTGTATTGCAGCTTTAAGACAGTTGAGTAAACGTGTCCAATGGGCAGGCAAATGTGGAGAAGTCAGAAGTGATTCTAGCAACTGGACTCACACAGGCCCAATTAGGACATGGTGCCCTTGGTAATAAGCGTGGCTCTAGGGGCAAGCCTGGGTGAGTCATATTTCCTGTGAGAGAAAGCAAACAGAGGTCTGCACCCAGCATCGCCGTCGGTCTTCCAGAGTCCACACAGGCAGCTCCTGAGTGTGGGGGCGCTTGATCCTCATTTTCGCCTGTGTTTTATTTAGCTTCGGCACCCCCTCCTCCCCCGTCTCACCACCTTCAACTCCCAGCCTGGTTCTTTTAGCTTTCGCCCGTGGCACACGTTTGCCTTCCACTGCATTGGTGGGCCGACAGTGCCATCTAGCAGGTGGAATCGCTTGCAATATGATCTTTTCTCTTCTGACAGCTGAGGGCTCCGCGCTGTAAGATCAGTCAGGTTGGGTGATGGTGGTGTTGGGGGTAATCCATGCACCAGCACCACCTTCAGCCAAAGGGGAATTCTTCTAGACTTATGTGCAGCAAAAGGGGTAGAGGGAATGTCTAGTTGTCCGAATGCATCAGAAAGAAAAAGAGGTGTTTTGCATCAAAATAACAAGAGGTGTCTAATCTCGTTACTCCTGTACAGCGCAGGATGTCGAGATTGTGAGATTAATGTGTTTACAGGGCTCAATGTCCTCCACAGAGAGACAGGTGGCTGGGTGAGGCTGTAGTGTGCTACGCTAGACAGCCATTTCCATATAATTGATATACTTAGCCGTGGCATCATTAGCAAAGTCCCTGAGGAGTGCGGCATATCTGTGATCCTGTCTGCCCATCAACACTCAGGCAAATGGACTGAATCACTGAATGAGTGAAATTGGAATGAGTGTTTGGAGGGGAGATAGTGCGATCTGGGCAGAAGGGGTTAGCTTGACCTCGGCGGGAAGCAGAAGAAAACAGCAGTGGCTACTGTGGACCAGTAGAAGTATAGGTGTGCGCTTTATCCTCTGGGTCAATTTCATTCCAAATTTCCAATTACTTGTGGGCTTCAGACTGCCCCGAGAGGCCATCCGTGTGTCTGACAGAGCTTTTTAGAAGGGCTGTCCCCTGTACAAATGTGTAATTTAATCTCTCTCTCTCTCTCTTTCTTTCTTTCTCTCTCTCTCTCTCTCTCTTTCTCTTTCTCTCTCTCCCTCTCTCTCTTTCTCTTTCTCTCTCTCAGGGAGCTACAGGTAGACCTGGTGACAGAGGTCCAAAAGGAGAACGGGTTTGACATTTTTTTTTTTTTTTTGAAGCAATTTTCCAAAACAAGCTGTCAGAGCAACACAAGCACTATCTCACACACACACACACACACACACACACACACACACACACACACACACACACACACACACACACACACACACACACACACACACACACACACACATATACACTGCAGTGATGTGAAAAAATAGATTTTCTCCCAATTCAAAGAGGAAATGAAATTATCTCTGTCAGATAATGTTTATATAACATAATGGTGTTTGTAATCTGCCATAAATGAACTAAGCCATAGTGGCTGTCTGACTCCAAATGTTCTCCAAATTCCTCTAATCAAACGCTGCAAGTAAACTATGCCATCCTATAATTGACCAAAAATTCCCAAGGAGTCTCGACTGAGCACAATATGAGGGATGCTTGATGCATTGCTCTTAATATGCTCAGATTTAATATTGTAACACTTATATTAATCCATTTTGGAATACATGTTTGGTTCTAGAAAGGAGGACACTCACATAGCTTTTTTCAGTCCTGGATGTGTTGCTAGAATTCATGTGTAATTTTAATCCTTCGTGTGAAATAAGAGTGTGTAAGTAAAGGGGAAAGTACTGCTTCCATTTTGCAAATGTGTTGCAAATGGGAATCTGAATTGAAGCAGGCCTTAAGCTGAACCCTCAGTAATGAAAGTAATGCTTTTCACACACAGGATTGAAATTACAGGGAAAAGTACCACTTCCGTCTTGCAAATGCGTCGTTAGGAATCCAAATAAGGACTTAGGTCCTTAAACTCAAACTCAGAAATGGTCATTTAAACCGACAGCCTTCTGGAGACAGACTCTGTCCCGCTCCCCTCTCCACACTGATGCATGCTCATGGGTTTTGTGCTGCAGGGCGATCCTGGTATCCTAGGAGAAAGAGGAGTACAAGGGGACAGGGGGAGACCAGGAGAAAAAGGAGCCATTGGACCCTCAGGACAGAGAGGAAATCCTGGCCCCCCGGGGCTGCTGGTATGTGGAGCCACCACCTGGATCACCTCTATACCATTACTGGCCCTTCAATCTCCACCTCACACCATTCATCACACAATTACCTCTAAACAATATTACATCCTCTACTGCTAAACATAATTACTACCTCCACCGCTAAACATCATTACTACCTCCACCGCTAAACATCATTACTGCCTCCACCACTAAGCATCATTACTGCCTCCACCACAAAACATCATTACTGCCTCCACCACTAAACATCATTACTGCCTCCACCGCTAAACATCATTACTGCCTCCACCACTAAACATCATTACTGCCTCCACCACTAAACTTCATTACTGCCTCCACCACTAAACATCATTACTGCCTCCACCACTAAACATCATTACTGCCTCCACCGCTAAACATCATTACTGTCTCCACCACTAAACATCATTACTGCCTCCACCACTAAACATCATTACTGCCTCCACCGCTAAACATCATTACTGCCTCCACCACTAAACATCATTACTGCCTCCACCACGAAACTTCATTACTGCCTCCACCACTAAACATCATTACTGCCTCCACCATTAAACATCATTACTGCCTCCACCGCTAAACATCATTACTGTCTCCACCACTAAACATCATTACTGCCTCCACCACTAAACATCATTACTGCCTCCACCGCTAAACATCATTAATGCCTCCACCACTAAACATAATTACTGCCTCCACCGGTAAACATCTGTGGCAAGATCGAGTGCCACCCTCGCTTAAGAACAGGCAGTACACACGAGCTGAGTTTTAACGGACACTTTATTTGTGGTTTTCGTTTTAGCTGGCTACGATTCTCACGGACCCTTCTCTCCGGTCCTCTCCCGTCACTTGCCAGCCCGCTTCCTTCCTTTAAAGCCCAGGCTCACTGTCAATGCAATCAGGAAACAATCAAACAATCATTCAATTGTTAATTATCGTGTTGTCCTGATTAACTCATGACAGCTGTGGTTCAGGGTCCGAGAGCCGCTCCGCTCACTCTCTCTCTGCAAGCAGAGGCTAACCATGCCCACCCTGCCACATACCCCCACCGCCCGACTTAGGCCGGGGAGCCCTCCGGCCGATGACCAACCCCCCCCCCCCACACCCCTTTTCCCCTCGAGGCGAGAGAGGAAGTCCGCCACCACCATCTGCGCCCCCGGCCTATGAACCACCTTAAAATTAAACGGCTGTAGAGCCAGATACCAACGGGTGATTCGCGCGTTGGTATCTTTCATGCGGTGGAGCCACTGGAGAGGGGCGTGGTCCGACCAGAGGGTGAATGAGCGGCCCAGCAGGTAATACCGGAGGAACCCGACCGCCCACCGGATAGCGAGGCATTCTTTTTCAATGGTGCTGTACTTCGCCTCCTGCTGTGAAAGTTTGCGGCTTATGTACAGCACCGGGCGATCGACTCCCTCTACCTGCTGGGTCAACACCGCCCCCAGCCCTCTGTCCGACGCGTCTGTCTGCAGGGTGAAAGGGAGAGAAAAGTTAGGTGTGAACAACAGCGGCTCCCCACAGAGTGCTTCTTTTACCCTCTCAAACGCCCTCCGGCACGACTCCGTCCACTGGACCGAGGCTCTGAGGCACCTTTTCGAGTTAAATCAGTCTAGGGGCTGGTCAGCTCCGAAAAGGCAGGAATAAACCTCCTGTAGTAACCGGCCAACCCCAAGAACCTCCTCACCTCTTTTTTTGTCTTGGGCCGGGGGCAGGTCGCAATCGCCGCGGTTTTGTCCACTAGCGGCCGCACCTGTCCACTTCCCAAGTGGTACCCCAAATACCGTACCTCCGCTCTGCCAATTGCACACTTCCTCGGGTTAGCCGTGAGCCCCGCCCGCCTCAATGAGTCGAGCACCGCCCCCACATGCCGCATATGCTGTGCCCAGTCGCTACTGTTGATGATAATATCATCAATATAGGCTGCAGCATATGCGACATGCGGACGCAGCACCCGATCCATAAGGCGTTGGAACGTGGCTGGAGCCCCGAATAACCCGAATGGAAGTGTCCGAAATTGGTACAAACCGTCCGGAGCGGAGAAAGCCGATTTTTCCTTGGACTCTGGCGACAAGGGAATCTGCCAGTAGCCCTTGGTCAAATCCAGTGTCGAAAAAAAACGAGCCGTGCCCAGCCGATCCAAGAGTTAATCGACCCTAGGCATTGGATAAGCATCAAACCGTGAAACTTCGTTCACCTTTCTGTAATCCACACAGAACCGGACAGACCCATCTGGTTTCCCTACCAGAACAATGGGGCTACTCCAGGCACTGTGTGACTCCTCTATTACGCCCAACTCCAGCATGGCCTTTATTTCTGCCTGTACCAATTTTATTTTGTGTTCCGGCAGTCTATACGGACGGGAACGTACCGTCACTCCCGGGGAGGTTTCGATATGGTGGGTTACGAGATTAGTGCGTCCGGGTAGGGGAGAAAACACATCTGCAAACTGCTTCTGCAACAGGGCAAGGTCTGCCTGCTGGCTTGGCGAGAGATGGATATCCGAAAGGGGCGGGGTCTGATTGGGTGAATTTGGTACCTCCGGCCCCAGCTCATCTTTCTCCTGATGTACCGTCACCAGCGAGACAGCCGCTACCTCTTTCCAAGCTTTTAACAGGTTCAGATGGTAGATTTGCTTTGCTCCTTCCCTATCCGAACACACTACCTCATAGTCTACCTCCCCTATTCGCTGTGTGACCACAAAGGGCCCTTGCCACTTGGCAAGCAATTTTGTGCTGGAGGTTGGAAGTAATACCAGTACTTTATCTCCCGGTGAAAATTGTCTGAGTTTCGTCCCTTTATTATAGTGCGTTTGCTGCCACTCCTGGGCCTTAAGCAAATTCTCCCGTGATACCCTCCCCAGTGTATGGAGTTTTGCTCGCAGGTCCATGACGTACTGTATTTCATTTTTACTGGAGCTTGGAGCTTCCTCCCAGGTTTCTTTAACGAGGTCCAAGACTCCCCGGGGCTTTCGCCCAAATATTAGTTCAAAGGGAGAAAATCCCGTGGAGGCCTGGGGAACCTCCCGCACTGCAAATTGTGAAGGGACTAGCCATTTATCCCAATTCCGACTATCCTCGTGCACAAACTTCCGAATCATTGACTTCAAAGTCCTATTAAAGCGCTCAACGAGCCCATCCGTTTGGGGATGGTACACGCTGGTTTTAATTGACTGAATGCCCAATAATGCGTACAGTTCGTTTAGTGTTCGTGACATAAACCATGTGCCCTGGTCCGTCAGAATCTCTTTCGGGATTCCGACGCGGGAGATGATCTGATACAGTGCCTGCGCAACACTCTTAGCCGAGATATTTCACAGCGGAACTGCTTCGGGATACCGGGTCGCATAATCCACCAGAACTAATACGAATCGGTATCCCTGAGTGCTCCGTTCAAATGGCCCGATGAGGTCCATAGCCACTCTATCAAACGGGACCTCTATTAATGGAAGTGGCTGCAACGGCGCTTTTGGGATGGCCGGGGAATTCACTAATTGACATTCCGGGCAAGACGCACACCACCGACGTACGTCTGCCCAAATGCCTGGCCAATAAAATTGGGCCATTATACGGTTGAGTGTTTTTTCGTATCCTAAGTGTCCCGCCATGGGGTTATAATGAGCCGCTTGGAAAACCATTTCCCTGCGGCTTTTCGGTACCAACAACTGGGTATTTTCTTCCCCTCTCTGAGCGTCCCGACACACTCGATATAATCTATCTCTAATAATCGAGAAAGAGCTGCCTCAGGTCGCACCTGTTGACTATCAATATGCATCACCTGATCGAAGGCAAAGCGTAAGGTGTCATCCCGAGACTGTTCGAGTGGGAAATCCTCCGTGGGGTGAAACACCGAAACCAGGGGAGTCTCCCTTCGAGGCTCCCCCCTCGACCGCGTCGGCTGACCCTGCGTCATCACTGTCAGCAGCACACACCTCACCTGTCCCTACCGGTCGGGATCGCACCTCCCACAGCTTTCCTGACACTTTACGAAACCCCACCCAATCAATGCCCAAAATTAAGGGGTGCGACAGCCGGGAGCTAACCGCGGCTTTAACTATATGAATTTTTCCGTTATAATAAATTTTGACCGTCACTACCGGATATTTGTGCACATCACCATGCACGCACCTAATCGACACCCATGGTGCCTCAACCAATGCCTCGGGTCGAACCTGGCTTTGCCGAATCATGGACTGCATAGCCCCCGAATCCAACAACACCCGGTGTTCACTCCCTTGCACCCTTACCGGGATGCAGTATGCCCCCTCTGGATCGTGAGCGAGAGAGGGCGGCCCGACAACCAGGACCACCTGCCCCACTTCCATCATTGGACAGTCGCGGCGCAGGTGACCGAGCTGACCGCACCGCCAACACCCCGGTCCAGACGCCTGCGGAGCCCTCTGTGGGTCGGACCCTCCCGCCACCGAGCCTGAGCCTGTAGAGGGAGGGACAAAAAAAGGAGAATTAATTCGGGGGTGGGTTGTAGCGGGGTCTCTGGAAAAAGGGGCTGGGCCCGTGCGAGGAGGGGGCCTCCTCCACAGAGCCGGTTCCGGCGGCCTTTGCGGTGGGCTGCTGGGCACAGTGGCCAGATGGTCTTCGGCCAGGACAACGGCCAGCTCCAGGCTGGTGGGTCGGTGGCAGCGAACCCAGCTAGCTGTCGCCTCTGGCAGCCCGCCCATAAACGCCTCCAGTACGACCTGCTCCACTACCCCCGCAGTGGACCGGATGTCCGGCTGCAACCACCGCCGAGCCATGTCGGTGAGCCGCTGGGCGAATGAGAACGGCCGATCCCCCCGGCCCAGGGATGCTTCCCGGAACCGGCGCCGTTGGTCCTTGGGGCTATAGCCCAGCCGATCCATGATGGCCCTCCTTACGTTGTCGTAGTCAGCCCGGGCTACAGCCGGCAACCCATGCGCCGCCTGCTGGGCTTCCCCCGTTAAAAGGGGCAGGAGGCGGACTACCCACTCCTCGCTGGGCCACTGACATGCCTCCGCGGCCACCTCAAAACTATCCAGGAAAGCCTGGGCGTCGTCATCCGCGGTCATCTTCGGCAGTTGGATCTTCATCTGGGCCCGGAAGGGCTGATCCCGGGATCCTGCCCCTCCGACGGCGGCTAGCTGTCGCAGCGTCTCTGTCTGGAGGGTGGCCTGTACACGCAGAGCCTCCATCTGCTCTGCGTGTACTGCAGCTTGTCGTTCCTGCATTAGCGCCATTGCCTCCAGCATACGGGCGAGTGCTACGACCGGCTGCCCCGCTTCCGTTCATTCCTGCTCAGTATCCATTTTCTCTCTGTCTGTTCTTCCTTTTTATACCTCCCCGTACGGGCCACCACTGTGGCAAGATCGAGTGCCACCCTCGCTGAAGAACAGGCAGTACACACGAGCTGAGTTTTAACGGACACTTTATTTGTGGTTTTCGTTTTAGCTGGCTACGGTTCTCACGGACCCTTCTCTCCGGTCCTCTCCCGTCACTTGCCAGCCCTTTGATCTCCCGCTTCCTTCCTTTAAAGCCCAGGCTCACTGTCAATGCAATCAGGAAACAATCAAACAATCATTCAATTATTAATTATCGTGTTGTCCTGATTAACTCATGACAGCTGTGGTTCAGGGTCCGAGAGCCGCTCCGCTCACTCTCTGTCTGCAAGCAGAGGCTAACCATGCCCACCCTGCCACAACATCATTACTGCCTCCACCACTAAATATCATTACTGCATCCACCACTAAACATCATTACTGCCTCCAGCACTAAACACCATTACTGACTCCACCAAAAAAATCATTACTGCCTCCACCAGTAAACATCATTACTGCCTCCACCACTAAACATCATTACTGCCTCCACCACTAAACATCATTACTGCCTCCATCGCTAAACATCATTACTGCCTCCACCGCTAAACATCATTACTGCCTCCATCACTAAACATCATTACTGCCTCCATCACTAAACATCATTACTGCCTCCACCACTAAACATCATTACTGCCTCCGTCACTAAACATCATTACTGCCTCCATCACTAAACATCATTACTGCCTCCACCGCTAAACATCATTACTGCCTCCACCGCTAAACATCATTACTGTCTCCACCACTAAACATCATTACCGCTAAACATCATTACTGCCTTTACCACTAAACATCATTACAGCCTCCACCGCTAAACATCATTACCGCTAAACATCATTACTGCCTCCACTGCTAAACATCCTTACTGCCTCCACCGCTAACCATCATTACTGCCTCCACCACTAAACATCATTACTGCCTCCACCGCTAAACATCATTACTGCCTCCACCGCTAAACATCATTACCGCTAAACATCATTACTGCCTCCACCACTAAACATCATTACCGCTAAACATCATTACTGCCTCCACCACTAAACATCATTACAGCCTCCACCACTAAACTTCATTACTGCCTCCACCACTAAGCATCATTACTGCCTCCACCACTAAACATCATTACTGCCTCCACTGCTAAACATCCTTACTGCCTCCACCGCTAACCATCATTACTGCCTCCACCACTAAACATCATTACTGCCTCCACCGCTAAACATCATTACTGCCTCCACCGCTAAACATCATTACCGCTAAACATCATTACTGCCTCCACCACTAAACATCATTACCGCTAAACATCATTACTGCCTCCACCACTAAACATCATTACAGCCTCCACCACTAAACTTCATTACTGCCTCCACCACTAAGCATCATTACTGCCTCCACCACTAAACATCATTACTGCCTCCACCGCTAAACATCATTACTGCCTCCACCGCTAAACATCATTACTGCCTCCACCGCTAAACATCATTACTGCCTCCACCACTAAACATCATTACTACCTCCACTGCTAAACATCATTACTGCCTCCATCACTAAACATCATTACTGTCTCCATCACTAAACATCATTACTACCTCCACCACTAAGCATCATTACTGCCTCCACCGCTAAACATCATTACTGTCTCCATCACTAAACATCATTACTACCTCCACCACTAAGCATCATTACTGCCTCCACCGATAAACATCATTACTGCCTCCACCACTAAGCATCATTACTGCCTCCACCACTAAACATCATTACTGCCTCCACTGCTAAACATTATTACTGCCTCCACCGCTAAACATCATTACTGCCTCCACCGCTAAACATCATTACTGCCTCCACCGCTAAACATTATTACTGCCTCCACCGCTAAACATCATTGCTACCTCCACCACTAAACATCATTACTGCCTCCACTGCTAAACATTATTACTGCCTCCACCACTAAGCATCATTACTGCCTCCACCACTAAACATCATTACTGCCTCCACCGCTAAACATCATTACTGCCTCCACCGCTAAACATCATTGCTACCTCCACCACTAAACATCATTACTGCCTCCACCACTAAACATCATTACTGCCTCCACTGCTAAACATCATTACTGCCTCCATCACTAAACATCATTACTGCCTCCACCACTAAACATCATTACTACCTCCACTGCTAAACATCATTACTGCCTCCATCACTAAACATCATTACTGTCTCTATCAATAAACATCATTACTGCTTCCATCACTAAACATCATTACTGTCTCCATCAATAAACATCATTACTGCCTCCACTGCTAAACATCATTACTGCCTCCACCACTAAGCATCATTACTGTCTCCATCACTAAACATCATTACTGCCTCCACTGCTAAACACCATTACTACCTCCATCACTAAACATCATTACTGCCTCCACTGCTAAACATCATTACTACCTCCACTGCTAAACATCATTACTACCTCCACTGCTAAACATCATTACTGCCTCCATCACTAAACATCATTACTACCTCCACTGCTAAACATCATTACTACCTCCACTGCTAAACATCATTACTGTCTCCACTAGTAGACATTATTACTGCCTCCACTGCTAAACATCATTACTACCTCCACTGCTAAACATCATTACTACCTCCACTGCTAAACATCATTACTGCCTCCATCACTAAACATCATTAATACCTCCACTGCTAAACATCATTACTGCCTCCACTGCTAAACATCATTACTGCCTCCACTGCTAAACATCATTACTACCTCCATCACTAAGCATCATTACTGCCTCCACTGCTAAACATCATTACTACCTCCACTGCTAAACATCATTACTACCTCCACTGCTAAACATCATTACTGCCTTCATCACTAAACATCATTACTACCTCCACTGCTAAACATCATTACTACCTCCACTGCTAAACATCATTACTGCCTCCACTGCTAAACATCATTACTGCCTCCATCACTAAACATCATTACTGCCTCCACAGCTAAACATCATTACTGCCTCCATCACTAAACATCATTACTGCCTCCACCACTAAACATCATTACTACCTCCACTGCTAAACATCATTACTGCCTCCATCACTAAACATCATTACTGTCTCCATCACTAAACATCATTACTGCCTCCACTGCTAAACATCATTACTACCTCCATCACTAAACATCATTACTGCCTCCACTGCTAAACATCATTACTACCTCCACTGCTAAACATCATTACTACCTCCACTGCTAAACATCATTACTGCCTCCATCACTAAACATCATTACTGTCTCCATCACTAAACATCATTACTGCCTCCACTGCTAAACATCATTACTACCTCCATCACTAAACATCATTACTGCCTCCACCACTAAACATCATTACTACCTCCACTGCTAAACATCATTACTGCCTCCATCACTAAACATCATTACTGTCTCCATCACTAAACATCATTACTGCCTCCACTGCTAAACATCATTACTACCTCCATCACTAAACATCATTACTGCCTCCACTGCTAAACATCATTACTACCTCCACTGCTAAACATCATTACTACCTCCACTGCTAAACATCATTACTACCTCCACTGCTAAACATCATTACTGTCTCCACTACTAGACATTATTACAGCCTCCACCGCTAAACATCATTACTGTCTCCACTACTAGACATCATTACTGCCTCCACCACTAAACATCATTACTGCCTCCACCGCTAAACATCATTACTGTCTCCATCACTAAACATCATTACTGCCTCCACTGCTAAACATCATTACTACCTCCACTGCTAAACATCATTACTGTCTCCACTACTAGACATTATTACAGCCTCCACCGCTAAACATCATTACTGTCTCCACTACTAGACATCATTACTGCCTCCACCACTAAACATCATTACTGCCTCCACTGCTAAACATCATTACTACCTCCACTGCTAAACATCATTACTACCTCCACTGCTAAACATCATTACTGCCTCCATCACTAAACATCATTACTACCTCCACTGCTAAACATCATTACTACCTCCACTGCTAAACATCATTACTGTCTCCACTACTAGACATTATTACAGCCTCCACCGCTAAACATCATTACTGTCTCCACTACTAGACATCATTACTGCCTCCACCACTAAACATCATTACTGGCTCCACCGCTAAACATCATTACTGTCTCCATCACTAAACATCATTACTGCCTCCACTGCTAAACATCATTACTACCTCCACTGCTAAACATCATTACTGTCTCCACTACTAGACATTATTACAGCCTCCACCGCTAAACATCATTACTGTCTCCACTACTAGACATCATTACTGCCTCCACCACTAAACATCATTACTACCTCCACTGCTAAACATCATTACTACCTCCACTGCTAAACATCATTACTACCTCCACTGCTAAACATCATTACTGCCTCCATCACTAAACATCATTACTACCTCCACTGCTAAACATCATTACTACCTCCACTGCTAAACATCATTACTGTCTCCACTACTAGACATTATTACAGCCTCCACCGCTAAACATCATTACTGTCTCCACTACTAGACATCATTACTGCCTCCACCACTAAACATCATTACTGCCTCCACCACTAAACATCATTACTGCCTCCTCCACTAAACATCATTACTGCCTCCACCGCTAAACATCATTACTGCCTCCACCGCTAAACATCATTACTGCCTCCACCGCTAAACTTCATTACTGCGTCCACCGCTAAACATCATTACTGCCTCCATCACTAAACATCATTACTGCCTCCACTGCTAAACATCATTACTACCTCCACTGCTAAACATCATTACTACCTCCACTGCTAAACATCATTACTACCTCCACTGCTAAACATCATTACTGCCTCCATCACTAAACATCATTACTACCTCCACTGCTAAACATCATTACTGCCTCCACTTCTAAACATCATTACTACCTCCATCACTAAGCATCATTACTGCCTCCACTGCTAAACATCATTACTACCTCCATCACTAAACATCATTACTACCTCCACTGCTAAACATCATTACTACCTCCACTGCTAAACATCATTACTACCTCCACTGCTAAACATCATTACTGCCTCCACTGCTAAACATCATTACTGCCTCCATCACTAAACATCATTACTGCCTCCACTGCTAAACATCATTACTGCCTCCATCACTAAACATCATTACTGCCTCCACCACTAAACATCATTACTACCTCCACTGCTAAACATCATTACTGCCTCCATCACTAAACATCATTACTGTCTCCATCACTAAACATCATTACTGCCTCCACTGCTAAACATCATTACTGCCTCCACCACTAAGCATCATTACTGTCTCCACTGCTAAACATCATTACTACCTCCATCACTAAACATCATTACTGCCTCCACTGCTAAACATCATTACTACCTCCACTGCTAAACATCATTACTACCTCCACTGCTAAACATCATTACTGCCTCCATCACTAAACATCATTACTACCTCCACTGCTAAACATCATTACTACCTCCACTGCTAAACATCATTACTGTCTCCACTACTAGACATTATTACAGCCTCCACCACTAAACATCATTACTGTCTCCACTACTAGACATCATTACTGCCTCCACCACTAAACATCATTACTGCCTCCACCGCTAAACATCATTACTGCCTCCACCACTAAACATCATTACTGCCTCCACCGCTAAACATCATTACTGCGTCCACCGCTAAACATCATTACTGCCTCCACCGCTAAACATCATTACTGCGTCCACCGCTAAACATCATTACTGCTTCCACCACTAAACATCATTACTGCCTCCACCGCTAAACATCATTACTGCCTCCACCGCTAAACTTCATTACTGCGTCCACCGCTAAACATCATTACTGCCTCCACCGCTAAACATCATTACTGCCTCCACCACTAAACATCATTACTGCCTCCACTGCTAAACATCATTACTGCCTCCACCGCTAAACATCATTACTGCCTCCACCGCTAAACATCATTACTGCCTCCACCACTAAACATCATTACTGCCTCCACCGCTAAACATCATTACTGCCTCCACCACTAAACATCATTACTGCCTCCACCGCTAAACATCATTACTGCCTCCACCGCTAAACATCATTACTGCCTCCACCACTAAACATCATTACTGCCTCCATCACTAAACATCATTACTGCCTCCACCGCTAAACATCATTACTGCCTCCACCGCTAAACATCATTACTGCCTCCACCACTAAACATCATTACTGCCTCCACCGCTAAACATCATTACTGCGTCCACCGCTAAACATCATTACTGCCTCCACCAGTAAACATCATTACTGCCTCCATCACTAAACATCATTACTGCCTCCATCACTGAACATCATTACTGCCTCCACCACTAAACATCATTACTGCCTCCATCACTAAACATCATTACTGCCTCCACCGCTAAACATCATTACTGCCTCCACCGCTAATCATCATTACTGCCTCCACCACTAAACATCATTACTGCCTCCACTGCTAAACATCATTACTGCCTCCATCACTAAACATCATTACTACCTCCACTGCTAAACATCATTACTACCTCAACTACTAGACATCATTACTGCCTCAACCACTAAACATCATTACTACCTCCATCGCTAAACATCATTACTGCCTCCACCACTAAACATAATTACCGCTAAACATCATTACTGTCTCTACTACTAGACATTATTTCAGCCTCCACCGCTAAACATCATTACTGTCTCCACTACTACACATCATTACTGCCTCCACCACTAAACATCATTACTGCGTCCACCGCTAAACATCATTACTGTCTCCACTACTAGACATCATTACTGCCTCCACCGCTAAACATCATTACTACCTCCACCGCTAAACATCATTACTGCCTCCACCACTAAACATCATTACTGCCTCCACCGCTAAACATCATTACTGCCTCCACCACTAAACATCATTACTGCCTCCACCGCTAAACATCATTACTGCGTCCACCGCTAAACATCATTACTGTCTCCACTACTAGACATCATTACTGCCTCCACCGCTAAACATCATTACTGCCTCCACCGCTAAACATCATTACTGCCTCCACCGCTAAACATCATTACTGCCTCCACCACTAAACATCATTACTGCCTCCACCGCTAAACATCATTACTGCTAAACATCATTACTGCCTCCACCACTAAACATCATTACTGCTAAACATCATTACTGCCTCCACCGCTAAACATCATTACTGCTAAACATTATTACTGCCTCCACCACTAAACATCATTACTGCCTCCACCACTAAACATCATTACTGCTAAACATCATTACTGCCTCCACCACTAAACATCATTACTACCTCCACCGCTAAACATAATTCCCGCTATACATCATTACTGTCTCCACTACTAGACATCATTACTGCCTCCACCGCTAAACATCATTACTGTCTCCACCGCTAAGCATCATTACTACCTCCACCGCTAAACATCATTACCGCTAAACATCATTACTGTCTCCACTACTAGAGATCCTTACTGCCTCCACCGCTAAACATCATTACTGCCTCCACCGCTAAACATCATTACCGCTAAACATCATTACTGTCTCCACCACTAGACATCGTTACTGCCTCCACCGCTAAACATCATTACCGCTAAACATCATTACTGTCTCCACTACTAGACATCATTACTTCCTCCACCATTTCTTCTTTTTCACTTGTCTTACTGCCTGACCTCGGAACCTCCAGAATCAAACACAGCGAGATGCCCTGCAGCTTCTGTGTAAAACAGCTAAGAGAAGAAGAGATCTCTCAGCACGAGAGAGAGAGAAGCAACAATACTTTCCTGGCAAGACTGCCTAGCATGGCACCGTGGTGTGGAAGCATATGTTTCGGGAGGTATGGCACAGGGACGCCCCGCCGGGCTGTTTGTGCTCATGTCCTCCTACTCTAATTCAGTGCAGTCTCGCACCAGAGGGGGAAAAACTCCTCCATCGCGGCCACGCACCCACACAGACTTTAACCTCCTGATAAAATGGGTATTTATTTGTATTTAAATGCGGAAAGGCTCCGACCTGCAAGTAGCAGTGACAGACAGCACGGGCATAAATCACTCCAGTCATTATCCAAACATCTTATTGTCTACTTTCATCTCTCGCATGTAGGCGTAGCTTTCTGATGCAGAATTTCACATCTGCAAGGCATAGGGGGAAAAGAACTGAGCATTTTAGATGCTAACCTAACTTGACTGTAAAATCGTGGCTGTAAATAAAGCCCCCAGCAATTAAAGTGCACCCACCTCTTTATTTCAGTTCTGAAAGAATCGGTAGATGTTTGTGCCTGGGTTTTTCTGACCCTTGCTGAAGGACCAGAAAAGAATGTTCCGGGTTTCACAGTCCACTAACAGGCATTTGCCATTCTGCTGAAAGAAACAGTCTGTATGCAAAGGAGCTATTGTGCGGCCCAATTTAGAAAGAGTTATTCCTGAGCAGCCATTATCACCTGTGACATGGCTTCTCTTCATGTTCCACATGTTGAAAGTGGTTCCTAACGCTCAACAATGAATTAGGTCATTATCCCATTCAGTAGGACCCTGAGGGCGAGCCATAAAACAGACACTTGTACCAGATATGTTTTTATTTTTTTTTATTTGTCAAGTCCCTTGTGTTCTTGCATAACCCCTTACCAGCCATACACACAGGGAACTCTACATGCATTCTTCCCATGTACTCATCCTACAGCAAACTACACCACATACAACAGGAGAGCTATCATTGATTTCGACTGAGAACCCGTGTCTGTGTGTGTGTGCGTGAAATGGATTGCAGTGGTACATAGTCTATTCAGTTTAACTCATTTTTACAGAATTGTTCAGGGATAATACAGTTCCAGCAGTCTTACTCTTAAAATATGACTTTCACCTTCAGTCTAAAACTTACTGAAAAATCTTGCCGCTTCAGTTAGTTCCCTTGCGTCTTTGTCTGTGATATCCGTTTGTGCTGCCCTCCCTTAGAAGATTTGATTGTTCTGCTTTTATTCCTTAAATCTGTGCTGCAGGCCTCATGTAGGAAGGGAATTGCCTCAGATTTATCTTTGACATTTTGGAGCCTCACATGAAATCTATATAGCAGCCACAGGCTGCTTGAATGAGCACCCAAGCGGGGGATTATAAGAGAGAATGAAGAGGAACAAAATGAGAAAAGAGAAAAAAAGGAGGTGCCTTTTGTTGCATGCCGGGGTCTTCTTTAGATTCAGAAGGGCCCGAGAGGGGACGGAGCAGGGAGAGAGGTGGCGCTACATTCAGGTTTTAACCACAACTTCATTCCTCATCCCTTAATCTGTCAGCGTGTCACCGAGGCAAGGCGCAGTGCCGTACGTACATACATGACCGCCGTCTCATGACTGCGCCTTTACTAAGCTGCTGAATATCTTCCCGGCTGAGCTTGCATCTGTTCTGTCTCCTTGGCAGAGCGACGCAGACTCCCTGGAGGAAATCATGAGGTTTATCCGCAGTGAAGTACTGCGGGTGTTTGAAGGTACAGTACCCTTCTCTCACACACTTTTTATTTATTTTTTAAATCTCCGTTTTGTTGTTGCAATAAAAAAGGATTTATTTTTTCAGAGATTTGCCAGTGCTGAAGTGATGAATCTTGAGCTCATGTCCTGAAAGTGTTTCTCATAAATTGGAATATGGTTTATTATTGCTTTAGCGATATTGTTATATTGCACTTTTTTTCAAAAGAAGGTTAAGATAGATGACTAGGCAAGGCAAAGGATCGGTTATTGCTGTTTTACTGTAAATCATACTATAATGCAACACAATTTTTTGTTACAATTGCCCCCAACCCTGAACACATGAAACTAGCTACCTTGCTGGATAGAATCTCAGCTCTAGCTTGTTTCAGATTGGTGCAATTTTATGGTGTTGCAATTGCCCCCTGTTACAATTGCCCCCAGAGTACTCTAATGTGTGGTTTACTTTGCAGAGAAGCTATCTGGCCAGGGCTTTCTGCAGAAGAATCCAGCTGCTATCCTGGCCTCTAATGTTCGCCCGGGTCCACCAGGGCCCCCAGGCCAAGACGGCTCACCCGGCCCCCCAGGAGAACCGGGGCCACCTGGCTCTCAAGGTAGGAGACACACCCTGACAGCCTAACTACGGCAGAGTGGCAGACCCTGTAACGTCCTCTTGTTTTCCTTTTGCTCCTAACTGAATAACACCCTCCACATGTACTGTGCCAACTCCGACTTCACCACACCACACATCAAGACCTCTGTGACTTTTCGCCCTTCAAACAAGCCCGCAATATATATATATATATATATATATATATACTGTATATATATCTTTGGACATCTGAACGCCGCAGCACTGAAACACAGAAACGCAGAAACACTGGCAACATTCGTGTGTGTGTGTGTGTGTGTGTGTGTGTGTGTGTGTGTGTGTGTGTGTGTGTGTGTGTGTGTGTGTGTGTGTGTGTGTGTGTGTGTGTGTGTGTGTGTGTGTGTGTGTGTGTGTGTGAGAATGCATACATGTCTGTGTGCGTGCGCGTGTGCGTGTATGTGTTTTACTTTCAGCTTCTGTGTCACTGCTTTTCACAGTGAGGCTTGATGCGGGCATTTAGTGGAAAGTGGCCATCAGCTTGGCTGAAGCACACAGTCCCTGTACAGGGGGAAGCTGTGTATGGAGGGACTGTGTAACAGAGACTGCTGCCATTATTGAAAGCAGATGGACTTTTTGGGGGGATTTGTTTGTCCGCTTGCAAGGAATGCAATCTGAGGTGAGAAACGGAGGGACAGTGGCACACCCTGGCCAGTGAGGAAAATATGAAATATTTTAGACAAATGAAGAATTGGCCGTTGGCTGTGAATGAGCTGGACAGGCGTGGACAGACTCGAGGCGTGGGGGGGGGGGGGGGGGGGGTTGGGGGCAGGTTGTTCATTATGATGGTTGTTGAGTTGGTGGCGGCGGGGGGGGTAGTTGCAGAGGAGCGATATCTCATTCTCCAAGAATACACTTCCTGAAATGAAGAAGGAGAATAGCCACAAAGAAAAGGAAGCGTCCATTTGTCAAACTTGGTCAGATATCCCCCTCATCCACCCCTCTCACCTCCTGTAACCGTCTGCAGCAACAAATCTGTCTCGTTCCGCCAAATTGAGGATAGCTGGCCCACAATTCCTGAGGAGTCTGATTGCA
Organism: Synaphobranchus kaupii; assembly: GCA_029718625.1. Classification (NCBI taxonomy): domain Eukaryota; kingdom Metazoa; phylum Chordata; class Actinopteri; order Anguilliformes; family Synaphobranchidae; genus Synaphobranchus; species Synaphobranchus kaupii. The sequence goes on along the minus strand of CM056380.1, from coordinate 55,267,798 downwards.
GTCCTGCTGGTTCCCATGGTGTGGAGGGGTTATATAAGGTGATCTCTGAAAAACCCTGGAACTCTGGGACATTAAGGGACAAAATGTTATGATGCATATAAAAGCAAGTGGCACAATCACTTGTGGCTTGTGCAGGAGTGCTCTGGATCTACCTCAGTTCGCTGAATTCTGCCGCTGCTCATCTTTCACTGGACTGACACTGCCACTCACTGTATCTACAGTGTAATTTGTCATTTTTTACAGTACAGTATGCTAATTATTTATTATGGTACAATTATTATGTGACTGCTGGGATTATTTGTGTAATTTGAAATGCTTTAATATCCTACAGTATGGGTGTATTGTATACCCATAATTACACATACATATTTAAAAAAAAAAAAAAAAAAACGTTTGTTTTTATAAAGAAATGTTTACTTTCTTTATAATAAAGCTGCTGAGACGATAGCATCCTAGAGCTGTTTCACTTTTTGTTGAAGATCTGCATCACCACCTGTGGAATGTATTAATGTTTATTAAAGTGTTATTGTATGCCCATTTTTACTTATCCCCGATTTGGAACGCCCAGTAGCAATAGTCAGGCCACAGTGGCTATCTCTGCAGCCTCATTGGTGAGTTAGAGTGGGCGCAGACCAGCATGCATCCCCTGCAATGCGTGCCGCCAGTCAGTGCAACTTTCACCTTCATCTGAGCTGCGCAGCCAACTCCGACCCCCTCTCTCTAGACAGCAGTATAAACTCTGTTCTTCGGTTGGATATGCAATCCGAGAGCCCCCTGTATTAATATTTCTTCCTTCTCAATTGCTAGAATTGCAAGAGTTCAGAATAATGTTCCATTAAAAATCATTTTTTGTGAAACAATATTATTTAGACTCACACTGAATCATTATTCTTAAGACGAGTATAGTTCATTTTTTTTCATTGCTTTTTAATGTGTTGGCATCTTATTTGAAAGTTGAAAGTGTGTTTTAAATTTTTTTTAATTGATCTCTGTTTGTCAACAGTGTAATATGTGTTTCAGAAAACTACCCATAAACATAAATATTTATGGAATACAGATGCGTTTTGAGGGGGAGTGTCTGCAAATCTGTGAAATGTGGAAATGTCTATATTGGATGAATTTATTATTTATTTATTTATTCCAGGCATACCTGGGGAAAAAAACACTTTTTTTATTACGTTGTTAGTGTTTATCTGTGTAATATATTTAGGCATATAATCATGTGATAAACATATATTTTGTGAGAGACGTGGTGCTCAGACTTAATTGTATAGTTGGAAGCATATTTAGAGCTCATGCCTCTGTGTTATGGGTAATTTTATGGAGCCGTATATGCATGAATAAATGTGTTTCTCAATGTGTCTTTGAAGCAAATTGCCTGTATACAAATGTTTTCAGTGAACAGTGTTATCTTCGGCCTTACCACATTCGCTTCTCAGGTATTACCTACATTATACATACTGACAGGACAGACACATACAATTATCAAAATTGTTTTTTATTGAGTGTTTCTTTCAAAAGGCACAAACTGAATAATGAAATATAACACTGCCCGAGTAAAGAAAACTATCAACATAATATAATGATAAATCAATTGATGATGCATATGTTTTCTTACTGTCAGATACCTGATTTCATTGTCTGATGTTTGACAGCTCCTTGTTGTCTGTAAAACTGCTATCTCTATTTCTCACTGTTGCACTGTGGGTAGCTCCATCCCATGTCACTTGATGTGGTGCTATATTCACAGCACCAAAGCAGAGATAAACACATAATCCTTTTGCATTGCACCAATTGGAAGTTCTTCTATAGCTCAGACCTCAGGCTCTGTTCACTGTACCGAGGGCCGACTGTGCAGGTACCGTGTTTTTATTCTTGGCTCGGAATGTTGGCTACCAGGATGGGCCCTGGAGGGACACCTTGTGTTGGAAAAGGATGCTCTGTGTTTTTGTTTTTTTGGTTGCACATTTGCGGGGAAGCGCAGCACTGTGTGGGCAGCACATTTTGATGGAACGTTTTTTCAGCATCAGTGAACCTTCTGCAGAGTCGCAGCCTTGCATAGTGCGATGTGTAGACCCTTTCCCCTTTAGGCCTGCAGCACCTCAAGTGATTGACCTCCCAAGTCCAACACCTATCTGAAACCTCGCAGTCTAACCCGCTTCTGGGCACGACGTTCATTTATTCCTGATGCCTTCTGGGGAAATGGGCTCTTGGATATTTCTCTTGTTGTAGAGGGATGCAGTGAGAATGTGAAAATATGTGTATAACGCCATATCCAAATCCACCTACGGCATTTCATTAAATGCATGAGTTTGTGCATTGCATGTGGGTGGACAAAATGCCCATATGTTGGCAAATGCATTCATCTTGCTTGCTTTGCTTTGCTTTGTTTCTTGTTGTGTGGGTTAGTGTCACTTTTGGCATCTGCAGATTTACTGTGAAGGTTGCCTCTTTGTGTTTGCGGTCTTTTTAAATGGGCCATTCAGCTATATTGAGAGCTTGGTGTCTCTTTAAAGCCCCCATATGCCTTCCTGTTTAACCACAGAGTGCCACTTGATACGGTTTCTGGATAAGCCTAAATGTTTGTTATTTTGAAAGTTATGTTCAGACTATTTGCTAATTGTCAAAATCATGTGAGGGTCTTTTCAGGTCATTATTATTGATTACTGACCTTCCTGATGATATCCATCCTGACATCTTTCTGCGTAAAGACACAACGAATATGTCTGTATCTTCCTTCAGGTCCTATTTATAAAAAGATTATCTTGTTATGTGATCCCACACCCCGCCCCTCCCGCCATTTGTATTTACTTAAAAATCTGTTTCTTGACACTCGCTGTTCTTTTTCTTTTTTATATTTTTATATCCTTATTAGTGATTAATTTTCAAGCTTTAGCAGGACTCTTATTGGCTGAGAGTTCACTGAGCTCCTCGGTGCCAGACATCTCTAACTAATGCCACCGAATGATGGTTTTGGATGAGTTTTGACAGTTTTTGATGGCTGAAAAGTGATTAATTGGTTACGCGTATAGTGAAACATACAGTCAAGCCGGAAAGTCTGGACACCCCTTTCACCTTCTCCACGTTTTATTACGTTACAGACTTATACTACAATAGATTGAGTTCATTTTTTGCCTCAAACATCTACACACAATAGCCAATAATGACGAAGTGAAAACAGGTTTTTAGAAAATATGCAATTTTATTTTACTGACAAAAATAGGTTATTTAGGGGTTACATATCTGTACACACCCTTAGCCTAATACTTGGTTGCTGCAGCTTTGGCAGCGATTAGAGCTTCAAGGCGTCTTGGGATAGAAGCTACGAGCTTGGCACACTTGTTTCTGGACATTTTTGCCCATTCCTCTTGGCATATCCTTGCAAGCTCCGTCAGGTTGGATGGGGAGCGTCGGTACACAGCCATTTTCAGCTCTTTCCACAGATGTTCAATTGGATTCAGGTCTTGGCTCTGGCTGGGACACTCAAGGACATGCACAGACTTTCTCCGAAGCCACTCCTTTGTTCTCTTGGCTGTGTGCTTCGGGTCGTTGTCATGTTGGAAGGTAAACCTTCGCCCCAGTCTGAGGTCCAGAGCGCTCTGGAGCAGGTTTTCTTCAAGGATCTCGGTGTACTTAGCTGCATTCATCTTTCCCTCTATCAGGACTAGTCGCCCCGTTCCCGCTGCTGAAAAACATCCCCACATCATGATGCTGCCACCGCCATGCTTCACTGTAGGGATGGTATTAGCCAGGTGATGAGCGGTGCCTGGTTTCCTCCAGACGTGACGCTTGGTATTCAGGCCAAAAAGTTCAATTTTGGTTTCATCAGACCAGAGAATCTTGATTCTAATGGTTTGAGAGTCCTCTAGGTGCCTTTTGGCAAACTCCAAGCGGGCTGTGATGTGCCTTTTACTAAGAGGGGACTTCCGTCTGGCCACTCTACCATAAAGGCCTGATTGGTGGAGTGCTGCCTGGATGGTTGATCTTCTGAAAGGTTCTCCCATCTCCACAAGGATACGCTGGAGCTCTGTCAGAGTGACCCTCGGGTTCCTGCTCACCTCCCTGGCCAAGGCCTGTCTTCCCCGATTGCTCAGTTTGGCCGGGCGGCCAGGTCTAGGAAGATTCTTGGTGGTTCCAAACTTCTTTCATTTACGAATGATGGTGGCCACTGTGCTCTTTGGGACCTGTAATGCTGCAGAGATTTTTCCGTACCCTTCTCCAGATCTATGCCTTGACACAATCCTGTTTCTGAGGTCTGCAGATAATTCCTTTGACCCCATGGGTTGGAGTTTGCTCTGACATGCACTGTCAACTGTGGGACCTTATATAGGCAGGTGTTGGCAATCCCCAATCATGTCCAATCAATTAAATTTATCACAGGTGGACTCCAATTAAGTTGTAGAAACATCTCAAGCAGTATCAGTGGAAAGAAAATGCACCTCAGCTCACTTTTGGGTGTCATATCAAAGGGTGTGCACACTTGTGTACATGTGATATTTTACATTTTGATTTGTAATAAATTAGCACAAATGTCTAAAAACCTGTTTTCACTTTGTCATTATGGGCTATTTTGTGTAGAATTTTGAGACAAAAAATGAACTCAATCTATTGTAGAATATGTCTGTAACGTAATAAAACGTGGAGAAGGTGAAAGGGGTGTGCAGACTTTCCGGCTTGACTGTAGTTACGGAGTTAGATTTCAGTAACATTTGGGAGACGTTCACAAATTAGTGAATTGTTACCGCAGTGGCTCTGAATTAGTTGTGTAAGCAGCTTGTTGTGTTTGCAGTCCGATACAAGGCAGAGAAATTGGGAAATGGTGAATGTGGTTTTGCTGACTGAAGTCACCTGAAATAACCTGATAAAACACCAGTCTGACCATGTTTGCACTAACCCTTCTCACAAAATATATTCAATGGCATTTACTTACTCTAGTAGTGACATTTAGATGCCAGTGCCTTGTATAATGAGATGTAACAGAGCGGTGTGGGGGTGCCTAAGTGTCCTGTTTTTCTTCTCAGGGTACCGGGGACAGAAAGGAGAGAGGGGGCAGCTTGGCTTGGGAATCACAGGAGCTCCTGGTCCATCTGGCCCACCAGGTAAAATCCAGCCCCTTCATACAGGTGACAAACACTTATATAGTGGTGTGTGAATGCTCTGTCTCATCTATTAGAAAACTTTTTAAAAATACATAGCACAGTAGTTTTTGCCTATTTTTGGCTATTATTTTTTTGACATAAAATACCATACACAGAATGCAATAGCATGCCATACCATACCACAATGCTGCATACTCCCCATACCATGCTATACCATATACCGCATTATACCTTACATTATGCCATAATACTGTTACATTCCAAACAAAACCATAACATAACAAACACTTTACCAATAATACCAAAATAATTCTCTATTATTACTGTTATCGCATCAGGAAAAGCTACTTCAGTAACTCGATTTTATAAAGGGTTTAAGCTTAAACATGACGGCAGTAAAATACAAAAAAGGTAGGATCACATGCTAAACTTTTTTTTGTCTCCTGAAACTTTTTAAGTAACATTTTAAGATTTTAAATTATGCACAATAAACAGATTATAGGGTGATTCATGAGGGTCAAAGGTGACCAAATTAATTTTGTCATTTCTTTTGTCATGTAATTTCTCTGCCTTTTTTTTGACTGTTTTTGCAGAAAACATATTTTTAATCTGCAGTTTGACAGCAAAGTATCATACAAAAAAACTGTCCACGATGCATCTCAAGTGATATCTAATTTGTCAAAAGAGGTAAACAGAGCTACTTGTTTGGGTGGTGGAAAGATGAAGAGAGATGGGTATCTCCCCCTATACTGTAGACTATATTCTATATTTGATGCATGTGTCTGTGGTTTAGAGAAAGTGAGAATAACCCAGGGTATGTACAGTTCTGCCAAAGAGCAACTTGAAATAATAACACAGTAAAGAGCGGGATTTTCCAGATCACAGCACAGCCAGAGTTTGAGCAGCCAGGTCAATAACTGGGTTGTGGTCAGGGTTGTGACACATGGATAAGACTAGGGGGGTGACTACCTGAACAGCATTTCCTGTCTCCCTCTGCAGGTATGCCTGGAATTGGGTTTCAGGGCCCACCTGGCCCCCAGGGGCCTCAGGGGCCAAAAGGAAGGTGCGACTCCAGCGACTGTCACCACTCTCACGCACGGAGAAACGGTTAGGCTCCTGGAACCCAAATCTTATTAACCTGTACAGGCAGCTGCACAGCCAAAAAGGACTGACTGTTCCCTCAGTAGCCCCTTCTCAAACTGCCTCCTCGTTCACATCACACATCCACCTGGTGAACATTGCACCTTCAGGGGAAAGAGAGATTTGCCTCTGCCAAGCCACTGAAATTCACATTTAATATCAATAATTTAAACTGCATCTGAACAAGGCTCCATATTCGTCATTTTCTACATTATTATTTATCACATTTTTTCAAGGGTAGGATTTATAATTGATTGCTTTCTGAAAATATTCTGAAACCCCCTCAATCTTCATCACCCAGAGCATTCCATAGTTGAATTTGTATTTAATCTCTAAAGACTTTAAAAGTATTTATTTTTATTTTTATGATAAGCAGTACTAGTTCTAATTAAAGTATTTAAATTCCTTTCTGTTTATCAGTTTATTGATGCAACACTTGGCTTTTTCTTGTTTATCATTTGCTCAATGTGCAAATAGTCTATAAATGAAGTGGGGGTATATATATATATATATATATATATATCCAATTTGGACTTTTGTACATACAAAAAATGCATTGCTGAAAAATTAATTAAGAAAAGCTATTCATGTTCAAAGGGTTCGGCAATCAAACTGTACTTGCTATTATATTGGAGAGGGGGAAAAAATTGTCAACCTTAATTATGTTATATTGCAGCTTTTTAAAACTCACCAAATTAGCATGAGAAGTCACTTTGGTAGATATTATAGTGCTGTTAATTATGGGTATTCTTTTATGAGGATTTGTGAGGATTAAAGAGCAATGTGCAGGCTCTCTTACTGTCTTTTACTGCTGGTCAGACATGTTGCATGATGGGGAAATAAGTGTAAGTGTGTATAAGGGATTTTCTTAGTATCAGTCACACTGAAATGGATTTATCTCTGCCTGGGACAGTGGCATTCTGAGCTTGCTTTCTGTCTGGTCTGAGTCCCTACATTTTATCCAAGCACCAGTTGGGGGCCCAGTTCTCTAGACTAATTTTTCTTATTGTCTCAGTGGGGTTTAATGGAGATTATTTTTGCCGTATTGTCCTCCAATCTGCAGTTAATTGTAAAGATAAATATGATCCCTGGGGTTTTGTCTAACCTGGACAGAAGCCCAGCTATTACTTTGCCACTGCTCTCTTTGGGTATAAGGGAGATCAGCTCTTATTGTTTACATTCAAATGTATGGCTGATTATCTGGTTAAAGAGTGTATATACTTCTGTCCATTGGTGCTATATGTATATTTTGATGTTTCACATAGGAAGGGATAATTGTTCTACAGACTAGCATCACAATAAGGTTGAATATTATTTTCTTATCATTTTTTTTTTTTTTTGCAAGTGTACTTGAACTTTTATTTTTTTGTTTTTTAAATGGTTTTGGAGGCATACATTTTCAGTTTTGCTCCGTAGGGCTTATTGCCATTCTCCGAATTGTTTCACACAACATATAACTCTTTCTCATTTCTCGACCATACATCACTGTGTATTGTGTTTTATCGTCTTAAGACTAGATTTCTCCTTGGAATTGTCCTTTTTTATTTCATTTTTTTCTGAACTGTGTTGAACTGCATAATGATGATGGAGACGATCCAAAATCTCTCCACTGTTACTGCCAATAAGAAGGAAGAGACTGGAGTTGTGCATGCTTCTGTGGTGACTGTGTTTTAATTGGAAGGCTCTAATTGAAATAGTCATTTCTCTGCTGTAATTTAGATGTTAATCCAACCCGACATCCCCATTAGTGTTGAGGGGAGACATTGGCTTGGATTCAAAGCGTGTTGTATTCCCAAATGTGAGCAGTGAAGTCTTACTGTTTATGCGGCGGGTTTCTTTAAAGCCATGCGGGACTTTCGTTTGGAGTTACACTTTTTGCAGTGAGTCTCCCGTCATGTCCTTGTGACTTCTGCAGCAGCCCTGCTGCGTTATGAAAGCGCACCGGTGCAGGGCGGATGACGCATACGCGTCGCCATGGATACCGACAGGCGGCACGCGCGTAGAGAATCAGCTGACGGGTTGCAGAGTGCGGCGCTCAGTCTCAGGGTCTTCGTGGCGCAGGTGATTTGATGTCTCTGAGATGTGACCGTGCTCGCTCGCCTTTCACAAACCGCTTTAGTAACGAAAGGTTTTTGTTGTTGTTGTTGTTTGTTATTATTAACAGCTAGTGTTGAAAGTTAAAATGAAAAGCAGCAGGCTGCTGTTATGTAATGAATTTTCTGGGCATTCTGTCAGAAGCATCAAACATAAATGCTATACATAAATGTCTACAGCTACAGCCAACGGTTTGTGTATTCCCTGAGTATAGTGGACACATTAACGTTTCCTTTAACAAATAATTATTTGCTCGTGTAATACAAGTAAGTGCATGTGGCCCACTGCCACGTTTCATCCAATACACCAGTCAACAGCTCTAAGTTTTCTGTGTATAAATATTGTATAGTTGTACTTCTGTTGCTAGCATTGTACATATTTCGTAGTTGTGCCATGGTTTTACTTGCAGTTAGGAACATTTATTAATTGTGCATTTCTGTAAACAATTTTTAATTTACGTAATGTACAGTATACACACAAAAAGTGTCTGTCTGTGTTTTTGTGTACATACACACAAAATAATATTATATATAAAATTGATGAAGTGTGGTAGGCTACCTAGGCTACCATTTATTACTCAGATATATTTTGGGTAAGATTATATATGTTAAATAAAGTAGTCAAAATGTATATAGAGTATGGAACTTGTATAGTACAATATGGAACCATACATACTTTGTTGCAGTATATGGCAGGAATGTGTTTGAATTTTGTAATGGCTTATTTCGGCATGTCAAGCAAATACTTCACAGACTTCCAGTCCTGTCAGGGGATTGTTTTATGACGTGAACAGAGAGAGTATGCAAAGTGTGTATGTGTGTGTGAGGGGGGGGGGGGGGGGGGGTCTGTGCACATGTGTTTGTCTATGTATGTGTGTATGCTTCTCATTTCAAACTGCATTCATTGATTTTGACAGGCCCTCTAGTGGCCATTCTGAAGCATAGTGATCTTATGCAAAAATATGGGGGCTGTTTCTCCAGAATGTGGAGCATGGAGGGTTGTTGACTCCTTATTTTAACCGTCATATACTATCCAGTCCCAGAGTGCAGATGCCTTTTTGCAGAGCCATCCCTATCTTGGCTTGGGCACACTGGACCTTGTGTCATAACCAGTACCCTTCAGTCAGTCCCAATTCCCAATTTTGATATTTAGCAGATGCGTATAGCCAAAGAGCCTTACAGAAGGTGGATTTAACATGGGTAGAAAACCATGTTAAATGTTAAAACCATAGACACATGTGCCAAAAGTCCTGCAAAATCAATACACAAGCGCTCAGTGGGAAGGCATGAACAGCTGCCTACTCTGATTTACAGAAATGTAATTTTGTTCCTGGGTATCTTCCTAGGCATGAGTTAGCTGTGATGGCTATCAGCCTATTAATTGTGGGTATAATGGTTTTAGCTGTTGCCGTACACTAGGTGCAACACTGTTGAACTCACGCCGAATGGCATTTCAATGCTTCAGTATTTGGAGCAATATTATGGTATTTCTTTACTTTACCGTTCTTTATAATATTCAATAATGTAAATTGTGCAGGGATTAATTAAATGGTCCCCAGCTACTGATTGTGGATTGCAGTTATAATCAGCCAACTGTAATGTTTGGACAAATGTTTCTCCAGGGGATGTCATTTTTTTTTCTGACCTTTGGAATGGATGCAGGTTCAAGGTTTTTTAAAATCCCATTTATCTTATTTGTGGAGGGGAAAAAAAGATTGCATCTCACAAAGCAAAGCACTGATTACATTTCCACTGCCTACAGAATAAGCATGTGTCACAAGGATGCATCCAGCACTGTTGTTTTCTGTGTATTTTAACGGTTTGCTTTCAGTTCAGTGCTTTTGTCTGATTGTCTTGCACACATTCATGCTGTAAATGCCAGTTATACATGGCCTTCCTCTGTGCTCTGAATGTTAAGCCACAGGTTTGCTTGGCACTGCTGATGGTCTGAATCCAACCGCACCTGGCTCTATTAGGAGCTAGACTTCAAACTGAATCATTTTATTCCTAAAGCCAGTTTCTATGAAAACTGAGAAGTGCAAATTACATTTTTATTTAAGAGGGTAACAGTGGTGATGGAAGGAAAATTGAGACTAGGAATTAAAAAAAACTTACTCGTGTGTGTTTTTATAAACTATTAAAAGACGTTTTACTGAAGCAACCAGACATGAATGTGTAATCACTAAGCAAGTGCAACTCTGAACAAACATGTGCAAAGCCGTTTCACTTGTGAGGGCATCCAGACAAGCCAGTAAATACATTAAAGTTAGTTGTTGTTTTTATCAAAACTTGTTTTAGTTTTTTTTCCATAAATATTTTCCAAGGGAAAGACAGTTATTATTATGAGTTTTTTTATTTTTTATTGTTGCTCTGGGTGCTCCTGGATAATGCTAACTAGGACAAATCAATTGAACAGCTTCGTATATTGTATTAAATCTGAGCTTAAAAAGAGAAATGTAACCAGCACACATCCATGTCCATCCTTTCTTTTTTCTTTCTTTCTTCTCCGCTGTGTTTTCTGCTGTGTTTTTACCAGAACAATTCCTGTCAATCATGGTACGGAACATAAATATGCTTTATTTTTTTTGTGGGAAATATCTATCTGTTCAATATTCATTTCACTGAACTGGGTATTTGTTGATCTACCTCACTTGAGGGTTTGGATGTTGTTTTTTTCTCAGTTGACATTTATTTTGTTGGTTTTTTTTTTCTGTTTGTTGCCATGATACTGTTACTCCCCAACCACTGGCAAAGGTCTGAGTTCTGTGGGAGCACCCACAGGCCCTTTAATGGACCAGCCAGGTGTTTGGGCTGCATACTGATGTGTAAGTAAGCTTGCGGCGGAGAATATAGAGTCACAGGAGAATATACCATTGTTTTTAATGTCACTGTGTTACTGTATTTTACTGTGACGTACATATACGGGAGTACACATATATATACCTTTTATACCCATGATTGACTGTATTTGTGCTTAGGTATATTCAAATAAAGATCTCAATGTTCAATTTATTGTGTTTTTATTTAAACACTTTGAATTAACATAACGTCTTTTTTTTGTTGTAATTTTTGACATGCTCAAAAGTTAGCACATTACAGCATGTTGAATGTTGAATGAGAAGTATCTAAGGAAACGTCAAAGCCAATGGAAGTGGTTGATTGTACGTAGCATACATTTAAGCATTTTGAAGGCCTGGTAAAAAGCCTACTTGGCTTGGCTTACCACTTCCAACAATACACTTGACTTGAATATTCTTGTACTTAATAAATTGCATTAAGGAACAGTAAAACGTATCTATCTTGAGTTCTGTAAAAAACAGAAGCAAAAATAAAAAAGAAAAGAAAAACACAGAGGCAAAGTGATATATCTTTTCCTGAGAAGTACCCTTGGGGTATTTAGGATTACTGGGGTATAAATGCATTACTGCATTTCTCCTTTTATGGAGATTTTAGGAACTTTCAGCTGTGACCAGGCTTCTTCAATTATTCATAAATTCTGGAAAGCATGTCACTTAAAATCTCACATACCAAAAAGCAAGTTAACAGAAAAATGGATGAAACATATTTCCTTTTCATGTTGCATCAAGCAGGTTTTATGATTTTTGTGGTGTTGAGTCTAGAAGGAAAAAAAAACATGTGGTGGTACAAACAGGCACAAGTTAAAACAAACTGTCACAGAAATAATGTGCGGGAATGAAGGAATAGATAACCAGAACTGAAAGAGTGCAAGTCAAAACAAGCATGTCTCTAACTCACTTTGCTCAGAAGTCCTGTCAAGCCTGTCCTGCTCAAACTGCTTTGATAAATGGCACAGTACTTGCCTTTAGACAACACACATTCACTGCGAGCCTGCTCAAATCTTGGGTTTAATTTCCATGTGGTTTTTTCTAGCGGAAGGGTTTTTATATGGTACTTGCAGTGTTAACACAGTTAAACACTGAAGGCACACTTCCTCTTTCATCACTCCTGTTTTGTCCCCACAACAATGTGCAAATCTGAAGTGATAGATATCATGGAAATTAGTTGACCGGACCAACAAATGAATATCGGATAAATGCAACTATAGGACACGTTTGTATTAATTAATTATGAACCATCAATAAAAGAACATGTGAGGATTTATTAAAATTAGTATTTATTGTTTCTGTTTTGTACAACCTTTTAGATCACCTTAGACCTTCATATAATAAATAAGAATATCATTATAAAATGTTACTGCTGGAGGTTTGCTGTAAATGTGACCGCAGAAACTGTTATTTTTTAGAAAGTAGGATGACATTTTCAGTCAAGATGTAGTGAACCTGCTGATTAAAAAGGCAATGAAAAAAAAATAATAAAAAACCACACATCCTTTATGAAAATCATTGTGCAGGTAGTATAATTTGCCGAATAACCACAAGTCACGCATTTACATAGATTTACAGCATACAATTGCACTATTGGTACTTTCATTCAGCTTGTGTCCATAGTGGCCTTTTACACTAGAGCAGTGGCAATGCAGTCACTTCTTTGCAAGCTGCATTTTGAGCTGCTGAACCTTTGACACAGAGCACAGCACAAACTCCACAACAAAATGAAAGTCACATTGCCTAAGGATGACCTGGAGTAGCATCTCTGAGGGGGAGTGTAGGGTTATGAATATTTTACAGGATGTGGAGAGCGAAAGCTGCAGCTGAGGTAAAAACACAATTTTACTTTGTAGAGGGGAGGGCACGTGAAAAAACCCTGAAAATACAAAAACAAAACAAACAATGTATGGAGCACCATCATATTTGAGAACAAGTCTTAGGGTCTGATTTACTAAGACCTTTAGCGTGTGCAAAACCTTTTAGCACACGCAAAACCAATAACAAGACTGATTGGTCATGGTATTTGTTTTGCACCAATCATTGGTTGTGTTACTAGTTTTGCGTGTGCTAAAAGTTTTTGCACCCACTAAAGGTCTTAGTAAATCAGGCCCTTAGTGTATAACCGAAACAGGCTGGTTGGTCTCAGCTCCGTGCTTATTGTTCTCACATTGCTGTGAGGATGTTACGGTTTAGGCTGGTCTCTCTGTCAGTCTCTGGGTTCTGTCTTGGCCCCGCGTCCGGGCTCAGTTTCCCCCTGGACCCTTCATGGACTGGGGTGCTGCCACCGCCTGCAGATTGCAGGATGACGGGTCACAGTATCCGTTGGGCCCGGGAGAACCTGGTGGCCCAGGCACGCCTGGCTGCCCGGGTACACCCGGCCGGCCCCTCTCACCATCACGCCCATCTTGGCCATAGCCGGGTTTACCTGGCTCACCTGTGGACAAAGCAGAGGTGTGAGTCTAAACTAAAGGCACCCGTGAATTAACCACAACCAGATGCCCACACTTATTACAAAGTCATGATTCTACCAGGTTAATTTGGTTTCCAGCATAAATTTTATTTATTGTTGCATAACTGCTCACACATTTACCAGCTGTTGTGGTAAATTATACAAGTCTTGCATCTGTGCACTCAATATGTTAGCATTCTGTATATTAAATTCACTGGAGGCTTATGAGCTAAAAACGGGGAAGATATAGAGCTGACTTAATAATAATAATAATAATCCTGAACCAACGTTTGTAGTTTGTCCAATTAAATATGCCTCAATTATACATAACAAATTTTTTACACCGTTTAATCTAATTTTATTACTTTACCTATACTTCAACTTTACATTCTCATTTGAAAATAATAATAATTATTATTATTATTATTACTACTATTATTTAGTGTCTGCTCTTAGACCGTACTGGTTTGTGCATATAATTATGTTGAGTGTTAAACTGTACCATAAGTATACTTGTGTTTACATGTTGATTACCTGGTAATTGCATAATCAATAAGCCATGAAAAATAGTATAGCTGTTCCTCGATATTTCTCTTGGAATTAGAACACACGCCCATTGTGGCATTATTAAACTTTATAGCAGTTTATCCTGATGGCATAAGACAAAAAATGACAAGAAGCTATTGAGCTCATCAGTTTCTGACATTACACACCCATAATATTGTCCTGATAGCTATTCCTTTCAAAATAATTATTGCTAGATTAAACAGATGAAGAATCTTAAGCCTCTTTTTACAAATGAATGTTGTAGGAAAAAAGAACCATTCTAGTTCTATCTTCCTCTGTACTTTAAAAAAGTCTATGTCCATCTTATATCATGTTAACCAGGACTAGAAAATGTGTACAAACCATGCATTTGCAAAACATTAATGCCACATGCAGAACATTAGCTACATTACATTACATTATAGTCATTTGGCAGACCCTTTTATCCAGATGCTCTTATTAGTATAACCTCTACATATCATTAATTTATTCTCAAGACGTTTTGCTATTTATCGCCCAGCATCCTGTTTGCCTTTTATGCTGATTAATACTGGCACAGTGTTCATTACTTAACTGTACTTTACTTTGCTCATTACTTCACTGAGATGAGGTTGATACTCAGAGAGGCCTAGCATGGGCCACAGTTCTCACAATGTTTTGATAATGTTGTACTAATGTTGATACGTTTCACCTATGCACAAGTAAGCCGCAAAGCTATCTCAGTGAGTCCTGCATTGACGCGTAATGCTTGTCACCATGGTGACAGTGTGATCGGCACTCACCTGGCAGACCAGGAGCTCCAGGCTGGCCCTTGGATCCTCGTACTTGGATACCTCTGTCCCCTCTGTCTCCTGCCTCACCTGTACCACAAAGAGGCAGTGATTACCATACCCTCTCAACTACATCCACATCGCATCATTACCACATACTCACACCTGAACACAAATCACAGCATCACTACAATCTCCCAACCGCACATCCATCTCGCCAATACCACAATCTCCCAACCATGCCCGTATTAAAGCACTGCCACAGTCAGAAATGCACCAGTTGCTGGCCTAACTTGGGGTTGCAACCTGAGATTTATCTATACTTATTGGCAATAAGCCATCTTACCACTGCGCAGTATGTAAAGCATTAAACGCACGTTACCCTAGACTGTGGGCAGGTGACCTGCCAGTCTCACGGCCCTCACCTTTAGGTCCCTTCAATCCCAGGAGCCCCGGTGGCCCTTTGAGACCTGGCAGCCCTCTTGCTCCCGCCTGCCCAGGGAAGCCACTGTCTCCTTGAGGCCCGGCAGCACCAGGGGGTCCTGGCCGGCCAGGCAACCCGGCGGCGCCCGACTCTGGCCGTCTCAGACTGGCTGCCAATTGGGCCAGCTGCTCTGTGAGAGACACAACGCACCAGCCATGTTTTAGTTACCAATCTACATGACAGACGCCCTAATACAAAGAAATGCTTTAGACCACCGTGGCAAGATACGTTACAGTCATATCACTGGAGAGCAACAACAGCACCATGGACACATGCTTCACAACATGGTGAAGAATAAGAAGAATAATTAAAGTCTTACCCTGCATCACTCTCATACACACTTGTCGGATGTGCTGATCACTGGGTTCTTTGCCCTGCAAACACAGATGCTATCTTTTAAAAAAAATAAATCAACAAAATTTCACACGGATATCGTGTGAAACTGAACTGAACATCTTCTGAACCGAACATTCTAACGTTGATGTTGAACTCACTACTGGCAATTGAAAGCAATGGGGTTCTAGGACACTGACTTAGAATTTTGGAAGAACATTCCGAAAAAACCTGCTCTCCAAAGGGTTAAATGGGATGCGGGCTTTAGAAAGCGCAGGTGTGTGATAGCGGCTCTGCGGGGATACATTTAGTCACCCACCGCTGGTCCCTGTGACCCCCGTGACCCTGGCAGGCCCCTGTTGCCCTGCATGCCTCTGGGGCCCGCAGAGCCAGGGGGCCCCTCGATGCCAGGCTGGCCCCTGCTCCCCTCCGGCCCTCTGTTCCCCGGCTCGCCCAGGTTTCCAGTCTGGAAAAGGAAGATGAGAAGGGTGGACAAAGAGCACAGCATATGAGTACACAGACTGCATTTTAATGAGCACAAGGCATGTTAATGCATGTTAATAATGCATGTTAATGAGCACAAGGCATTTGTGTACAGTTTTTGCCCTATATTTATCTTAAGCAAAGATGACAGATTTAAACGAACAAAGCATAATGAATCTAATTATCATGTATATATTTAGCTGTGCCGGTGGTGATGAACTGTTATACAAGGTCACTGAAGTATCGCACAGACACCTAACATAATTACGTATCATTAGGAAACACTTACAGTATCTGAGATAGTTATATGAAAGCTGCCTTGCTGAAACCCGCTACAAGAACACATGATGTGTATTTCTTTCTTATTAATTTATCACATAATTGGCAGCAGAGAGAGTGTATTTATATATTTCCTTTCCATTCCTATTTAGTCTAATTTCTGAGAAGTTTATTGCTGTTAAAGCGGCACTATGAACATTGTACAAGCTGTAGAAAAGTATACGTTTTCACCTGTAATTAATACCCGCAGTACAGCTTTTGAATGGACTCCATGTGGTCACAGCAATGTTGAAAATGCCCTGGTGGTGCCAATGTTTACGAATCAGCCTGACTTAGTGAATGACTTGAGAATGAACCGTGATTGTACTGATTGTTTAATGGAATGAACAGTCCTGTCTCTGGCATGGACCTGTGATATCATATTTAGGTGCCTGTGATTGGCCCCATTTAAACGGAAAACAAATCTTACCGCTCCTTTGGCTCCAGATTCTCCTTGGTCACCCTGTAAAAGAGACATTTAAATCACAGTGGGCTGTATCATTGTACCAATACTGTAGGTCTCAATAACACAATACCTACTGATATGTGATTATGAATGAGAGAGCATTTCTCACCCTTTCTCCTTTGTCTCCTGGGTTTCCCTCTGCACCTTGATCACCCTGAATAAAAAAGAAAAAACGCACCAAAGGACATTATGGTTTATTCACTGCAAAGTATGCTCAGTTTGTTTGTGTGATGAACATGTTGCTGTATGATTGACGTGTTACAATCTGTTCAGTGTGTTACAGTATGTTCAGCATGTTACAGAATGCTCAGTGTGTTATAGTGTGTTAAGTGTCTTACAGTATGCTCAGTGTGTTACAGTGTGTTCAGTAGGTTACAGTATGTTCAGTGTCTTACAGTATGTTCAGTGTGTTACAGTGTGTTCAGTGTGTTACAGTGTGTTACAATGTCTTACAGTATGTTCAGTGTGTTACAGTATGTTCAGCATGTTACAGAATGCTCAGTGTGTTATAATGTGTTAAGTGTCTTACAGTATGCTCAGTGTGTTAGTGTTTTCAGTGTGTTACAGTATTTTCAGTGTGTTACAGTGTGCTCAGCATGTTACAGTATGTTTAGTGTGTTACAGTGTGTTCAGCATGTTACAGTGTGTTCAGTGTGTTACAGTCTGTTCAGTGTGTTACAGTGTGTTCAGCATGTTAGTGTGTTCAGTGTGTTACAGTGTGTTCAGTGTGTTACAGTGTGTTCAGCATGTTACAGTGTGTTCAGTGTGTTACAGTGTGTTCAGCATGTTACAGTGTGTTACAATATGTTCCGTGTGTTACAGTGTGCTCAGCATGTTACAGTGTGTTCAGTGTGTTACAGTGTGTTCAGCATGTTAGTGTGTTCAGTGTGTTACAGTATGTTCAGTGTGTTACAGTGTGTTCAGCATGTTACAGTGTGTTCAGTGTGTTACAGTATGTTCAGTGTGTTACAGTGTGTTCAGCATGTTACAGTGTGTTCAGTGTGTTACAGTATGTTCAGTGTGTTACAGTATGTTCAGTGTGTTACAGTGTGTTCAGCATGTTACAGTGTGTTCAGTGTGTTACAGTGTGTTCAGCATGTTAGTGTGTTCAGTGTGTTACAGTATGTTCAGTGTGTTACAGTGTGTTCAGCATGTTACAGTGTGTTCAGTGTGTTACAGTATGTTCCGTGTGTTACAGTGTGCTCAGCATGTTACAGTGTGTTCAGTGTCTTGCAGTGTGTTCACCATGTAACAGTATGTTTAGTGCGTTCAGCATGTTACTGTGTGTTCAGTGTTTTACAGTGTGCAGCATGTTACAGAATGCTCAGTGTGTTAGTGTTTTCAGTGTCTTACAGTATGCTCAGTGTGTTACAGTATGTTCAGTGTGTTACAGTGTGCTCAGCATGTTACAGTGTGTTCAGTGTGTTACAGTGTGCTCAGCATGTTACAGTAAGTTCAGTGTCTTGCAGTGTGTTCAGTATGTTCAGCGTGTAACAGTATGTTTAGTGTGTTCAGTGTGTTACAGAATGTTCAGTGTCTTACAGTATGCTCAGTGTGTTACAGTGTGTTCAGTGTGCTGCAGACTATTCAGTGCTTCAGTAGTTTCTTACTTGTTCGCCTTTAGGGCCAATTTGACCAACTTCACCCTGAGAAGCAAAGCAGGACAGTCATAAACACATGAAACAGCGTTAACCAGTGAACACACTCTTAACACAATACTAATCCCTTCAGTCATAAACACATGAAACAGCGTTAACCAGTGAACACACTCTTAACACAATACTAATCCCTTCAGTCATAAACACATGAAACAGCGTTAACCAGTGAACACACTCTTAACACAATACTAATCCCTTCAGTCATAAACACATGAAACAGCGTTAACCAGTGAACACACTCTTAACACAATACTAATCCCTTCAGTCATAAACACATGAAACAGCGTTAACCAGTGAACACACTCTTAACACAATACTAATCCCTTCAGTCATAAACACATGAAACAGCGTTAACCAGTGAACACACTCTTAACACAATACTAATCCCTTCGCAAATGACAATGCACAGGAGAGATCTAGCATTATTTATGGTCTACTGGAACTGAGTTTATAGATTTATTAAAACAAGACTAATCACGGATCAAATGCAGAGAGATTGTTCTACCAAACTACTTAACAGATATGATAACAAGCTTTTGAAAAAAACAACAACTATGAAATATAAAATTAGAGACGTCATCGTATTTAGAAGCACTGAAGAAAGAGTAACCCTCCTCCCAACTTTGAATTTAGCTCCCTCTTGCCCCAATATCAAATAATGTGTTTTTGATGATGTTCCTCCACTAGAGGGAGACATAAGGCATCATTTTAGAACAGCCATCTCATTTTCACATACATAGATCTTTTCACTTTTTTACCACAATCTATTGTGTGTCCACTATTCTCAGCAGAAATGTGCCATAAATAATAAAAAAAATGATTGTTGAATTAGTGATGCTGAATTTATTTTTTTTAATTAGTGATGCTGATATTGTCAGATAGAAAATGTAAATAGAGCCGGCAATAACCCCTTGAACATTCATATCATTACATCATAAAAACGACATTACAAGTTAATTTAGCACAAATAAAATTGTTTCAGCTACATATGTTGCTGCCTATTTCCTCTTTTTGATACGGTACATTATCAAAGGGGTAAATCACTCACACGAATGAAATGTATGGTCGACTGTGTATAATGACTGTATTATAGAGGTCGTTCAACGTTGAGTGATCAAGGTATTGCAGCGAAAATACTCTACATTCCAAGATATCCAAACCCAAAATCACCCCCACATCCCCCTCCCACATCTTACTCGTTCTCCCTTCACTCCAGGAAGGCCGGGAGGTCCAGGAAGTCCAGGCAGTCCCAGATCACCCTTCGCTCCCTGGAGACAGAACACAGAGAGCCACGAATAAAGGAAAGACACTGAACACACGTGTTCTCTTAGTCTTAATCAAAAATGCAAGTTAAATAGCTAAACTCCACACTGTTTGTCCACTGAACATGGCATGCTGAAGTCATTTCTAATGTCTGAATACATGTCATTGGCCAATAAAGAGAGTTTCATTTTTGTTAGTTTATAAAAGTTTAAAAAAGATGGCAATAAAAAAAGGAGGTGTTTGTTTGTAAGTGGCTTGAAGCCCTCTAGGCTTTCTGATTTCTGCAGAGGAGTGTGTAGCTTCAGAGTGAAGCTCTGACATTTCTTGAGGGAAGGGTTTGTCTGTGTCCTCAGCCCTTGCATCTGATGCCAGGCAAACAGAGAGAGGAATTCCTGCTGAACAGAGGGCTCTTTCAGCCTGCACCCCCCAGACAAGAGTCTCCAGTTACTCTGCAAATACGCCCAGGATAAGAGCCCATGCTAACCCTGTTCTTTCTCCTTTCTCCGACTTTCCCTTCTTTCTCCCTTTCTCCCTCTCATTTTAGGACCCGACACAGTAACAGGTTCCCTTACAGAGTAAATATGGTTCCTATTGGACTAATATGCACTCTATTAGAGTTGAATTAACAATGGACATTTTACCGTGCAGTAGCCACTAGCCAGTTACCTGTGATAAATTTTGGTGAATGGCATTTTGCTGTCTAAGTAGGTGCATGTAACTACAGTGGCTGTAGTTTACAAATAGCAGCAGTATTTTCATTAACATGGAGCTTACTGTACTGTACAATTCTCTTCTAGTGTGCACTGACAGAGTACATTCTAACTTGATAGAGCTCATTTGATCCCAATTGGACTCAAATATCTTCTGTTAGATATTGAATTAACACTGAAAATGTCTAAGTTACCTATTGGCTGGCAAGAAGTGATTTCGCACATCTTAGAAACAACACTTCCCGGGGCTAAGTTTGTCTTGGCCGTATTCACACAAAATGGAAATACTGTGAAATTACTAGCATTTTATAGAGGATCGTGTGAATGAAGTTCAGGTCAATTTCTTCATTAGAGACCATGTACCTGAGCTCTGCCCAATTATATCATAAATCACAGCGTCCACACAGTGGCAAAAAGAAGAGACCATAGTGCACAAGGCTTGCGTTTGTCAAATATATGGTGATTTGCATTCTTGTGAAATATTCACCAATCTCCCTTATGATCTTATAATGTCAGCAATGGCAATACTGAGATACGTTCAACATTAGTTCTACCACAAGAAACAGGCATGACCTGTGTCACAGTGATAAGGTCGGGTAGGGAAGAGGGCATGAGCCGTGTTTATACCCATCTCCTTTTCTGAGTAGAGGGGACAATTACTTACCCGTGCGCCTGGCTTCCCTCGTGGGCCAGACGGGCCCTGTGATCCTACATCTCCCTAGAGAGAGAGAGAGAGAGAGAGTGAGTGTGTGTGTGTGTGTGTGTGCGTGTGTGCGTGTGGTGTGAGACTCCCATCACAGGTCAAAAATGTCACACTTACTGTTTAACTTTAAGTACACATTACATTATGACCAGTCTAATTAATACCCGTGATATTTGTCTTCAGTCAGACACAGATTTGTATTTATGAATAGAAAATGTATATCACTGTGTACGTCTGTGACGCCTCAATTATACCACAAACAAAAATGAGCACTGTATGCATTAAATACATTAATTGGAAAAGTATATCGATTGAATAATGAATTAATACACGGATATGAATATTTACCTGTAACTTTAAATGCATTTCCTTTTAAAAACAGCATCCAAAACAGGCCTCACTGCCCCAGCTAGAAACCACCCAAGGGCCAGTGCTGTTCCTGACTGATTCTTCAGCCTTTAGAGTGTGTCATTCCAGACCTCATCCGTATTCCTTTAACGTACTGTAACTCCCAAACTGTACGACTCATATACTGTGACTGAAGCACTTTATCATGAACCACCGTGCAAGTGACGGACGGTTATTTTCACTGCACTAAATGAGGCAAAGGAACACAATTAGAAGAAGGAGCTGAAGGTTCTCCTCCCGTATAGATGACTAAAACAGCGTAATGAGGCTCAGAGCAGAGGATGGAAACGGACTGCGCTGTAGCAGCTCGGGTCAGATCAGAGGGATTCTTCCTGAGCTTAGCGCACCGCTCAGTGACCCAGCGCCCCCGGAAGCGCCGTTAATGAGCCCGTGGATCCTGGCCTCGCAGCGGGACACACCGAGAGAGAGACCGGAGTTAGCCTCCTGCGCACGGCCATCAGCTGACAACACGGACGCAGGAAACCTCTGGCCGCTGGACGACCCGGCCGCTGCTGCTTGCCCCGTTGCGTCTGCGTTTAGAACGTGATTTTGGCCACGGTCTGTGTAGAAGACCAGCCGTGCTCTCCCTTTGAAGAATGGGAATCGCATCCCCCTCAGTACACCTGCGGCTCCTCAGACCGTCAGTCTGGAGGCTAGTCTGAATGAGGCGGGGCTGAACTTAATGAGGTGGCTCTGATGGCATTGCAGTGCTTCTCTCATTATGGAGGCCATGTACAAATATAGTCAACCTGGTTGTGTTATTAAGGGTTCCCCTGAACCTTTATCATCATATCCACACATTCCTCTCAACCTATAACAGACCTTCACAACATGCACCCCTTGATCTCTTACTACATTTGGCAACTGCTGAGTGCTCCTGTTTAAATCCTGTTTGGGTCACCTCCGTTCTGTTTGTGCTGAAATCGCCATGACTGCGCAGATATACTCACTGGCCCACCAATTGGTCCAATGGCTCCCACTTCCCCTTGCTCTCCTCGGTCTCCCTGTAAAGAAACAGAGACAGTGATGTCTTCAGTAATACACACACGTGAACACGTACACACACGCACACACAAACAGGTGGGCGCGCACACACATACTTCAGCAAGCTGAAGGTATAAAACTCATCTCGAATCATGCAGGAAGTAACCTTGATATGCAGTGGCAGCTGGTAAGCTGAAAACAGATGGGGCGTATAACTTCACTTTAAACTGTTCAACCTGTTTTCATTCATTTTCCTTGATTAACAAGCATGCCAACGACCTCCATTTGGCAGGTAAACATACAGTGTCTTTTTTCACACCATGCTGGGAGATTAAATGATAAATTCAACTTTGGAAATATTTTTAATCATGAAGTACACTTAACGAAAAAGGGTACGACACTCTGAAGCTCTCAGCACAACCTGCAATAAAGGCTATCTAACAAACTATGTGCTTCAAGATTGTTTAAATGAGTTGTTTTAAATCTTTTCCATGAATATTGTCAGTGCGGAGAATGAAGGGGACACGTATCCACAATTTTAAATAATGTTGATAAAAGCGAACAATTTTATGATGCAAATAAAAATCATTTTATTACTCGTCCAATATCCTAAATGAGAAGAACTGGCTCTATCTGATGGTACTGAAAACAGCTCAATAATCAGTTTATGGGGAAGTTCCTCATCCCGTCAATTTTCAGCTCAGCAGCCGCCACTGTTGATACATCTAATAATGTCCGCAGAGCTGACTGAAAGCCTGACAAGGCATACACATGCGCACGCACACACACACACACACACACACACACACACACACACACACAGAGTTAATTGCTCACATACAGACAAAAGACACTTGCAATGTACTACATGCACAAACAACATATACATATGTATATATGTGCACAACATGCACGCACTCACACACAAACACACACACATACACACAAACACACAATTTCAGATCAAACTTACTGTTCTCCCAGCAGACCCCATTGTTCCACCGAGGCCACGATCACCACCGCTGCCCTGCAATAGAGACAGAGTGAATGCCATGACAGAGTCAAGCTGTTAGTCTCAACAGCCAGATCTGCTAAGCCAGTCGTGTCAGACCATAGCACATAAATAAGTGCAATGTATCTGTTGTGTTAATCTATCACCACCAGTATATGGCTAATATTACTGTAATTGCTGTTTGGGGGTATGAATATGTGAACTAGTGGATTTCGTTGCCAAAGGGATGAGACGTGCTCAGAAAAAAAAAAAATCTAATTTGTGTTGCAGTACAGCTAAGACTGTGTTGAGTGCTGTTGCATTGTGGGTAGAGGGCAGGTTGCATTTAGTAGTACTGTATTATGGTTATAGGACAGGATGAGTTGTTTGGTGTTACATTTATAGTTCAGATGTTAAGCAGATGCCCGTATCCAGGGTAACTTGCACAGCTTACATTGTTGCATGCAATCCATTGATAGAGCTAGACGCTGAAGCAATTCAGGTTAAATACATTGGTCAATGGTATAGCAGGGCTGCCCCTGTGAATCAAAACTACAACCTTTGAGTTGCGAGCCAACTTCCCTAAACATTATGTTATACTGCCACCCATGTTGCTGAAATATGGAAGGGAGACAGGTTCTGGTGATTGTTATGGGAAATTAAGTCCCAGCTGTAGTTTTGGTGTTTTTCTCACATTTTTTCTTGCATTTAAGTCCATCACATACCTTTTCACCACTGAATCCTTTTTGGCCAGGAATGCCAGGCAAACCCTACAGGGAGCAAACAATGAAACACAAACATTTTCCATTTAACACATTCAGTAGTAGTCACTAGCTCTTTTAGAACGTGCTGGTGTATAGTACGTTAGCACTGAAGGAGATGAGGTGCTAATCACACTTCTCACCACACTAATGTGCTTGTAACTTTTCACCAAAAAGACAGTATTAATGTCCAAGCCACATATTTCTTAAATAAAAAATCCAATACAATAAATCACACTGAACTTGCAAAGTTTCATAGCGAAATAGAAATAATAAAAATGGTCAGCAAAGATCCAAGATGACTGGGAAAGTTTTGATTTAGGGTCTTATCCATTTCTTTAAAGAATGGAGACACCCACAGAGCTAGAGCACTGCTAACATTAAAAATATACAACAGAAAATTAAATAAAATTAATGGAAAACAGATCAGTGGACAGAATTTCAAATAGATGTGGTCATACTTACAGGAAGTCCCTGAAGCCCCACCTCCCCAGAAGCTCCTGGTTTCCCTGAGCTCCCCTGCAGCAGAGAAGAGAATTGTGGGATATGCAGTATCGGCTGTACCCGTCTTATTGTGCATCTAGGCCGAAGTTTCCCCTGTGTTATACACAACCGCACTGTACCTTGGCCCCTGGCATTCCTGGAATTCCCTCACGGCCATCCACTCCTGGCAATCCCTGGTTAAAAACAAGAACCAATGGTCATCACCAAACCTGAAGGATAAGTACAGACTCACCTAAGCAAAGGGAAGGAGCAGCTACAGTATCTCCAACATCAGGTTCTGTCAACTGGGTGCAGGTAAAGAAAACTGAAGATGCATCTCCTTAAAGGCGCACACTGTAGACGAGCGTTACATTTGAATGACTCCTGTTTGTGTTGCATTTGAGTGGCACTTACAGCTGCTCCCTTGGGCCCAGGAAGTCCGGTGATCCCACGCGACCCTTGAGGACCCTAAAAATGATTTCAGAAAGCAGTTAATATGCAGCCTATCAGGAGACACGTTATGAGAAAATGAGATCGCTCATTTGTCAGTGGCTGTAATGCAGTAGAGGTTTCGTCATTGGTCAACCATCCTAATGATTTTCTTCTCATGATGATGTCCCCATGTCTTACATTTTAAAATGAGCTAATTCATTGCTGTGGACCTGGCATTCAGCTGTGAAAACAGCGAAAACAGTGCTTCCAAACCACAGAAGTCTATTCTAATAATAATTATTACAATATATGTCACTCATGCTGACACACATCACCTGGTGGTGAAGACTGCCCTATGCAATACTGGGATCAAGGAGTCTGAGGTTTAATGAATGGAAAGAAAGTTATTTTCTGGCATGACACACGTGGCAACTTGTACCACTGCAGGATATTTTTCCTGCATTGTCTGTATCAAAGAGCAAAGGTCATCGCAGTGGTTTGTTGTTTCTTATTCAGAATTTTCAGTAATATGCATTTCATACATGACAACCTAGATAATGTCATTTTGAAATCTCATTTCAGTCAAATCTTATATTTTAATGATGTAATTTACATTACACTTTCTGAAGATCTCATAATGTATCTACATAATTTACATTATACCTTGTGCAGCTTAATAATTAAAAGCTATTCCTGCTTTATGAGTATAAATTACACTGTAATTTTGGCTGGCTGGCTGGCTGGCCGACTGGTAAGTGGTCTTGGTTTGGACTGATCTTGTGCTGTCCTGTGGGAAAGGTCTGTAAAGTTTGTTTCCTTGGATACTCACTTCATCACCCTTTGGTCCGGCCTCGCCCATTACACCCCTCTGGCCGTGATCGCCCTAAAACAACAGAATACATCCTTGGACACTGATATTCTCTCTGCCATGCATCATTTTAGCAGCGAATAAATAATCTGGCCTGTCGCTGAAAGTTAAGGCCTGCACCACGTTTGCATCATGGTGGCCAGCACTCAATGCCCAGTGGCATACGCACGCTCAACACGTCCTCACGTAACATATCTGGGCGGATTGGACAAGGCGGCCAAGCAACGGAGGCCGAAGAGGAGGTGCACTTACAGTGGCTCCCATGACTCCCTGAGATCCTGGTTCCCCGTCGTGGCCCCGAGCACCCTGTCAGGAAACACAAGCCAGACTGAACAAAGACAGGGAATTACCAAGCCTTCAGCCCGTTTTCATAACAGGTAACCACCCCGGCCATGACAGCACGTGAGTCTGCGTCAGACCAGTGATGGTTCTGATGGCAACTTTCTCACTTGCAAGGAGGAAACTAAGCTTGCTTTCCTCTGAAATGGATATTGAAGCAGAGTCAGTTAATCAAAAACAAACAGACTCATTTTCTATCTGCAGTCCGACTAAGCAGCTGCAATTATGATCAATTTCTATTATTGTTTATACTACTGATGGTTAATATACTGCAGGCCTTCCATAAAATATTCAAGTCATGCATCCATGTTTTGGGGTGGATTCCAAATACATAGATTTTGTGTGAAAATCTGGTTTTCCCCCTAGTGAGTCTACAACTCATTAATTTACAAACATAGACAACTCCCTTGACCCCACAATGACCCTTACCATTTCACCTTTGGCCCCCATCATCCCTGTGATTCCCCTTGTGCCCTGGGGACCCTAGAGACAGACAGACAGGCAAAGACAGATAACTTTTATTAAGTGTTTTATGATTTGTGGATAACAGCTATAACCGGACTAAAAAAACATGTTTTCGGATTGCTGGTTGGCTCATCCTGTTAACACACTGTTCTAGTGCATGGGTGGGGCCCCATGACCTGGGATTGAATCATGGCCATATCAGTGCTGACCGCAGCTGGAACCCCGCAGGGTGACACATAATTGGCAGCAGTGTCGCAGGGTTAGGGATGGTTCAGTTAACCCTGGATCCCAGTCTCATCGCTCTCTAGTGACCCCCGCTGGTCGATTGTGTCCCCGCGGTCTGCTATCTAAAGCTGCACATGAAATGTCTTCCCCTGAGTCATGATTGTTCAAGCTTGGCTTGTGGTCTGTGTTGTGAAATCCATTGCTGCTTAAGTGGTGCTCTTATGCTAAGTCATCAATAAAAACATATGATAATGGATGACATGGCACAAATTGACTATGATTGAAATGTCAGGTCAGCGGGAGGGCTTGCTGTGACTTTAACTTGTACATAATGCAAATGATGAGGAAACTCCCTTACTGTAGGCCCCTGTGCTCCGACATCCCCGGCAGCCCCCTGGTCCCCCTCTTCGCCCTGGGAAGTGAAAACATAACAACATCCTGGGTCACAAATTCAACTGTCACTCAAACAAGAATGGCACCCTAATCACTAAAGGATGTTGAACAGAGTTAAAGGCCATGCAACATGCCTGGCTTCAGAGAGCTACAGACTGCTGGGTTAATTTTGATGATTTAACTGAATGTTAACTGATAGATAGATAGATAGATAGATAGATAGATAGATAGATAGATAGATAGATAGATAGATAGATAGATAGATAGATAGACAGACTGATTGATTTATTGATTGATTGATTGATTGATTGATTGATTGATTGATTGATTGATTGATTGATTGATTGATTGACTGAACAAGGGGTTTTTGGTCGGTCAGTCATTGGTCAGTTCCTTGAAAAGATTTCTTGCTTAATAAGTTGAGAAATTGCTTGAAGGCCTGGTTGACAGATTTCATGGTTGGTTGGTAGATTGTTCCTTTGATTGTTGGTAGATTATTGATTGGTAGGCTGATGACAGATAAATAGAAATTTACTGTGCAATCATTAACCTGAGAAAGACTGATTTAACGGTGACCACATTAGCAGTAGATGTAATGGTTGGCTATGAAATTGCTTCAGACTTCTTCATCATTCAAAAATACAGGAAAAGTAATGCAAGTGTATATAGTTACACAGGTTCAAATTTAAGTAGACAAGTGCAACAGCAAAGAAGACAATTATATAGCCCTTTTTACATAAGAGTTTTTACATTGTCACATTAATCTATTTTGCTTTGCACACCAATTTTTAACGCAAATGAATACCATGCAATAGTTATATAGGCTCACGTTAGCAGCTGTAATGCAGACGTGTAGTTGTCTGAGCCTTTATAGACCCACAACAAACAGCCCCGGCCTCTTAAAAACATGCTGCTTCCTAGCTTTACGCTCACCCCGATTGAGCTGGGGGTGTAAACAGATGGCCTCTATCTGCATCGCATCACGAATGCACTCCGCATCGCCGCCCACGCGATCACTCGCAGATGGTTCATCTTGTTTAGCGCTGCTCTCTGGCAGCGTGACTTTATCGAGTCATATCACCGAGCTACCGAAACCGGAATAAAAACAGCACGATCATTTTGACTGAAGCAGTCAGAACGGGAGGAGAGGAGGATATAGCTCTAGCAGTCCTCACGAAGAATCGGCGGGAAAATGGATGAGCATCCGGTGACAATTTTCAGTGCATGGAGGAAACGTCATGTCCTATCAACAGTGCCCAAGTTTATCGATCAGTGCCCGGTTCAATCAAACTCTCCAGCTGATTCAATGATATTTTTCAGGATATAAGGCTATATACTGTATAAGTAGCTTTACTTTACGCCCACTTGCCTTTGTGAGTCTTGCTTTGTGTCAGAGGGACTTTGCGTGTTTACTTCTAGTGATGACGTCAGGGCAATGTCATTGCTGAAGTTTCACTTTTTTAAAAATCCCTTACCTTGTGTCCTTGCTTCCCGGGCTCACCGGCGTCCCCTTTTACACCTTTATGACCCTGTCAAAAAAAAAACATGTTTGTATACACGTCTGAAATTACACGTGAAGAATATCTCTTACACAGGGAACTCTAGACAGGACTAAGGAAAACATACAGTATGTACGAGTCCAATCAATGATTTCACTTTTTACCAAATTTTTCTTTCATTTCCGTCAAATCAGAAGAGTGTACATTAGAATGCACCCCCCCACCCCATACAACTGCCACTATTGGGGTATCTCACTGCATTAAGAGACACTGTTTCAGCTGGGGCACTACACAGGGTCTATGCTGCTATGCTGTTTACATCACTGACAGCACCTTCTTACAGATATAGTATGAGTTAATGATGTTATCTAAAGTAACAATAGAGACATGCTGAGTGATATCTTGGCATGGAGCAGTGGAGGACTCACCTTCATACCTGTCAGCCCAGGGTGACCGGGTGGGCCCGGGGAGCAGGCATTGGGACACTGGACAACAGGACAAAGGTAAGTGTTAGAACACCATCTGCCAGTTAGCGCAAGTGCAAGAACGACTGATTCATCAAATGTGAAAGGGACTCACCAGTTCAGCGCTGATATCACGCATTCCTGCTGCTCCCTGAAGACAGAAAGAGAGAGGAGAGTTTGTGTTTTTATCATCTTCTATACTTCATCAGGTTAATTTATCTAAATATATATATTCCCCCTTCGAAAACCATATTAACACGCCTAAACATAGTGACGGTATCAACAAGGACCATTACTTCTTCGCTGGAATTCTTAATTGATTCTTAAAAGTTCTAGTTTAACTAGCTTGCTAGCTAGTCAGATGTTTTATATGACATCAGAGATTCCAGATAGTCTGGTATAACCTTGCTTGCTTGTTTAGCTAGCAATAAACAAAACATATGACTTGCTAGCTACCTAATGTAAGTAGCGGACTATATTTGGGGGAAAGAATTAGATGGAGCTAAGTTTGTTAGCTATCTAGCATTACTCATCTGTTGTCTGCCTCCTCAGCTAACTACCGTCCTATGAACTCGCATAGGTAGCTCAAGTTAGCATTCCTTTTTGTATTATTTGTAATTTAATATTTACTTATGGTAAGAGGTGTGGCATAAGCAAAATAAACCACTCCAAGTCGTTCCCACGTCTGGTGTGAGAATGGCACTCGGTCTTCAACCTTGTGCAGAATTACCAGAATGATTTATTTATATATTATATACACTGCCTGGCCAAAAGAAAAGTTGCACACTCTAATATTTCGTTGGACCACCTTTGGCTTTGATTACGGCGCGCATTCGTCGTGGCATTGTTTCGACAACCTTATGCAATGTCACAACATTTATTTCTGTCCAGAGTTGCATTCATTTTTGGCCGAGATTTTGTATCGACGACGAGAGAGTCGAACCACTCCGTAAAGTCTTCTCCAGCACATACCAAAGACTGTCAATGGGGTAAGGTCAGGACTGGTGGCCAATTAATGTGTGAAAACAATTCCTCATGCTCCCTGAACCACTCTTTCACAATTTGAGCCTGATGAATCTTGGCATTGTCGTCCTGGAATATGCCCATTGATGAGATAACCTGGTCATTCAGTACATTCAGGCACTCAGCTGACTTCATTTTATTGCTGCATAACGTTGCTGAGCCTAGACCTGACCAATTGAAGCAACCCCAGATCATAACACTGCCTCCAGAGGCTTGTACAGTGGGCACTATGCATGACGGGTGCAACGGCGACTTTTTTTTGTCCAGGCAGTGTATATAAAGAAAGCCTCACAACATGTGGTTTTACCTTATATATTCCATCCACCAAGGTAACAAACTGGTGGGGTACTTATTTCTATAATATAGTGCATAATTTAGTGTGAACCTCCCCATATGAATTTCTGCCTGTAGCAATGAGTGGCACAGCCTGGATGTGTATCATGTGTATCTGGGGAGCTGGCAAATTCAGTCCCAAGATACACCACTAGTGTGGCTTCCGTAATTATGTTTTCCACTGTGATTTCACATCTCATATCTCTGCCTTCTGTTCCAACCTCCCCGAGTGGCATGTGGTGAAGAGAAGTCTGTGTCTCCACCTCACTCTCTCTGCCAGATTTGGCTTAAAGCTCACAGAGAGCGCACTACTCACTCGAGGCCCGGTGGGGCCCCGGGGTCCTTGTGGCCCCCTCACTCCGATGGAACCCTGCAGAGGAGGAAAAAGAATTATCGGGCTGACAGCCGCAAAGTGGGACATTAACACGCTAACAATTGTTATTCTAAAACAGCAATTCAACACTATCCAATAAAATTCTCTAGGATCAATCACTGACACTGATAATTTTATTGATAAGAAAGAATGACACAATTTAGCATTAGCAAGTGATACTAGGGTAAAATATCATATATGAATGAGTAGTGTAATACAAACTCAGCATTGATTTGTGACACCAAAAGCACTGCAGCTTTCTCCCATATTTTCACACATTTTAAACATAAATTGTGTTGTTCTCAAAGAAAGAGGGCAATGCCCTCTGATTCTTCCAACAAAACACAAATTCAAGCCCGGGTTTTAGATATGTCTGGTGTGTGAGCAGTATGATTTGTGAGGGGCCAAACATAAGGACAGATCTCAGCATCACTCACAGGGGGCCCAACTTTGCCCTGTTCCCCCGGAAGCCCTCCTGGTCCAGGTGGCCCCTGTGTATAAAACAATAGGCATTAGCCAGAGCACTATGGCAATTGCCTTCTCAGTACAACATAGCATTAACCCCATACACAGGCATCATTACACTGCAGTTTAAACCTGCTCAGAACCTGAGTCAATAAAAAAGCTACTTACAGGGGGTCCATCAGATCCAACACCCTACAGGAAATAAAACAAAATAATAAAAAGATTCAGAGTGAAAGATGGCAACATATAGAATACAGAGTAGCCTATATGAGCACGTGTGAATCGCAGAGTAAAGGAGGATCGTCTCAAACTCAGTGAGTCAATGTTCATCCTGTATCTGTCCCGGCTCCTGCTCCAGCTCCAAAGCCCTTGGCAAGAATGCACCCACAGCCATGATAATGAATGCATTGCAAGGTCAGGGGATGAGGCAAAGAAGAAATGCCATCAAAACCTTTCCTGTCTTTTTGCACCACATGCATTTAGCAGACACTCTTATCCAGAGCCACTTACAAGTCCAAAGATCAGGGATCAAAGTGCAGTAATTCCAAAGAGTATTGGGAAAAGTACAGTCCCAAGAGAGACAGGAAGTTTGAGACGTGCAGACACAATTGACAACACGCCAAGTGCCATATTGCACTTTAAACTAAGTTATAGAAACAAGAACAAAACTACCCAAATGAGCATTAAGACTAAATTAAATAAATGTTCAGGTGTTATGGCTCGCTGGTAAAAGCTCAAGAGGGGCATGGGTTGGAGGAGCCGAGGTGCAGTCAGAAGAGGTGGGTCTTCAGTCTGCATCAGAAGATGCCAATATCTCTGCTGTTCTGACCACCAAGCCTGACAGAACACACAGGCTTGGAGAGCAGAAGGAGCCAGAATGGAGGGGTGTGGCTAGTGTCAGGTAATCTTCTGATGGTGTGAAGGGGCAATATCCTTGGTAGCGCAGTAGGCTAGAACCAAAGTTTTAAATTTGATGCAAGCAGTTACCAAGAGGTACAGCACAGGAGAGGTACATGTGAATTTAATCTCTGATGTATGAATGAATAATGTGGTGAGTTTGTGTTCTAGTTCATTGGCATGTGATAGCGGAAGTATTTTGCTT
Source organism: Synaphobranchus kaupii (assembly GCA_029718625.1). Classification (NCBI taxonomy): domain Eukaryota; kingdom Metazoa; phylum Chordata; class Actinopteri; order Anguilliformes; family Synaphobranchidae; genus Synaphobranchus; species Synaphobranchus kaupii. Next base: position 55,234,826 of record CM056380.1, on the reverse strand, counting down.
ATAGGTAATCGGTGCAGGTTTGGTATTATCATTAGCATTTTTAGGCTAAATGTGTATTTGGCACCAATTTTTCCGTTTATATTATGTGTAATTTTCCGTATTGTTTTGTAGTGATGTATAATTGCTTGCAATAGTCTGCAATGGTTTTAAAATGGTCTGTAATGGCTGTAATGCAGACTGTGCCCCTTGCACATCACACATGACTGTTATGAAGCCTCTGCATGTGAGAACATGGATGGTAATGAGGAACCAAAGCTTTCTGTCTGTGTGTCTTTCTGTCTGTCTGTCTCTCTACTCACTGCTTCTCCACGGGATCCAGTTTTTCCAGGTTCACCCTGAAAAACAAGAACAAATCCATCTGTGAGGTTTCACAGCAACAAGACCCAAGGCCCACACGCGTGATGTTGAAACCCAACCACAAGAGATTTGTTTTTTACATTTACACAAATCCTTTGGAATTGTTAGGTCTGCAACTAAGCACACTGCCACCAAGGAGAAACAGGCATGTGGCCACGTAACAGCATTAGTATACAAACCCCTCCCAAAATAAATGGAGGTCAAAACCAAGCGATGGTATTAAAGGAGCGCTGGGGTGTCCCGGCCCTTGGAGAGAGGCTGGAGGGATTTAACTGTCCTTTCTGTTTATCTGGCACAGATGGCAGCCTCAAGAGCAGGAGCTCAGCTCTGACGGGCCGACAGCCCCCTTAATGCAGACTTCAGCAGCGGCTAAGTTCCCACTGAGATTAATAAGTACAAAGAGCCGGTTTGAGCTGGCAGGTCCGGCGGGGTCAGGGCTCTCACATCATGAGGAAGTTCTTAAGCATTAACAGGCCGGCGGCGAGCTGGTGCAGCGCGCCGCAGCCCTGTCCAGGTTCATTCACAGATAGAGAGGCCTTATTAGCTGCCCTGAGAGTCCTTACCTTCTGTCCCGTAGGGCCGTCTCGGCCTTCCTCCCCTGCAGGGCCTGTCAAACCCTGTGAAAATAAGCCAGAGGCTTTCAGTTCATATAAGCATCCTTGTGCGGCTGAGAATAAAAAAAAGCTCCTTTGACATTTCTGTTTTCAGAGGCCAAATGAAATGACATTAGCAAAGGGCTTAAGCCTCCAGTTTAGACAGAACACTAAACCAGTGAACTCAATCAAAGCGAGAACAAAGTACAAATAAGGACAGCTGTTCCAATTCTGTTAGTATTTAGTGGCATATTTGCCAATGAACACAGTAACAATAAACAGTCTTTTCCTTTTTTTCAAAACACAGGTTTTCCTTTTTTCTTAGCATTGTATCCATTTACACAGCCAGATCCGGAGTATACTGAAGCAATTCAGGTTAAGCCTGTAATCCTCATTTTTTCATATTAAAAAATATGTTTGATACTTGATACTTTTTCACGCTGGCATTTCTGTAGCAATATCCAGTCAATGTATTTGCATTCCGTAATTGCTCCTCTATATGCTATTTTCCATTGGTTCAGTCCGGTGCGACACCACGACAAGTATTCAAATGTGATGACGCACGCACAGGAACTTCCATGTCGAATGCGGAAGCAAAAAAAAAGCCTCTAAAATTAGGTTTGATATGTTGCTCAATATTACTGTGTCGCATGACGTTATTGATTGTCACTAGGCAGTCTTCTTTCTCCAAAATATGCAACTGCTGGATTATCTTCTAAGAAAATTAAACACTTGATGTACTCCTAGTGCTACACCCTCAAGTAAACCATGCAAGCTTTGCTTTGGGGTGTAGCTTTGTTCAAATGGAACTCTGGGATTTGGAGTGTGAAAATGAACTGTTGAGACTGCCAGTCACCACAGATGTCTCCAAATCCACCAAAATCTAAAAATTAAAGATTAACACTTTTTGTACATCACTCAAGGGTAAAATGGGAGAATCCTATCTGGGAATTAAACCTGCAATCTTTAGTTTACAAGCACAGTTCCTTAATAATTATAGTATCTATGTATGTATGCATGTATGTACAGTATGTAAATTAATGTAATTATATTTACTATTGGAGTTTGACTACTGGAGTGGGTGGAGTCATCCTTATAAACTCTGCCTCTTTTGCTCGATCTACTGCACATATCAGTAACAGCCTATCATTAGAGACTGCAATAACTGGTTGCCTATTTAGGGGAAATGCCAGCTGATAGTTCCAATACCAATGCAACTTGCTGTGACACAGAAGAGTGTAAAGGCATATACGTATTGAGGTTTCACAGGAATTTACGGAAACAATCAAGGGTGGGCCAAAACAAAACAGCACCTTAATCTACATTGCCAAAATACAAAAAAACACAGAAAAAACTATTCCGCGCTTTGAAAAAGTCCTTCACCGCTTCTTAATGTCGTCTGCTGCTCGGGCTTATATTATATCTCTTTCTTTTTCTGCCGTCTTTCTTTCATTGCCATTGGTTTCAGGTAGTTTAGATGGAGTTTGGTCTTTATGGTTGTTATTAGCAGTGACCACAGGATATGATCGCAGACACCACAGCATGGTGGCTTGTTTGCTTGACTCTACATCACCATTCCCGCTGGGAACAGAGGCTAACGGAGTTCAGCAGAGGCTCCCCGGACTGATAGAAGGCTCTTGGGAAGGAGGCTCTTGCTACTCTTTGTTAATGAAACACCGTCAAAACTTTCTAAAATGATTTTGGGAAGAAATGTACCTCGCCATTGGTAGAGATTTCCAGAGGTTAGTGTGTAAATCAAATCTTTCATTATAAGCGCCGTTATAGCATGTAGCAACACTAATAAGGGTCAAGAACTCTACACTGTTGTTAACATATTTGTTATTAATGAAAAGCATATTTCTGCAAGTAATAATAACAATACTAACACCAATAATAGTAATACTACTACTACTACTAATAATAATAATAATAGCCTACTTACATCAGCACCTGGTAATCCGGGTAATCCTGAGGATCCGGGTTTTCCAGCATCCCCATTTGTACCCTGTTATTCCCATGGGGTAAAATGAATGTAACCTCACACAACAGATAGCCTGCAACCATGACGGTCATAATAGAGTTTCAGGATTTATTGCTATGATAAGGACAGTTGTACTTACAGAAGGGCCGTCCTCGCCATCATCACCTCTGTCACCCTAAAAGGAAATAAATAAATGGTATTTACTTCAGGAAAAGATACTCCTGAGTCTGACATTCTTTAGGTAAACTGTTAGTATAATATAGTCAAGTTCTTCCTGGTAACTTTGTTTCCTCAATTATTGACATGGTTAATTCTGTTAAAAGTCTGTACTGTTGCGTTTTATGGATTCTGTTGAAGGACAATTACATTATCTACCGTTCTACTGTTATTTGGGGAAGAGTTAATCGAAACCTGATGGATATTATCCCCTTGTGTCAATAGGCATTAAAAATGGCAGGATGTAGCTTACAGCAATGCCATCGACTCCAGGGACACCTGCGGGACCTGGGGGGCCGAGGATCCCCCGGGGACCAGCCTGGTTTCTCTGTAGAAAAAAAAACAATAATCCTGTCATTGTTGATGTTCAGACGTTCAGTTTCATGAACACACATTCCTCAAGCCAGAGAAACCCTCCACAGTGAAAACAGGCCTTACTGTTGAGATTACCTCTGGATAACCCAGGAGGTGTATCCGTATATACAATGCTTCTATTGTAGAGGGCTAGAAAGAGGCAAAAAAGTCCTTCATATTTTCTATATTGCCATCCGTTCCACATCGAAGGAATATATTAGGTCATGGGAAAAGCTAAATTGCAATATTAAATATTAACACATGTAAACATGTATATGGCAAAAAAAAAAATAATCTGTGAATTCAGCTTCACTTTCAGTGGTCCTTACACCATACTCCGTATACTGCGTATAATGTATTACAATCCGCACTGTTGGCGAGCATATGGGTACAGATGTTCCACTGCTCGGTTCTGGCGTTACTACTCACATGTATAGCATAACCCAGCCATAGTTTGCGTTTCATATACAGAAACACATGCAATTGGAAAAAAAGGTTTTCCGTTGTTTTGAAGAGAACAGAAGACAGTTTCAAACAAAGGAACGTGGGCAGAACAAGGCACGCATTTGGAAAGCTCACCTCAAGTTGTGCCTGAGAAATCTGAAAGAGAATATGTGGGAATAAGAAACTTACTTGAGCAGAACAAAGCACGAAAATCTGCAGCAAAACCACCAGCAGCGGCCCGTGAAAAATCGTGGCGCTAGCCATGGTCTCCCGGATGGCTAGCAAGATACAATAAGCCCTTTTTCTAGGAACAGTTGGGCTGACGGACCCCCCGACAAAATTACCCAACTGACTCCCTCACTAGTATCTGAAAGGTAAGCGATACTCTTGCAGTCAGTGGTTCATGTTTATTCATAATGAGATTGGATATAGGAATGTGATTGGTGGGATTCTGGGCAGCTTGAGCAGGGAGGGCCCACAGCAAGTTTAAACATTTCGCGGGAGACTGTTACCTGGCGATTTTAAAAGCCCCTTTGAAGTTATTAGATGTAGCCTATCTGTGTGAACCTTCGGTTACCATTTCAACATTGTTGATGCAGTAATTCTACAAATTTAATCATTTCGAAAGATAAAAATATACAACAAAATGTCAAACTTATATTTTTGGCCATTCCTAATATGAATATCTATAAATCCGGCGTATTAGAAATGTTATGCAGGTTTACCGATCCTCTGGCCGCAAGGTCGCTGCAGTATTCTGGATGGGAGCGCATAGTATCACAGTGAATCAGCATTGATTGCAGTTCGAACTGGAAAAAAATTGGAATTGTTAGGATTAGCAGATATATCTATCTTTTCATTCCTGTTAAAGATGTATTTATTTATCGAGAGTTTACTGGAAGCACCACATGGCTAATTAAAGTAATGATGTTGTTGTCTTATGTCGAATCCAATCAATGCATTCAAATAGTCTGGCAATGTTACAATTTTCAAGATTTGAAAATTTCACTGAGCTATAGTCCTAGTGTGAAATTCCCCACGTGCCTGTGGAAGCTTGCGGTGAGAAGCAGGCGGATTCCAGACGTTGGAAACAAAACCGCTCATTTAAAGAATTCCGTTTGGTTACGGTATTTCCTCAAACAATTCCAAAACATTCCATTATGTGAAAATAACTGCAACTCTAGTTCACTTTGTTGTGTGAAATGACCGCTTTGTGGTAGATTTTAATAGTTTAATACATCAAATACATACGCACAGTATCGGTGAAATTGAGTGGTTCCATGAATTTATTTAATTTAGCCCTATTTGTGTGCATGCGCAGTCTTTGGCTTGATATTGTACAAACCCCAATTGCAAAAAAGTTGGGACAGTAGGCCTATGTAAAATGCACAGTAAAGCAGAAAGCAGTGATTTGTAAATTATCTTTTACATATATTTAATTGAAAACAGTACAAATAGAAGACGTTTAATGTTTTACCTTTATCAACTTTATAGTTTTTTGTAAATATACGCTAATTCCGAATTTGATGCCTGCAACACGTTCCAAAAAAGTTGGGACAGGAGCAAAAAAAAAGACTGGGAAGTTCAAAAAACACCTGTTTGGAACATTCCACGGGTAAACAGGTGATGCTATCATGACTGGGTGACATGACTTGATATCTTATTTTCAGGTATACTATAACCTCTCAGCATTTGAATGGATCTCTATAGGAATTGGGCGGTGGGACTAGACTAACCTGTAAATTCCACGGAATAGTATGGAACCCATGGTTGGCTAAATGGCTGTAAGTCATCAAGGTTCTGAGGTATCAAACGAGCCTGAAACCATCACTCTGCTGCCAGGTACGCAGTAGATATGGATGGATCACTTGAAGGGGTTGTTTCTCCTGACTTATTTTTCCATAGAGTTCTATAGGAAATTATTATAGGTTATTGTATCGCTTGTAAGAGTAACTGAAAATGAGATATCAAGAGTCTTTTGATATAATTTTATACCCAGTCATGATGGCAGCATCTGTTTACCTGTGGAACTTCCCAGTCTTTTTTTTGCCCCTGTCCCAATTTTTTTGGAACGTGTTGCAGGCATCAAATTCGGAATTAGCGTATACTTACAAAAATCAATACAAGTTGATAAAGTAAGACATTAAATATCTTTTCTTTGTACCGTTTTCAATTAAATATATGCAAAAGAAAATTTATAAATCACTGCTTTCTGCTTCTATGTGCATTTTACATACTGACCCAACTTTTTTGGAATTGGGGTTTGTAATATAAAATTCAAAATTGTGTTATAAGTTACTTTATAAACATTTGTTTAAGTGGACACAAAAGCCCTGTCTTCTGACCCTACACTGGGTTGGTGAGTACGGCCTAGTGGTCTAGTATCACACATTAAGTTTTCTGTTATATTAATTTTTCCATTTGTATTTGTTATTTATTGTGTAAGCAATGTGTATACACTTATTCGTATAAAAAAAACGCAATCAGTTGTGCTTGATCAAACCGTTACGAAACAGAAGTCTATAATTTCGAAAAACAGAAGAACTATAATTTTGGTCCCAATAAATTACTTACCGGTACTGCTATAGCTGGGTTGTCCTTTAATTTTCCTATTAGAGTAAAGCCGTCCAGATTCTCTTTCCCCCTTGGGGATAAGTTTTGAGAGTCGATCATTATGCAGTCAACGAAAAGAGAAACCGTTCCCTTCTTGACGACCAGTAATATCTTGTGCCAGTGTGAATCAAACAGAAATGGTAGAAAAGAGAACACCGCCGTCTGTTTTCTTTTATCGGGCGTTGTATAGGATAATTCTAGAGATAGGGTCTCCCCATTCATCCTCACGGCCAGTTGTTCGTTGCCGTTAAAGTCTTGCATTTGCCACATGTTCCAGTTCTTGGTTATGGTACTTCCGTTCATCCGAAATACAGTCAGGAAAGCAAACTCTTCTGGTAGTCCAAGAGGGTATGCAGATCTTAAACGACAAACTTAAGTTAGAATGTTTTGTTTATTTGTTTGCTGAATTTGCTTTCATCATGAGGCATAATACATCCGTTTCAACCAATACAATATGCTGCACAGAGTTTTGTAGTTGATTCGCAAATTATTAGGATAATGGCAGGTATCAGTTCGTAATCAAAATATGTATCAACTTATTTGATATATAATGTGAGATGCCACTCAGTGTAGGCTACTTTTCAGCCTACAACGCGTTCCTTTTTCAGCACCATGGACAGAGATATCACTCTGGCCAGTAGGTGGCGACGCACGTTTACAAATACATGACAGTGTAACACAACTGCGTTGTTTTTATCTCGACTTGAGGCGTGCTGTGGTTACGATTACCTGGTCTGTATCTTGAAGTTGGATTCCGGTCCTAATTTGTATGCCACGTGCATAGGCGTTGAGCCAACCACTGTTTTCACAGACCCTCTTAATGTCTCCGCGGCGAGGTGAAACTGTGCAATGATATGGAATCCTGCGGGGAACCAGGTGGATACGTGATCATAAAAGGGATAACAGGCATCAGTGATACCACAACATATACGGATGGGGGCATTAACCCATGTAAATTCAAACAGGTTACCTGGCACTGTGTCCTCTCCAACTGTAATCTGGGAACATATCGATTGTTCGGCTTGAATTCCACCACCAGCAGAAAACGAAAATTCTGCGAGCAAGCAAAATATAATTTTTATGAACTTTACTTTATGCTCGCCAACAATGTTGGTTGTTAAATGTATTTAAAAAATCGTAACCTCCTTCCTCTTAAGTGTTTGCGGATGCATGTCCGTACTTGGTTGGGACACGTGATTGGGGACATGGTGTGTTTGTGTTTTTAGGGATAGCTCTCACACTTACTGCAGTGTTAACTCTCGCAGCAACACTATGTTGACAGTGTAGAACGTAAAATCGATAATTGTTTGAAAAGCTGCGCTGTAAGTACACCCCCTGAGGGTAAACAAACTAGCATTTTTTCTTAGCACTCGGCCTGAAACTTCGCCAGACCTCACTGCTTCTTATGAAACCTTTCCGATTAATCTTGTTTAGCACTGAATCCACCATTTATTGAAATGTGAAATGTTTGTCAGTGAGGTGCACGGAATGTAGGCGATTAAAACTAAAATAAGTCATGAAAAATAACTCGTGCTTTATAATTATCCTTCCAACTGCACCAGTCCTAATTTGTTCAAACAATTAATTGGCATACATTCCGAATCCGATACGGAATACACTTACGTTGAGAATGTAGACCTGTGCCCAGACACCATGGAAACAAACGACACAAAAAGTAGAGCAGGAGGAGTGGTTCCCTAGAAATAAAAAAGCAGAAGTTCAGTTTCAACACAAATTAAGTACATTTGTTTGCTAAAATGTTTGGCTATTGCTAGCGACTTCAGCGCACGATCAAAGTTAGGGTCGCCTTAACATTAAATTGTGGAATTGCGTTTACCCCTTGAAACCGTTCATATCGTCTCTTCTGTCGCTACTGTAGGTTGTAATTATGTGCTGTCCAGGTTCCTTGACACAGATATGTGGAAGTACTAGAGGAGTCTCCTGGATTAGGACAACTAACAAAATGAAGAGGGTCAAATTCTGGGCTGTTACAAGCTCGGCACCCCAGGAGCACTGTAGCCTGATTTAAATTATCCATGGACCCGGGGAGGGGGTTAGGATTTGGAGGAGGGGGAGGCTGAAGGGGGTATAACTAACCTTCAGTGCTATAGATACATTAAAGGAACCCACAAGATGCAGGAAGTAATGTAGGGACTCCTTGTTGCTAATAGAATTCCAGCTTTGTTTGAATGAGGAGAATAAGACTGTCTCGATTAATTGGCAACTTTTTTTTAAGCTCAATGCATTAATTCCAACCGCATACCTGGTAACAACTGCAGCACAATAACATATCTAAAAAAAATTTCTGCTTGCCAGTGAAAATCAATTTGTGCTTCATGTTCCAATTGCTCTGAGCATCGAGCACTGAAGATTTTTACACATAACATGAATCCTGCAGCGTTTGATTCCTGCCTACTCCTTTCCTGTTCCGAGGTCCTGTGTACTCGTCCAGTTCCTGTTCTCCTGTCTGTCCAGCCTGCTCCTGTCCTGCCTGTCCAGTCTTCCTGCCCACCTGCCCTTCCTCGTCTGAGCCCTGCTCCTGCCCTTCGCCCTCCTGATCCCCTGCTCTGACTGATTCCCCGGTTCTGACCCCTGCCTGTTTCTGGACTTCACTTTTGCCCATCCTGCATTGCCCCGTTCACTGGACTTTGACCCTTGCCTGGATTTGACTATGTTTCTGCCTGCCCTGTTTTGCACTGATTGCTGGACCTTGACCAATTTCTGTCTGACCTCGAATAAAGCCTATTCCCATTACTCTGGTGGCTGTGATTGGTTATGTTCACGCCACACATAGGGCCATAGACCTATTGGGGCGGCAGTGTAGTATAATGGTTAAGGAACTGGCCTTGTAACCGAAAGGTTGCAGGTTCGATTCCCAGGTAGGACACTGCCGTTGTACGCTTGAGCAAGGTACTTAACCTGAATTGCTTCAGTATATATCCAGCTGTATAAATGGATAATATGTAAAACATGATAAAAAAATGTTGTGTAAGTCGCTCTGGATAAGAGTGTCTGCTAAATGCCTGTAATAATAATAATGTAATAGACAGGAGGGTGTACGCGCGTTGTGCACACGCCTATGTAGACGCACTTATATGCGCCGTTAAAATAACATGCAAACAACTGCGACATGACTTTAGACCAGGTTTGTGGTGGTTCTAGCGCAAGCGCTTTCTTGCTGGCTCAAGAAAGCAATACGCCAAAAATAATCCTGGCCACACCTCATTTTAAGACCAACACGCCCAGTTCAGTTGCTATGGGCGCAACATCACTTGGTATTTAACCGACGTGAGCGCTAGGGGCTATAATGAACCCTGCGCCGGGTGTAAGATAGCAAAGACAGTTGCGTTTTGGTTAGCACCGGGTGTAAGATAGGGCCCATAGTGTTTCACTACAGAACTACTCTCCACATAGTCACATTTCCACATGCATCTTCAATGAACAAACAAAATATCACTAAAAAGGAATATGGGAAAACGGACATTCATCATGCCAATAATTTACCAGAATACTGTAAGTCTTCAGCAGCCAAAGTGAATTTCCCCATTCATTTGTATGTGATCTTTTGATTGTGCATATTCAAAAATACTGGCTGATTGCAGATATGGCGAGCATGAGGAGTTAATCTTTCCAATTAGAAAGTGAATACGAATGTACCATGATGTTTAAGGCTCGGGTTTGCCACCACTCTCAAACTAAATTTATATCACATCTGATTTTGACTGTAGTCATCTGAGCAGCTAGAACACGGCTAGGCAACCCTGGCCCTGGAGTTCCAGAGACTACATAACTGGATTCATTTTAATTAATCAGGTTAAATGAATGCAGATGGCCATGTGCTGGAGGCACCCAACATTTCACCATTCAGAATATTCCAGGCTCAGGCTTTTAGTCATCCATTAAACTCCGGTGATCAAGTTCAGATGGAAGAAAAACAGAACCAGGGTTGTCTCCCCCTGAGCTAGAGGATTTTTTTTCTCTCCCGCAAACTGAGGCCAGATCAGTGAGTAGTGCTACACTACACAACCCACTTCCATTAGCGGACTGCTACACTACACAACCCAATTCCATTAGCAGATTGCAACACTACACAACCCACTTCCATTAGCAGACTGCTACACTACACAACCCAACCCACTTCCATTAGCAGACTGCTACACTACACTACACAGCCCACTTCCATTAGCAGACAGCTACACTACACTACACAACGCACTTCCATTAGCAGACTCACTCAACTCGCAGTGCACTGCAGTAGGTGTTGCATAAAAGAACAGTATGAACTACGAAGTGACCATTGCTTGCAGCTCTTGTGCCGTAGCCATGCCTATTGGTCATGCTTACCAAACTATTAGCAAACATATTATGCCACGAAGGAACACCATGACATAACTTTCTTTTCAACTGTGGGCCATGAAAGGCATGAGTGCATCTGACCAACACTGGTGCAAACAGAGCAGCTAAGAGCTCTGCTCTGTTTGGAATGCTCTCTCCCGAGCAACCTCAAGTTTTTCTAAGTGCTTTTTTTGTTGCTGAGGACCAAATGACAGCACTCGAGTTGAGGCAAAACCAGTGACTATGACCTGGCTCGGCACAGATTGTGTAAGATAGGAGGCAATATCTCTACCAATTTTAGACACAATTTTGTTTATGTGATCAGACCAAGACAATAAGCTGTCTAGTGTGACACCCAGATGTTTGATTGGTTTTACTTGTTGTATATTTGTAGTGCCTATGGCTAGGTTAACTAACAGGTAACCTGCATATGTGTAGCACCTACGGCTAAGTTTAACTGATAGGTCATCTGCAAGCATATGTCTTGACCTCATCATTTTTGTTTTAGCAATGTTCAGGACCAGTTTGTTATGTTCAACCCAGTTGTGCACTGCATTTAGAGCATTATTTAGTTAACTCTTTTCCTGATGCAGCAGCATAGCACAAAGTAGAATCATTCACATACATCACAACACTTGCTTTTTTTACATTCAAAGGCAAATCATTAGTAAAGCCAGTACAGTAATGGTTCCAAGCAGTTACCTTGTGGAACCTCGCAGTCGATTTATGTACTGTCAGGAAAGCTGCCATTAAAGAAAACTTTTTTCTCTTTGATAGACAATTTTTCATCCAGAATGTGAAGCCATAGCACTTAAACTTAGTTATTAATAGGTCATTAATTGATCAATGACATCAAAAGCCGCAGTGTAATCTAACATCACTGCATCAGCTTCCTGCTATCCAAGTTTGTTAACCAATCATCTGTCATTTTTTGCTAGTGCAGTACATGTGTACTAACATAAATAAATTCATAAACACACAAAGAGCACATTTGGGGTTATTCTCATCTCACACTTTCGACCATTGCATCTGTAGTTCCATCCATATCAATTCAGCCTGTTAGTGTTAAAGAGGGTAAATTCACCTGGCAACAACAATTCTTCTTCAAGTAATTTCCTCTAAATGCTGTCAGCAGAATACAAAAGGGTGGTAACCACAGTGATGGAATGTATTCTTAAAAATGCAAAGCTGTTGAAGTGAGCTTTGTGTTTATAAATTACAGCTTCGCTTCAGTAATATATGTCATGCACTGCACCACCTGTACAAGCTTCTAAAACTGTGTGTGTGTGTGTGTGTTGGCTTATCTGTGCTGTAGCTGCACTTTGCATGTGTGTGTTGTAGGTGCAGCCAAACAAGCAGGAAGACCCTTTTCAAGCTATTTATTTCATGTGTTACTGATTTGGTCTACCGCTGTGCATCTCCTGATGGGCCAAAATAACTGAAATATATCGTATTTGAAATATTTATGAATAGCACAATGCAGTACTAACTGTTAAAACCTGAAAGTTTGCTGTCTTGGAGTTGTGGTTACAAGGTATTGTATTGTTTGCAATGTCTTGGATAGGTAATGACTGTCCTTTAGCAGTCTCTCCTCTAGGTAGTGAACTCCCTGAAAGGCTATAGTGAGTTGGCAGGATAAAGGAGCATACGCGGGATAATATGCGAGTGCATTAGTTCACTTCAATTTGTATTGAAAACCTCTTGAACATCCTCTTATGGTTCACTTAAATGGCACTGAGTGATTGAGTGATGCAACTCCTGTCATCCAAGCAACAGATCAGAAAGAGCTAACAAACTGAGTATCGAGGCTGCTGGATTACTCTGATACGACTGAATTACTGATGAAAAGGGCCGTACTGATCAACATATAGAATAGAATAGAATGTGTATTGAGTGTGTATTGAATATTAATCGATCTGATTAATCAACAGTTAGTTTCTGCAATCACCAATTCATTTCAGATAAAGTTTGTTGGGGCTATTTAGTGTGAAATCTTAACATTTTAATTATTTAGTACAGTCACTGTTGTCTGGGGAAAAGGAATTAGTGCAAAATCATCAGCATCCTTGTCATGTCTGACTGAGTTAGACTGGGGACATGTAATGTCAAGCAACGTCTTTAGCTGCTGTCCCAAAGTCTACCTTTGGGCCCTCACACCTTCCAATGTGCATTCTTGCTCAAGCGAGCAAGTGTTCAGAGTTATCCCATATAAGTAGTTTGCAAGTTTCAGAGGTCTTGACACCCTTAATGACCCCTTCTCCGAAGTCCAGATCTCTGGATACTTCGGTGGAGGGAATTACCCACAATTCTTTGCAGTACCGTGACGTTCCTAGAAAAAACCATTACAATCATGAGTCATATAGGCCTATAGGTCTTGCTCATCCAACAAATGCGAGGAATTGCATTACATCACTTTCCATTTGTATTTTCCACCTTTGCCTTCTTTGATATTTTGATTGCAAAGCAAGAAGGTATCTGCTCATAAACAAGCACCACACTATTAGTGGCACCATGACCACGTTTAAATGAAGCGCACTGAGGCAGATACTTGGGTGATGATGCCATTATACACAGTCTGTCCCATTGCAGTGCAACGTGGATGAAGTGTGCACTCAAGAGCTAGTGCACTTGGGGAAAAAACTGGAAATACATAATCAACAGTACCCAAATACTAGACTAGGTGTTGAAGGCTTCAAGGTAGATATTGGGATGTGGAGTATAGGTTTCAACTCAACAGCACTGCGTGTATTGAAAAGAAAAGCAGTTACTAACTCAATTGCAGACTGGATTGCATCAAATGGCTGGCTAATTAACATGGTTGATGACAAGAGTTTAAAAGCAGTCCAATAGCTAGCAATGGATTCATTAGAGGCATTTAGCAGATGCTCTTATCCAGAGTGACTTACACTTTTTTTGTCTTTTACTCATTATCCATTTATGCTCAAGGGTACAACGGCAGTGTCCTACCTGGGAATCGAACCTGCAACCTTTCAGTTACAAGGCAAGTTCCTTAACCATTTTACTACACTGCCAACCGGATTCCAAGGAATATTTATATAAATATTTATATTTAATGAACCAATTCATTCACCTAATGGAAACAAAAATCTACTAATTGTTTTAACCAACTGTCAGTCCAGTTGGCACATTTGTGTTGGGAAAAAGGGGAAAAAAGCAATGTTGGTGTTTCTGCCATTTGTTACTTTGTCTGTACCATTCCAAAACACTAACATGTAACACTGTAACAATGTTTACATTGTGTGCCCTTATTTTCTGACCAGAAAGCGTCCATTGATATGAACATCTCTTTGCTTATCATGCATTATTAATTAAAAATTGAAAAGCCTTTGAGCTAATCAACATTATGGAGAAGGTTGAAAACTTCAGGTTAGGATTTCATACCCATACAGGAATGGAATGCATCACAAAATATATTATGTTTTGACTTTTTGCTAACATAATGATAAATATATTTAACAGCAACATACTCAAGAAAATATAATACATATATTTGCCCATATATTGTGAAGTGTTGCAATAGCTTTTCTGATCGTCTAATAAGATGAACACACAATGGAGAGAGCATAGGTGACAACAACCTTGGGAACAGCTACCTGTCATACAGGGTGCATTTACTGTCTGACAGTTGTGATTGTGATAATACATTTCAATACAATGTGGTGTTTCCGTAAGGGTTTCACCAAAAGCCCAACTCAAATGCAGTGCTAATTGCTGAAGTGTTGCTGAGTGGGGCTGAGAAAAGAAGCTTTTGGCCAAAAAATCACCTTCACTGAGGCTTCAGAGGTCTGGTTTCACCGTTTTAAACTGAGTGAACAACTTCAGCGCACAGTGGGGAGCCAACGCAGAGCTGGCCCATTTTTTTAAAGGTTCTGCACAAAGAAAGCAGGCCAAGCTTGGGTCTGACCCAAAAAGTTATTTCTGCGAAGATGAAGTGGCCTCGCCTACACAAGTAAATTAACTTTACTGCAAGCAAATGTGTTGTACGGTATTTTTCTGAGCCAAGTCAAGGAAGCCTGCAGAGTGTGTGGGGTTTGTAATTGTGTTAAATCCAGTCCATTTTGTAATTAACGTCATCATACTGAAAGTATCCCATGGTTGACCCATTTCTACACTGTCTTTGTTTTTGCGCCTGTCACTCATTCTGGCAGAATTTAACACTGGCTAAATACAATTGCTGAGGAATTAACTCTGTCTGAAACAATTGAAGTCACTTGACAATTAGCAGTTGAGGTATATGTATACACACTTATTTACTTATTTATGTATTCCTTTTGAACATTACATTTCAAAATTTTATTTTTTCTAAGCTTGTTTTAACAGACACCGATTTAAATGTTTTAATCCATGTGTTGTATCCCTTTCTTAATGTGTAATGTGTTTAACAGGATTGTCACTGTTGAGGATCCCTGAGGTCACATATGAACATACTGTAACTGTTGCACACACCTGCCCACTGTTTACCTTTAACCGAGATGCATTGTCTCTCTTCCTCTCTCTTTTCGGTGCGATAGGGGGTCCCTAACCTTATTCCTGGATAAGTACATGGGGTGATAGTTTTACTTTTTACTCACCACATAATTGTTCAATTAAAGCAGTTGATTGCACAGTTAACTCCCAGAGTCCCAGCATCTAGTATATTGGATGGTGAAAACAAAAAGCAGTTGATCCCTTGCATTTCCAGGATCAGGATTGAGAAGGCTTTATCTAAACTGTCTGCCTGTGGCTCGTTTCTGCAGAGGTTCTCTGAATGCACTGTACCAGCATCACCACATGCTGTTTGTCTGAGGGGTCATACAATAAAAGAAAAGGATGTCTTAGAGGTCACTGATGTTCTCCTCCAAAGAACATGGGCATGGTACATAGGAAATCCAGTGATGGTGGTGCCACCACTTCATCAGTTGTATATTGTACTGTGGAAAACTAAGTGTGACCATTAATAATAATAATAATAATAATAATAATAATAATAATAATAATAATAATACATGTTTCTATTGCACAATATAAGTTTTGAATAATTTAGGGGGGGTGTTTAGAATTAAATTGTTTTAATGTATTGAAGTGCCACGATTGGGACAAGAGTTAAGCATTGCATTAAAAAAAAACAAATAGCCTAATAAACAAAAAAATATGTGAAGTCGCTGTGTGTTTACTATTTTTGTGTTTACTATTTGCTGTGTGTTTACTATTTTAGAAATGGTTAATGGTGTAAATATGACCCGGATCACAGAATTTGCCAAGGGTTCAGGACCCCAGACCAACACACCATTTTCATGTCCAGATATAGGCTACTGCAAATAGGATTATACAATGTCAAGAAAAAAACAATCTATATAGATGCTATAGCCTATATCTCAGCATCTGTTAGATTCGGCTAGACTTTGTTCAACTTCTACCCGTTCGGCATAACTTTGTATTTAGCTAGCCTATAATACCACCTGCCATGTTTCTGCGCACCTTTGGGTTTTGAATCTTCTTGGATTACGTTAATAGATTCCCCAGAGTTGCGTGTCATTTGAAAACAGAGATGGAAATCCAGGGGCGATAAAGTAAAAATCCTACCATGTGTTTCTTCCACCCATAGACTCAGCCAGCTGATTTCAATAATTAGTTATACATCCTCGCTGAAGAATTATGTTAATTAGCAAATCCAGGTGATTGGAGCAAAATACTGGGGAGGACTTTTACTTTATGTCCCTTGGATTTCCACCTCTAATTGTAAATATAAAGAGTAGCTATAGGGTTTACAGTATAACCATTTCAAACATAAAAGCTGCACAGCATGCCGCAGATAAATTGGGGAATTTACTTTATTCTCGGACTATTTTGGTTAACAAGTTATGTGGGCAGACTTGTGAAAAGTAACCTTGCAGTTCTTTTGCTCCTCCTCCGCACCACTCCTCTGGATGTTAACGTTACAGAAGCTGCAAGTTCAGGCGCTCCGCTCCGCTCGGGTCACACATATTCACACACATTCAGACGCGCAATGGAATCTCCGGTCCGGCTTCAAGTCACTTCAGTGAGTTAACGTTAGCTAACAACTAGCTAGCTGATTTAAACAGTTTTACGTCCTAGAACCTAAAGTTATTTTATTTTAGTTCAACAAAAGTTGTGTGCCTCGGGTAAGAAAAACACAACTTAAAAAAACATCTCTAATTAACGCTATACCACGGCGAGAAAGCAAAGCGGGTGCAGGGGTCCATAAATCCAGCCTGCTGTTCGGCCTGCACTGCCATTCTTTGGGAAAATAAGGTAGAGAAGAAGTTCATGTTTAAGTTGTACGTGTCGATCGCCGCCGGGCTTGTTGGTGATATGTCTTCTTCTGCTGTTTGGACTTCGGACTGTGTTCGTACTTTTGGTACAAGTTTGCTAGCCAGCTAGCTGGCGAGCTAACTAACCGACTAGCTAACGTTATATCGACCTCTACAGACAGTGGCTAGCTAACGTCGGCTAGCTAGCTTAAAGTTACCCAACCAATATGGATCGTGTCTTCATGACAGTGCTTTTCGTTATTTAGCTGTAGAGGTGAAATTGTATTTGTACTAAATATCTATACAGCATTATTTATTAGCGAGCTAATCGGTATACGTTATCCATGGTATTTGAAACCCTATATGCTAACCGGCTAGTGTTAGCTAGCTAGTTACTTAGCATTAGCTAACATTAACATTAGCTAGCGCACTTCAGGCGGCGATAAATCATTTTTATGGGGTAAGTTAGCCAGCTCTAGCTTAACGTTATAGTTTACTAACTTCCGATCAGTGCGAAAAACACACAGTTTGACGACACTGCTTGTAAGAACAACCGAGATCAACAGGCCATTAATTTGCTCGTATTTGACATGACTAAATGTAAAAGCAGCTAAAATGCTAAAGTGGCCAACTTTGCTAACCAAGAGTTTAACTTACTCTTGAGGAATCACCTCAGATTCAGCTGGCTAATCTTGGAAAGTTATTCTATGCATTTGTAACTGTCAAAGAAACACTTTAGTGTCTGTGGTGTAACGTTACTTCCACTGGTTCGTCTGCTACCAACCTTATTTATCTAACGTCACCTTTTTAAAAATCTCAACGGAAATATGTTTTTTGACATACCATACATTAGCTAAGTATGTGAATTCATTTTCATTACCTTTCTCTGTATTTCACTGCAACTTCAAAGCCCTTTAACTTGTATCATTTGTCCAAAACCGAGGACAGCTATTCTTAAATGGCCGTGAGCATTGCGTTAGAGGCAGACTAGTTTTTCTATAAAAGTTTGATTTATAGATTTAGATCTGCTTTTTTCTCTACAGTCTCGTTTTCTGTTTCATGTGAGCACCTTGGCCGTTTTAGAGAGGGATCTACGGCACCTTCCTTTTTTGTATTTAAATGAATGCCATTGCTCGCCATAACTGCGCCTCTTTGAAACATCTAGCCTATCCCTTCTCTGGTTTTAACTTTGCATTTGGCAGTACTATAAATTTAATTTAGGATGTCGCTCAAACCGTAAAAATCAGTATCTTATTGTCCCCTGCAAATGTTATTTTTGTCGCAGACAGTTCTAATGTGGCCCTAACAGTACCTCACTCCAATGTTAAACAAATGCTGCCTGCTTAACTAACTGGCCTGAAGTTCACTGGATTAGCACAATCCATGGTATTTTGTGTCAGTATTAATGCTGTGTTGTTTGGACTGTACATTTGGATAATGTGCTGGCTGAATGTTTTAGATACGGCAAAGCATAGTGGAGAGACATGTTGATCTTGAGACTCTGTCTATTGTGACTGTTTTGCATTTTAGCCCTGGTTCTGGGAGCTGCCAATTTCAGACATGGGGAATGACGTTGGCCTACACAAGGATATTTAACTCAGCTAGTGGGTGCTACAGTATTTGAGTAGGTGAGTGGAAGGCTTTTGACATCCACATTAAAACCAAGTAACTCTTTATTGCATTTGTTGAGAGAGTGATGTTTCATGAATCACAAAATGGGAGGAGTTGGCATATGATCACATGTAAACCAATGTTTTTTTTTTTTGTTTTTTTTTTGGTAAATAGTTGTTATTGACAAAAAAAAAAAGTCTGATTAATTCCCAGCTCATTGTAGCTTCGGTCATTACGGTGTTCATGAAGCCTCTCTAATCGCTATTCTGGTTTTCACGGTTATGCTGTCCGTGGAGGCATTGCATTGGTGTGCAGACCAAGCGATACGCCAGTCCACTGATCTCAGTCGTCTGCGTTGGCTGGCTGTATACTGTTGAATAGTTCAGCACATCCATATCATTAACCTTGATGCGTCCAGATGCGTAAGCCTGATCTGAACTTATGGTCTTCTGGTTTTGAGGCTCAGCCCGTCAGAAAGACGCGTCAAATCTTTTATTGGTTGCTTTTGTGTAAGACGCACGGCCAAAGGGGGCCAGACTTTTTGCATCGTAGGCCAGATAGTGCAAGGTCCTGCCTCGCCACCTCTGCCTGCGTTTCTGCCTCCGCTCTCCGCACTGTGTTCAGCTTGGCTCCTGTTTGTCGTGATTTGCGGCTGCTTTGGAATGGAAAGGCCACATGCGTATCCAGGAGACAGGACAGGAATCCCGCGCTCGATGGTTCCCTCGGAGCGGAAAGCTGGGATAAGTGAGCGCTCTCCTTGGGAAGCGCGTGCTACCAGTCTCTGCTGCTTCCCCTCCGCGGTCCCGCCGGCCGTGCAGTCACTGCGTCGGGGGCTTGCATTTCACGCGCAGAGCAGACACCTGCAGGCAGGCAGACGGACCCGTCTATCCGGACTCTGTCTATTCACCACCAACGCAGGGCTGCCGGCTGATGCAGTCACAAATCGAAACTGACACGTGACCGTCGTCCACGCGCTGTAATCCGATGTCTTCCCTGGGTGAGCCACCCAGCAGTCTTAACAATAGGGTTCCTGAACCTATTGTGCATTGGACACTAATAAATAAAACAACAAATGATAAACAGAGTTTCCATAGAGACCCGTTTCCATGGAGCACTTGGCATGCCTGGCGTTTTTTTTTTTTTTTTTTAAACCACAGGCCTTCTGTGCCATTACATCTGTTGTACACTTTGGAGAACTCGTTTGGTCTCACTCGAGCGCTTGTTTTAATCAGATGTAAATGCCTCGCTCACAAGTTTCTTTCAGTGTGGCGCCTTCTGTGTGGCTTTGAGGAGTGGTCCTGTGTACATCCTCCACACACATGCCTATGGCAAGCTGGGCGGAATACAGGCGTGCTTGTATTTATTCTACCACAGTGTAGTTTCCGTGCTTGTCCATCAAACACAGGATATACACTTGACAATGCCATTTCTTTTCTGTTTCCTACTGTATGGGGGGGGGGGGGGTGGGGTGGGGTGGGGTGGGGGGGGGGGGGGGCGCAGGCGCATTTGGCCTTTATCCAAACCAGCCTGTCACTTTTTCGACATTCGTTTTGAGGAAAGAAACTGGTTTACATGGCAAAAGTAACACCGTTGTGTGTCTGACTGTGTTAACACCGGGTGTGTAACCGGGTGTGTAACCGGCTGCACACGGTGTTTGTCTGAGGCTGTACAGTGCTAACA
Source organism: Synaphobranchus kaupii (assembly GCA_029718625.1). NCBI lineage: Eukaryota > Metazoa > Chordata > Actinopteri > Anguilliformes > Synaphobranchidae > Synaphobranchus > Synaphobranchus kaupii. Next base: position 55,214,370 of record CM056380.1, on the reverse strand, counting down.
CTGTGTGTAATAGCCCATGCGCTCCTGGCGCTTAACGCTGTCAGCTTGCCACGCCGTGCCTTTTCTCTGAGTCGCTCAGGGTCTCCGGTGGGACGGGGCTCAGCGGAATGTCATCCCACGGTTGCGGCAACGTTGAAGTTGCGTTCTTTCCCCTTCCCGCACTGTTTTTGCAACGACCCGGTTTTGCGTGCTGCGTCTGGCCTGCTTCCACCGGCAAACGGCTTTGGGGAGATCGGAGCCATTCCGTGCTTTCAGTTTCCGTGAACAGTGAGTGTTTTTCCCAAACCCCGGAGAGAGCGTGTTATCAGATTAAGACTCACATGAGGAGGGTTGAGGCCCTAGCAGTAATTTTCAGGGCCTACGCCCTTCCTCTGCCATTGACTTCAGCGTGTAAAGGGCACAATGAGTTTAGTGGGCTAAATGCCAGTCAGAAGAGAAAATATTTTCATTACGATGATCTCTGTATTTTTAAATATTATAATGCTTCATCCGATGGCTTCGTCTTTACTGAGAGCTTTGGGTTGGGATATTTTTTTTTAATGTATGCTGGTTGCTGAATTTGTTTTGATATGAGCTACGCATGGAAAAGCATGTGTTGAAGTTCACATATGTAAACACAGAAATATTATGGCGGAGTCAAAAATCTGTTCTCAGTCATGTGATCTAGGTGTCCCTGTGCAGGTGTGAAGTGTGTCATGTGACCTGTATCCTGTCTGTGAAGATGAGTGAAGAGGTCCAAGCCACAGTGGAGTTCTCCGTGGAGCTCCACAAGTTTTACAATGTGGATCTGTTCCAGAGAGGGTTAGTGCACCGGCCGTACTCCACAGATACTTACAGTGCCTAATGCCTTAGATCAGGGGTAGGGAGCCCTGGTCCTGGAGAGCCGCAGTGTCTGCTGGTTTTAGTTGTTACTCCCCACATAATTGATCAATTAAAACAGTTGCTTACACAGTTAACTCACCTCACCTGGTTTCTTTGGTTTAAGTAGTTGCTGTATTTAAAGTGAAAACAAAAACCAGCAGACCCTGCGGCTCTCCAGGACCAGGGTTCCCTACCCCAGCCTTAGATAGTGACTGGGACTTGCACGCATTGACTATTGTTGCTTTACGGCAGAAATGATCATAGGGCTTTACACTACAGATACTAACAGGGCCTTACATACGTGGACTGTTGGTGCGTTACACAGTCACCAGTGATAAGCATAGGGCTTTACACCACAGATACTAACAGGGCCTTACACATGTGGACTGTTGGTGCGTTACACAGTCACCAGTGATAAGCATAGGGCTTTACACCACAGATACTAACAGGGCCTTACACACGTGGACTGTTGATGCGTTACACGGTCACCAGTGATAAGCATAGGGCTTTACACCACAGATACTAACAGGGCCTTACACACATGGATTGTTGGTGCTTTACACCAGTGATAATTATAGGGCTTTACACCACAGATACTAACAGGGCCTTACACACATGGATTGTTGGTGCTTTACACCAGTGATAATTATAGGGCTTTACACTACAGATACTAACAGGGCCTTACACACATGGACTGTTGGTGCTTTACACCAGAGATAATCATAGGGTTTTTCACCACGTTCTCACCATAGGGGCTCTTGAGGAGATGTACAGTCTATAGAATACCAGCATGATAGTCTCACCTACTGCGCCAGTGCTGTTGTCCCAAGTATGGCTTCAGTTGAGCTCTTCTGTACAGCTGACACCTGTCTGATAAACCATTAAGATGCAGGTCATGGTGACCCAGAAGGAAATCCCCTTTCCCAACTTCTCCGTTCATGTTTACATGCACAGCAATATCCTGATTATTGGGAGTAATTGTTTTTTGCCACCAAAAAATCGAAAGATTTGGAAAAGATCCAGGTGTCTTAATCGGGTTTTGAATACGCTGATTATGACCTTATGCCGATAAAGATAATCAGATAAAGGCCTTTATATGACCATTTCAATAATCTGAGCATTGTCATAATCGGGGTAAGATCAGAGTGTTAGTGTGCATGTAAACGCACCCAGTGGCTCCTCTTGCATCCTGCTGTTTATGCTCCAAAATGCTATCCCTACGTTTTATTTTAAAGTCAGTTTCAGTGCTGGAATGTGTGCAGTCTTGTCCAGGCTAATTAATTTGTGTGGTAACACCTAACACTTAAAGCAAATTCTGTGCCCACCACAGTAAAGATCTCTAGAATGTAGTCAGGTCTATGAACTGAGAAGGAGGTAGTGTTACGTCGGCAGCGGCAGACAATAGGTTTTTGAATACAGACATATTTCCCAAATTTTTATTTAATCGTTTATGACTCAGTGCGGTTTGTGGCTTAGTCGTACCGTGTGTCGCAATTTTCAGTTCCCTCGAAACCTGGACGCGCTCAGCTCACTAGCTGCTTGTGTGCAAAGGATGAGTCATTCAGATGTGTCAGTCACCTGAGGCTCAGCTGCACACCCGACCAGCTTGCTGCACTGACATTGTGTCAAAGCTGTGGACACACGGGTGTGGGTGAGTGTTAGGGAGTGTCCAACTGGCCAGAGCTGAACTGAGCTGTGTGAAGAGCTGGAGAAACCTTGTCGGCTGAAATCCTGGAAGAGACCGGCCAGCCGTGCACCATCCCACGTGGCTGCTGGCCACGGCGGCCGGACCAGCGCGTGCCACCTGCCCCAGAACTCACCTTTTAAAGTCATTCTGCCGTGCATTCGTGCGCTATGGCAATATTTTAATTCCAATAAATCATTTTGAATTGGAAATGAGAGAGGCGGACGGGGAGCCCCGCCCCTGCCGGCGGTAAGGGGCGTGTGCGTCACGGGGCCTTCGGCGTTGGGTGTGGGACGGCTGTGGAGTGGAAAAACTAGTCTTTCCCTCATCCTCCGTCGAACAGACTTCACAAATACAGCGGGCGGTGAGGTCAGGTCACCGTTCTGCCGCGTCCTGGATGGCGTCTAAACGGGAATGGAGAAGACCGTTAGATGTGAACACTGTAGGCTTCACCTGGAGTCTTGGGCAGAAAATACGCACATCTGTGATCTGTGCTGTTCGGGCAGTCGGATAATTGACCTCAGTTTTCACTGTCAGATGTGGAATGAGCCTGGCGGTGCCAGTGTTAGACACTGTGATTATGTCCCTGCCAGCATATCATCAGCACGGCAGTGCTACTGTTATATTTACCGGATGATGCGTGGTAATGTAATGCATTAACAGGGACTGCAGAAGCATGCATGCAAGTTCCTCTGTTCTTGCAGTTCACCAGAGAACGGATAGACTGTGGGTGTATGGTGTGGGTGATCCACAGACTTGCCATTCTGTCTTTATTTTCTCAAACAGCGCAGACGGTCTCTGCAGCTGAATTTCAATGTCATTTTTGGTCGATAGAGCAGAGAGCAGGTTTCACACAATGTCACACCTGATGTGAAAGCTCCATAACGGCATATGAAACCAGCCCAGTACGCAAACTGCGCTCGGGGGGTGACGGAAACGGACGGTGACGTCACTGGGGAAAGCGCAGTGGTTCTGACGTCGGTCCTGCTTTGGGACTGATCCGGCGGTTTCCTGGGTGATTTGCCTGAGCGTGTCCTCACCATAGAACCTTCTGGGGCTCTGGCTTATTTTCTCCTGTGCTCAATTACTGCTGTTTGTTTGGGGTGCTAATTGAACAGAGACCTTTGACACTCCCACAGTTAATGCTTTATAAGCCTTGGGTGCGAGCGTGTGTGTTCATTCATGCCCGTACATGTTCATCCAGCATAGTTTACTTATCTGCTTTTTGTTTTAGATAAATTGTGCCTGCCTTTTAAGTTAAAATTATTTGGTTGTTTAATTGTCATTGACCCTATTAAACGCCTAATTACTTTTAGTTGTGTAAATTTGCTATTTTCCTGTCTCTTATATATTTATATAAAAGGTGTGTGCGTGCATGTGAGAGATCTGGAACTTCGTATTTCCTTATTGGCTGTGTCTGTCTGCAGGTTTTACCAGATACGGGGCCACCTGAAAGTGCCACCGCGGATCCCTCACAAGATAGATGCCAGCTTGTTCCACTCTTCGGGTCAGTTGTGGTCACTGCAACAGACCAATCACTTTCTCATGTGTCCATATTGAGCTGAAGTATGTTATTTTGGGCACAAGGATGTTCTGAATCTTTACATTTTAAGTGTACGGAGACTGCACAGTGCTGATGGCAATGGACATCTAATGCTCAGTAGATTAGTTTAAATATTAATGAAACTTGTCCGAATTTCTGTCGAGTTTATCAATGGTGATGGTGACGGAGCATGGGTGCAGTGCTAAGGAGGGTTAGTGAGCCCTGCGGGGGTGTAGTTAGCGAAGCCTTGAGAGGGTGGGTTTAGTGAGCCCTGTGGGGGTGGGGTTAGTGAGCCCTGTGGGGGTGGGTTTAGTGAGCCCTGTGGGGGTGGGTTTAGTGAGCCCTGTGGGGGTGGGGTTAGTGAGCCCTGTGGGGGTGGGGTTAGTGAGCCCTGTGGGGGTGGGGTTAGTGAGCCCTGTGGGGGTGGGGTTAGTGAGCCCTGTGGGGGTGGGGTTAGCGAGCCCTGTGGGGGTGGGGTTAGCGAGCCCTGTGGGGGTGGGGTTAGTGCACAGCGAGAAGGTGGAGTCGATGAATAGATTGGTAAAATGAGAGAAGGGCCGTTCCTCCTTTATTGGAGAGTTGTGGCCTTTGTTCGAAAGGATTTCCTGCAGCTCTTCAGCCAGGACTCAACAGCCACCTGCTGTGCCAGAGGGGCCAGACTGAGCTCAAATATAGAACAGATTTTCACACAGCGCGCTACACCTTCCCTCTGAGAATTCCCAAAATTAGACCTGTTATCGGGTTTCAAACGGTCCCCTGTACATACTTGATAATGAACACCTCAGCGAGCGCCATGTGTGCCTTGCGTCCTACTGAAAGGACCAAAAGAGGAGCTCTGCCTGCGTGTAATTAACCTCACTGGATTACGTTTAATTACCAGCCCCGTCTCACAACGGAATGCCTCAATTCCGCTTTTGTGGACCAGCAGTTTTCAATACTGCAGAACAGAGTGAGAAGGATGAATTGCTCTGGTTTCTTTGCAGTTTAAATAGTTTCTGAGCTTATTATTTGTAATGCATTTCTAATATATGCAGTGAGCACCATAATTCATTGGACAGTGACGTATTTTTTGTTATTTTGGTTCTGTACTCTAGCACTTTGAGTTTGAAAGGATACAATGACACTGAGGTTGAAGTGCAGACTGTCAGCTTTAATCGGATGAACTGTTTAGACATTATAGAACCTTTTGTACATAGCACCCCCCCATTTTCGGGCATCAAAAAATATTGGAAGTCATCAAGGGTCTGACGTATCAAATAAGCCTTAAAACATCACTCTGCTGCCAGATATGCCGTCGATATGGATGGACAACCTGACTTGTTTTTCCATAGAACTCAATAGGAAAATTTGTCAGAAGAAACAACCCATAAAAGTGATATCTGGCAGCAGATATCTTGAGGCTTGTTTGATACCTCAGACCCTTGATGACTTACAGCCATTTCGCCCACTATGTATTCCATACTGTTCCAGCATAATTTACAGCCAAATCTAGTCCCACCCCCCAATTCCCATAGAGATCCATTCAAATGCAGAGAGGTTATAGTATCGCTTGTAAGAGTACCAGAAAATGAGATATCGAGTCTTTTGATATTGTTGGGTCACAGACATCAGGAAGTCATGGCATGCAAAAGATATGCGACCAAATATTAAAAATGATTACTTTATGCTACATTATGTTAAACTGTCCAAAATTTTTTGATGCCCGAAAATGGGGGGCGGCGGCTATGTACAAAAGGTTCTAGAATTTCTAAACGGTTCATCCGATATCGATGAAAATACCCTCAAATTAAAGCTGACAGTCTGCACTTCAACCTCATTGTCATTGTATCCTTTCAAACTCAGTGCTAGAGTACAGAACCAAAATAACAAAAAATGTGTCACTGTCCAATTAATTATGGTGCTCACTGTATATATGAAGCCCTGCCTAGTCAAGTGATGCTGTGGCCGATTGTAGATCGGTCTGTGGTACCGCTGACCATGGTCACTGCTCGCTCAGTTTGTACTTTTTAAGGGCTTGTTCCTCCGAGTACTAGTGCTTTAGTGTGGTGCACCACCCAGGAGATACAAAATTAGGTTATGCCATTGAAACTGGTAGAACTAGAAGTAGTAAAGTGGTGTGGGATGTTGGACAGTTTGTCTTGTTCCCTGAAAATGAACGGGCTTACAGGTTGTTGTTGACGCAGTCTGCCGTTTGTGTCTCTCTAGCTTCAGGCTCGGATCTGGCCTTCCCTCCCTCAGTCCACGACGATGTCATTTATAGCAAGACCTTCCAGATCCTGTACAAGAACGAGGAGATTGTCCTCAACGATGTCCTGATTTTCAAAGTCAAGATGCTGCTGGACGAAAACAAGGTGAGAGGAATTTCCAGCCGCGAACTATTTATTGGAATAGTGACGTGTTTGTGTGCTGACGTTCCCTGGCAGCAGGGGAAGAGGGGGTGAATCTGGGCGTGTGCTGCAGGGCCTGTAAAAGACCACAGTGTCGCAGTGCGTGCAGTTTCTGTTCTGCCAGAGGAGAGCACAACAGACTGAAGGTGATTGTTTGTGAAAGGGAAGTGTCCTGCTGTTCCCTTGCTCCCGTTTAAAAGTTCAACTCTTGGGATTTTTATTTTTATTTCTCCAGGTCGAGGAATCTCTGTGTGAGATGGACTTCCAGCTGTCTTTAGACCTGCACTTCACCGATGGGGACTACTCGTGCGTATCCCGACGCTCAGGAAAACTGCCACGCGCAGTTATATCCGTCACGTTGTTTTGTCCTATGCCACACGTAATGGTGCAAATCAGGAACACGCCATTCTCTAAAACGTTGCATTTGGAAACTATTTTGTCGGCAAAAAGTTGGCAAGGAAGGGAGCGTGCAATGTTTTCATACTCTAACGCATTCACAGCATTCAGTTAGCACATGCACATGCATGAGAGCCGTTTTGCTGCATTTCAGCAACAGAATGCGTTCTTGTGAGGTGTCCTCTTTTAATGACAGGGTCTTTTGCTGTGCTGTGCCTGTTGCCTGCCTGCTGCGCTGGCTGTAACCCCTTCCCCCCCCCCCCCCACCCCCCAGCCCGGAGGACCTGAGCTCCCTGCATCAGATCAGCAGCCGCTCCCTCCGCCTGCACTTCAGCCACGCCCACGGCATCCACCAGCACGTCAGCGTCATGTTTGATTACTTCCACCTCTCCGCCCTGTCCGTCACCGTCCACGGCTCCCTGGTGGCCCTGCATCAGCCCCTCATCAGGTCGGTATGAGAGCCAGTACATGCCCGTGTCCGATCATGCCTGTACACGCCCTTGTCCGTTCACCAGTACACGCTTGTGTCCATTTTTTTTTTCTCGCCACAGTTTGTGTGTTTTTCTTCCCACTGGGGTGTTTTTTCCTTGTTTGCTGTTCGGGGGTTCAGGCCTGGTTTTTGCCCAATTCTCCTTCTGTTTCTCTGTACAGCGTCTTTGCGACAGTTCTCTGTAAAAAGCGCTATACCTAAGTTGAATTGAATTCACACCTGTATTCGCCTGTCTCTGTTCATGCCTCTACACGCATGTCCATTCACGCTTATACACAGCCTGTGTCCGTTCATGCTTGTGTACGCCTGTGTCCGTTCACGTCTCTACTCGCCTGTCTATTTATGCCTGTACTTGCCTGTGTCTGTTTGTCTGTACTTTTCTGTGTCTGTTTATGCCTGTACTTGCCTGTTTTTGTTTGTCTGTACTTTTCTGTGTCTATTTATGCCCGTACTTGCCTGTGTCTGTTTATGCCTGTACTTTCCTGTGTCTGTCTGTACTTTTCTGTGTCTGTTTATGCCTGTATTTGCCTGTGTCTGTTTATGCCTGTATTTGCCTGTGTCTGCTTATGCCTGTACTTGCCTGTGTCTGTTTATGCCCGTACTCGCCTGTGTCTGTTTATGCCTGTACTTTCCTGTGTCTGTTTATGCCTGTACTTGCCTGTGTCTGTTTATGCCTGTATTTGCCTGTGTCTGCTTATGCCTGTACTTGCCTGTGTCTGTTTATGCCCGTACTCGCCTGTGTCTGTTTATGCCTGTACTTTCCTGTGTCTATTTATGCCTGTACTTGCCTGTGTCTGTTTATGCCTGTACTTGCCTGTGTTTGTTTATGCCTGTACTTTTCTGTTTGTTTATGCCTGTACTTTCCTGTGTTTGTTTATGCCTGTACTTTCCTGTGTTTGTTTATGCCTGTACTTGCGTGTGTTTATTTATGTCTGTACTTTCCTGTGTCTGTTTATGCCTGTACTTGCGTGTGTTTATTTATGTCTGTACTTTCCTGTGTCTGTTTATGCCTGTACTTGCGTGTGTTTATTTATGTCTGTACTTTCCTGTTTATTTATGTCTGTACTTTCCTGTCTGTTTATGCCTGTACTTGCCTGTGTTTGTTTATGCCTGTACTTGCCTGTGTTTGTTTATGCCTGTACTTTCCTGTGTTTGTTTATGCCTGTACTTTCCTGTGTTTGTTTATGCCTGTACTGTCCTGTGTTTGTTTATGCCTGTACTTTTCTGTGTCTATTTGTCTGTAAATTCCTGTGTTTGTTTATGCTTGTACTTTCCTGTGTTTGTTTATGCCTGTACTTTGCTGTGTTTGTTTATGCCTGTACTTTGCTGTGTTTGTGTATGCCTGTACTTTGCTGTGTTTGTGTATGCCTGTACTTTGCTGTGTTTGTTTATGCCTGTACTTTGCTGTGTTTGTGTATGCCTGTACTTTGCTGTGTTTGTGTATGCCTGTACTTTGCTGTGTTTGTGTATGCCTGTACTTTGCTGTGTTTGTGTATGCCTGTACTTTGCTGTGTTTGTGTATGCCTGTACTTTGCTGTGTTTGTTTATGCCTGTACTTTGCTGTGTTTGTTTATGCCTGTACTTTGCTGTGTTTGTTTATGCCTGTACTTTGCTGTGTTTGTTTATGCCTGTACTTTGCTGTGTTTGTTTATGCCTGTACTTTGCTGTGTTTGTTTATGCCTGTACTTTGCTGTGTTTGTTTATGCCTGTACTTTGCTGTGTTTGTGTATGCCTGTACTTTGCTGTGTTTGTGTATGCCTGTACTTTGCTGTGTTTGTGTATGCCTGTACTTTGCTGTGTTTGTGTATGCCTGTACTTTGCTGTGTTTGTTTATGCCTGTACTTTGTTGTTTCTGTGTAACTCCCAGTTTCCCAAAGCCTCCGAAGGGAACCTGGCTGAACCGCAACCCGCCGGCGCAGAGCAGGGAGTCTGTGGTCCCCGAGCTGGAGAGCGTGGTGTTCGGTAGCGGCTACCTCCGAGAGGCCTCCCCAGAGGTACGTCTCCGCCCCGTATTCCTCTCTCCGACACAAAGGCACTCAGCCAGCTGCTGCGGCCAGCGATGCTTAGTTACACACCCGACTGGAAGCTTGTGTGTAGCTGTAGTCTGGGCTAATTTGCACACAGCGAACAATAATATGTGACCGCATTATGTTCTGGGAGGCCGAAGAGTGGGTTTTGTTGCCCTTAAAGACGGCTTTTGCCCTGTCTCTGCTCACTTCACAATTTCAAAAGACGCGAATTGGGCACGAGCGTAAAGGCACAGACAGGATGATGGAGGAGTTACAGTTGGGGGGAGGGGCAATGGATCCATTCTGTTGCACGTAGGCGGAGCCAGCTAGGGGGAAAATGGTTTTAAAAATTAATTTGCGGAGTTTGAATACCCATCAATTAAGAAGAGGGGCGGAGATGAGGCGGTGACTTGCTTACGTGGAAACATTTTTTTTTAACCTCTTTTCTATGTCACGGATAGGGGCGAGCTCCAGCGTGGCTTAATTCACAGACCTTTTCCGGTGCTCAGAGTGAGAAAAGCGCTGAACAGGAGCGTAATTGGTCAAAGATTAAAGCATCCGGTGTGCTACCCAGGTGTGATGGAGTGTGTGCTGATAGAGGCCAGGCGAGTTGCACTAATCCTTCCGGCCATTTTTTGATAAATCACTGGCAGGCAAAGGGCAGGTTCCAGTAGCGGCTAGTCATGCCTGCCTGGAAGACTGAGTGCTCGCAGTGCAGGCCTGTGCACCCTCAGTACTGCGCTGTTTACTCTCTCTAAAGCCTGTGTGTACAGCTGTGTCAGCGGCACTTCGACAGCAAAGCCCACGGCAAAGCAATCGCTGGCCAAGCAATTAATCTGCCCGTCTCAACAGACTCACTAATGCTAGTAGTATGTTTACTTGTAGCAGGTGTCGTTTTGTTAGTTTTTGTATTTTTATTTGTAGTAATAGTAGTAGCCTCTTTGTTTTGCTGTTGATTATGACCAGACCACCATTAATTCTCATGCTTGTTGGCACGCTCGTCTTGTCTTTTTCAGGGAAACAGGTTTAAGGTGTCGGATCAGTGTCTGCAGCACGCCTACAGTCTACACCAGCGCCTGGTCACCACCCTGCTGCAGGCCTACCAGGGTCTGTTCGGCTACTTCACTACCGTAACCAAGGACCTGCCTTCCTCTCACCGTAAAGAGCTTGGTACGCAGTGGGTCACATGACGGGACGGGGAGGCGGGGCCTCTGGTGTACAGTTATGATTCCAGTCCCCGATCTGTAAACTTGTCTCCGTCTCATCCCAATGTAGCCAAGACCAGCATGCAGGTTCTGTACGAGCGGGTTCTCCGGAAAACGTATCCTCGAGACCAGTCGCTCCCCTACATCGGTACGTCTCTCGTCCCTGCTCCCATCTCCATGGCAACCTTCTCATTTCACATCTCGCTTGTACAGTCACCTCCTCCTGGTCACCTGTCAGCGTGCCCGTTGTCACACTGTGTACGGCTGTACAGTGCAGCAGAATGCATTTCTTGGCAGGGATCTGCCTACGCTTTTTGTAAATGAATCGTGCACAATCTTCCCTGCATCCACACCCTTGAATTTAGTCCCTGCCAAGTTCTGTTGTGGCACAATTAGCCCTGTTGCTTAGTTATTTAGTTTAAGGTCTTTGAAGTTTATATGAGTCTTTTTGGCTTGGTGGAATTTCTAATGACATCACCACTTGTCGGCCACTGAGGTTGGATCCCAGGACATTAGCCTGTGCAGACCACTATGTGAGTGTCAGTGTAGTTGTATTGGTGTTCTTTAGCCTGCTTGGTTTGTATGATAAAGTTTCTCATTGATATTGTGAAAGGGGATTTCTAGAGGGGCGTCTTACCCAAAGCAGTCACAGAGCAATGGAGGGATCTCCTCAGTCACAGAGTCCGTCACAACACCGTTGCCTCAATCCATCGCAGAAGTACTTTGAGTTTCTCAGAGGCTGTACAGGACTGTGTGTGCCCACCTTTACCAATGGTGAATAAAGAATGAGGCATTGATTGATTTTATTCTTTTAATTTTATGAGTCGCTTGATTGTGTGAATTTTCTTTATTATTATGTTTTTTTTAAAAATTATTTTATTTTTTTCCCCCCAGAGAAAACGGACGTGGAGGCCCGGCTGTCTGAACTGTGCGATCAAGTAAAGGTTCGGTTTCTCATCCCTTTTCAGAAAGACGCATTGGCACGTGTGGACAATCAATTTCCATTTGTTTGGAAAAATACTGCACATATTTATAAAGACTGGCATTCTGACATTCATGAATTTTAGCATTGATTAGCTTCACTTCTAGCGACAGGAAATGTCCTTCATGAAACAAATGCAGTGCGCACTTGGTCTGTCAAAGTAATTATCCATTAATAGTTGTACATTTATAAGAAAAAAACTTAACACGGGCTATTCCCTCCTAAAGACAATGAATAGAATTGAGATGAAACCGCTCAGGGCCCATGTTTCCATGAGAATGTGACTTTTAATCTAAAAATGAGAATTGTTTGCGTGGGTAATTGTGCGCACAGCTTGCAGTCGCTAATGTTTGTGTTTGTCAGACAGAGAGCCCATTCACTGCGACTGCTCTCCTGCACACAAACATTCCACTGTTGCGCAGGGTCAGATCAGGTCACGCCAGGGTCCAAACAGCTGCCATTTCACTGACATCTATCCTCTTGTGATTCTCTTACAAGCCATTGAATATGGAACTTAGTTAACCGGTCCTATATCCAGGGCCTTTTAAACATTTTCTCACTTATGGACAAGTACTGCTGTAGGCCTTCTGCATCATATGTTTTATGGCTGTTGGCTGGGTGGAGTTGTTGTTTAAACCTGTTCTAGACCTGTTGTGTCAGGTGACTTCATTTTGTCCACATGAACCATTTAAATCGTCTAACATGCCAGACCATATCGCCCTTCCCCACCTTCGGTGCATATTTACATGCTTGAATAGATGGGACAAAATTGAATTAAATTGAATAAATAATTTAATAAAGAGTATGCCGTAAGAAATGTATTCCCCACAGAAGAAGAGGTCCTGTTGACGAGATGCCTGTGTATCGTGCTGTCGCTAGTGCCACCCGGTGGCCAAATGAAATGTTGCTCTCCTCTGGCAGAAAGCCCAGAGGCCGGACGAGCTGGCCGAGCTGGTGAACATGAACCTGGCGCAGCTGTGCTCTCTGCTTATGGCTCTGTGGGGGCAGTTCCTGGAGGTGGTCACCCTGCAGGAGGATATCACTGCCTTGTTGGCCCTGGAACACCACACACTCAGGGTGAGTGTGCCAGCCCTGATCAGCTGATTGCCCAGGTCTCCTCCTATTGGCTGAATCACTCCTAATTTACTATGTTACACCGGAACATATTTTTAGAAAATGTATTTTAAAGAATATTTGTGAACATACACAGCTCATAAGATACTTATCATTTATACCACTGTGGACTATCTTAGTTCTTAACATAGTCTTGCAGCAACATAGTCTGACTTATTTTCCCAATAGTAAAATGAGTCAGACAAATAACCCTTAAAGTGATCTATCCATATCTACTGCAAATCTGGCAGAAGAGTAATGGTTTGAGCCTCATTTGATACCTCAGACCGTTGATGACTTAATTGCAGCCATTTAGCCAACCATGTGTTCCATACTGTTCCAGTGTAATTTACAGCTTAATCTAACACCCCCCCCCCCACCCCTATTCCCATAGAGATCCATTCAAATTACTATATATAAAGGGCTACAATTGCTATACGGTTCACCCGATATGCATGTAAATACCCTCAAATTAAAGCTGAAAGTATGCACTTTAACCTCATAGGCCCTGTTCGATTTCAAATCCAATGTGCAGGAGCACAGAGCCAAAACAACAAATGTGTCACTGTCCAAATACTTTTGGACTGCACTATATATATATGTGTGTGTGTGTGTAAAGTTATCTGTCATCATAGAGTCTAGAGTTTAATAACTGTTGCTCATACTGCTTGCATGTGGTGTTTTTAGATGTCATGTGACCTGGTTCTGTTAACTCATTGGGTGATTTTGGGGCATTCTCTCCTGTAGGTTCGAAGGTTTGCGGAGGCTTTTTTTTGTCTGGAGCACCCGAGACAGAGTGCGCTGGCCTATCAGGAGCTGCAGTGAGTCTCAAACAGTGTGTGCTGAGCATGGTAGAACATTTCTTCATTTCAAACCTCATTTCTTTCCTGTTCTCCCACTTTGGAATATTGAGTCATATTTGCAGGTCTGTCTCATTGCTGAAATGTCCTGTTAATTAGGGAGAGCGCCAAAAAGCCCATGTTTTCTCACTTCTTTGCTTAATGTACAGCTGCCACAGACAGACTGCAGGCCCCTGATTGGCTAGGGGAGGTTGTTGGAGTTAGTTTAATAAATATATTTGGGAGAGCGCCAAAAAAGTTTAAATATATTTGCTGAAATTAAAATTAAAATATATTCCGTTGCATGCTCTTTGAACTTGCAAAATTGTCCTACCGGAATACATGGAATACTCTGTCTTGCCTTTCTGTCTCAGCCTCTATTCTCCTTCTATGTTTTACACAGATACTGCTGTTTTTATTTTTTGGTTTATTCTGATATTTTCTGCATCTTATATTTTGAATGGAACAATAATTTTATATGTGCTATATACTTGTGTTAAATAATAAATTCCATTAAAGGAAAGGGCCACGATGCAGGATTTTTTATGAATCTTGCAGAGCTATTTTAACTGTCTCATAAGCCGAGGCATATCTTCCTAGAATTTAAATGGTTTTACTGACTTTACTGTAGGCCACTTCAGATTTGACCAATTTGATCTTGAATCCGTATCGCAGATAATGTCGATTTGACTGTGATCAGGATTGGGGACAAAAAAACCTGATCCGGACATCCCGACTGCCATGTGTTTCTTCCACCCATGAACTCAGTCAGCTGATTTCACTAATTAGATCTACCTCCTGGCTGAATAATTGTGCTTATTAGCAAATACTGGGGAGGACATTTACTTTCTGAACCTGGATTTTCCACTTCTGATGTGGGGTTGATTGAGTTCTAGATCGAGCAAATGAACCGTGTCCGCCCACGTCTCCCCGCCCTCACCCACAGCGCTCAGAGCCACCTCCAGATGACCACGGCCATCAAGAACTCTGCCTACTTCCTGTCCCTGCCCCCGCTGCCCGTGGAGTGTGCCGATCTGGATGGTGATGTCACCTCCTTGCCCATAATCTTTGAGGACCGATACCTGGAGTGCATCACCGAGGGTCAGTGCAGGAGTCTCATTAGAATGCTAATTATTGAGGATTTCATTCCTGTATATTTCCTAAGTATGTGGTACAGATGCATCTTCAGTAGCACTTGATACTTTGAAAATGGCAGGCAAACTCCTTCACGTTTCTGCATTTCCTGACTTTGTGTTTGCTTTCTCTGCACTGCCCCCTTCAGACCGTGATGGGCCATGGCAGGGCACGTCCAGCGGGCGGAGCAGATCATCTTCAGGGGCCGCAGCCGGCCGATCCTGCCCTGACCCCGAGGCCCGTTCGCAGACGGCGGCCCCTGGGAGCGGCCGGCCTGCGGGGCCCCGGAAGAAGACCGAGACGGAGACCCCCAAGAGACCCGCGAGGGACGTCTCCGAGGACTGTGGGGTGCTGGCAGTTTCTCAGGCTCGAAACGAGGGGGAGGGGCCACAGCGGGACAGCGGCACGCCCCCGACGGCCTCCGTGGACCACCCGAGGACTTGCGGCAAGCCGGACACCACGCCCTCGCCCGCAAGCCTCCATCCTGTCCCTATAACCAGCACCGCCAGTGTGGAAGCACAAAACATCCCGGGACCCCAGGTACCCGCTTCAGAGGCCCCAGAAACGAGGCAAGGAGCTCCGCCTGTACCCCACCACCAAAGCACGCCCCAGGGACCCGGCGGGCACACCAGGTACATCCTGGTTACGCCAAGCAGTAATGACCCCTATCGGGGCGAGGAGGTCACTGTCATCCTCCCTTACCAAACTGATGGTACTGCCAGGAAGGAAGCGGCCGAAACCCCTCTGGCGGGCCCTTCTGACGGTGGGGCAGGAAGGGAGGGGGTGTCTGATTCCAGCAAGATGGGTGTGGGCGTGTCCCCTAAGGGGGGCCCCCTGGTGGCATTGGGTGCCTTGTGCACTTCCTGCATCTCGGACTCCGGTAAGGACAGTGTGCCGAGCCCATTACCCCAACAGGGGTTGGAGCACACCGGCCCCTTCACTGGCTCCCTGGCTGCTGACTGTGAGAGTGGCAGTGTGCCGGGGGACTTGGGAGTGGCAAAGCAGGAGCAGGGCGGGGCACCCACCGGAGACTCCATAGCCACGCCCTCCGAGCAAACGGCGGTAACGGAGCTTTCGTGCTCTGCTGAACCCGGCCCTGCTCTGGCCGCACCCGCTAACAATGCCGGCGCCTCGGCCGCCAGCAGCAGCAGCAGCGACAGCGTCGGACGGGGCCTGGTGGAGAACTACTTCTGCTCGCGCTCCAGCACCGACGTTTCGGAGAGCAGCCCCGTGGAGATGGCCGACATCACCCTGTCCGTCCGGCAGGGGGCGGAGGAGGAGGCCGAGGGAGAGCCGGAGCACGAGATGATCGAGAACGGCTACCACGAGGAAGAAGGGGGCGAGGCCTACTTGAACGGGGTGGAGGACGGGGCGGAGTTTGGGGACATGGGTTGCGGAGGGAACAGGTGGAGTCAGCTGCTGAGCCTGGAGCAGTTCTGCGAGGGGGCGGTGCTACTGGACGCCGGCGCCTCCCACCGCCGCTCCCTCCCCTCCAGCCTGGACCGCTCCCAGGTCAAGAGGAGCTCTTCTCGCAAGCGGCTCCCCCTGTCCCTCACCACCTCTGTGCGCTGGTACGAGAACGTCCCCACGCCACAGATGAACACGTAAGTAGCATCTTATCTGTGCTGCTCAAATATGCAGCCAGGTTACCCCTGCTTCCATTTCCACAGGTGATTACTCTGTCTGGATGTTGATGAGAATCAGGAGCGCGGGGTCAATGTTTCTGCTGCCGTGCTGAGTTTCGCTCACTTTTACAACTGTGCTTTCCCAGGTCGCAGTGTTTGTTGGTAAATGTGTGGAGTTTAGGGATGGTTCTTTAAAAAATAAATAAAAATACAAATAATATACCACCCACGGTTCAGTTTGCTTGCTTCAAAAAATCCTTGTATATCTAGCTCTGTTTTCAAAATGGGCACTCAGAAATGTGTTTTTTTTATTTGTCACGTAAAGGTTATATTGGCCGTTTCTATTTGATGATTTGTAAATTCAGGAATACAAAGAATGGTTAACTTGAGCTACTTTCATTTAAGTCAAAAATCCAGGGGAACTGTATGCACAAGTTGTGGCCAGTGCAGCTTATCGCTGAAGCGCCAGTCATTCGCTCAATCTGCTAAATGGAAAGCGTGCAAGAAAAACCGCAGTTGGAGGAACCTCCGGAATCGTTTAAGTCTGCTGTTTGGAAGCATTATGGATTTATTAACAGTGGTAGTGGTGAGGGGAAAGGTGGTGAATAAAACAATGTTTGTGTGCAAGCACGTGTGCCGCTAATGAAACACGATGGCCCATTTACAGCGACATCACACTGTTGTGTCCTTTACAAGCACAAGAAGCACAAATTTAATAAGGTGGTGCTTTACCTTTTGAGAGAACTGAGTTGCAACCATGTTTTCATTAGTTTTGATAGAGTAAAATACTACATTTAAGTGTAAAATTCTTACATTCTTTTCTTCTATTATCCTTGTAACAATTGACAATCTTTAGTCTGAAATTCTAATTGATAAACATATTTGTTATTGTTTACATAGGCTAATGCAGGTTGAGTTTATGCTGCATTTTATGTTGATGGCTTTAGCCTATAATGTGGGTATTAGGCCTAGTTTCTATTTGAAAATGTACACTTTGCATTTTAGGCATTTAGCTGATGCTCTTATCCAGAGCGGCTTTCACTTGCACCAAGAAAAAGGCCTAAATTCATAAATCACCAACATTTTTTTCATATTGTTGATGTTTCAGTTTTTATTTTCATGTTGTTCAAATTGTGTCTTTATTATCATAAATGATGTTAGTACTGTTGATGTGTTTCAGTCCTTGTGGTATTCTTGAGGTAGTTGCTAATGTTGCTGATGCTGTGGTTCAGGTTTATCCAGGCCAAAGAGGGCTTGCAGCAGCTGAATCTGCCTGGATTTGTGTACAGTGAGGCTTCAGAGTTGGCCTCCAGGGTCCCTTACTTTATCGGAGAGGAGGACCAAGGCTCTGAAGAGGGTGTTCATCTTGTGGTGTGTGTCCATGGCCTGGATGGTGAGCAGCTACCACCGCGTCCTGCCCCTTCTTCACACTGAAGCGCTGTTAGCTTCACACTTCAACCTGGCATAGTTATCAGAGACTTGGGCTTTCACCCAGTAGGTTGCATGTTTCAGTCCTAGTATGTAAAATGTAAGCTGTACTAGTGGACCTGGCATAAGGGCAACTGCTAAGCAGTTTTGTTTACAAAAAAAAAAAAAGTAAAATTTTTGATCTCTGTGGTATTTCAGTAATAATTGTGTGTTTGTTTCCTTTAATTGTGATTTACTTTGGCTTATGTTCTCACACATTCACCTTTATACACCCTCTGACCCGCAGGTAACAGTGCAGATCTTCGGCTAGTGAAGACCTACCTGGAGCTGGGATTACCGGGAGCTCACATCGACTTCCTCATGTCCGAGCGCAACCAGGTGTGCAAAGGCCCATCCAGGGCGACTCGCCCCGTCTTCTCAGTTCTGTTTTTGCCACTTTTGCCCGTTTCTAACGTCGTTAAGCATTTCCTCACAAACGGTCGATCATTCCAGTGCCACGGAAATTGCCCGTCTCGCCACTAACCGCTAACCACTTGCAGAACGACACCTTCGCTGATTTCAACTCCATGACTGACCGTCTCCTGGAGGAGATCCTGCAGCACATCAGGCTCTACCATCTCACCGTCTCCAGGATCAGGCAGGTGTTCTCTCTCTTTTATTCCCCCTCCCTCTCCGCCCGTACCAGGCCACCAATATCGAGAGGAGCAGAGCGTTGGCGGTCGGCGGTTCCTGGAGTTCCACAGATACTTGTGCGTCTCTTATTTTGGTTCCGTCCAGGCTTTTGACTGCAGCGTTTAATTATTGAGAGTGTGGGACTGAACGGTGACACTGAGGACTTCCAGCACCTGCATTTAGTCTGATAATTCATCCAAATATAAGTTTTGGGTTGGGTGAAGCAAAAACCAGAAACCTCTTTTCCACTCCTGGACCAGGGATGCCTGCCTGTGCTATAATGCATTTCAGTAGACGCAGAATACCAAACGGCACACGAGTGACAATTCATTCAAGCTGACGGTAAAAAGTGTGAAATGTGTGCATTACAATGAGCATTTCTTAGTAGATATTTAGGGCCTGATTTACTAAGACCTTTAGTGTATGCTAAACATTTTAGCACACGCAAAACTAATAACACAACCAATGATTGGTGCAAAACAAAAACCATGAACAATCATTGATCATGTTGTTGGTTTTGCATGTGCTAAAAGGTTTTGAACACGCTAAAAGTCATAGTAAATCAGGCCCTTAGTGCATAACAATTATATAATGCAAGCAACATTACTTTACATATTAAATGTATCTTTATATGTCTTTTATATTGTCATATATCCTTATATCATTTCATATTGTGCCCCACAATGATCCATAAGCAGTATTCTTTTATATAAAGTTATCATGCATATGCTCATACATAAAGCAAGGACATCCAATCATAAAACCAAAATTGGCATCACATGACGCAACCTTGAGTACAGGCCTGTACATCAGATAGGGCTCTTATTAATGCGGGCATCTCTGCTTGCGTGGCAGTGGCGGGGTGTGACATGGGTGTGTGTTGTTCCTTCTGCAGCTTTGTGGGCCACTCCCTGGGGAACCTGATCGTGCGCTCTGTGCTGGCCCGGCCCGGATTCAGGTGCTACCTGAGCAGGCTGCACACGTTCTTGTCCCTGTCCGGCCCACACCTGGGAACTCTGTACAACAGCTCCACCCTGGTGAACACAGGCGAGTCCGGCCCAGTCCTCCTGCACTGTGTGGCTGGTTCTCAGAAGCAGAAAGTCTTGGGCCCAGATTCAATCAACATTTGTCTTGAACTTCAATTCACAAATGCATCCTTTATTTATTTTTTTAAACCTCACAAATGGTGGCATTCGCCAACATTAGATCACAAAACGGTAATTCGTGGGTGATTGAATTGCAGGTTTATGGCAACTCATTAAACTATAAGAGACAGATAAGAGAGATAAAGAACGCATCTTCTGTATTCAAAGGGTGGGGAAAATAAACTGCTTTCAGCAAAGTGGACACTATGTTAGTGTGGATAGTTGATAAGCAGAATAAATTCCCTGCTCGATTTGATTTGTGTATAGACAGGCAAACGGCTGCATCTTGTTAGCTAGTTACCTGTTTAATTTAGTATAATAGGTGAAAACTAGCTGGTTACCAATTAAGATAAAATAAAGGTGGCCGTGCTCATTGTTGTCGTTGTGTCTGTGAATATTATAATGCAATGTAACACTATTTTTGTGAATTGTGTTTTTAGGTTGTCGTGTTGTGTGATGGTGTATTAGCTCAGGCTGTGTGACGGTGTAGCAGATCAGGCTGTGTGATGGTGTAGTAGCCCAGGCTGTGTGATGGTGTAGTAGCCCAGGCTGTGTGATGGTGTAGTAGCCCAGGCTGTGTGATGGTGTAGTAGCCCAGGCTGTGTGACGGTGTAGTAGCTCAGGCTGTGTGACGGTGTAGTAGCTCAGGCTGTGTGACGGTGTAGTAGCTCAGGCTGTGTGACGGTCTAGTAGCTCAGGCTGTGTGACGGTGTATTAGCACAGGCTGTGTGACGGTGTATTAGCACAGGCTGTGGGATGGTGTATTAGCACAGGCTGTGTGATGGTGTATTAGAACTGGCAGTGTGATGGTGTTTTAGCTCAGGCTGTGTGATGGTGTATTTGCACAGGCTGTGTGACGGTGTATTAGGTCAGGCTGTGTGACGGTGTATTAGGTCAGGCTGTGTGACGGTGTATTAGGTCAGGCTGTGTGACGGTGTATTAGGTCAGGCTGTGTGATGGTGTAGTAGCACAGGCTTTGTGTGTGCGGGTTTACACTTAGACTGCGGGTTTACACTGCCTCTTTGCTCTGCACAGGCCTTTGGTTCATGCAGAAGTGGAAGAAGTCTGGCTCCCTGCTGCAGCTGACATGCCGTGACCACACAGACCCACGCCGGACCTTCCTCTACCAGCTGAGTCAGAGAGCAGGTCAGCTCGCTACTGCCGCCCTGCTGGTGGGAGCAGCAGGGTTTTAAATAAATAAATAAATACACCTAATACACCATCACACAGCCTGACCTAATACACCATCACACAGCCTGACCTAATACACCGTCACATTCCCCAGTTAAACCCCGTATGTACAGTGTGTGTGTATGTGTATATATATATATATATATATATATACTATATAGTGCCCTCCACTATTATTGGCACCCCTGGTAAAGAGGGTTATAAAAAATTCACCGTTTGGTGAATTAGTTTAATGTCAGACTGAAAAAATGAGAAAAATCCAACCTAAATCCAATTTATTATGAGAAAAAAAAAATCCCTCATCAAGAAATAATTATTTTTAACAAAACCATGTGTGCCACAATTATTGGCACCCCTGCATTTATATATAGAATAAAGTAATCATTTTTAATATTTGGTCACTTTTTTTTAAGCTTTTGTACATAGCCGCCGCCCCCCATTTTCAGGCATCAAAAAATATTGGACAGTTTAACATAATGTAGCATAAAGTAATTTTTAATATTTGGTCACATATCCTTTGCATACCATGACTTCCTGATGTCTGTGACCCAACAACATCAAAAGACACTTGATATCTTATTTTCTGGTACTCTTACAAGCGATACTATAACGTCTCTGCATTTGAATGGATCTCTATGGGAATTGGGGGGTGGGACTAGATTTAGCTGTAAATTACACTGGAACAGTATGGAACACATGGTTGGCTAAATGGCTAAGTTATCAAGGGTCTGAGGTATGAAACAAGCCTTAACCCATCACTCTGCTGCCAGAAATACAGTAGATATGGATGGATAACTTGAAGGGTTTCTTCTCCTGACTTATTTTTACAGAGTTCAAGAGTCTTTTGATATTGTTTGGTCACAGACATCAGGAAGTCATGGTATGCAAAGGATATGCGACCAAATAATAAAAGGGATTACTTTATTCTACATTGTTAAATTGTCCAATATGTTTTGATGCCCAAAAATGGGGGGGGGACTGTACAAAAGGTTCTATAATTTCTAAACGGTTCATCCGGTATGGATGAAAATGCCCTCAAATTAAAGCTGACAGTCTGCACTTCAACATCATTGTCATTGTATCCTTTCAAACTCAAGGTGCTAGAGTACAGAACCAAAACAACGAGATAATGTTGATAATATTCAGTGGTTTTAATGTTGTGGCTGATCAGTGTATATATGCGTGTGTGTGTGTGTGTGTGTGTGTGTCTGTGTCTGTGTCTACGCACGCACTGGTGTTTTGCAGGTCTGCAGTTCTTTAAGAATGTGGTGCTGGTGAGTTCTTTGCAGGACCGGTATGTTCCCTATCACTCAGCTCGCATCGAGATGTGCAAACCAGCCCTAAAGGACAGGCATTCTGGTGAGGAATCGGCTCATTTACACTTCACCATTGAGCACATGCTCTTATCCACATTGCATTTTCACATGCAGTCCATTCATGCAGCTGGATACTGTGCTGACAGTACAAGTACGACAGCATCGCTCCAGCAGTGAATGGAACCGATGACCAGACCATCATATTGCCACCCCTGATCAACCTGTTATTAGCGTTACCAGCGTGTGTCTGTTACATGATGCAGTGTGGTTTAGCTCCAAATTGGATGGCTTGTCCTGAAACAGGTCACCATTCGTGTTTGTGTCAGCAATGCTCTTTCCGTTAAGGAGTGCCTTCAAGTAATCGCATACTCTTATAAGGCTTATACTGTGTGTATAATGGCTTCCCTGTTTCTCTCCCTCTTCTTATTTCTCTGTGGCCATCTGTTTTATCTCCATTTCTGTCTCCTTCATTTTCTATTTACTCTCATCTTCCTCTTTTTCCTCCATTTGCTTTCTACTGTCTGCGTCCATGTCTTTCCCTCTCTCTCAGGTCCAGTGTATACGGAAATGATCCAGAACCTTCTTTTGCCGGTTCTGCAGAATAAGGACTGCAATGTGGTCCGCTATGACGTAGTTCATGCCCTGCCCAACACCGCCAATTCCTTGATAGGCAGGGCTGCCCATATCGCCGTCCTGGACAGCGAGGTCTTCCTGGAGAAGTTCTTCCTAGTAGTGGGCCTTAAATACTTTCGGTAGCTTGACCCGGCCCTCCTCTATGAAGTGGGCGGTGTTCATGGGCGGAGCCATTACCTCATGTTTCCAGATAAAAGAACTCAAATATTCTCTCCAGTTCATTTACCAAGTTTAAAAGTATTTATAGTTTTATATGGGAGGTGAAAAAAATATAAATTTGTATTAGATTTGTGGATGTGCAGTTTGTTTTATTTCTCTACTGCCATTTTTAGGATGTTTTAAATCATTTATTTTAATGCACATGCATACCAGATGAATTGTTATACGTCACATAAAAAGACTGATGTCATTTTTAAGAGCAATGCTGCTGAGGAAAAGTATTTTGAGCTGAATAAGTCTGTCATCTCTTTAAATGTGGATTTTTTTTTTTTTTTTTTTTACCCTCTCAGATTTAAAAAAAAAAGTATTTCCTTGTGTCAACATAGTGTTCATATACACATTGAGAGATAATCGTCTTTTCAATTTTTTTTATGGAAGGGCAAAGGCTTCCTGTTTTGCAGCCAAGACCAAGCTGCCTAGGATCTGGTTTTTGCCGCTCTCAGTATTGCAAGTTTTGCTGTCAGTCAACGCAGAAACGCAGCACTACGTCATCACCGCACACTTTGCATTTTATGATTTTTCTTCCCATTTTGCAGATGTGGGACAATTGGTCCCTTTTAAAGATAGAAATGATTTTATAAAATCAATCATTTAATTTCCCTTTGGAGGGTGACCTCTTTCCCATTAAATATTTTCTTAAGTGATTTTAAGACTTGTGTCTTTTTTTCTGGAGCCAAGTAGAAATGTCTGATTTTTTTGGGAGAATTTTATATTATTTTTACCATGAGAACTAATAGCTAATCTTGCGATAATGTAATAAAACTACAAAAGAAACACTGCTTGGTTGTGTGAACAACAGGTACTCATTGGTAAGGCCTTTAGGCAAACACTAGAAAACAAAACCCTTGGAAAAGGAAAACACCGCTGCAAGGTGAAAAAACAGTGTGGCACCAAGGGGAAAAAACCCACAGCTTGGGTGGAAATGAATAAAAAGCCTTTATTGCGCGGGCTAGAGCAAGGCAATAAAATGACCAACACGTATCGACACTAGGGCTGTGTCCGAATCAGAGCTCTATCTTCTGCGCCGTGTCTCCTGCGAAAAGTGCTGTTTAATGTGAACTGTTTAGCAGGACGCGAAAAATATCCGCTATACTATTTCCAAACCGTACTGTGGCAGTGTTGCCATGTCTGCGGCAACTAAATTGGATAAATTTGGATACTTTCAAAGTGCAGTCACGGGTAAAAATGAAAAGTCGCAAAGCACGCATTTTTAAAAAAAAAGTAAAAACATGATTTCTATATAAAATATGTTGGTTTTGGTTAAAAATAGCCTATAAATTGGGCTAGTTTTGCGTTGCCATTTGGGGTGGAAAGTCTTACAAGATGCGCCCCACTCCTGCGCTGCCATGTCACGTGTTGTTTTTGTTGTATTTGAAGGAAAACTAAGCTTCACGCCATATTCATGTGACCAAAATGTTCGTGTACTTCTTGAAAAGTGCTCCCGAATGTACTCGGCGAAACCCCGGAAGTAAGTGTGTCATCCGGGTGTTTGAAGTATACTGCAATTTGAAAAAGATTTGCGTACTCTACGACTTTCTCACCAAGGCTACTCAACAGTGTGGAAGAGTGCTGATTCGGACACGGCCTAGGGCTGAATCCCATACTCAATGGCGCGTTCTCGTCAAAGTCCTAGGGCTGACCCATTCTGGAAACGGCGTTTTTGGCAGGTGCTCTTATTTGGACTTTTCGCATCCTCTACCCGCCTTTTTTTCAAGTCCGCATCAATGGAGCCTTGCCTACCCCAGAAATACGCCATTAAACAAAGTCCAGAGGGCTCAGTTTGGGATCCAGCCTTGGTCTTCATCAGAGTCATGAAAACAATAGGTGGCACACAGCATGTAGAGATCACACCTAATTACATTCCACACGTGTGCAATTGCACAAACAAATTGCTAAATGCACATATTCAATGAGAGGGAGCTA
Source organism: Synaphobranchus kaupii (assembly GCA_029718625.1). Classification (NCBI taxonomy): domain Eukaryota; kingdom Metazoa; phylum Chordata; class Actinopteri; order Anguilliformes; family Synaphobranchidae; genus Synaphobranchus; species Synaphobranchus kaupii. The sequence continues at coordinate 55,189,575 of CM056380.1, read as the reverse complement.
TATCAAAAAAAAAAAAATCCTGCAAAAAAAATAGGCTGTAATATATACCAAATAAGATGATATAGACCCACACAAAACATAAACAAAAATACATGCTTGTAACAAAACTACCGTAAACCTATACAAATCAAAGGAATGGCAAATAGTCAATTTCATCATTTAGACCAAGGAAAGTGGTGGCATTAAGTGTAACTGCCCAATACATCCCGCTTTGAAGGAGTCTCTTCAACCTACAAGTTTTATTGAATGCAGGTGACCGTGTGCTGGAGACACTCAGTGTTTCACTCAGCAGTTCTCCATTCATACTCTTGTAATCAACCTCAGATGGAACAAAAACAGAAATGTCAGTGCCACTCCAGGATCAGAGTTGCCTACCCCTGTGATACACCATAGATTGGCCTTAACCTCTGAAACAGGAATCCCTAGTGCTAGTCCTGGAGCATCACTTGCATTTGATTTAGAAGATAACCATTAGGAGATTATTTGAAGAAATATCAGTACTGAACTGTCAATTTCCTCGAAACAGAAATATAAATAATTGAAAATGAGCCCTAGGGAAGGTATATGGTTATACTTACAGTAGGAAGCATAGAGGTACATGGCGTTTTGCCTCCCAGCATCATGTCATAATGCTGATGTAATGGTCATGGAGAAAGGCAAGGCACAATTTGGAAGAAGGAGAGCAAAGCTTACATTTCATCACTTATTTAGCATAGCATGACAACTCATAACATGCCAAAACTATGCTAGAACAGATGACTTCCCCCAAAGGCCTCATCAATCTTTATGAGCACACCAGTACTGTATGTATTATGAAGTTTGTTGCTTTTAAATCTTTTCTTGGCTCATAACAATGACCACAGTCGAAATACAGAGGAAGTACGTAAGATGTATTATAATGTAGAGTATAATACACTACATGGCCAAAAGTATATGGACACCTGCTCGTCCAACATATTATTCCAAAATCCTAGGCATTAATATGGAGTTGGTCCCCCTTTGCTGCTATAACAGCTTCCACTCTCCTAGGAAGGCCACTAGATGTTGGAACATTGCTACATGGATTTGCTTCCATTCAGCCAGAAGAGCATTAGTGAGGGGCTTTCCAGTTGATCCCAAAGGTGTTAAATGGGGTTGAGGTCAAGGCTCTGTGCAGGCCTGTCAAGTTCTTCCACACCGATCTTAACAAATCATTTCTGTATGAACCTCGCTTTGTGCATGGAGGCATTGTCATTCTGAAACAGGAAAGGGCCTTCCCCAAACTGTTGCCACAAAGTTGGAAGCACAGAATCGTCAATGTCATTGTTTGCTGTATTAAGATTTTCCTTCACTGGACCTAAGGGGCCTAGCCCGAAGCATGAAGAACGGCCCCAGACCAAGGGGTGTTCGTATACGTTTGGCCTTGTAGCGTTTGTGTAATTGTTAGTTTTAGCTTTAATACTTTTCGTAGTAGTATATTTGTATTACTAAAGCTTTAGTTCTACTGTGGTACAAGTCTATTAAGGCCTTTAGAAGATCAGTGTGTGTAGCATTATTCTCAAGCAAGTGCTAAGAGGCTAGTTCATATTGTCTCTGCTGCCCTCTAGTGGAAACTTAAATTATGGTAATTCAACATTGGAAAAGGCCAACTGTTCTGTGAGAAAAAGAGAAAAATATTGAGTCCAAGCATTTAAATGTAAGGGTACCCAGGGCTGTTGTTCAAAATAAAATATTTTGAAATGTACTGTAGCGTAATTCTGGGAAAAAATCATTATGTCTTAAAAATAAACCCCAGGGAAAGTATTTACAGTAGTTTGACAAACAAACAGCAGTTAATGAACCTTATGAGGCAGATTTATAAATACAAAGTTTATAAATGCTTGGATCCAACATTCTTCCTCTTTTTCTCACAGAACAACAGATGGCCTTTTCTAATGTTGAATGAAGATAATTTCAGTTTCCACTAGAGGGCAGCTGAGACAATATGAACTAGCGTCTTAGCACTTGCTTCTGAATAATGCTACATGCGCTGAACTTCGCTGAAGGCCTTAACAGACCTTGTAACACAGCATAACTAAAGCTTAAAAAATCTAATATACTCCACAAAAAGAATTGCAACTAAAACTACCAATTGCACATATTACACTCTACATTATAATACATCTTACATACTCTTTATTTGGATTCTGGTCATTGTTATGAGCTAAGAAAAGATTTAAAAGCAAAACACTTCATACTGGTATGCTCATACAGATTTGAGGCCTTTGGACAAAACTAATCTCATCTAGCATTGTTTTTCTTGTTAAGTGTATCCGTGCATGCTCTGCTAAAGAAGTGTTGAAATGTAAGCTTTGATCTCCTTCTCCTTCCAAACTTTACTTTGCCTTTTGATCAGCTTTTTCTCCATGCCCATTATGTCAGCATTACGACCTGATGCTGGAAGGCAAAGGGGCTTGTAAAAGCCATGTACTTCTATGCTTCATACTGTAAGTATAACCATATACCTTCCCCAGGGCTCATTTTCATTCATATATTGTATTTCTGTTTTTAAAAAACCGACAGTTAACTACTGATATTTCTTCAAAGAATGTCCTCATGGTTGTCTTCTAAATCAAATGCAAGTCCACATGGCGCTGCTCCAGGACTAGCATTAGGGATTCCTGTTTCAGAGGTTTAGGCGTATCACGGGGGAAGGCAAAGGGGCTTGGTCCTGAAGATAGAGGCGCATGGGGGTGATGTTCAGACAGTAGGACAGGCCATGTGGACGGAGGCCAGCTGTGCTGTGCTCCCACACACACTGGAAGGAAGCGCCTATGTGTTGTTCTTCAGTAAGGTCAGACCTCTGATCGGTTCCCAGACCTGAGTTCCCAGACCATGGTCTGCGCTGGCCTGGAGATGATCCGTACACCTCGGTTCTACTGAACCCAGCAGATAGCAGCCCACAATCACATTACAGGGGAAATGAAACGAGGAGAAATAGCGCGCCTCCCTTATTTACAGAGATGACAGTTATGAATGAGGCGTCTTGCCTTTCCGAAAACAAACTGTCATTTTGATGGCGGACGCCACCAGGATTTCTGAGCGGCCCGGGTTGTTCTCGGGAAGATGTTTACCCGAGGAGGGGTCAAGGGTCAAGCCATGTGCATCTTTATACTCAACAACACAATAAACCCCTCCATCCTAACCCCCCTCGCTCTCAAAATTAATTACAACTGTGTTGCTGCGGAGGCAAAACTTTCGAACGGCCACCGCGCCATAGCCAAGTGAACTTCACACAACCTCTCGCTTGTTATTGGCTATATTTATGTCTGTTATTTTTGTGGCCTGGAGGAACGATGACGGTGTCTCAGAAACACAAAGAGAGCTGTAGAGTTGTACAATTTAAAGAGTTCAGGTCTGTTGCTGCCAGATCCACGGATCGTTCCCTTTTTTGTTCATTAGCGATGTGACGTGTGGCTGAGAGAGGATAAGAATATTTAGGTTGTGGGTTTCCTCCTTTACGGACCCCGTTGGAGATGGAGGTTACACACACAGGCATGCAGACACACCCCCCCACCCCCCCACCCCCCCCCCCAGCTTCTGCAGATATAGTATATACAAACACGCACCTGCAAGAGCAAGGCAGTCTACGTGAAATACAGCCATCTAATTTACGAGTCCCAGGGGGCTGTGCTTCTAAACTAGGCCCACTTCCTTCAGTAGCCTCCAAAGGAAGTTGACTGTATAGTTGGAATGGATAAGCAACTGGGCTTGTAGCTCAGAAGCTGCAGGTTTGACTCCCAGTTGGGGCAGTGTACCATTGAGAAAGGTGTTTAACTGGAATTACATCAGTCACATATTTTAAAAGGTAACCTGTGAATGTTAGTTATTATGGATAACGGCATCTGCTTAAATTCCTAAATGTAATGTAGCCAAGCTGATTAGAGTACAGCAGGACTGACATTGCAGCACACTAGATACCGGCTTGAAATTGCTTTTACACATTTACTGATTACTTACTAAATATCCTAACCACTGTGTACATTTCTCAGGAACATCTCCTCACATGTTCAGGCTTTCCTTTGACTTTGAGTCCTCACAGCCTCTGTAAACAGAAAGGCTGATGAAGCTTTCTCTGTGCAGAACCCCAAAAAACCCAAATCAGGGCTTCAATAGTCGCTACTTTCAAAACAAAAGCTTATATTTTTTAAATATTGTTTTATTCCTAATTATTTTAGATGATTTTAGTTGCTGTGGACAAGAGCATCTACTAAAGGAATGTAATGTAATAGTTTTATTCCTGATCATTTTCAGCATAGCCTTTTTCACTTGTGATATTTACATTACTCACTATACTTATTGTCGTTTTATCTGGAAAGCGTTTTGAATGGCTGTGTGTGGAGCTCTGTATATTTTATTATTATTAAGTTTATTACTATAATTTATTATTCCAGCCAGCACCTTTGCCCCATTCCCGCGTGAGGCAGCACAAGGAGAATGCCATCAGTCACCCTCCTGGATCAGGCTCAATCGAGGGCCAGGGCTCTAGGCCGAAGGGCACGGGCAGCTCCCGGCCCTGCTGATAAGCCTCCAGTAACGAGGCCCTCAAACCGTCCAAGACTGAGAAAGGCCTGATGCATCCAGATATCCACAGATAGCGTACTTACACACCATTCTCCACAGCATACTTACACACCATTCTCCACAGCATACTTACACACCATTCTCCACAGCATACTTACACACCATTCTCCACAGCATACTTACACACCATTCTCCACAGTATACTTACACACCATTCTCCACAGCATACTTACACACCATTCTCCACAGTAAAACTCAGATTTGCTTACGATGCATCCAGATATCCACAGATAGCATACTTACACACCATTCTCCACAGCATACTTACACACCATTCTCCACAGCATACTTACACACCATTCTCCACAGCATACTTACACACCATTCTCCACAGCATACTTACACACCATTCTCCACAGCATACTTACACACCATTCTCCACAGTATACTTACACACCATTCTCCACAGTATACTTACACACCATTCTCCACAGTATACTTACACACCATTCTCCACAGCATACTTACACACCATTCTCCACAGTAAAACTCAGATTTGCTTACGATGCATCCAGATATCCACAGATAGCATATTTACACACCATTCTCCACAGTAAAACTCAGATTTGCTTACGATGCATCCAGATATCCACAGATAGCATACTTACACACCATTCTCCACAGTAAAACTCAGATTTGCTTACGATGCATCCAGATACCCACAGATAGCATACCTACACACCATTCTCCACAGTAAAACTCAGATTTGCTTACGATGCATCCAGATACTTACCCACTTCCCCATCCAGACCTTCCCACAAGGATAATGTCATTCAAAAGGGACAAGGGAAAAGGAGAATACTAAAAGAAACCTGATGAAAGTTTTCAGTCTTGAATGTTCCTGAAGTTGACCTGAAAAGGTTTGTTTTCAAATTCAGAAAGTTCTTCTTCAGTATAGCATTCAACTGGCAGGTTAAATTCTTATTATGTCACTGGTAGTCCAGTATAATTTGTTTATAATTTCTCAGTAATCTCAATTATTGTATTAAATAGTTTTCACAAAAGAGAAGACATATTCGATTAGAATACAATGATGATATTTTATCACTAGAATATAATTTTCAAAAGCAATTTTAACCTGGTGCTTCAAATCAACAAAAATGGTGGCAGCTTAATTTGAAACTGTTTTAGCTATTACCTGAGACTGTAGCAAACAGTAGTTTGCCATCAGAAGACAGCCCATGTGCATAAATACCTAGAAAAATAATACATACATATGAAAACGCAATATAACAGGTGAGTGTTAAATTTATTTGATTTTAGTTCATTAAAATTTTTGGTTAATCTTAGGTGTTATTTGATGTTAAGTCTTTTCATGTGGTTGCTGGTCTCCCACATGTCGTGTAATACTATCCAAGCTTATTCTGAGAGGGACATTCAGGATAATTTTGGACATAATAGCAGATCGTCATAACTAAAGGGGATAATCCATTGGGATTTTTTCTTATTTGAGAAATAGAACTGGGTGTAACTAACACCCGTCTTCCTGTGCATAGCCCACTGTAACATGCCTTGGGCCTGGTAACAAGATGCAGCCTCAGAGCCGAGAACAGCTCCTCTTCTAGAAAGTTCTGCCAATGAGTCCACCCCTCCCAGGGTAACATGCCCTAAGCACTTAAACACAGCTCCACCTTATACCTCACCTCCCACCCTTCTGGAAAAAGGCACATAAACCACAAATTCACAGCCACAAACAATGAGGGATGCATTGTTGAGGTTTCAGCAAACACTGATAAAACATTTTAAAAATACTGACAAATAAATGTTCGTACATTATAAAAATGTGTTGTTTCCTATTAGATAATTATAGCGCTGACTTTTAGAATCTACTTTGAAAGCAGAGTTTGTTAGTTTGTTATACAAACTAACACACACACATACACACAATTAAATGAATATCTCAATAGCATACAAAATATCTTTGCATGAAACCTGAAAGAAACATGCGCACACACACGGACACACACACACACACACACACACACACACACACAATACCATGCACAAAACAGATTCCACAAAGAGCACTGTAAACTAATCTGCTTGCCACTGAGGTATAATTTCTCATTGGCAATGCCTCCATACACTCTTCCAGGTTGTATGAAGGCCTGCCAACAGTATTAGACTGCAAGGGAGTAATAGGCATTACAAAGCAATCAAATGCCCAGGTAGATATTATTGTGGATTCTGGTTACTTTTTACATAATCTCATAAACTTCACCCAAAGCACACAATGCTAGCGAACACCCAGAGCGTGGAAGATACCTGTCAGTCTGTAACGAACCTGTCATCTTATTCTGCAATATTTTGAAATAACAGGAGAAAAGATGTTAATGTTTACCTATAACTTGCATCCCTTGTCTCTTAAAGAAAAGATCTTGTGTGTGTTTTTTTTTTGTTTTTTTGTGTGAATGTGGGTCTTTTTCTCATTGACACCATTACTATCGGAATGAACTTAGGCCCCTGAGCATATACGTAGCTCCATCCTTAACCTTTGAGTCACAGAATTATGCGTGTACAATATTTCCATAGATACTCACACATTACAGTCTAAATGAACATTGTTGATGGAAAGAGCGCAATGCATTTGAGCTTTGGTTTCGGGGGTTTATGCCGCATGACAGCCTGGGACCCGCAGCCCTGTTACCGTGAAAAACTTCCCCATTCAGGTCGCGCCCTTGACCTGTTTGTCCTGATTCTCTCGGCCTGAACTTGTGTCCGACACAAGGTCATGATGAAGATGATGTATTTGCGCACCCTCCCATCTCGGCTGCCTCCCCGACACCGCTTTCCAGGCCTGGGTTTTGTTAGCTCCAGGAAACAGGCTCTTCCTCCCTGTAAACAGAGAGCTGGGTCAGCCGGCCTCTGGAATGGCAGTGGCACGCTAGGATCGCTATCGGCATTCTCTCCGCACTAGGGGCAAGGTGGGTCAGAGGAGACGCACATCAGAAAATCACAAAACGTGACTAGATTGAAAAGTAGGTAACATAGGCCTACCCACTGGGTGAATTCAATCCCCCCTTTGCTCGATAGATGTTACCCTATATTTTATTCCTTAGTTTCATTTATTGTTTCAATCACTGTTATTCAGTACATGTGTGTTTTTGGAGAATTGGAATGCACATTATAGCAACAGTCCAATTTAAAGCCAGGGAAAGGCAAACAGACTCATTGACCATTGCAAATGCAAAGGTCAATGGATAAGGCCAAATAAAGTTTTCGCTTTCGCTAATTTGGGGAGAGCATTCGGACGGTTGGCCTGTGGTGAGGTTGTGTTGCTCTGATTGAACACCTTTACCTTTCATATTGTAAGTCCTGTCCTTCGTTTAAGTGTAAAGATATCCATTCCTAAATTAAGTGGTCGATCCTCGCTGGTGACAAGGGTGGTGTTGATTTTCAGATATCATTTCAGGTCGACCTTAAGAAAGTTCACACATTGCTTGAAATCGTTAACAAGTTGTTCACCTGTGTATTTGCATTATTTATCTTGTGGAAATGCTGGGGGCGGGGGTTAACATCTTGGAATGAAATCGGTAGCAGTGTTTTAGGTAAATCCTTTTGGTGCCTCGCGGTCATCACCATCGCCAGCGCTGCCTAACGGTAAAGCCCCACAGAAAGCAGTGAAATCGCATGCCATCGCTCTCACCTCCCGCAGTCTTTAATCTGATTGGGTATTGTGCCATGTTCCCCGTCTCGCCTGGACGCCTCGCATCGCAAGCAATCCCAACATGCTTTGCAGGCACGAGGAATCGCCTCTCCTTGAAAATGAACGGCGTAATCACACAAGAAATGCGCTCCACACCGCTTTGTGTGGGGCTTTGCCGTAAGGCGTCTAGTTAAAGGCGTGGCTGAAGAAGATGGCCGAAGCCTTGGCTTAGCACAGGGTAATGGAAAATCCGCTCCAGAGTCCAGGCAGTAAAACTGACAGCCTGGTCATCACTAAGGAGAGGCGCTGGAGGAACTGTTTACGAGATAGAGAGCTGATAAACTCGTTTCTCTACGAGAGCTCAGCTCTAAATGGGAGGAAGGGGAATCCAGCTGTCATTGGGTTGATCTAATAATCTTCCCTTTAACTATTTCGGAGCCAACAATGAAACGATTATCATATAACATAGGCCAGGCCATATTGAAGGAACCCCACACAGATAGGCCGTCACAAAACCATACGCATATATACAGTGTCCTCCACTATTATTGGCACCCCTGGTAAAGATGAGTAAAAAGGGTTATAAATCTCACACTGGAAAAATGAAAAAAATCCAACCTTTAATTGAAGTAAATTTATTATGAGAAAAAAAAATCCCTCATCAAGAAATAATTATTTTTAACAAAACCAAGTGTGCCACAATTATTGGCACCTCTGCATTTATATATAAAATAAAGTAATCATTTTTAATATTTGGTCGCATATCCTTTGCATGCCATGACTTCCTGATGTCTGTGACCCAACAACATCAAAAGACTCTTGATATCTTATTTTCTGGTACTCTTACAAGCGATAATATAATGACTCGAATTTAGCCAACCATGTGTTCCACACTGTTCCAGTGTAATTTAAAGCTAAATCTAGTCCCACCCCCCAATTCCCATAGAGATCCATTCAAATGCAAAGGTTATAGTATCGCTTCTAAGAGCACCTGGAAATAAGATATCAGGAGTCTTTTGATATCCTTTTATACAGTCATGACTCATGATGGCATCACCTTTTTACCTGTGGAATACCTGTTTACCACAGAAGTTGTTTGAGAGAATGGCAAGAATGTGCAAAGCCATTATCAAGGCAAAGGGTGGCTACTTTGAAGAATCTAAAATATAAGACTTTTTTTATTTGTTTAACCCTTTTTTGGTTTTTGCATAATTAAATTTGTGTTATCTCATAGTTTTGATTTAGTTTACTATTCCAAAATGTGGAAAACAGTAAAAATGACGGACAAAAACCTTCTATGAGTAGGTGTGTCCAAACTTTTGACTGGTACCGTATATATATATATATATATATATATATACATATAATTTTCAGGTACTCTTACAAGTGATACTATAACCTCTCTGCATTTGAATGGATCTATATGGGAATTGGAGGTGGGACTAGATTAAGCTGTAAATTATGCTGGAACAGTATGGAATACGTGGTTGGTGAAATGGATGTAAGTCATCAAGGGTCTGAGGTATCAAACGAACCTCAAATCATTACTATGCTGCCAGATATGCAGTATGAATGGATCACTTTAAGGGTTGTTTCTCCTGACTTATTTTCCTATTGTATTGAACTCTCTTTTTTGAGATTTTCTTGCTGTCTTGAGCAGCTTTCTTACCACTCTGCAATAGGCCTATATGGTTGCAATAAAACAAGATATATTTTATGAGCATATGGTGAAAGTTAGTTTCATAGTTTAAAAAAAATAATTAAAAATGTAATAGTTTTTGGAAGCGGTTATGCAACATCGCTGTTTTATCTTAAGCCTATTTCGCTAGCCTACAACGATGGGATGTTCATACCAAAACATAGACAAATAAAACATTATCATGTTAGGATGGTATTGTCTGCATTGACATTATTATTATTATTATTATTATTATTATGTTTGGCAGGCGCTGTGAAGGATTAATTAGATTGAGCAGCAATAATGCTGTTCAAACCAGTAGTAATTAACAGTAGTAATTGATGCCATTCACATTTTGGTTTAGCCTACAGTCTGGTCACGAGCTCTTACTAAATCCACCCAGTTAATGCAACAACAAAAAAAGTTAGGGGTTAACGGTTAATCTGTATTGCCGACCGTTAAATAACCTATCCATGTCCCAGTCTGCACGATAAAAAATACAGTTAATATGAGCGGAACAATAACATTTAAAATCAAATCAAATAAAGGAAAACCAGTCAACAATGAACTGCTGTTCTGATTACAAATGTGTGAACGATTTTGCTTCCTGAAACGTGGTACAGGCTACTCGCGATATCACTAGTGATAGCACAGATTCATCAAGTAGTTGGGCCTTGAAGTAAATATTTTCGAGCATAGGTTGGAACTCGTGACCTACGTTCAGCGAAGGTCGTGTCAATAATGGCATGGTTCAAGCTTAATGCATATTTCAAGCGGTAGCCTACATCTTCATGTTTAAATGCCACCGGATAGTGTTTTACTATAGATTCTAAAATCCCGGGTAGCTTCACAAACTTTATTTGGAGACAATGAGAAGTGGCCTGACAATGAGAAGTGACAATGTTAAGAGAAAGCATGGGCTCGAAAAGGGATTCACTTACGAGCCTCTAAATTCAACCAAATAATATTTACACAGAACTATAAAACACGTATATGAGCAGTCTTTCATTACTCAAATATTTCAACCATTAATTATTACTGAGATCTAAAGCGTCTTACCTTGTTAAAATCGCATAACTCTCCGTAGTCAATTAAACAAAAACAAACGAGTATCAACATACATTCTGTCAATAACACAAGTACAAAGACCCTGCTGACATTAAAGGTAAACCGCCGTGGTGGCCTCTCCTTTCACTCTCTCAAATAGCCAATGTTTTAAGATTTGAGATTGAGGAGGAAGACACTGTCCTATAATATAAACAGCAAACAGCACTCTGCTGATGGAGAGCGGATGACATTATTCCGTCTAGCTCTTGTACCATTCTTTACTATAGTTTTAGCAACACCCAAGCATTTCTCACTGGCGCCTATACGCGGGAAGAATTGACAGCAGACAAGAGGTGCAGCGTTTCCCATTGTTACTTTCAAAAACACAGTAGGTCTGAATTCAAAGTATACCTTGGAACGTTCAGCCACGCCGAACATGCACAACAAGCTGGAATCAATTGTTAATACGGATCACAAACACTTTTGCGACAATTCTTCAATTTGAGATATACGCAGGCATTAGGGCTATATTATTTACAAAGCACGGAGACGATCTTCAGGTCACAGAATGAAGATGTGAATATGGAGCCAGAGGTCCGCGAGTAGGCTCATGACACTCCACTACTGTTCTGTCAGTCGAGGAACAAGGCGCATTACGTAGTGACTGGGGAAAGATGGTGAAACATTCAGCATGAAGTTTAGCAGAAATGACAGTGCACGAGCCCTTGTAGGTTCGCTGTCTGGTTTCAATTGGTTCTCATATGGAAATCTGTGAAAAGTCACTGGATAATAAGATGAGAAAACCTGACTTGTGGGTTTTAACCCAAATGGTTTTGTTCTCTACACGCTTTCCTCTTTGTTTTGGTGCCAGACTGCGGCCTATAATGAAAGTCAGGATAAAGTGCTGACTTATAAACCTTAAGACATAGCAAGAAATGTTTAAATGCTGCACATTCCTCGCAGAATAAAGAAAAACGTAGACAGTAACATTTGCGGTGTTAGTTTAATTCGAACAGTGTTTATGCGTGTCCACAGTGATAAAACGTAAGAAATACACATATAATTAGTATATAAATAGTATTGTGTCTATAGTAGGCCCTACTACAATTACACCTACAACAACAACAGCAATAATAATAATAATAAATGTCATACATTTTACAGTGGAATTAAGAGCGGCTCTATTTTAAAATATTTCGAAAGGGATTAAGACCTTATATGACGTCTAGGTTTGTGGTCCACGGCTCGTGGTCATTCAACTTTTTATGAGCTTCCTTGGAGAGGCTGAAATTCGATGCGCTTTCACCTTAAGCGCAAGACAAAGAAAGGGAAATTATGCGTATCTTTCGGAAAGAGGGTCTTAATTGTGTTTACACTGACAATCCATAAACAATAACAATGGAAATTATAACAATAAAAACTTAAACTTTCTAAAGTTTCTAAATGGGCATCAATGTAGGCTATAAGCCTAATTAACGCAAAGTTGCATATCTCCGGATATGTTTTTAGGAACTGTTTAGATTCGCATTTTACACGCGTCATCACACATACCTACGGTTGTTTGTCACTCTATACATTGCTCTACATAAATACGTACCAATAACCGAACATAAATCTAATGTGCTGACTTGTCTTCATTTGCGAATTGCGGCAAAACCGCCTTTAATCACAGCAAAGCGCAAATTTACGCCAAACGCATGCAAGCGAGTAGGCTACCTGAACCTCATATAGGGAGAAAAGTCCCTGTTGAGAAAATTGAGACTTTCTCCCAATTGTAGAACAATCCGTCTTCTGCAAAGAGGTCCAAATATCGCACCCTTAACATATACATACGCTCCTAAGCCATTGGTTAAAAACAAAGTGACAAAATTTCGATAAATCAAAATAACACTGCACGTAACATAATCACTGGCGGTACGTTTTCCCATGGGTTGTGATGCTTTGCAAGTTTGCCTATACAGTAGCTAAGGTACGCCTATATCAATAATAAAAATTTAAATTAAACCATTGTCATTGCTACATATACTAATAAAGAAATGTTAACTGGTTTGACTGCAAAGAAAAATTATATCAAATTAATCTGTCACTATTGAAAAAATAAGGCATTGAAGATGACTTGGCTGCACAAGAAGACACCGATTGAACACCAAAATCAGACACATTACCAGGTTTAGTAGTTAATGCAGGGCCCTATATAGCCTATAGAACATATAGGCTACTAGTGAATACACACACGTGCGCCCCGCAAACATGTTCTATTTTGACTTTGACAATGTCAAGCTCCTTTTTAAAAAATCGGTGAGATATTTACAGAGTACGCAAAAACAACTGTATTCTCTCACTCACTGTGTGCTGATGCGATCAAAGTCAATGCATTCAGTTGGACTGTAATGGGGTAAATGTGCCTTCAACGACTGTGCTTCGCTTCAAATAAAAAACATATTAATTCAAACACTCAAACTCGTGTTTCTATGTTATGCACTTTTAAGAAAGATAATCGTATTTATAACAGTATTTACCAATATCCAATACCCTTGAACCGTATGGCCCACTAAAGTATTTTCAGTCATTAATAATTACCTTATTAAATCTCGAACCTATATATAGGCTCGAGATTAATGTAATGAATGTGACCCAATTCACGAAGCTAATGCATTATATCCATACAGGTCAAATTCAAGTAAAATGTCACAAACTATTATAGCTTAAAACCATATGGTTGATATATTAAAACACCTTACGACCCACACGTCTAAATTAATGGAAAAACATATATATTACAGGTGCAGCATCTGCTCTGTATTCGCTACGAGGTTTGTTGGTTTGTTCCTTATTGCTCCTTATTGTTGGTGCAACTATGTAAGCTAGCTTTTTATTAGCCTACGCTTTTTAAAGAGGGAGGAAACATGCTACACGTCTGCGGTTTGATTAGTGTTCCAGTCGCTTTGCCTCTATAACCCTTGTGTATGAACATTCCATTATACCTCACATCAACAAACACAATTTATCATGCTTCGTGGTGAGAGTAAAGTTTCTAGCATTCTTTATATGTTATGTTCATATTCTATAAACATAAAGAATTAATATGTGTGTGCAGCCTATATGTGCGTGTGTGTGTGTGTGTGTGTGTGTGTGTGAGAGAGAGAGAGAGAGAGAGAGAGAGAGAGAGAGAGAGAGAGAGAGAGAGAGAGAGAGAGAGAGAGAGAGAGAGAGAGAGAGAGAGAGTGGGTGGAACATTAGTCTTGAGCAAAAAAGTTATGAAGAACTTGAAAGCGCGTGTACGACTGAGAGCACGGAAGTAAAGGAGTGACAAAGACGTGCATGGAACCCTCTCAATCGAAAAGAAAACTGATACCGATAGATAGGTAAATACCGATATTTGCTAAAAAATAGCGTCGCTCACAGTGCTTTTTTGCATTTGGGATTAGCAAAAAAAAAACATTTTTTAAGTAGGCTAGGCTATTTAGTATTACCATCTGAGAAACAATAGTCAACGTCATAAATATGTTGCCTACTATATGTTTTGAAATATTAAACAGTCCTCGAATTTAAATTAGTTCTGTGTAGCTCATCCGTATTGCGATGGACCACGCGCCGTCTGCCTAAATTCAAATGCGATAGTAGTCAATTTATCATGCAATTGTTATACTTTCCTGGATATCAAAATAATAGAATGTCAAAGTTTTGAAAACGTCACAGTAGGCTACCCTAATAAAAAACACTTTCTATATTGTTATAAGCCTATATTGTTCTGCATCCCCAACTTCGAAAACCTCGCTAGCTACATTATGAAAGTTATGCTGGAGAGGCTTTGCACATGACAGTTGTGTGTGAAGCAAAGGCAAAAAAATCTTATTTGACATCTCGCCCTTTTATTAATCATAATAAGAATACGTTTTAATGAACATAAAACAAATGATTATTATTATTGTTATTATTATTATATAATGCATCTGAAAATGCGCATAACTGTAAATATTAATATTGGACATCATTCGCCAATCACTCTACGAACAAATTTGTTCTTAAGACCTTCTTTAAAACGTTTTTATAAACATATCGGGATCAACTGAGGTTTGCGTTCTGAGCTTCTGTTCTACCCAAGAAAAAATCCCAAAAAATTTGTTCGTAGAACGGTTGGTGAATGAGGCCTATTCTTCTTCACTACACCCCATCACACACACACACACACACACACACACACACACACACACACACACACACACACACACACACACACACACACACACACACACACACACACACACACACACACACACACACACACACACACACACACACACACACACACACACACACACACACACACAGGCTAGGCCAGCTCTGGGTTTTTCCCACAGATAATTTTTTTAATGTAGCAATATGTAGTGATCTTAGTGACAAAAATTAAGTGACTTAATTTCGGTGTCAAATTAATGACTATACTGGCTAGACAGGCCAGCCCATGAAAGGCTTGCATTCAGTATCACAACAAAATAGAATTTTAAAAAATCCAAGATCTTTTGAACTTTACGTATTTTCAATGTGTTGATGAATTAATTCGTCGTGAGACTTTCTGTTACATATCGAATTGAAACTGCTGGACTGCTTTCCACATATTGAAAAAGTTCTAGGCCTATTTCTGTATAGGCTACCATGTCATAATACGCGGTAAAGTCCATAGGGTTTAAGACAACATGTGTTTTTCGGACAAACATGGCACAAATTATGTCGTTTATCATCCAACCGCAGCCCAAAACCTCACATCTCATTGAGGTGTAGGCCTATGGATTTGAAAACGAAATAATGTAAGAAGTGTCTTTCCTGTTTTAGTTAGCCTACACCAAAAATGGGCTATAAATTACATTATACGTTACATTTGTTCATTTCCGATATTAGCCTGGTATTCATAGATTTATACATTAATTATTACAATATTAAATTAACGGTCTTTTATTGTATTATATTTGCGTTTTTTATCAGAATTCCATAACGGATTAAATTTACTGCGAGAATAATTGTGTAGGTAGCCTATCCCCATCTTGTTCAATCATTATGTGTCGGACTGCTTCCTTGTCTTTCTCACGGCTTATCCCGCCCCACAGTGACATCACAGAGCAGGAGAGGAGCTTTATTTCTCACAGGCTCCAGCAACAAAAAAATCAGGCAACAGATGAAGGCATTAGCTGTCACAAGAAGTAGCCTACGTCAACCATCCTCTGCACGCATGGAACACGGGCAGTCCGCTGAAGTCATTTAAGCCCCCTTTTTGATGGGGGTAAATTGATTTGTATTCCATAACTACATAACCGGCCGTCCAAACACATAATTCGTTGAAAAGGGCTCCTGTGTTCCACAGCTCCTCCTCAGCATAGGTAAGTCTCTTAATGTGACCGAAAAGATCTTAGATCTTGATCATGCTGCCGAGTCCAGTTACTTATACGCCGTTCTCTGTCAAAGATATACTGAACCTGGAGTCGTCTTTGCATCTCGACCACGAGCACGCAGAGCTGCATCTGGATCTGGAGTTGCAACAGCAGCAGCAACATCTTCAAGCGCTTCCCACATGCATGCTCGCTGCCACAGAAAGTCCCCGCTCCTCGGACGTAGAGGAGAAAATGTACCTGAATCCATTGTCCGTGCAGGATAGTCAATGCGAAGCCAATCTCTCTCCGGACATGTACGTCCACTCGATGCTGGGACACACAACTGACCCCCAGTTAGAGATCGCTATCGATGACCAGAGATCCAGTGAGTAACAGTATAAACTTATTTCTTCATTAAATTTGTATTTTAACTTCAATAAACGCCCAATGTCTTAATAATGATTTGCATTCCGCATGTTAAATTGCATCGTCGTCTGGCTAAAAGATTAATAGACTATCGGCGAGTGGTTACACACCAGATTAACAGGAACCTACAGCAAAATAGTTTAGTGACTGTTTTATATCTTCTTGCATGTAAATTGTTATTTCACCCTTTCTGTCCACTTCTGTAGGCTACTTTCTATCGCCACTCGCCAGGTCTTATAATTTAAACGTTTGAAATCACCGTGAATCTGTTCATGGAAATTGTGCTCTATAAATAAAATGTATTATTAATTATTATTAATTAATTTCTTTACCGCATTGCCATTATACCAAAGTACAATATTTGATTTATAGTGTTTGTTTATTTTTTGTCTATTATTATACATTATATTGATATAGGAGATTAATTTAAAATTTGAAGATGCGAAAATGCATAAGGGAGTAATTATTTAGTGTTGAAATGTATTTAAAGTGGCCTGAAGCTACGTCTGTGACATTCCTGTCTAGAAATATGGGTATTTTTAGTGGATACACTTGGCAACCACTATTTTTATTCGCTTGGTTGCTTTCAGGAAGGCTATTCATATTATTTGTAAGCAATTGTGTACTGAGGACCGTGTTCTATTCCATTCAAATAGCGTTTTATTGGAAGCGCCAAGGTGACTCAGATATTAGTGTTTTAAAATGACTATCCTGTTACAAAATGTTAATAATCATCTTCTGACAGTTTTCTAACCAGTAACAAGCTGCACTATAAGGGCTATTTGTAATGACGTATATACTTCCTCTGTACAGAAACATCCCCTTCTCTGTATCTTTCGCATTAAAATACTCTCCTTAATACCATGACTGTCCTACTGATATAAAGAGCATATTACAGTACGCACATCGTTCTCATATATAGGACACGTGCAACTACAATTATTTTAAAAATACAATTAGTGTATACAATTAAAATATAATACTTTCTAAAATATAAATGTCGAACAAAAGAGTCTGGGAATGCGTTTTTTTTTACAGAATACACTTGGATTAAATACTTTTTTCAATGTCCTGCATGTTTCATCTGCGCTCATCTTAAATATATGATGTGGACCGGAAAAACACTGTCCGCACTGTTATCGGTCTACTAATTTCTTTATTTTATGTCACAGAAAGCTGCAGGACTGTCTCCAAGTCTCTGGAATTCGAAGAGGGTAGGCAATCGGACTCAGAGCGACCACAGAAACAGCGAACCAGGCGCAAGCCCAGAGTTCTTTTCTCTCAGGCCCAGGTGTTCGAACTGGAGAGGCGCTTCAAGCAGCAGAGATATTTGTCGGCGCCCGAGAGGGAACACTTGGCGAGCACTCTAAAGCTCACTTCCACGCAGATCAAAATATGGTTCCAAAACCGAAGGTACAAGTGCAAGCGGCAACGTCAAGACAAATCACTGGAAATGGTCGGAAACGCCCATCCGCCGCCGCTAAGAAGGGTGGCAGTGCCCGTGTTGGTTCGGGATGGCAAACCTTGCATGGGAGGATCGCAGAACTACATCACACCGTATACGGTGGAGACGAACCGTTATAGCTACAACGGTTACCCAGCGTATGCCTACAACAGCCCTGCGTATAATAACGCCTACAGTAGCACATATTCTAGTATTCCTCCTTTCCCACCTACTACAACGGTTAACGCTTTTGTGAACACGAACCTCAGCAACATAGAAAATATCGGCACTTCTCCACAGTCTCAAACACACCAAGGAACAACAGTCCCCTGTCAAGGAACGCTGCAGGGTATCCGTGCTTGGTAGCAAAGATAATATAAGGCAAAATAAACGGGAATATTTCCCTATTAGCAGTGCCTGGTAATCTGGTGATAACCAAAATATTTTAAACCGAATAGTATTGTGGCACTCTTCTCTTTTGTGTCTTACAGGTTAAAACAGTGGATTTTGATGTATTAACTCCACTGGAACTTTGTGATTCACGGAAATAAAGACAGTGACATATTTTGCTCATAAAAAAGATTAAAGTTTTGCATTTACAAGGACAGTGCAATAAATCTGAAGCCGTGAGTAGCCTAATCCATTTTTTAGAGTTTAAGTGGAGGCAATGTCTAAGTATACATCTCTATTTGGGCAATCATCTCAGTTATATTACCAACGACTTCACCCTCCATTTGCATATTTTGCTCAGTGAGATCAAGATGAAAATCCTTCGAAATGAAGTGCTTTAAAATAACCCAGCTTTTACTGCACATTTTAAAACATTGGGGAATAAACTACTTTGAGTAAAAACACATTTAGGCGTTGGTTACAGCGAATTACCACTGTTAGCCTACCACCATTTACCAAAAATATCTTGCAGCTAAAGAGCGCAATCCATGAACACTCGAATGAATTGTCCGAATGCCAGGCGGTGTGAAAAGAGGAAGTTGTTCTACGTTGGTGAGCTGCGAGGACGCGATTTTACCCCTTAAATCCACTGAAAAGAAGCTCTTGGAGTTGGGTTGGAGAGCATGAATAATGGCCTTTATTAGATTCGTGGACAAAAGATATGCGACAGAAAGGCCCAGCCCTCAGCAAAAACAAAAGGCCCTGAGAGCTGCAAGATTGACGTCCTAAAATATTCCTAATTGAGGCAGACGCTGGGGCATTATTTGAAATGGCTGGCTAGCGGGAGGATGGCTACCAAATGCGTTCAGTTTTGTTCCTTTCTTTTTGTGAGCACAGAAAGGGATTCTGATTGAGGGGGAAGGGGGTGCTCTTCCAGAGCGGGCAAAGTGGAGGGTACAGCGGGAGGTAGTCGTCTGAAAGCAGGGTCATTATTGCTAGAATATGAGCCATTTGGTCATTGGGGAAGTGGCGAGTGCAGAAACCGAATGGGACACCGTGTGATCCCTGAAAAAAAAGAATTCGAGGTATGGCACACAATGATCGAGGCCATAACGAGCAGCCTAAAATGTAAGGTGTTATTAAAGCTAAACAGACTGTATAGGCATTGAAGCTTAAATAAAACAAACGAATCACTGCTTCTCTGTGTGGGGGACAGTTACAAGAGTACAGATACAATACAATACAGACGGCTGATTTAGCCAGCAACCTTGGCGAAATCCATTTGAAACGATATCTGGTTGATTCTGTGATTGTTTAGACTATGGTTCTTTATTTGAAATATTTATTGAAAACTATGTTTTTAATCCATATTGCAGAATTTTCAGTTCATACAATGCAATGTCCTTCATAATGTCAATTCGATTCCAAATATAGGCTACTGGATACAAGCTGATACATTTAAGAGACTCATTTCTTGTAGACATACTTCTGAAAACGATAATGCAAAATAGTCTACTGTTGTTGTTTTATTTTTTCAAACAAGGTGCGTTACTACAATGTTTTTCTTTGTATTTTTCTTGATTTACCTCACAACTTCCATATAGCGAACGATTGCTGCAGGTTAATACTGTATGGGTTTAAATACATCTGGGGGCAAGTAATGCACCTTTTGGGAGATCACAGGCACACATAGCAGGCCAGGGATTGAGACAGGAAGCAGAACTTAGACAGCGCTTAAAGTGAACACGGGCTTTAGAAGGTCCAAAGACATAATAGGGAGAATGTACTACCAGAATTTTCATGACGGTTATTATTATTATTAGTATTAGTAGTAGTAGTAGTAGTAGTAGTAGTAGTAGTAGTAGTAGTAGTAGTAGTAGTAGTACCGATTAGAATAATGCTGAATTGTGCAGTTCCATTTAATTGTCTCTTATGTTTAAAGTTTGTACAGAAGCTCTACAATTGCTACAGAGTTATGCATTGTGATATAGCTTCTTGCCCTTTGGCATATTTTGCTAATGTTCTTTTGCTATAATGAGGTGAAACAGCCTGCTTATTAAAAAAAAAAAAATGAATCAAATGCAATATAAGGGAAAGGTGCATTGGGAGCTATAGGCCTACTGGACACACATTGGATAATCCTATAACCTTGAATATAGTCTACTATACGACTATACTTTTCTTAATTAATTTTTTAAAAATTGCCATGTTTTATTTAGTTTCATCTTAAACCCCAAGAGTTTAGGCTACTTGTGCTGATGTAGCTCCAATGATATGCAAATGAAATGGTAAAGCCAATCCAAATTGTGCACAACCATTTGCATTAATCTAAATGTGTATTAAGGTACACTCACTAGGCCTACCATCTCTATCACAGCGGAAGAAAATAAACAGAGGTATACATTCCTACTATGTAAACACAATGCAGATGAACTGTAATGTAAACAAAGACACGCCAAGGCTTGGTTCCAATTGATAGTAAAGTATGGTCTGCAGTTCCCCTGGCTGCTGCACTGCCAGTAGGACATACCTGGTGTCAGTTAAAGTGGCCCAAATACTTGACTAACGTAAATAGGGCTGGCGACAGGCAGTAATGCCTAAGGAGGCTTTTCGAGCTGTAGAGAGGTAAGCACATTTTTTCGGTAAGTGAAGACAAGATTGGTATCAATTCCAAAGGCTATCCCCAGAGTCCATAAAGTCAGCATGAAACAAAATGATTCCATGACAAGCACTCACAGGAAATCTTCTCTAACAACTATACCTGTTCACAGAAGCCATCTAAGTTGTTTTCATGAAATAAGCACAAAGCAATCATTTAAACATGCAAGTCCCTTTTAATTAAAATACATGGGTAATAAATATTGGGATTTATGCACTCAAAAGCAATCTGTTACCATTCTAGGTTCACAAAAATGTGAGCAACAGAATAAAGAAAGTGGTTGGCCAGTTTCATTGGGTGTAAAAAGGGTTAAAGTCAATATGAATGTATCTGGGGAATCAGACAGATTATTACTACTTGAAAGTATTGGCCATTCTATGTTCATGTGATGAGGCTCTAAACATAGTAGTATGAAATAATGTCTCTAGTATATATCTACAAAAATCTGTGGTGTCCAGTCATTAATCATATAAAAATGTGTCAGTTGACAGATCTGATTTATTTGCCTGCCTTCTCTGTCCAAATATTTGTTTTGTCAAAGGGGGTCAAAATCAGGATGGGAACAATCTCCTCTTCTATAACAGTAAAATTGTATACTTTTTTCTTAAAAATCAAAAGGCATACATATGAACAGCCCTGTAATGATCTGCATGATGAAATATTTAAACACATTCACACACCTACATCCGTATGAGTTGGCAGTGTTCTCTCATTGCACTTTGATACATTAAAAAATGTTCTTTGATGAGGCTGAACTTTGAGTCCAGAAAGAGAGAGAGAGATTGACCTTGTCTGATTTAAAAATAGAGCAAGATTATTGTTGTGAAATACACGACTGCTGTACACAACTGAATTGTAGCCTATTGTATTCAAAGACGGCCAAATTCGTCTCAAAGAGTGCCTTTTGCAAAAGCAGCATTCCTAGGAGGGATAAAACTGTGTGATCCAGACATGTTTCAACAGCCTGCAGCTGTCATCGCGCTTACGTGCACGATATTAATTGAAAAGGTTGACTCATGCTTCAGAAAAAACGCTGAATATTTGTAACATGATTTCTATTCAATAGTTGTGATTATTACAGTGCAACGACTACACGTCCGTACGAGGGCAGAATGACAACGATACATTCCAGCTTGTGTGTCTACTTGATAAACTCTAAATATCAGATATAAAATATCTTTACAGAGATTATCGCAATTACCCTACCAACTTCGTAGTACCGGTTATACCTTGCGGTGGTTAAGTTTTGTCAAGCCAGCGAACGCAAAGAAACCCTGACTCTGTGAAGCTTCCTTCCCCCCTGCACCGTCATTCTGAGCACAATTCATATTAACGACACTGCATTTTCTAGGGAAACGTGTAGCAATAGCTCAATTTTCGCGCACTTAGTAGCATCCATCTGGCCCAGACACTGCGCGTTTACAGTAGGACAAAAAAATATGCATAACACGCTTTTCGTCCGCACCAAGGTCCGCACAAGGGGAAATGATCAGGCATGCGCAGTAGTGTTTTCAGTTAGCTTAGCAACTAAACGTATGCTTAGAGTGGCGCGCAACTGACCGGCGCTAACCGGATAGTCAAAATCATAACGCCCTGTAAGTAAGTAGTAGTACTGGGTCCTGACAACCTATGCATATATAATCTAAAAGAAAAGGGAGACTTTTGATTTCTTCTGTCTGATAATGACCCGTTTAGTGAACTGTTTTGTAAAAAGTCAATTGACCTCCAGTCATTCAATGAGCGCCTGTCTAATAATTTCCGAATGCGGACGTTCCAGCCCCGAAGTTGGACCTCTTGCTCCGCCTACCCTCTTTGCTAATACTAAAGCAAATATCCAATCGGTCTCCGGCAGCGAATGCGTCATTAATGTCCTAAACTGTTTTTATAAAGCTAGTTTAATAATTCTGAAGCAAACAGTTGTGCGTTACTTATAAACCTAAGTATGAAATAGTAGTGCCTATTTGTTTAGCATTTAACGAGTTGACGTGCATTTCTGTCAGGTAAATATACTATATAGGACTACTACTCATAAACCGCATTTAAGGAAACGCCTTAAAGTGGTATAATGAGCTGCGGTTTACATAGAAATTCAGCTGATTAAAAGGCTAATTGGCATTATTTCTCCAGTAGCCTACGTCAAGTTTTGCCACTTGCATGGATGATGGACTTTGGCATTCTGAGCAATGGAGAAACTCTCGTGGTACTATATCACTAGTATCTGAGGACAACAAGCCATGATATCTGTGGTTTAGGTATACTTCCACATGGAAGCCTCGCGCCACCTGCCTGGAAGTCTGCAAATAACAACATAAATGTATATCTAAATGTATCTGATATACAACCCCTGGCAAAAAATATGGAATCACCACACTTAGAGGATGTTCACCCCAGCTATTTTACTTTGTAGCAAATAAACAAATCACAGATATGACACAAAACTCTTTTTGTTTAATAGCTGAACATTCTGGCTTCGTGAAACATACCTCAAACAAATTAAATTAAATTATTTTAATTAATGGCATATTTTTTACCAGATAAAATAGAGGAAAAAATTATGTAGTCACTTCTTCTTCTTCGTTTGGGTAGGATCTTTTTGTCCCACATCCCCAGGCTCGGGGCCGAGGGGCTATCCTTTTACCACCCCGAGCCTGGGGGGGGGGTTCACCCCGGACTATATTTCAGGGCACACCTCCAGTAGCCACGTCACCGTGTCATCATCCAGAACCGACAGACCATGCATCCCATTGGGTGCCCGATAAATCGGGCAGTCCAGGATGACATGGTCTGCGGTTTGTTCCTCCGCGCCACACTCGCAGGCTGCGCAAGAAGCCAAGCCCCATCTGTGCATCGATGAGCGGAAGCGCCCAACGCCGGTCCGGAGGCGGTTAAGCCTCACCCATGCCAGTCTAGGCAGGTCCACCCCAATAGGGGGAAAACCGACGTCTGGGATGAAGTCACGGAGTCTAGAGGTGTTCTCCTCCCACTCCGTGCTCCAGATGTAATCCGCCCACCGTGCCGCACTGATGTTAAGATCACTGCATTGCTGCAGGAATTCCTGTGCGGCAGGCACAAATGGGTGTCTCGACTTAAGGCGCCGGGGAGGCTCAGCAATTACAGCGAGCCTTTCGTGGAGCAGATGGTTTGGCTCCATGGCCCGGCACGCGAGACGTGCTGTGGCTCCCGCGCGGCGAAGCCCAGCGGGCTGGATGCCTGCAAGAATGGGAAGATTGTCCACGGGAGTGGGACGCAGGCATCCTGTCACGATGCGCAAGGCTTCGTTGATGGGCGTATCGATGAGGCGGGTGTGGGCACTGCGACACCATACCGGTAGTCACTCAATGTTGAGGTAAAATTTATGGAATCATCAACAAAAAAAAATCACAATTAATACTTTGTTGCTCCTCCTCAGGCTTTTATGACGGCCTGAATTATTTGAGGCATGGACTTCACTAATGAAAAACAATATTCTCCATCAAGCTGGTTCCAACTTTCTCGAATAGCGGTTGACAGATCAGCTTTGCAGGATGGAGCCTTGTCATGGACCAAATATTTTAATTTCCACCATAAATTTTCAATCGGATTGAGATCCGGACTGTTTGCTGGCCATGTCATTGAGTTGATATGCCTTTCCTGAAGAAAAGCTTTAACACTCTTTGCTCTGTGGCAAGATGCATTATCATCCTGAAAAAAATGACTTCATCATCACCGAACCTATTTTCTATCGATGGAATGAGCAAAGTGTCCAAAATTTCAATGTACACCTGTGCATTGACTGTTGAGATAATGATTGCCATCTCCCCTGGTCCTTTACCTGACACGCAACCCCATATCATAAATTACTGTGGAAATTTGATTGTTTTCTTCAGGCAGTCATCTTTGTTAGCAGTCATGTTTCATTAGAACGGCACCAGACAAAAGTTCCAGCATCATCTCCTTGGCCAATGCAGATTTGTGATTCATCACTGAATATCACTTCCATCCACACTCCATGATTGCTTCTCTTTAACCCACTGTAACCTTGTTTTCTTCTGTTTCGGTGTTAGTGCTGGTTTTTGTTTGGCTTTTCTATATGTAAATCCCATTTCATCCAGCCGATTTCCTACAGTTCTGTCACAAACATTGACTCCTGCCATTTGTTTTTCATTTGTTTTGTTGTGCATTTTCTATTTTCAAGGCATATTGCTTTGAGTTTTCTATCCTGACGCTTTGATGTCTTCCTTGGTCTACCCATATGTTTTCCTTTTATAACCTTCATATTTTGTTTATACTTGCACCAAATTTTAGACACAGCTGACTGGGAACAACCAACATCTTTTGCCACACTCCGTGTTGGATTTCCTTCTAGAAGGAGTTTTATAATCCTTTCCATTGTTTCAATTGACAACTCTCTTGTTGGAGCCATGTTTCCTTTCAATTAGCCAAGTCCAACAGCTCATTAAGGTCTTTAAGCAGTCTCTTCTAACTGCAGACTAATTTGCATTTTTAGACTTGTGCCAGTATTTGTTTTATAAATGCAAATTATAAGGTGATTCCATAATTTTTTCCTCAACATTGAGTGATTCCATAATTGAAGACCCTGGTGCTAAAAGCACTGAAGTCACAAAATGTCTAGTTTGAGAAAATCAAATTTGAATATTTATTGTGTACCAGAATATGATAACCTGTTGTTGTTTAGTGGAGTAAAGAGACTTAGGCACCTTTTCTGTTAACAATATTTATAGGGTGGACTTAGCCAAACAAATACAACATGTTTCTATGCTCAACTTGAATTGTCTAAAAATGTGACTTAAGTACTTTTAGCACCCAGGTCTTCAATTTTTTTCCTCTACTTGATCTGGAAAAAAATATGCCATTAATTAAAATAATTTAATTTAATTTGTTTGAGGTATGTTTCACAAAGCCAGAATGTTCAGCTATTAAACAAAAATAGTTTTGTGTCATATCTGTGATTTGTTTATTTGCTACGAAGTAAAAAAGCTGGGTGAACATCCTCTAAGTGTGGTGATTCCATAATTTTTGCCAGGGGTTGTAGTTTTGTATATTCTAGTAGAATAGCGTTATGATGTCCACAAGGGGGAGACACTGACTGTTCTTAAAAGGTACTTGTTCCCTTCAAACAATTTAGTCTACAAAAACAATTAATGTATGGGCCAAACAAGACAAATCATTACAACATGTACGCTTTTACTGGAACCGCGTTCGTGTTATAACATAGACTCACAAGATGTACAGTCCTGTCAGACGTGATAGCCTACACTACAAACGCGTGGGTACATCAAATATTTCCATCGCTAATATTTATGAATTAATGTATTTATTTACTTGCTTATATACTTATTTAGACGGATAAATAATTTTGCCAGGATCCCTTGAAATAAATGTAACAGTATGTCAACAAAGAGCTCCGGATGCGTAAAGCTACAGTATTCTTTTCAGCCTCATTTGATTTTTAAGAATAAGCATATGCAACGAAACCCCATTCATCCACATAGCCAAATTATCTCAAGTGCTCATTTGTATAGCTTCTCCCTCTCCAACTAGGCTACATACTGTGCAGATTCCTCGAAATTCATTCTCTAAGTATATGGGGAAAGTGAGTCTTGAATTTATCGTGTTAGCCTAATATGAATCTTTGGGTATAGCCTACGGTCAAACCAACACGTCGCAAGCAATTAACGGAACGAAGTTGGGAGTAAAAAAGCGGAGAGCACCACGCGCAATATATTCCATCTGGAAACAAACAAAACAAAAATCATTCAACAGTAGTTATATCAGTCAAGTCCAAAGACCTAGCTAGCCCATTATACACAACAGGAGAGTCTTTCTGACTTCAACGTGGCGCCGCTTTGCCAGACACTTCAAGGTGTCCGAGATCCAACATGAAAAAGTACAAAGATGAATAGCCTATATTCCAACTCTATTATATGTTGAAGGAGCGCTTAACATTCAGTTTATCGCTACATTTATATGAGATTAGTTTAATGATCTTGCATCAATAAAGGTTATTTTCACATTATTAGCTAATAAACTAATGTAATATATATGTGCACGGCCAAGTAATGGTTCTCCAACATTTTCTATTCCCATAAGCTGTTGTTATGCCAATATTCTCCTCTGTTATGGTGAAAAATTAGCTGAAATAGAATTTAAGTGAAAATTAATCTGCGAATAGAAATAAATTATGAATACAATTTTATTATATTATATTATGGTAATAATGATAATGGTATCCTATCATCAATAACCGTTTACGAATTATAGAGGGAGATCGAAATTGTAGGCTATATATTTCCTGTTCTGCGTATAGAAACATTAGGCTATCGGTGATACAAAAAAAACAAAAAAACATTTATTTTTTATTTCTTATTTTATTTCTTTCTTTTTCTATATTAGTTATGTATGTAGGTCGATTTTTTTCATGCACGCTAATGCATGCAGTTTTGCATTATCATGCTTACACAATGTGAAAACGTATATCTGCTATGGTAGTGTCCCTAAAAAATATACATTTTGAAATGGTGCAAGACACATAAACAAAACATTTTCAAGTCAAAATAATAATGTTCAATGGACGATCCTCTAGGAAATAAACCTTCATCTAAACGTCGGAACGAAAATCGACCAGGCTTTTGTAAAAATTATTAATCGAACCTTCTGTAAATTACGATTGACTGGGAGTACATTTTTCAATGTGTAAAGCTCCTTGAGGAAAATGGTTGCATTGAGGGGATCCAGCAGGAACATCCAGAATCTACCAACATTCCCTTCTGAAAAAAGGCTTCTTCTGAAATCATTTTGAGATTTAAACATCAGACACCTTGACTAAGTGTATAGTCTACTTACAGTTAATCAAGTGACATTTCACCTGTGCTCATTAAATTGTTCAAATCTCTCAACGATAGCATCATATCCATAGCTTATATTCTAAGCTAACTTGAGTTAAAATATGGCTAGGAACTCTGGCAAAAGAACCTTTGAAAACGGAATGTCAAGAACTTATACAAAACTAAAGAAATTAGCAATGACAGAGACAGGCATATCCTAGTTTGTCATATGAACCTCATTTGTCTGAACATTTCTTACATTTCTTAGGTTGTGGAGATTAAGTTACCTGCACATCTTTTTCCAACATGGGCATTGTGTAGACTGTGGCCTACAGCATTCTTTCAGGGTATTTCTGTAAAAAAATCCAATAGGCTACTACACCTTGCATATATGAACATTTGTTGTAACTGCGTGTGTAACACTTATTGTCTATGTGGTTTTCCTTTTGTAGAAAGCCAACTAATCCATAGCAATGCTGCCATTTTACAAACTCTACCATGACCAAATTATTTTACTTTCCGATAAGTAGAAAACATTTACATATGTATGCCTGTTCTGTAACAGACTGACTAAAGCCCGTTATACCGTTTTGCTAATGTAAAGGAAATCTTGTTATTAAGATGCAAACCTCGATCCAAATGAAACTGCATTGGGAGAGTCCACTGTTTAAGTCTTGAATTAAGACAAGTGTTTCAAAGGTCCCTCTGAGGTCTGAGGGTGGAGCCAGGCGGTACAGGGAGCCAATCAGCTCTCTGTTCCTCTCTGCTGGCAAGAGGGCTGATATACTTGACATTTTTGACACATATGCTGTTGATTGGGCCAGAAGGATTGCCTCTACCATTAAATCAAAGCAAGATAGAGACGAAACGGTGGGAAACTATTTTATCGATGCTTAAACATCTTTCTTTGAGCGTGTGCTTTGGATGAATGCTAACGGCTGTCGCCCAGCGGGACCACTGGGAGTCTGGGTTGTAGCCTAATAAACGTGCAAAACAAGTAACAGAGAAACATTCCAAAAGCTTCCAATGGCACATAGTGGGAATTATTTTTCTATCCATGACATACTAACCCACGGACGTGATAATCAGGATGCCTTAACGGTCATCAGAGAATGCCCACAGCTATGTGCGCTGGCCCGCTCCGAGCTGCAAACGGATCATCGAGCAAACAAGGGATGCCCCGCTACTACTGTCGCGGATTACATTGAACAACATAACGGAGATACAAGCAGAAAAGTCCTAACTTTTTGTGGTGGAGGAATGCCCAGCCAGTGCGGTGAAGAGGAGACTTTACCCTACAGCAACCTATGCGAAGAAAAGTCGACTGGCGGGGAAGCAGAATATGCGGAATACCATACAGGTTTGCCACATTTCCGCAGTTAGAGGATGTTGACAGTGAGGTTGCATTCAAATTCACTTTACCAAGTGTAGCCTACCGTCGCAGATTCATAAAGCGATCTGAGCACAGGTCACGGCGAACATTTCTTTCATTCGTCGATTTGCTACACCATCCTACAATCTAGCCATCAATTACAATATTTTAACTAAACATTTCTGTAAAATTGTATATGATAAAAATCCCTTATCCTACCCTAAAATGAATCAGTAGCTACACATACGCGTAGGTTTGGGGGAGATATGGGGATATGTCACGCCCAATATTTTCATATGAATTAATTGCTAGTCTAGATAGGCTATGCGTGTGAGACTCGGGGTTTACGCGAGACTAGCTGGTCTAACCGTGTATCTCCTCCAAAGTTGAAATGAAACCTACGCCTATCGGATGTAACCTATGTCTACTGGATTTAAATCCAACTTCTGCTTAGCCATTTATTGTTACACATAAAAAAGAGGACAGTCAAATCAGTCCTTAAATCTGGAACAGAGTGATTTAATCGTGTTATCTGAACATTAATGTGTGGATCAATTAATAATGAAATATAAACTATAATCCGAACCGTCTCGTACTAATCTGTTATTTAATTGCTCGTAGCAGTCCTATGGCATTCGTTTGTTCGTACGGAGTGTATGTTCACAGGCCTTTAAATTCTTGGTCCAACTTTTTTCCACAATTGTTGGAACATGGAACTGCCATATACATTTAATTGACATCAACCACGGTATAACCTAGACCCGTTTTAAAAGTGGTGTTTCGAATGTGTTCTGTTGTTTTGTTGTGAAATAGAAAGCAAGATGTTGATAGGATTATGTGTAATGAGTGGTTTACGAAATAGTGTCCGTATTTGGCTGTGAACTTTAACTTTATAGTGACATAAACAGCACAAGTGTTTACGGATAGGCTATTTATTTATTTATTTATTTATACAATAGGCTAGATATATTTGGTCACGCTGTAGGCCTGAGAGGGTTGTTATTTCAGCCACAGAGAAACAACCCACTAGCAGAAAAATACACAAGCCCCTTTTCTCTAAATTTGCAGCAAACCAGAAGGAGGATGAGCAGGGGAAACTGGAGAGCTGTGGCTCCGGTGACCAACCCAAATCCAGCAAGAAGCGGTCGCGAGCGGCTTTCTCTCACACCCAGGTTTACGAACTGGAAAGGCGTTTTAACTTACAACGGTACCTGTCCGGTCCGGAGCGGGCAGACCTGGCCGAAGCCCTTAAACTCACTGAAACTCAAGTGAAGATATGGTTTCAGAACAGGAGATACAAAACTAAACGACGACAAATGGCAGCTGAATTTGCAGCCAGCGCTACCCCAGTCATGGCAAAGAAAGTAGCTGTTAAGGTACTGGTTAGGGACGACCAAAGACAATACAGAGCGAAGGAGCTGTCTAGCCCACCTGTCATCCCACTGTACCAGGCCTATCAATACTGCCCTTACATATACTGCTTTCAGCCTTGGTTGTCAAACACGGCACTATGCGCAGGATTGCATTAAGTCACCGAACTGTGCAGGCTATGGATAATCAGTAGCCTACGTTAGAATGTTTAAAACGATCATACTCTATATCAAACTTAGAAACAAACTACTGCCTATACTTAAACGTTTTCACTGAATCATACGTGGATGTTTTATATTCGCATATTCCTTTCCATGGGCGAGATAACGCACCGAACTCTTTTCGGGGTAACTTCACTTTCCTGGTTATGTACTTTTTTTATTTTATATAGCAAATCCTGACTTTTCTTCTCCAGCGGTTGAAGGACAAACGGTAGGCTTACAATATGCTAGTAGGCCTATTTACGATGTAGGCTACCATTTCACTGTTGTGAAGATTTGTCATTTTACGCACGCGTTCACTCCAAAAATATTGGCTTTCGATAAATGGTATCATTTGAAAAAGAATGTCCACGAGGTGATAAATACACGATAAACACGAGGTGATTTTACAAAAATGTGGCTGCATAATTTGTTTAAGTGTGTAAAAATGATTTTATAATAAATACCTGCCTTCAAAGGATGTAAGTGATTAATTTACCATGCATGGTTGTAACATGATTACTATAGTTTTGAACTTGGCTACGATTTATGTATTGTGTAAATTATTAAGGCTCGCATATGGATCAGTTTAAAAAACCTTCCATCTCGTTAGTTATCAACTGTTTATAAGTAACGGTGACTGCACAGTAGCCTACATTAACTTGAGTTTTCCACAGTTTTACGTTCAATTTGTGTGCTCTTTCCGCGCATTTCAGATATGTTTTTATTTTCAACGTCTAACCACTGTTTAGCAAACACTTTACTGTAGCCTACTAAAATACCTAGTTGAGCAGGTATTCAAGGTCACCTGAGTAAAATTCGCAGTCGCAGGTACAGGTCAAATTGACCTCAAAAGTACAAACTTTAACTGACACAAAACTATTGTAATAGAAAACATTACACTTTCTGTTACACCTTTTGTGTGTCTCCAAATTGACTATAGCCTGCATAAATCTTAAAAATCTGCGATGAAACATCTCGTTTTAGAGCCTGTGGTAAGTGAAAGTTTGTGAGGTTTCAAACCTGCATGGGAAAATGTCACCAGAATCACCCACAAAAAATCTGATAAAAAATAAAAAAGGTTGCATATTTGCTACCCCACAAATGACCCTATACACAAAACCTTTGTATACAAAGTTGGTGCAGGACCTAGAATTATGTTTATGCTACAATCCCAACAAATCAGGAAAAGTCATATAGTGTCAAGATGAAAAATAAGGTTAATGGCTTTTAAGAGACCAAGTGGTTTTTCAAACACTTAATCGGGTCAAATTCATCCCAAAGATAATATGATATCGGCTACCTTGGTGTAGGCTACACTGCGAAATTAAACCGACCAAGACAATGTCAGCAAGATGAGGCCTATTAAGATTAATTATTATTTTCCCCTCATAGAGATTTCATTAGCCTATTTTTACATCGAGTTTTAATTAACAACCACGATGCATTTTCAGTCTGCCAATGGCAGTTAGCAATCAGTAGGCCTGTTCGAATAGATAGCCTATTAAACAGCTTTTTCCTTCCGAAATAACCCAATTCATAACCCCTTGCACATAACTGTTCTTATACACACATTATTCAATGATTCCCTTGTCACGCTAAACAATTGGCCCATCATTTTTGCTGTATTTGCGCTGACTTTCACGTTCATTTGGAGGGCTTCAACGTTCCTATAACTGTTTTTAACTGGCCCACTTTGTGTAGGCTATGATGAGTGGCGTGGATGGAAGACTAAACTGTGAGGGACAGCTTGACCTTTCCATTTTCTACTACACGAATAGCATTTCCAGTTTGCGATTCTCTAAGCCACTTGGCATTGCATATTTTCTATTGATACGCGACTGAAATCACTGTCGGTAATTTTTTTGTAACGGATTTAGTCAGAATAGTTAAAAACTGTCAGGTCTCGGCTTGAAATAAACGAATTCTTTGGATCAAATATTTCAGAAACGTAGTGTTAAAACACCACCCAGTTCGTATTCTCTGAGGTTCTACTAAAAACATCTTACATTTTAATAGGCTGCTTATCTTGCGCTATTCAGAAACCACGAGAGTCTCCAGAGCTGACTCCGATAAGGCAAAAATACCCTATTGCTTATTACGTCGACACATGTCAAAAATGACAAAAAATTAGGTCATAATAAACTAAATCACACACAAGCCGCACTTCAATCTTCGTTGTCTAACGTTTTATTTTAATCTATGCATAATATGCTTTTTAGTTTCTAAAACAGACACAGTACACCATAATTATTGTGTGCAGGTCCCACCGATATTATAGAGCTTATTGTTTAATGTTGGGTAAGATGGGGTAAGACAACGCCCCCGAAGAACAATGTCGACTTATGTAACGGGGCTTTTAAGATGCCCTCCCGAGGACCAAATTGCTCCAATTGTCATCTGATTTTCACAGACTTTATGATTAATATTTATGTATACACTTGCAACACTAAATAGTCTATAAGCTATGGTGAATAAGAAATCACAGTAAAAAAGACACATTTAAAATTTGTTTAGTCATTAAATTATAAATGTTATGTGAATGTATTTAATAATAACAATAATATTGAATTGAATTATAATGTTGGCCAAAGGTTAAGACAAAATAATATCAACACGAAGATATTTAACGTTAAATTTAAAAATGCTATTTAGTGACACAATAAACAATTTTATCAAACATAATATTGTATATGATCAAATATTACAATATTTTGTTTTCACTTAATATTATATTTATTTACATAAATGTTTATCTTTATGGCTGTATCCACTTGAAACTCCACCTAAATGCTTACCATCTAAATTATTTGTTTTAGGTGAAGATGCTCCCAGGGGCTTTTTGCTCCAAATCTAAGGGTGCTTAGATTTACGTTTTCAACTTTAAAAATGTCCAATCTTGCCTTCAAAACAAATTATTACCCTCCCCACATTTAACAAATAATGGTTTATATGCAGATTATAAATATTACAAATATGGTAAGCCAGATGGCTGTCAAAATACAAAAAAGCAGATACGTTAAATAAATGTATTGAGATTAAATTTTGTACAATCTATCTGTGAGGAAGAAATTAAGAAGGAGTGTCATCCCCCATCTTACCCTGCAGGGCATCTTCCCCCAACTTACCCTACCTATATTACTCATTTAGTTCAAATTGAAAAGCAAATAACATTGACAAAATTAGTATTAATTATTATTATTATTATTATTATTACACCGAATTAAGATGTCTGATGTAAAATGAGTTAAACAGTCATTGAAATTATTGTGCAATGTGAAATCAAAGAAAATAAAAATGTTAAATATACTTAATTTCACTTTTCAGTTTAGAGCCCACTGTTATATTGAGTTTGGTGTAGTAAGATACTAAGGCCTTATTTCCTTAACCAACTGCTTGTAACTGGAACGTTCAGCAACTTAACCAATAACAAGATTAACGTTAATGATATCCACATGCACATAACAATGATACTAATAATGATAATAATAATAATAATAATAATAATAATAATAATAATAATAATAATAATAATAATAATAATAATAATAATAATGTTCCATAACATAAATGAGTTTGTTGATATAATGATATTTTCTCATAAAGATTGTGGTATATATTTTAGGTACTTATTTGTTTATAATCAAAGTATACTCTTGAGCATGTGCATGACTAACACATTGAGAGGAGACTATGGTAGTATTGTACTGAATTTTTCAGCTGCAGTGTACATTAATCCTGACTGAGTTGTGAAGAAACACTGCTCCATCATAAGACATTAAGAAATTACATTTTTATATGCAATTTATCACCAATATGAATCAAGCAAAATCCTTTTTAACATTTTGCTTGTAAGAAAGAAAACACTGGTTATCAGTACAATGATGCTTGTTGAGCTCCAGATCGGACCCTGATCGTGTCAGTGCTGGTTGTGGCCTGGCATCCCATTTATTGACACATGACTGGCCATAGTGTTGCCCAGGTCAACAATGACCCCCCTGGCCTATCCACTGTATTCTCCCTGCACCAGCTGTTAAATAGTCATTTGTCTAAGTTATGCATGAGGGAAAATAAAGAAAACAACATTTAAAACTGTGTTGTATGGTTTTGAATTCTATTAAATCCTTACCATTGAAAATGTGTCACTATTTTGTTATTCATTTAGAGACAGCTTTATTTTAAGTACCACATGACCTGCCAAGACATCTGAAACATGGAACAGAGCATTTCAAACATCTGCTCAATAGCACAGTTAGCCTGCATGAAGGGAACATATTCAGCTTCACCCACATGTGTACAATGCATCACGACTGTCCCCTTCTAAAACGATGTTTCAAGTATATAAATGCAAACCTAAAGCATTTAAATACATTATTTGGCTTATCCTTTATTCACCACTCAAGGCTGTTCTGAGATCTACGGAGCCCTCAAGGCACCCCAGGGCGCAGTAGAAAGGGCTCGGATTCGGACATTCGGATCCAATTTAACACATTCCCTTCCCTTGCTTCCCTCGAGTGAGCTATCTTGTGATGAAATTTTGGAATGGGCAGCAAGCAAACTTCACAGGTGCACTGCAAGGGAGGACTGACGAGAAACAAACAAAAATGAAACTGACCCACCCGTGCTAGAATAAGCATAATCCATGGATGGCACATCAACTTACATTTTTCTGGGTTTCACTGAGTGCTCCCCTACATTACATTTTTATTTTCTCTTATGTTCATGCTGTATCTAATGTGTACTGCAGATAGGGTTGTAAAATTCCGGGAAGATTTCTCTTTTTGAGGAATTTTGAGGTAATTTTGGAAATGTTTAGGTCATTTTGTAAATTTATACTGTTAACAATATTTTTCATAAATCGTAAGTATGTCTTGGTCGTAAGTATGGTGTTTTATCTATTGGGCCTATTTGAGGGGTCACAGCAAATACATTGCACACATTGTTAGGGAGAAAACCATGGGTTTTAAGAAATTCAAACAAACAAATCTAGGCTAGTTATTTATCTCAACCACAGAAATCTTCATCTCAGAAATCCTCCTCAGATTAATTTTGTGTGGTGTCATCTTTGATGGGCTCAAAGAGTTTCAAGATTGACTGAATAGCCACCAGCTTTTCAACTATTTTGTTTGTCAGCCTGCTGCACACTCTGCTGTATGTTCCACCAAACAGGGACCAGTTCCCCTCCGCTGATGTTGGAGGGATCTGGAGAATAATTTAAGCAACAGGGAACATGGCTTCACACTTAGAGTCCCTTCCACCAGGTTGACGCCTTGATGCGTTTGGCTGCCTCCCAGATGGCATCAGCACTCCACAGCCCTTCCTAACTGGAATATTTAGCCAAACTTATAAGAACTTTCCCCTGATATGCTAAGGTGCTGTGCAATGGCAGTGATGGCACCATATGCTGCAGAAACCTGCTCTCCAGAAAGGACCTGGGCCTGTTCAGCACATTTTGTTTGGTTATAAATTTCATCAACTTTTTGTTGTATTAGCTTTGTTTAAGTATGAGATTGTTACAGCATCTGGAGATTTTCCCTGGAAAAGTGCTGAAAAGTACCAGAAATGACAGAAAGTTACCTAGAAAAATCCCTCCCTTTGTGACCCTAACTGCTGATTAAGTTTAATAATTATTATATTGCACCACGTAAAATGTTCAGAGTTAAATAAACTGATATATTATAATCTGACATTTGATATCTTTTACACCCTGTTGTATTAGACTTGAATTAGACTTAATATTCTACTGTGCAATTTTGCTGCCATCTGCAATACCATCAAATTGAGAAATAGATTCATATTGATCTCTATGAGGTTTTGGCTGATTTATGTAGAACTATATACGTGTTTTGTTGAAATACCCAGATGGATTTCACTTGTATTCATTCAATTTTGCAAGCATAATTTATTTTATTTATGATTACCAGTGTCTGATGAAGTGAGAAATTGCAAGCAGTTTGCAAAAGAATATCTCAGGGAACCAGGTCTTTAAAAATAATTAAATATTTTTAGTGGAAATAGTAGTTATAGGCTGGCTGTTGGTTTCATGAGAATGAGTGTGAATGAGTGGTAAGCAGTATGCAGGTTTCCTGATGCATGCAGGAGCCAGTTTTCCAGGTGCCTGCACACAAAATCTAGTCTGTATGCTGCAAGATGGCTATTTGTTATCTGTCTCATTTTCTGCCCAGACTGGAATTAAAGAGTGTGGTTGTATTATCTGATGAAGCGTCTTGCCCCGCCCTGCAGAAATGCAATAAGTTCTCATGCCCTCATGGGTCTTTCAAGTGGCTCAGACAGCAAAGGCACTCACCACTAAACCGGCTGAGTGGGACCTAAATCCTAGACATTGCTGGTTTCAACTTGAACTAACTATAAGTGCTAGTTAGTGTAGGTGTGGGACACAATGGTGGGTCCCATCATACTAGGAGTAGGGCAGGGCTGGCCATGGGTCCCCAGGTTACCATTATATTTTCCCCTCCCTATGACCCACAGGTTGTGGGATGATGTCACCCATCCTCTCATTGGTGCTACCTCTCTCCTGTAGTATTGTGAGGCCGGTATAGTGTAAAATAGTTACTGCCTCTCCTGGGTTGCTGTATGACCTGTAGTGAGGAAAATAGTCACTGGGTTTAATCTGCGACTCTATAGAAGGTAGATAAATGGGGAAAATTATTTTGAGTACAAGTGTCCTCCAGATCAGAATGGAGACATATTCTCCAACTACAGGGCACAAGCACCTCGCTGCACTGAATAGCATAGAATACTGCAAAAGTAGTCTTTTACACTGTGTATCAGAAATTATACAGAAGAAGCTTACTTTTCATGTAACTATACTGAGGTGGCTTTCCCGATTCCGATGTGTCTTCAGAATTCAGGACACATTTCACGATCTCTTTGAGTTATGAGCTTAGAGTATCTATAATGGGTTACGAGCACTTTCGGGAAAGCGTCGTGAACGGTAAGTATATCTTCACGACACATTTCACGACTTACTTTTCGCTACGACATGCTTTGGGAAAGCCACCCCTGATCATTTGGTCACTTAACTCCACCAAAAAAACATCACCTATTCTCACATTCGTACATGCTCTCGTCATTTTATATTTTAAGCCCACTATCAGCCTGCAGTTCTTTGGTCACACTTGTGGCAACTTTTCATCACCTCACCTTTCTGTAAAGGTTGGCAGAAACCCAAAGCCAATTTATCTCTCTTACATCAAGTAAACTACTAAGAGCCATCAGCGGTCTGCGTGGCATAACAAATTATGTTGAAAAGTTAAATTAATTTGTGGTGTTATACCTGGTATACCTGTATGGTAACAAAGGTGATTTATTTGGCAGGTGGTATACCTGGTATACCTGTATGATGGTGACAAAGGTGATTTATTTGGCGGGTGGTATACCTGGTATACCTGTATGGTGACAAAGGTGATTTATTTGGCGGGTGGTATACCTGGTATACCTGTATGGTGACAAAGGTGATTTATTTGGCGGGTGGTATACCTGGTATACCTGTATGGTGACAAAGGTGATTTATTTGGCGGGTGGTATAGCTGGTATACCTGTATGGTGACAAAGGTGATTTATTTGGCGGGTGGTATACCTGGTATACCTGTATGGTGACAAAGGTGATTTATTTGGCGGGTGGTATACCTGGTATACCTGTATGGTGACAAAGGTGATTTATTTGGCGGGTGGTATACCTGGTATACCTGTATGGTGACAAAAGTGATTTATTTGGCGGGTGGTATACCTGGTATACCTGTATGGTGACAAAGGTGATTTATTTGGCAGGTGTTTTTTTTGCAAATACACTGTGGAGAATTAAGCACAATTATTGTGCTAAGCAAAATATATACACAATTGTATGCATAAAGCAGTAATTATTATGAACATTCCAGAAAACATGGGGAGGCTTGGATATTTCAATACAATTCATTCTGCCCTCACAAAAAAGTAAACTTAAGTATATTTTCTGTAAGTATCCCACTAACCTCAACAAAAACCTTTTTAACATACAAAAATGCCAAGTTACTCACACATACAAAGCACTTTCTATAATAAATCAATCAACATCTAGCCCTGCCATTAAAAGTATTGGAATCAAAATGAGGCCACGTTACAACAAACAATATTGGCTATCCTTACCTCACACAAATTCAAGCTCAATAAGAGACTGGATGCATGCACTGCATATTTTCAAACATCAATGTATTAATTAATACTGTATAAGGACGTTTTGTGTGCTCTTCTGTCAACATTTTTTAACTTCTTTGGGTGCTGAACCCAAAATTCTATATAAAAAAGTAAGTAAAAATCCAGCTCTTACTAAAATGTTCAATCCTTGTGTATTTTTCATTTTATTACGCCCTTGTCTACATAGCATGAACACATTTAGGCTACTCTAAGCACCCGCCTACACAGTTTGATTGACAGGTCTTCCCTTCAAAATGAAAATGCAAAGGAGAGATTGCATTCTCAAGGGTTTTTGCGTGACCACGCAGAAATAGTAATGTAAACGGAAGCAATGGCAATGGATTTATGTCACCCTTGTGCAACAAAAACATGAAAATGAAATATTAAATGGAGAATTGAATTAGCATTTCGTTTTTGTAATGGATCATGCGATTACAATAAGAAGCGGCTATTTCAACTGTTTTTTTTTCCATTTAAAAAATATGATTGTGTGGTAGAGAGCGAGAAAAATAAAATGTGAAATGGATTTGCATTTGAATTTTCACATTGTCAGATAAAGTGTGTACATTAACTTGAAAATGAAAACGCAAAGTGGCCTTTTGCATTTTAATTTTAATTATGTCATGTTTTTGCGCATCGAATTCAAACAAAATGCAATTGCCGATTTGCATTTTAATTTTAATTATGGCACGATAATGCGATGCTTCCATATAGGTGGTCGCATTTCAAGAAAATACTGTGACCTAACAGTGCAAACCTCGGAAGCGCCCCATATGATGGGTAGTACAGAGCAGTCACGCACTTCAAATGTGTTAAAAGGATACAGCAATAAGGTGTTGGGTTTACTGAATCTTTTTTTTTTTTTTATATGTATATTCTATAAAACAAAAAACAGGCAAAATATTACATGAATGTTTTATTCAAGTAACAGCAAATAAAAAGGCAAGAAAGCTTTCCTTGCTTTCGAACACCACTCGTCGTGTTTTCTTTCCTAGTTTTGTCGCACCTTTTCAAAGTGAAAGCTCTCCTTGATGTTTGCTAAGAATTAGATGCGGTCGGGCTTGGGCTGATCACTCACGTCACTCAAGTGTTTATATCTTACTCGATTTTGCATTGTGCCAGTGCTCTCGGTGTATTGTTAGCTCAGTGTCTCAAAGTTTACATTGGAAATCTGCTCAAGTGAGACTAAATGGCAATCTCTTCCATTCTTTGCGAAGCATTTCGAGGAATGTCAGTTTGATTTTCGCCATGCGCGCAAGCAGGCGCCTACGTTATCACCATATGTAATATCACTTTACATAGCTGATCAAGGAAAATATCACTTGAGAGCTGATCAAGGAACATATTTCCGATGTCCATATCACAACCTCACTCAAAAACCAACACCAGATCAGCACTAATACTTTTAAACACAAACCTACCACAATCAAAGTGAGAATAGGGCACAGTAAAAGTAAATGGTTATAGATTATTTTAATAATATTGGCTCTTGGGGAAAAATGTGTTTATTCGTTTAGAGATTTCCGTAAACGTTTAGCATGTTTGTTTCGTGATTAGCCTAACGTTTAGAAGTCACTCCTAGTGTGAATAACTTTTTTTCTGTTTTCACAAGTAGACCATTCCTTTTGCCACACACGGTGTCAGTTTAAAACTAACCCAAAAAACTGAACGCGCAGCATTGATTTTTACACCGACGATTTCATCGTAAATGGGGAGGGAAAACCACGGACACTGATACCGGCTACTGTAAAGCTGGCAGGTCATCAGAAACGTCTCTTAATATCTAAAATATCATTCTTTGCATACAAAACCTGTCTGGGCCGATCAAAACCGTGCACGTCCGCTAAAATAATATATTTTTTAGACCCACAAAGGGGACTATTCCTACATTGTGATTCCTAGATTTGTGTGCGTAGACTAGTCTCCAAATATCTTTCATTTTCTCTGGGTCGCTGACTTCTTGATTTAAAATAGTATAAAGAATGTTTTTAAATCAAAATATCTGTTCGGTAATGGTCTTGGGTATTTGATAGTGTGCCATTTTTGGAACAGCCTTGTTAGCTTACAAAGCATTTCTCATTTCTCAAGTAAGAACCCGCAATTAATATCTGTTGGATTGGTCAAAGCTCCTTCATGGTACCTGAACCCAGCTGTGTCTCTTCCCATTGGCTGAGGGCGGGCAGATCTTTCTCTCTGCCAAGCCAGGAAAACAGAAGGGGAATGTTTTTGGGTATATATAAATATTTCCAAAGGTATGTAAACATTCCTTCTGAGTGGGAAGCCCACATTGCCTCTAGCAAGTTCCACGCAACCTATCGTGAATGTCTAAGGTGATTCATGGTATGGTCAAAAGACATCAGTAGGCTATATGCCACATTTCCACATAGAAAGAGTGCTGAAAGTGAATTTGAGTGCCTGCTGGAGAACAAATCTGATGCCATGACAACAACTTTGTTTTGTTTTTGTTACATTCATAGTTAATAACCACTTGGCTGCCGTGAAATATTTTACTGCACTCATAACCTATTAACAGGTTCAAACATCGCAACTGCAGTCTTTACTTTACACACATAGTTTCAGTACACATGTCTAAAATTAATGGTCTTTGAAATGCCTCTGCTGTCATTCAGGAGTAATTGCCTACACATTTCCATATTCCTTTAATGGTAATTAATTTAATGAGTACTTATGCATAACTGCTGCAGATTATCTCCAGAATGTAACAGTCATCACTGAAACGGTCCATCTAGTGCATGTCACATAGTCATTGCTTTGTACAAACCCTGTCAAAATATCCCCAATACTGGGATTTAAATAGGCTAGGACTAGCCTATGTACCATGCAGTACATGTTTCAATTATTTATTTATTTATTCGTTTATTTGTTTATTTATTTTTTGTTCATATATACAGTACTGTGCAAATGTCTTAGGCACCCTAGATTGTTTATGTAGATTTTTTCTTTGATGCTTATTTTTTGTCGTCTGCATTAGTGTGTCAGTAGAAAAGAGCAAATTGTAGATTTCCAAACATTGATTTTCCAAAAACTTAATTGAACTTTCGACTGAGAAAAGAAGAACAAGGAGTTCTGCAACAGATGGTATGGTCTCCACAGAGGCCTGTTCTCAAAATCACAGAGGCTGTCTGGGATTACCTGGACAGACAGAAGCAAGCGAGACAGCCAAAGTCTGCAGAAGAACAGTGGCAAGTTCTCCAAAATGCTTGGAACAATCTACCAGCTGATTTTCTTATAAAACTGAACAACAGTGTACCTAAGAGAGTTGATGCTGTTTTAAAGGGAAAGGGTGGTCACACCAAATATTGATTTGATTCCGTTTTTTATTGTTTACTGTTCTTTATAGTCAATTGTTTGATATTTAGAAACTTTTAATTGAATTATTTTTTAAAGGATTTTCGCCCTTACGGATTTTCTTTACATGTGCCTAAGACTTTTGCACAGTACTGTACATGGTTCATCTATAATATGGATGTAAGTACCATACCCCCAAATGCTGTCAGTCTGCATTGAACCTCATATCCATCATTTCATGAAAAAAATCCAAGGTGCTGAAGTACAGAGCCAGAACAAAAAAATTGTGTCATTGTCCAAATACTTATGGACTGCACTGTATGCATCTAAGAAGAGTGTGCCTTGAAACTCCTCAAACTTGCAAAATAACTAAACGTATTGGAAATGGATATTATGATTAATTTGCTTGTGGAACACTTAACGGTGCTGTATAGTACAGTGCAGTTCCCCTTTGGGTCATTTGTGCTGCGTGTTTTTGCAGTTTGTTAGCTGTAATGCTTCCTATCCCCCACTCTGGATAAGTAATGAGTAAATCTGCACCTGCACCAATGGCTCCATCCGCTGAATGTGGCAGTGTTCATGATCTTAATCATCATCACACTCACACAGTCTCTGCGACAAATTTCAGAAATTATAATAATATGAGGCGTCAGCTGACTGCTTCACACTTACAGTTGATCAAAGCCTCATGTAACTGTCAGTTTCCAAAGACACCGGGAGAAGTGTACTGGGGGAATTCCTACTGTAGGAAATGTGATACCGAACAGTCCAGATGCCCTAGTCTTTCTGTGAAATGAAGTAACTGGCGTGCAGGCGGCGATTGGTGAGTCCCCAGTTCCCAATGGTGCGGGGTCTGGAACGGCATTATTGTCTTCATCCACAGGGACAAGCTAAGACAATTCAGGATTCCTGTCATATCTTGTTTGCCGGGGAATGAGGTGAAACAATTGTAGTAAATG
Source organism: Synaphobranchus kaupii (assembly GCA_029718625.1). Classification (NCBI taxonomy): domain Eukaryota; kingdom Metazoa; phylum Chordata; class Actinopteri; order Anguilliformes; family Synaphobranchidae; genus Synaphobranchus; species Synaphobranchus kaupii. The sequence continues at coordinate 55,146,089 of CM056380.1, read as the reverse complement.
AGTGGCCACAAAGTCTATTTCTCTCGAGGTCTGTTTCCAACAGCACTGTTCCTGGGATATGAGATAATGCATGGTATTTTTAAATAAATCTGGAAGACTACAGTATCTGTGGTTATGCTATCACAAGAATGCAAAAGTTTCTCAAGGACATTTTTCATTTTTCAGTTTGTTCTGACAGCATTTTGGCCAAATATCATATAATGTTACCTTCCTCTGATAGGCCTATATATTGCTGCTATGTTCGCTTTATAAAACCAGCTTTTCTGAAGGGAAATCTGGTGACTTTAAAAAGCAAATGTGATATATTTGTTTCCAAGGAATATATACTCAGGTGCTTTTAAAGAAATTGCCTGCATGGTTGTCAGTGGAAGGCGTACTGTTTAAATAAACACTTGGGTCTTGATCTTGGCAATCTTAGCACATGGTCTAAAACGCATGGTGCAAGTACATTTAGGGCTTATGTTTCACATATATAAGAGTGTTCTCTGCTGGGGCAGAACCCCAGGAAATCCAAAGTTTGCCATGAACTCCTGTTTTACCCTTTCTTGGCTGACAGGTGTGATGGGGACTTGAATGTATTCTTTGGCATGTCGGACTAGGCTTGAGGTAACTGCATGTATGGCTGAATTTAGAGCAGGCTGGGATATGCCTCCAAGATGCTGGAACTACCCACTCGCAAAAAATGTAGTGCAGCCGTTAATTTCACAGCGAAGTGCATATAGGGACAGCAGGTATTGATGTCCAGCTCAGCTGCCAGCAGTAGTGTAGTGGAGGGTATACGCGGGTATACACAGTATACCCACTTCTTTCTTAGTGGGCATAGAGTATATACTCACTTCTTAATCCCCACTGGTGCACATATCAATTAGTAGTCATCAATTTGTTAAATTAGAGTATACTCACTTCTCCAGGCACCAATACACCACCGGCTGCCAGGATAAGATAGAACAAACGCAATTTAAGTCGGCATTCCCCTCCGCTGAGGGACAGGTATGTGGTCCATGACTGACGGACCCTTTCGTGATTATGCATTTTTTTTATATACACAATAAAAATACTTCACATTGTAATCTTGATATGTTTATGTATGTTTGTGTGCGCCCCTGTGTGTAACAGACAGGAGGGTGTTCGCACGTTGTGTACACGCTTATGTAGAAGCATATTACTATCTTAATATTGCGGCATTAAAATAACATTGAAACAACTGCAACATAAATTAGGACCAGGTTTGTGGTGATTTTAGCGCAAACACTTTTATATCTCCACGCTGGCCTGGGAACGCCTTGGGATCCCCCAGCGGTTGAAGATGGATGGATGGATGGACTTTCTGCCGCCTCAAAATAGCAATGCGCCTGACCACATCTCATCTTAAGGCCAACTCGCCCAGAGGGGCGCAAGATCACATGCTATTTAAACAACGTGGGCGCTGGATGATAAAATGACTGCGTAATAAACTGCGTCAGTCTGAAACTAGCAAAGACACTTGCGTTTGGGTTACCGCCGTTTAGCGCCAAGTGTAAGATAGAGCCCTAGAACTTTGTGAAAATATACTTCAAGGTTGTACAATATAATTGCTTTCAAAACCCTTTGCTCTTTGGACACACGACATCAGCTCCTCTCGCCCGCATACGTGAGATTCGATTTATGATACTTCAAGAGCGGCCTTCAGAAAATGGTTATGCAGGGCAGGTGGCATTGCTGGTAGCAGGCATTTTCCCTGTAGCGCAGGTCAATGCCTGTTTTAGGGAGGAACATTTTAGAGTTCTTTCATTGCTTGAGACCAGGCTTGCTATTGGAGGAATACAAGGAGGAAGTATTTCAGATTTGTCTGGTGACCTATCGAATTTCTAACAATGTGCAGGCATGCTCAAATACTATTGGCCTTCTGCTCTCTCGTACCACCAGTGGCTGGACCCAACTTTTTCTCCATTGAGTTTCATTATGAACTGGCTCACTTTTAATGGCAAAATAAAAAATAATTCTGATTCATTCTGCAATCCGAAAATAATTTAAATATAATGTTGGGTATTTAGCTGGCAAAAGAACTGCAAGACTCTCAACGGACAAAGCACACGCAGCATCGTTTAGGAAAAGAAAATGCCTAACAGAGATGTGTAGACTATCGCTATACAGAATCAAATTACTTATCACCCTCCATCCTCCAATGGAGAGGCAAGAAAAATGAACGTAAAAGCCCATGCTGATTAGCAAGCACACACCCCTTCGAGATTATAGCAAAATTAGTCAACTAACTGACACAGCCACCCTGAACGCATACTATACAAAATAATTTTTAAAAACTGTATAAACACAATATTCAAACTTAGGCCTACCTTTGATGGGTTTGAATTGTTGTGCGATGTTTCCTACATGACAAGAGGCAGACAGCGGGGCTTGTTGTTGAATATGGTTATGATGTCATCATTGTCCAAGGAGTCTGCAAGTTCCTGTTCCAAGTAGAGAGAGGTTGTTCAGTCAAATTGTTAACATGGAGGATCATAACGTGTCTTGATCCTATTTGTAGTTGAAAATGACTCATGGCCAGGCCTGTATTAAAGCACGGGGCCCACGCTGTCAGGGGACCCACAAGGTCTGGGGAAGAAATATCAGAGTTATCAAAAAATCCTGCCTGTAACTTATCGATCCTGCGCTCTCTTGTTCCACTTTGCTGCTTGAACCCCTAATAGTTATAATGGCAACATTTCATCTGAAAAAATGTGCTGTGTCATCTTTCAACAGATTTTAATAAAGAATTAATAATAATAAAGATTTTTTAATAAACCTATTGAAACTTAACTTCATGAATTCCATCTATTTGTTGATTTAAACGCACGTTGAATGTGCACGCGCATCCGCAAAGCCAATTTGAGTGCGGACTCAATTTGAGTGCAGATGCCAGGAACATTAGCAAGAGCGCGCTCACATCTCTGCCATCCCGCCTCCATCCTCCATCTTGGGTGCCCATCCTCCATTTATTTTTATTCAAGGTAAGTGTATTTATCAGTATATTATTATCTCAGCAAAAAAAAAATTTCAACATACAAAAATCCCAAGTTACTCATGCATACAAAGCACTGTCTATAAGTCATTAATTCAAACTTGCAAAATATAGGCCTGCCGTTTAAAGTATTGATCAAAATGGGGGCAAATCACAGCAAACAATATTGGCTATCTTAGCTCACACAAATTAAATAAGCCATTTTCCAAAGACATGCTACCCATTTGATAATTTATTTCATGTGACTTGAAGAGTGTGATCATTCAAGCTTTATGTGTCACACCACATAAACAGAGCCAAATCAAGATAATGTCTTTGTCACAAATATTATGGAGGGCACAATAAATAATTTCACATTATGTATTAAACAAATCAAAGATATTTTAAAAATGATTCTAGAACCTGGATATTAAGAGGATAAGATGTCCCATGGATCCATAATACTATAGATACTATAGAAGTAACACTATAGATAATAGACCTATAAAGCATTTGCTCTGTATTGTATGCATTGCGATGAGTGTAATTCAAAACATTTTTCAAGCAGCATAAATTCATACATATTCACAAGTACTCCGAGGATGGTTTTAATGCATATGGTTTGCATTGTTGCAGTGTGGGCGAGCATTTGTGCAGATGCTATCAGAGCCCGTATTAATTACGCATCTCAGAGTAGGGGTGCTGATTTATGATGTTTAGCCTTTTAGTTTATAATGGTTGAGGTTAGCTTGGCTCTAGCAATAGGAAGGGATGGGAGAAGTGGCTGGAGCATTAGCAAGTGTTCACATGTTCATTTTGTGGAAAGCAGGAGTTAGGAAGGAAATAGGCCATGGGTAATACCTTTGTTTAGAGAGCATGACCTTTGCGTCCTCTGCCACGTTATAGGCCCACTCTGTGACTATCAATAATGCTGCACAGAGGGACTCATCTATCTATTTCCGAAACTATTAGCTGATAGCATCACGACACAGAGGAATGTAAACATTTACAGTAACACTTTAGGATATTAAACACCAAGCTCCCAAACCTCCAACCCAATAACCCCACACACCCCTGCCAAATGAATCACATTCACCCTCCATGTCCTTTCAGAACAACACAGTTTGCTGTAAATTTGATTTGAATATAAACACTATGATGTATGAGTCGGGATATTTGGAGCACAAATTAACGCTTTATGCATTATGCTTTATGCATTATATTTGTGGACTTCCAGGCAGGTCATTAATCATTGACTTCATGAATATCCTGTGAAGCTGTAATATTGTAATGAACTGAGGGCCTGAGCATGTGTACACAATACAAGAAACAGAACAGATACTGATATTATGAAAATATACTTTAATACAGTTTCTTATAACAGACAAGCTCACCAAGGGGCAACTAATAAATAATACAAAATAGTATGATTAATGTATATCCTGGAAATGCAGCCACAATTAAGAAGGCTGGTTCTGGTGCAAGTTAATTATTGTACAATTACGGACAGCAGGATTGCACAATCTTAAGTATACACAGCAAAGAGTGACAAAATTACAAACATCAAAATTATATTAACATTATTACACACACGGTGATCTCGTCACACATAAGCCAACACGCAATCATGCTAGACACATAGGTACAACATAGGTCTGAACGGCCCTACTTATGGGCGCTACCACATATACATGTACGGAGAGGGTTGTCCATGTTACCCTGGCATAGGGCTACATTTAGCAAAGCTAATTACAGTAAAATAAAAAAGGAAATCAATACATGTTCACCTACACACCTGAGTGTGTTGGCACTACAACAATTTAACAATTAAACAAGCGTAATTGAGCAACTACAAAGGGTTTATCGCATTGAATCATGGGAAATGCAATTCCCATGATTCAACGTTCTCATGATTCAGATGTAACGGGACAGTTATTTCTTAAATTAGACAGATCAGTTTGGTTCTCTCATGATATACGTTTCAAAAGAACCAAAAACGAAATACTCTGATGGCTAGCTCATGAGCTAAATCCATTAATAATCATATTTCAGCCTATGCACTGATCTGATCAGACCTAGCTAACATTGGCTAGTAATGCAAGTAATACAAGACAATTGGGACACAGTATAGCCTAGATAGCCACCCGTACAGATAAAGGAGAGATGAAGAAGCTAGAGAATTATACATCATACTGCATTAAAATGCAATTACAAAAAAAAAAAGGTTTTCTATGAATGTAATGATGCATCGTGCATGAAGTGCGCAGAGCAAAGTTGTCAGAACCAATGGTCAGCCTCAGCAAACGCATGTTCTCATACTCAACCAATCACATGCACACATGACTAATGGAGCGCCCCTTTTAAAAGCGAGAGTCAGATCTATCCCATACTGCTTTTACCTGTGCCTCTCTTGCTTGCCTCGCTACTGCTTGTTCTAAAAAATGTGCTGCTCACCCTCTACCACCCCAGCTTGCACCTGTCGTTTGGATCTGCTTCTATGTACTGGGGGTTTTGTTGTACATCTCGTGTTTAGTAGGGGAGATGTGTCATGCTCCCTGTTTGATAGGTAGTGCACGCTGGTGCATGCACTAGAAGTACATAGAGCAGATCCATTCAGCACCGAACCTAAATATTATATATTCATTCATATATTCAATATGTGAGTTGTCCTGACAGAACTGTGTATGTACAAATACAATACCGTTAGATTGCCTTTATTGGCTTGCTTTCACCGGTAAAAGAAAAATGGTGGATTTGCTGAATAGATACGAATGGGCTGTGAGACTAGATTGGTTTAGGCTCAGTGGGAAATAATGAGGATCACTATTTCATACAGCACTGAGGGGCATAAAGATTAGTTAGACCGGCCTTAACAAAACAGCTCACTCGGTATTTAAAAACTGGTGTAATTTATCATGGGCAGCCTTACCAAAATGTGGAGTGTCCAGCTCTCTGTGAATAAGGCTTTAGTGTGTCAGTAGACTGGACCTGACAGATTAAGTAGCTAACCTCTGACATCAATATCAGATCTAGTGATTAATGATATACACAGTGAGACACATTGTGTCATTTGCAGCATGCTTACCTGGGGTTTAAAACTCAGGTTTAAACCCCAAAACCACAGAACTGCATTACAACTGGAACTCCGATCCAAATCTGTGAGATAAGGATTAGCTGTCATGCAATACAATTGTAATGCAGTTATGTGGTCTAGGAGTTTAAATCTGAGGTTTAAACTCCAGCTAAGCACCCTGCAATTGACCCATTATGTCCACGTACATTAATACCAACACTGGTAGATTTACCATAATGAAATGAATAGAGCCTTGGAGGAGAGGGTTACAGGTTGGAGCATTGTGTGTAAGCAGCCACAACCACCGGGGTCTCTAAAAAGAAGGTGGCGTGCACTGCTTCTCTTTCTTAGCATGAGAATAATCATGAGTCAGTTGGAAAAGACAGCAGGTTTTCATCAGACTGAGGAGGGTGGCCACTGATGTGTTTCTCTCATAACTAGGGTCATCATTTTTTACAAAGCAGCCTTCTCATCTGCATTTCAGTCATCGCTCAGAATGAGGTCAGTGGTACATTCTTTTGAGTGCAAGTGTAAGACAATTGTTATTACATTACAGCTCTGCAGCATGGAGTGATAAAAAATAGAGGAGACAGCCACATCATCAATCAATCATCAATGGAATTCAATGAGAGATGCTGAATTGCGCATAGCACCCCACACATAGTGTAACTGTAGGCTGCCACGTTACCTGAATTTATTTGAACCAGAATACACTGTCTCAGCCTCCATTCTCCTTCAATTTGATTTAGCTCTTTGTCTGTGTATAATAAATACATCCGGTTCAAATAAATATGGGTGGCCATCAAAGTGAAGAGACTCAACGTCCTCGTAATAGTCTGATGAATAATCAACCATTGCAACAGGTTTTCGATTTGGATTTTCCATGTTAGCTGTTGAGCCACACACCACTGAACACAATAGCCTACATTTTCGTGTGCGCAGAATAGGCAAGTACAGTGTCACTGGGTCAATTCTGCAAGTTCAAAGAGCATGAAACGGAATATAGGTTAAGGGCGTTTTCACACCTGTATTTCGTTTGTTTTGTTCCGAATCAGGGATTAATTCGATGCAATTTTGCACTTGCCCCTGGGTTCGGTTTGTGTACTTCACAGGGCAACATACAAAACTTGTAAACAAACGCCACACGCCAGCAAATCGTTCCCTCATTGGTAAGAATTTGTAAGTACAGTAATGTAGCTAACGTTACAAGACTATTTCTATTTAAAAAGTTGGTAAATCTTGTGTGTGCTCACCAGCAACTGAGAAATGTGATTGTGATCGTCTGCCCAAATCTCAATGAGACATTGTAGCCTACCTCCTCGCTGTTCCACGTTAAACCTGGGGTAGATTCCAATCGCTTCTTCTCCTCGGTCCTCGCATGACCCGGAAATCGATCGAGGTTCGCCATCTTTAAGGACATTCCAAACCACTAAATGCTCATTGGAGGAGCGAGGAGTGGGGGACGAGGAGGCTCCCGGAGGGTGCTTAAGTGAGGAAACACAAGTGTAGCCTTTGCGGAAGCCTTTTCTCGGAACGCGTGTCGTGTATAAATTATCCACCACTCTTCACATCTGTCATGTCGCAGGCACACCCACACAAATGCAATTTTACCGTTCCTTTCCATTTATTATAAAGCGCTAATGCATATACCGTTTATTCATGAAAGAATAAGCTAAAAATCATTATAGTTAAATGAGTAAAAATAAGCGATTGGAATGAACCCCACGACTCGACATAATAGCAACTTTGGCTAGCGTCTTTGCTACTGTGTTAGCTACAGCTGCCTGATCAAACTTTGCTGCTCATAATTCAATGGAATAGTGTCTCATCATGCATAGCGTATGAGGAGGATCAATATTAAATAAATAATCATTAAAAAAAGAACCTGGTCACAAATTGTGCACATAGATCTCAGATGTGTAGACTGGCCCTGTCCCAGTAATTTTCTGCATTTTCTTAAACTGTTCAGTCCAGGTGTTAATCCAGTAAAACTGAACAGGACTCTGCAGCCTGGCTCAGTCTGTGGCCTGGTTCCATTGATGCAAGAGTGTCTTCGAATTGAACTTTTCAAGATCAGTGTATGAATGGTCTGCAATGAAGCCACACCATCTCCAGACAAAAACATAAATTCAGAGAGACTGACTGCCCTTCAATGTATAATCAACAGGTGTAAACTTAGCCTTAACAGTGCTGTGACTGCAGCTCTGCTGGTTGGCTGCAGAGTGAAGAGCTGTATGCATCTGGAGGCATGCGCCCTCCAGAGTTGATAGAGGGCATTGCAGGGAGGGCTGGGATTAAATAATAGCCCATGCCAAACGCAAACTATGGTAATCACCATGCCATGAGCCAAGGGGTGAATCACTGCTATGGTAATCACCATGCCATGAGCCAAGGGGTGAATCACTGCAATGAGGAACTTGGTAGTGTATTTTTCCAGCATGTCAGGAGTTGTCATGCCATGGCTACGAAAAGAATGGAAGATTGTTTGACCTTGTCTCTAACAACTCACGTTGAATAAAACCTCTAAATTAGACTTCACTGTCCTGAAGGTACTGCAAAATCTTTTGTTTTATGATCAATCACTTCTTCACTCTTATGCAAAGCAACTTACAAAAGTTAGTTGTTGATCATAATGTGATTCTGAATGGATTTATTTACATTTTGGATAATTTTACATTGTTTCACAATGTTTGTGTTGCAGAGGTTGAACATGCACTGATTTGGATCTTAGACATGGTATTTCTGCTAAAAAATTATTCTTTCCAAAATGCAACATGCAGATGGCTGCTGTAATTGATATCTCCTTGTGTGGTTATTTCATACTTGATTTTGGCCTTCATGTTTAACCCTTTCATGAAAATGGTGTTAAATGTGTTAAATTAACTCTAGCAGGGTTAAATAAATTCTAACATGGGGACAATTACTCCATTACAGTTAAAATGACTATATCAGAGTTGATTTTACACTTAAAATTTAGCTGTGATAGAAGTCTGAAACTACTCACTGAGCACAATCATGTCCATTCGTCGTATGTGGAATGTCACAGTGTTGTCTTTTTGACACCATTGATCATGCCATCTTAATTGACAGACTTAGGAAATGGGTTGGTTTGGCTGGGAAGTCTTTAGATTGGTTCTTACCTCTTACCTGACAGGCAGAGAGTTTACTATGTCTATTGGTGACCATGTCTCTTCATCCGCTCCTCTATTGTTTGGGGTTCACCAGGGGTCTATTATGGGGCCTATTCTTCTTACCCCTTATAGCCCAGTACCAGTCAAAACACACACCTACTCATAGAAGGAGTTTCTTTATTTTTTTTACTATTTTATTTTTTACAGTTTAGAATAATAGTAAAAACATAAAAACTATGAAATAACATGAATGTAATTATGCAGTGACCAAAAAAGTGTTAAACAAATCAAAATGTATGTTATATTTTAAATTCTTCAAATTAGCCACCCTTTGCCTTGATACCAGCTTTGCACTCTTGGCATTCTCTCAACCAACTTTATGAGGTAGCCACCTGGGATTCTTTTCCAACAGTCTTAAAGGAATTTGCACATATGCTGAGCATCACTCTCCGAACTCATCCCGAACCATCTCTATTGGGTTTAGGTTTAGGTTGGGTGTTAGATTAGGTCATCTGATGCAGCACTCCATCACTCTCCTTCTTTGTCCAATAGCTCTTACACAGCCTGGCAGTGTGTTTAGGGTCATTGTCCTGTTGAAAATCAAATAATGAGTGATGCATTTCAAAAACAATTTTTTTAATTATTGTTTTGGAAAGAAATTCATACATAGGCATCAACGTCACTATTTATATTTGTTACTATTAAGAAAATCAGATTCAAGCATTTAAGCATAAGCCTTTAGATCAAAATGTCTCTAAGATAATGAGAAAGATACATTCAATCAACTGTGTCCAAACTTTTGACTGTACTGCCAGATAATCCATGGTTGTAATTGTATCTCTCGCCACTGTTAAGCGGATGACACACAGCTGTATTTTTCCATCAAACCAAGTGACTTTAGTAACATAGCCATCCTACATGACTGCCTGACCGCCATAAAAATTTGGATGCCTTATAACTTTCTCCAGCTTAACTCAGATAAAACAGAAGTGCTGATCATTGGCCTCAATCATATTGCTAAAAATACTCATCACTGTCTTGGTCCACTGGCTTCTAACATTAAGACTGACTCTTAGAATCTGGGTGTTTTCCTTGATCCACACATGAAATTTGATCTACATCTTTAAAAAAAACTAGTTCAGTCCTGTTTCTTTCAATTGAGAAACATTGGCAAAATGAAATGACTATTGTGAGAACAGGATATGGAGCGTATCATTCATGCTTTTATTACATCACAACACACACCTGGGGCCACATGTATAAGCAGTGCTGAGCAGAACAATTCCCTCAGAAAGCCGCGTAAGTGAGTTTCCACGCAGAAATTCAGATGTGTAATACAACATGTGCTGTGAGAATCTGCGTACCTCTGCACACGATGGACACCATACGTACGCAATGTTTAGAGTCCATGTGATATGGCGACACCGTGACAGAAAGGCAGAGGTAGAAAATGCAAAACCTTTTTTTAAGCAGATTTCCGACTTTCACCCTGAGCGTTCTTTTACGTGTTCTTTTACTCAGAGTTTTATACATGTGGCCCCTGGACCATTGTAAAGCGTTGTTTTCCTGTCTCAGCCAACAGGCCATGGCACGGCTGCAACTGGTTCAGAAAGTGGCCGCGAGACTCTTGACCAAGACCAGGTGCAGGTCCCACATTACACCAATTTTGGCCTCCCTGCACTGGCTGCCGGTGACCTATAGGATAGATTTAAAGATTTTCTGGCCCCCACCCTCTGGAACCACTGTCCTTTAACCATTAGATCAACTGCATCTGATGAATGTTTTAAACGGCTCTTAAAGACCCATTGTTTTAGGTTTGCTTTTTTATTTTCAATTTTTCTTATTCATTGCTGCTTTGTTCTTTTTCATTTTCTTTTGTCTGAAGTTATTTGTTAGGTGCGTGTGTTTGTATGTGTATGTACATTAGGTGTGTGTGTGTGTGTGTGTGTGTGTGTGTGTGTGTGTGTTTGTATGTGTATGTATGTTATGTGTTTATTCATGCATTCATTATGTGAAGCACTTTATAACTCCGTGCTTTGAAAAGTGCTATATAAATAAAATGTTACTTACTTACTAATGTGGATGTCCACTGCACGTTGACAGTTGAGCCAAGAATGCGAATCCGTTGCGACTTAATCAGCTTGTCCGCGCGATGTTGCATGCTCAGTGGGTTGGAACAGTGTGGTGGAGTGTGGAATGATGACTATAGTGGGGTCACTATAAGCACAGTTGGAGACATTTAAGAAGATTCCTAGAGGTGAGGCAACACTTGGACCAGGTAAATCATATCTCGGAGAATTAAGATTTTCTGGAGAAAGTGCTCTTGTCATTACAGTGGGAAGCATGTAACAAGGCTGGGTAGTGTATGGTGGGGGGTGGGTTGGGCTGCAGATATTTCTTCATCACCAAGAATACAAGATGCTCAGAGGGCCCCCAGGGGAAAGGGCTGGGGAATGATGGAGTACAGCTGGCTTATCTGTGGGCTTGGCTGTGCTATGAGCCTACAGATGCTCAAGATCTTTGTATGTGTGGTTGTGAGAAACTGGATACTTCCCACTACTTATCTAATACCAGATAATCATGCAAAGTTAGCTATGAAAATGCAGCTTCAAGTAAAACCCAGCCGTTAATAGTTTTCGACACTGTAGGGTTTGTGCTAACAAAATGGATATATGAACACACACATACCCACCACTGCCACTGTGTATGTGTGTGTGTGTGTGTGTGTGTGTGTGTGCATGACTATGTCTGAGTATGTGTGTGTGTGTGTGTGTGTGTGTATTGTCTGTGTTGCTCAGTGTATGTATGTTTGCGCATGACTGTATAACTGAGCATGTGTATGTGGGTGTGTGTGTGTGTGGATGAGCATATGTGTGTGACTATGGTTGTGTGTGTTACTCCACTCTAACATCTCAGGCTGTGCACTGTCAAGTGATGTAGCACTGGGAGAGCCAGTCATTGACAATGCAACAGCCACATTCAAAAATAGGAAGAAAGACACAGAACTCCCCCCCATCTGGACTGCACACAGCTAATGGTTAATCCTGCCAATGATCCGACAGAAACCAGAATCCTGGGGGGGGGGGGGGGGGGGGGGGCTGGTTTTAGGTGTTCAAGACTCTCTCTTTCCCAACCCCAAACTTTCCCTTCTTCTTTCTCTTCTGTTGTGATGAATTCCTGAAGAATGTAAACAAGGCCACAGGATCACCCTGACAAACGCTTCGCCAAACCTCTCCCTCCCCCTTCTTTTGGGTCAGTCTCTTTCAGGAGGTGTTGAAAGGACAAGTAGGGTCCAGACACTTCAGCTGCACAGCACAGGTGCAGCTCAGGGGCAGTGGAGGCAACAGCTTCCCCCTACTTTGAACCTGAGCCTCAAAGCATCACTGGTTTCCCGTCACTCAGGAATACCTGAGCCTGCCAGCACTGGTCAACTTAACACAAGCACTACAAAGACTTCAGCTTGCAGCACAAGAGAGAGAGAAAGAGAGAGAGAGAGAGAGAAAGAGAGAGAGAGAGAGAGAGAGAGAGAGAGAGAGAGAGAGAGAGAGAGAGAGAGAGAGAGAGGAGGATTTGACATTTCCAAGAGGCGTTGGGTTTTCCTGCAGCAGTACTGGGTTTCAGTTTCATTCAATATGATTAAATGTTCCTGGTGAAAAAATAAATATATTAAAAAAACAACTATTTTACTGAGGAAAATTTTGCCAATGTTAATTCAATAAAAAAATTTTTTTTTTTAAATGTACACACATATGCTGACAATCCTGAAATAATTAAATGTGGAAAGACATAATCGATAATTGAATAAGTAAATGGAAATACAACATGGAAATACATAATTAAATGAGGATATAATTGAATTTGGAAACAAATTTTGCATTTAATTATTTATGTTGACATTTCACTTTTTATTTATGTATTTGTTTAGTAATTTGTTTATTTATTTATTTAATTAATTAATATTGGCACAAATTTTCCCCAGGACAATTTCAAAATGGAGAAAACACAAAACTATATGACAATATTTGGATGCAGGTATGCCACCCGCCAAGTTACAGCTTGGTGGGGCATGCCCCATACATATACAGCACTGAGAGTTTGGCACTTTTGAGGATTTCCAGAAATAACCACAATGACCACAGACTCTCAGCTCTTAAGAACATTAACTTATGTACCTTCTGAACTCATTTAAACACACAAAATTCAATTACAACTTCCACACAATAAATCCCCAAACTTGGATTTTTTGTATTTTTCTCCTTCTTGGAGAAGGAACAAATGTTCCAGTCCTACAATCAACAAGAGAAGAGAATGTGGTCATTCAAACGTTGTGTGTCACGTGAAAGTGTCAAATGCCAATCATTTATAGTAGAAATAATGTGCAATTCAGTTGGTACACTTAAAAATGTTTATTAAAATAAAATGACTACAGTAGGCTATATGTCTGAACAATTGTCTGCATCCAGTGTTTTGGGTGTATGAAAAGCACATAATGACTAAAATGCATTATCTTTATTATTGTTATTATTATTGACATGATTTGGTTCTGAAAATTGTGTTCACAAATAAGATTCTTTATTCGTTTACATTTTAAAATAAATTATTACATTTTTTGTATTTGACTAAACTTTATCTGACCCACAAAAATACAGTACATTAATGGGGCAAACATACTGTAGCCTATGTCTAGATTGGATTGTAAGATTCAATATGTATTTAATAAAACATTTTCCTATTGAACTCCCTTCAAGTTATCCATCCATATCTACTGCATATCTGGCAGCAGAGTGATGGTTTAATGCTTGTTTGATACGTCAGACTTAGAGCCATTTAGCCAACCATGTGTTTCATACTGTTCCAGTGTAATCAGTGTAATTTACAGCTAAATCTAGTCCCACCCCCCCAATTCCCATAGAGATCCATTCAAATGCAGAGACGTTATAGTACCAGAAAATGAGATATCAAGAGTCTTTTGATATTGTTGGGTCACAGACATCAGGAAGTCATGGCATGCAAAGGATATGCGACCAAATATTAAAAATGATTACTTTATTCTACATTATGTTAAACTGTCCAATATGTTTTGATTCCTGAAAATGGGGGGGACTATGTACAAAAGGTTCTATAATTTCTAAATGATATGGATAAAAATGCCCTCAAATTAAAGCTGACAGTCTGCACTTCAACCTCATTCTCATTGTATCCTTTGAAACTCAAAGTGCTAGCGTACAGAACCAAAATAACAAAAAATGTGTCACTGTCCAATGAATTATGGTGCTCACTGTATATACTGACAGTAAATACACAGCCCCCATTGAAAAACGCTGAAAGTTCCACCACTCTAGTTTACAGTGAACCTGTGAGAGTCAATGATGATCAAGCAAAACTTTACATTATCTGGTTCACAAACCTCCTGTCAGCATGGGTACAATATATGAAACTGATATGTATTATTGCTCAAGTCCCAAGAGGCAATTTGAAACAGTGTGCATTGGTGTCCAAAAATCTATCCAAAACGGATAATTCACAGTAATTCAGGAGATACTCAAAGTTTTGAACTGGAACAATGAATATGAGATTAACTTCAAATGCAGAATGTCAACTTTAATTTGAGGGTATTTACATCCATATCGAGTGAACCGTGTATGAATTACAGCCCAAAACAACAAACATTGTGTCACTATCCAAATACTTATGGACTGCAAGGTATATATCTTATACCCATAATAAATAAAAACGATTAAAAGGATTATCAAAAGAGGTAAAGCTTGGTACATTTTCGGGTAAATTATAATGGAATCAAAAGTTAAGATATGGTTGAAATTGAACTCATGAAATAATGACCTCAAAAAATGTTCTTTGAACTTTCACTTTAGCACCTGTTTTGAACCAGGCTCCAACATTGAATCAATCGATGGCTTTTCCATTGAAGACCTGGGTGCTAAAAGTACTGAAGTCACATTTTTAAACAATTCAAGTTGAGCACAGAAACATGTTGTATCTGTTAATAAATATTGTTAACAGAAAAGGTGCCTAAATCTCTTTTCTCCACTATGGAGATAACAGGTTATCGTATTCTGGTACACAAGAAGTATTCGGATTTGATTTTCTCAAAATAGACATTTTGTGACTTCAGTACTTTTAGCACCAGGGTCTTCAATTCATAGTAAGTATAAAAATGCTCACTTTTGCTATAGAGGGGGAGGTGGGTTAACAGTTTTATCGTACATGGAAAATGTTTCCATTTGATGATCACCGTGTAGCATTAGTGATAGTAACAGAGAGAGGATCTATAATAAGGAGCTTGTAAAGGCATACTTGTCCATGCTATGTTCAGGTTCATGCCCTGTTTGGTTGACTGGTCAGTCTGTAACTCTGAGTTTTGTATCACTTCTGTAATTATAGGCTGTCTTGCAGAGTCGCTGGTCACAGCCAGTACTGTCATGGTTAGCAATTTCACGGTCACCACCGCCACTGTTAGCACTGTCACAGGTACATTACATTACATTACATTACAATCATTTGGCAGACGCTTTTATCCAAAGCTATGTACAATAAGTGCATATTGAAGGTCATTGACGCGACTACAAAGCAAATCCGACAAAGCACAACTTTCTCACAGCGTAGGAGCTATCCCTAGTAATGAACATGAGTAGTACACACAGTCAGCTATACATTCTGAACTATAAAATAACCAAAAACACAAGTTAAATGGAAAACAAGCAAAAAAACAAACAGGAAGCGAGTACTATAGAATGGCCCTATATAGGTATTTTAGTCGAGGTGGAGTCTGAAAAAGTGCGTTTTCAGACCACGACAAAAAACAGACAGGGTTTCAGCTGAGCACAGCAGAGTGGGGAGTTCGTTCCACCACTGGGGAGCTAGGGTGGAAAAGCCCCGCAGTCGGGACGAGCGGGAGCCGTTAACACAGGGGGGAAGTGCAAGTCGCCCTGCAGCAGCAGAGCGAAGTGATCGAGCAGGAGCGTAGTGCTGGATTAAGTCCTGTAGGTAGGAGGGGCCTGACCTTTTGGCTGCAGTGTAGGCCAGGGTCAGAACTTTGAACCTGATCCTGGCCACGACCGGGAGCCAGTGAAGTGACCTCAGCAGGGGGGTGACGTGTGAGAACTGGTAGCTTACCAAACCGTGGGCGGCGTCACTACACTGAGATCCACTGATGATGGTCAAGTAATTCAGAAAAAAAAAAACATTTTGAACTGTCCAAAAAATTTTTTGAATCCCTTGCTATTATATGTCCCAAATTATTTGACCAAACACACCCAAGTACCTACCAATGAGCATTTCAAAATCTCACCCGTGCCAAGAAGGCACTGACAGAAAGTTCCAGTTCAAGATCAAACACTTTGCTGCGGGTCTTCTCCCCCTGATTGGCTAGCTTTCAGCAAGGGGGCCTTGACCTGAGTGGTGGCTATGCGCTTTACCTGACTGCAGTGTCACTCCTCAGGGAGACACAGACTCAGCTTTCCAGTCAGAGCAAGGCCAGGACTCTGTTTCTGAGCGGGGGAGTGGAACTGCCGCCAAACAGCTCCCAACGGCAGCCCTAAGAGGTTCTAAGTAAAGGCTCTATCACCATGCTGATAGGAAGTCCCTCCATATCTCCCTTTCTCAATGTGCTGCTTGTCTACCCTTATCAGCGGCAATTAAAACATTTACATTCCTTTTACAAGGCTTGGAAGAGTGGGAGACGCTCTGCTGAGATGTACACTGAGGAAAAGTATCAGGTTGGAGGATATCAGTCTCTATGCAGCGCCTTCTATGGCAAGGACAGAGCAGAAATATTTTCATGGATCTGCCAAGAAAACGAGCCGTTCCCACACTCCACAACCCGCTGCACATTCAGGATGGGAAAAAATGACATTTTTATTCCAGTTGAAGAAAGTCCTCCAGTTAATACAGGCCTCTCTGGCACTTAGAGCTAAGTGGTCTTTTTAGAATCTGTTGGGGCACTGGCCAGATCTGGCAATGGATTTCTTGATCCAGTTATTTTCCAGAAAGGCAAAAAAAAAAAACACCAACAGTTGTAAGACATCAGTGCAAGAAATAAATATTAAATAAATAGGTCCACCTGAGATATTATAATAATGCCCGCAAGGCATATGTGGGCATTGCCTGTGCAAAATATACAGTAACATCAGTCATAAGAAGGATTAATAATGATTAGAAAGCTAAGAGTAAGTGGGGGATAAGAGAAAAGACCAATCAATGAAAAAGGAACAAAAGGCAGATATCATTAATACAAACCACTGATCTTACATAATATCTCATCTGATTAGTTCAATAGGCAACCTTTCACAAGCCTGAAGAAAACAAAGTACCACCTAATACAGGCCATAGTCAGAGGCTGTGAAGTATTATTCACATTAGCTCTGGACTTAATTTCCCATGAGACCCTCTGCTGTACTGACATCTAACCATCACACTGTGATGTCACAGCAGTATCGTACACAAGTCATCCCGAATCATATCGCCTCATGAAAACCTCCAGCCTTTTGGCACTGTGAAACACCAGAACAAATGCACTGTCTGTACAAAATTTTTCTGTTGTAAATTTAAAAAAAATTAATTTTGAGAACTTGAATATGAGTTTTACACCATCTTACTTATTTTCCTGATTAGCAAGAACCAGTTCATCTGCACCTTAGTACGATTACACTCTCCAAAGTTCAATCTCTTGAAAATCTGATGATCATGAAATCTCTCTTGACTTTGTGTTCATTTATTACTTTTTGTTCTGGTCACCTGAATTCACATGACAATACTCTGCCTTATGAGTAGGGTCACTTTTTTTCTAAAACACCCATGGGGATACCTTACATTACAATCAATAACTTACATTACAATCAATATTCTCAGGTGGTCCACACAGGCACTGGATTAGCACAATCATCTGACTAGTCATAAATTAAGTGATTAACACTGTGAAAGATGCAGTTTCTGACACTGCTTAGCTTAACCTGCAGTGGAGACCATATTCCATTTGTCAGGATATTATGTGTCCATTGTATTTACCTAGATCATTACCACTAAAAGTATTAGTTGTATTTGTTGTTCTGAGTGATATAACAAATAAATCTTGAACTTGCTTTTTATGCCCATTGCCTTTGGCTTTTCTAGTCTGATACTTACTGCTATAGAGCTTGTTCCTTCTCCTGAAGCAGGTTGGCTGTCATTTCCAGCTTCTTTTCAAGGGTTTCTCTATCAGCTTCAGAGATCTTTTTTTCCTGCTCCAAGTTCGCTTTAAGTTTGTCGTTTTCCTCTACCATTCTCACGATCTGTGCTATGTAGGCCTTACAAGATTCCTTTTTGAAAAATTTAATTGTGTATGAAGTTTTCATTTGGTACAAACATGACAATTCTAGCTATGAATTATATGCACAAATAATTTAGAATGTATTTATGATTTCCAAGACTTAGGTATACCCAACAGTGTTACAAAATGGACAAACTTCCCATTACAGCATCTTACCTTCAGCTCCTCGTTCTCCATCTTGTTGGAGGCAACCGTTGTTTTGTACCCCTTAAGCTACTGTCTGAGGACTTTGATCTAAAATCAAATTTGGCACATTTGGGTTAAAAGTGATCTCAAGACCTACCCAGAAAGAAAAAGGGGGTTCTGAAACTAATGTGTTTCTGCAGATTTTTTTATTTCAGTTATTACTGCATTTGTCTCTGTCTGCATTCTTGATGATGTTACCCTAAACAAAATCAAAACCAAAATCATAAATGAACAGGAAGCTGGCATGCACGTAATAAGCCATGTAAGATATAAACAAATCAATTATCAATAAAAATAAACTTACATTGGTCTATCCTGCGTTTAACCTGGAGAAAACATTGAGCACGTAGGAGAGAAAAACATATTCTACTCAAAAAGTCTTATTGGTTACAACTTACTACATAAAAGGCAGTGATGAAAAACAGCTGAAGTTTTTTTAGCATATAATCAGAGGGAAGGCCTCTGTGCTGTTTCTAACCAACTGTCTTCTTTCCTTACCCAGAACAACCTGCTAGACCCCCACCAGTCCGGCTTCAAACCTGGCCACTCAACGGAGACCGCACTCCTCTCCGTCAGCGAGATGCTTCACGCAGCTCGGGCAGTCTCCCTCTCCTCTGTGCTAATACTCCTAGACCTCGGATCGGCAGCTCGGCCCTGGCCTGGATTGAGTCCTACCTCTCGGAGCGCTCCTCCCAGGTTGCCTGGGCTGGTAAAGTATCGGCACCCCGTCCCCTTACCACAGGAGTCCCCCAGGGCTCAGTCCTTGGTCCCCTCCTTTTCTCCACCTATACCAAATCCCTTGGCCCTGTTATCACTGCTCATGGTCTTTCTTACCACTGCTATGCTGAAGATACTCAACTCTTTCTCTCCTTCTCACCCTCTGACACTCAGGTGTCAGCCCACATCTCTGCTTGCCTGAGAGACATCCAGAGCTGGATGGACAACCACCATCTCAAGCTCAATCCAGGCAAGACTGAGCTTATCTACATTCCTGCTCTAACCTCTCCCCCTCTCAATCTCTCCATTTCCCCAGGGGACACTCCACTGACCCCAACGCCCTGTGCCAGGAACCTCGGAGTGGTGATGGACAACAGGCTGTCCCTCTCCGAGAACATCGCAGTGGTAACCCGGGCGTGCAGGTTCTTCCTGTACAACATCAGGAGAATCCGTCCCTTCCTCACCACCCACTCAACCCAGCTCCTGGTCCACGCAATGGTGCTGTCCCGCCTGGACTACTGCAACTCTCTCCTGGCTGGCCTGCCAGCATCGGCCATTAGACCCCTTCATCTTATCCAGAACGCAGCAGCGCGCCTGGTCTTCAACCTCCCCCGACACTCCCATGTCACCCCCCTGCTCATTGACCTCCACTGGCTACCTGTGTTGGCTCGCATCAAATTCATAACATTGGTGCTCGCCTTCCAGGCAGTCCGAGGATCTGCCCCTCCATACCTCCAAAAGCTCATCAGACCCTACACACCTGCCAGATCCCTGCGTTCCGCCTCCTCAGGACGACTGGTACCCCCCCCCCCCCACTTCATACTAGCACCCGGTCTCGACGTCTGTCTGTCCTGGCCCCACGGTGGTGGAATGAGCTCCCCGTGGAGGTCAGAACAACAGAAAGTCTGACCGCCTTCAAGCGCAGATTGAAGACTCACCTCTTCAAGCTGCACCTCTCTCCACCCCTCCCTACCTCCTTGTGACCTCCCTTGATTGTGTTTTATGAATCCTTGTTTAAGTGGTTCAAGCTTCTAGTTAACACTTGTAAGGTTACTTATTGGCTTACTGTTGTACACGCCAATCATCAATATTGTGTGGTTACCCACCCCCCCCCCCCCCCCCCCCCCAAAAAAATTAAAATAATAATAATCATACTGACTACGCCTGGTACTTGAATTCGTATTTACCTTTTAGGGTCGTTTTAACGCACTTGTTCCTAGTTCAAATATGCACTATGTACGTCGCTCTGGATAAGAGCGTCTGCCAAATGACTATAATGTAATGTAATGTAATGTAATGGGACAGTATTTACAGACAGTATAAAAATTGGGCATTGAGCACTGTCCTCCAGAGAATGAACAGGCAAGCTATGTTCAGAAGATCTATGCTTGGACTTGGTCTCCATCTCTTGGGCAAATAGTCAATGAGCTGAACAAGATACAACAAGAAACAATCCGGGTTAAAGCACTGGGGTTTTCTGGGGTTTTGAGTGAGGCTGAACACATGTCCATCTAAAGCATGGGAGACCCCAGCCCTGAAGGGACCACATCTGCTGGTTTTCAGTTTTGATTGATTGAAGTTTTTGATTGGCTAAATAATACACACACTGTCCTCAAAGCCTTCATTGGCTGCTGATTGAAAGCAAACCATAAATAACTGCAGACACTGACTGCGGGACTGGGGTTTGTCACCCCTGAGCGTCAGAGAATTTAGAAAGCCTCTCAACAGGGAACACCATTGTCCCTTTTAGTTAAAAACAGATACACTGATTCAGCAAGTTTTATCAGGCTAGACAAGCCTTTCTACCTGAAAACTGTAAAGACCCTCAAATGGTAAATGGTAAATTGTTTTTTGCCAGCACACTTTCATGAATTACTTTTGGTAATCCTTTTGATTCCAGATAAAATACAACCAAAATCACAGCTGAGAAAAACTACTGACTCTTGGGAGAAAACTGCAGAGCAGGATATCTCGAATTTGTAGACATCAGAATGATAATTTCTAATTACAATGCTAATTATAGCAATGATTATATTTAAAACTGCATTCCTAATTCTGCTTCAATTCTGCTGTTAATGTTCAATGATTGTTTATTGTTTATAGGTCAAAATAGCAAGTTTCCTTCTACCCTTAAACTTTTGAATTTCAATTGCATTCAGTCCGGGTTAAACTCCCAGCTAATAAAATTAGGTCCCGGGGACGTCCCCTGAACGTCTCGAAATGTCATCAGGACGTCACCTTGACGTCTTTTTGTAGGGTTTTCTAAATGTTACGTGGACATCACAGAGAACGTTCCAGGGACGTTCTAGTAACCTCCCCCAGACATTCATTACATGACGTTATATTGTAACCAGTAACAGACGTTGCAGGAACGACCTTGAATGTCCCATGAATGTTATGAGCACAGCGTCATATCATAACCGGAAAGGGACGTTGCTTGAACGTCCCTGAAAAATTTGAATTAAATGTCATATTGTAACCAAACTGCGACCTTCCTAGGACTTAAAAAATGTTCTAGTAAGGTTTTTAGGACATCCCTAGGGAACGTCACATAACTTTGAGGGGACTAAAATGGGACGTCCCTGGGACGTCCACTGTTTGCTGGGCTGTAGCCTAATTTTCACACTCCCCACTTATCACACATTCACCTTTCCACTTAGCGGAGTTGGAACACGTCCCATAAACAAAGCAAAGGAATAACATCGGGAGCAAAATAAGCAGCTACCCGCGCAAAAATGCGATGGGTGGCATACTTATATGCTACCGATGCTATTCTAAAGGCGATTTAGCAAATGCAGCTGAAGAATAGGCTACAAAATCCGATGAATCCAATAAATATCTGTTTGTGTTTGCTCTAGGAAGACTGCCTATAATGAATAAGTGAACTGCTGAGCCGCATATATGGACTACTGCATACTTTCTTTAGGATGATGACATAAAAGGTTCTGTGATGTCATAATACCACATGAAGAAGGCTTCTGTGTTGGGCATTCCTACTTCCGGTGTGTCCAAAGTAGAGATGTTAACATTTAATCGCATAACTGTTCATCGTTAGGCCTACTAAGAACATTGATCAATTATTAAATTTAACACATGGGTGGCTAGGCTCACGTTGATCAATCCGGCTGGTGTTAGAGGATGGAATTTTGTAATTCGACTGGAAGTATTGAAATAGCTGTTTGAAACCATCTCCAGACGTTTCTCCATCGTTAGACATAAATCCCCTCAACTGGTGGAAAGTTATGTCACGGACGGTTCCATTCACTGGCAGTGTTAGCGAAATGCTATTTGTCCATTCGTGGAACATCGATAATTGAATGCACACTTAAAATTTTGAACAAATGGAGCATGCATACGGTACTCATCCGTACTACCATACTTCGGTTTGGACTCACACTCCAACATGGATGCGTGCTAGCTATGCGTGCTCGGAGCATGGAAGTATGCGGTTTGAGACACAGGGCTTTTTAGCTGAACATTCTCTCCTACTATCAATTGTCAAAGAGCGCAAAAGCTCGATGTGTCTGGTTATATGCAAGTCCTTTGCCTCCGGTTGACACATTTAGGATCTGAAAAAATCTGTATTCATTGATTCATCAGGAAAAACCATATCCATAAAAGACACATCTGTGAGTCCTTCCATCCCCTCCTCTCCTCTCATCTTGCCTGATGAATGTGGAGACGATGCCAAGAAAACCAGCCTGAGTCTACAAATATTAACAGGAGTTAACCAACGGTGAAAGGCAATCAGGGAAGTTCACCCCCATTGGTTCCTCCCCCAGTCAGGAAGGTGTGGAACGAGGGTGCAGTGCTGTGGCAGCTACTCCATCCAGAAGCACCTCCTGTAGTGGAGTGTGGGATAGGAGTGTTTGCCAGAGAAGGTGTCACAGCCAGAGGAAAGAACAGGGCCAGGCAAGCACCTCATCCATCACCTCTTGTATCTGCAGGGATGGGATTTTTCTGATTTTCAAACCCAAAATCTGCTAACCAGGGGTAGAGGACTAGCATATGTCATAAGCACGTACACATCTTTTCCAGAGAGCTTTTGCACTTTTTGACAGTTGATAGCAGGTCACCAATATTCAGAAATAAAGCCAAATACTAGTGGCCCCAGAGACATTTAGAGTCTGAAAACCAGTCATGCCTGATTAATCAGTAAAAACAGATGATTATGAGGGACAATTGGAAGGTATGGCAGAAATACACTCAAATATATTTTGTTACAAAGTACAAAATACCTGCCAAATAAATGTATCTTTAAACTGCAATCAAAATGGTGGGGGTATCGATAGCTTTGCAGGTAGCACAGACTGCACAAAACAGAGGCAAGAAACCCCATACTACATTGACGTACTGTACGTACATGCAAATACATAAATGCATGTTGACTGAACACTATCCAACCCAGCCTGTCAGTGAAGTCTGAGCCTCAGGTCCGTTTCTAATCCTGTGGCCGTTGGCCAGAAGCTGTCGTCTCTCAGGGTTTGGAAGCCAAGCACTTAGGGGGAGGGTTGAATTCTTTGGCAACCCATCCCGCACCCACAGGAGTGTGCATCTCCTCACCTGGCTGTTGCCCCGCCCACGCCCCGCCTCGACCCCCCCCCCCCCCCCCCCCCCCACAACCACAGGTGCATGCACCACACATGCCTGTGACCTGGGGCTTGAGTTTCCAAAACACAAATTTACACCCCTCTGCAGGGTGTGTAGTGTCAGTCACTGCAGGCGTGTTTGCACAGAGCTTGGTGTTTTTTTTTTACAGCCACTGACGGAGTGGACAGCTGTATTAATGTGCTGTCGATTTGGTGGGTGCCTGCGTGAAAGGGTATCTGGGGTGACCTTGGAGTATTGAAGCCTAGGTTGGCCTTACCCCCATATAGACACAAAACTAATCATAGCTGTCCAAACAAAACAAGGCTTGTCTTATTATTTGTGATAAGGGTGAAATATATGATCAGTATGTCTTGTATGGTTTGCACACCATTTTTAACACATGTTTATTTATGCTAAAAGAGGCGGTGGGGCAGCTGGGAACAGGAGGGCTGGGAGACTGAGGAACTCCTATTCTGATTCTCCAGATAAATGTATTCTATAACAAGTCACTCAGACTGTGTTAGGCTGCACTGTGATGCAGTAAAAAAGTTGGTTTTCAGAAGAGAGCAGATTTTTGCTGGGTTTGAAGCTGGAGATTAGCCTGCTGATGACGCACAGGGCCCCCTGTTTTCTGTTCAGACAGTTTATTTGCGTGAGTCCTGCTGAGATAAGAGCGGGAAGGCCACTAATGTAGTTGGGGAGCCCCACTCTGTCATGGGTTATTTAGACAGAGAGGTTCTGGAAGCTTCCACGGGCTGTAATGTGGATGGCGGGATACCGGATTCTGATCTTTGGGCTCCCTCTGGTCTGCTCTCGGCCTCCTTGCTAAGGGGACGGTGTGTCTGGGGTTAACATATACAGAGGAACGGGGCGCCATACTGTCTCTCTCCTCAAGCAAGGGTCTGAGTGGGCAGGGAGACATGATCGAAGGCCCTGTCGAGCCAAAGACAGTGAGGCACCCATCAACCACCAGAGGAAATCCAGCAGACCCTCGAACCTGCGGCTACCAAGAGACATGAGCGCAAAGGTCCTGCTAAGTATGACAGATTTCTACATTTCTACATTATTCAGCCACCAAACCCCTGTTGCTTTTTTCTGCTGTTGTTGTGCCTCACAGTTTCTCATTCCCCATCTCTGGCACATGGACAAAGTTTTTTTTATCCAGAGAACCCCCCCCCCCCCCCCCCCCCCCCCCCCCCCTCACCCCAAGTGTCTCAGTTCAGGTCTTGTGCAAGTCCTCCCTGTCAGCATGTACTATCTCCAAGGCCAGCCTGTTGCCTTTATTTGGAGCACTCCACACAACAGTAGGAAAATAACGCACTTCTCCCCCGCCACAAAAGGCAACGCGAGACCAAATTATGCCAAGAAAAACAAACGAACATGGGGGCCCGTCACCCCTCCACAGCACTTTTGTTTGGCCAGAATGGGGGCACAGGTGTGCCCTGCCATAGACTGCCCTCTTTTCAGGGACTGATTATTTTAAGACTCCTTGTATTCCTGGTGGTGGTGGGGGGTCGGGGGAAAGGGAGAGGGGGTGCCTGTCAGGAAAAAAAAAGGGCTTTGAAAGAAGAGATAAGAGAAAACTGGAGTTGTCAGCTGCCGGGAATGAAAACAAAGGTGGGGAGGGCGTGGTAAATGGGGATCTGCACCGCAGCCCAAGGTAAATATGTCAGCCGCTGCTCTGTGCCTGCAGGCCTGCCTTTCACCCCCTGTCAAAACTATGTGTCAGCTCTTCTGATTAATAGAAAGAAGCTGTATTGAGAACAACTATGTTGGGTCTTCTTTTGCCTCAAAGTGAAAATTAAGAGAAATTTTCCAAGGCTGACGGGCCGTGTCTGAGTGATGGACAGGTGTGCTGGATCTGTACAGCAAAACAATATTCCCTGTTCCTGAATATTTTGGTTTATTCGGGAGGCTGGTGAAGCCATTCTATGATTCAGTAACCCATAATGCTATTTATAGCTCGGATGATGTATATTAACAAGAGTCTGATATGTATTTCATCCATTGATCTCACTCTCTGATCTATGAGTAGAAGAAAAATGCTCTTTTATCCAATAACAGAAAATATACAGTGAAACTTCCCACGTAGATGGCGCCCTTTTCAGTTAGAGTCATGACACAGATCTGGAGCGCATTTGGGCCAGATGTTAAAGTGAACTGGCAAGACCATTCATGGCAGATCCGGGCTAGTTCTGGCCCTTTTATGGACCGGATCCACTTTGCGTGTCAGTTTTTGGTCACTGCACTGTGAGAGCTCACTCTGTGTGCCTGGCTGTGTTGTACTGTAAAAGCCCACTCCTTATGTTTAGTTCTTAGTTCTGATTTGCCAATGGGGGAAGATAATTTCACCTTTAAAGCTAAAAGTTACTTAAAACAAGCTAATATTACCTAGAAAAGAGAAAAACAATAAAAAGTCTCATTACAAGACTAAAACACTCGTTAAGACAGACATTTTTTTGCAGTGTGCTGCACTATGAAAGCTCACTCTATGGAATACTGAAGTTTCAATGCAATCCCTTTTGCACCGGCACATTTGAGCTGAGCTGCATTTGATCCAGGCTCGTGGGCATGGCTCAAATTCCTTTTGTGTTATATTCTGTCGCCGTTGAGCAACTGCAGGCATAGCAAATATGTCCCTGTCTACATTGCAGTGCATTGTAGGTACCACTGGTTTTTAGATGGATCAAAATATGACAGGCTACCAGGAGCTGATTTTACTTCTGATGCTGCCGATTTGTTTTTCCCTTCAAAAAAACATGCATTTGGTGACATACATGCAGCATTGATGGATGTAGATGCAGAATGACCACCAGGCAAAAGATAAGCATATGGATATGTTTTACTGCAATAAAATGCCTTGTTTGTGTCAATAAATATTCATACTTGTGTATCTTGAAGTAAGTAAAATATAATTTTGTGGAATAAATTATCAGTTCAGTTCAAGATCAATCAGGATAAATATTGCCATGGTTAAAAAAATGGCAGATTCTAGTAACAGGCAAGTGGTCTTTTTCCATGTCCTATCGTTATCATAGTACCATTAGCTAAACAGTTTTGTTTAACACATTTATTTGTGGACTGGCTGCCTGCATTTGTCTGTTCCATGGTTTACTGGCACGTCCTTGTGGCAAAATTGTAAAGTGACCTTTGATGTAACTGCTGACTTCCCTGCTCCATTATGATCATGCCAGCAACAGAAATGTAACCAAGTTTCACCAGGTCCAGTTAAATTTGAACAAATGCAAAAGCTCAGAAATGAAGCCAGCACAGGTCCGGCTCAGCTCCAATGTGCCACTGGAACGGCTGTATTTTCACAAACTTGCATTCCACTATGTAAAATCTTGAATCTTATTTCAATTAAAATTTTTATTTTTATTTTTATTTTTACTCTGTACATATACTGCCTGGCCAAAAAAAAAAAAAGTCGCTGTTGCATCCGTCATACATAGTACCCACTGTACAAGCCTCTGGAGGTTATGATCTGGGGTTGTTTCAATTGGTCAGGTCTAGGCTCAGCAACGTTATGCAGCAATAAAATGAAGACTTTACAAAGTGGTTCGACTCTCCCCGTCGTCAGTACAAGATCTTGGCCAAAGATTAATGCAACTCTGGACGGAAATAAATGTTGTGACGTTGCATAAGGTTGTCGAAACAATGCCACGACGAATGCGCGCCGTAATCAAAGCTAAAGGCGGTCCAACGAAATATTAGAGTGTGCGACGTTTTTTTGGCCAGGCAGTGTAGTTTGTTTTGATCATGTTCTCATTGCTTAAAAATGTCTGTGTACCTGCAAAAAAAAAAAAAAAGTGCAAGAAAATGAACATTATTATTATTACTGTGGCAGTCAATGGAGAAAGGTAAGTAAGCACATGGGTGGGGCTGCCTCTGGGCCAACCCCCCCTCTCAGCCATACAGAGACACTTCATTAATGCCTTTTTTTAAACAGATGTCTGGTTAACAGTAGAGGGTGGGAGGAGCCACAGCAGACAGCAGCACATCGCTTGTAAGCTTTGTTGTTCTGGCTACTAATTAGCAGTGCCTGAGTGTTCCCCGCCAACTGAAAGCACATTATGCCATTTATTTGTAACCTCCATTAAAGTCCGATGTCACATTTTGTTGATCAAGCTGAGATGTATTTTTAGTTACAAACTTCATGATCTACTGATGGCTTTGATTATTTCAAATGACGTAGTAACCATCATTACGGCTTTAAAATCATTCTTTTTTTCCTCCACCAAAAACAATTTTAGATGTCATTTTAATTAATTTAAAACGAAGCCATACTTTATTTCAGTTACTAAGCCGCAATCTGGATGGGAGCGATGGGAGCCCTTCCGGGGAACTTTCTGCTGGAAATGGCTTTGTGGGGCTAATAGGGGGCTGTCTTATCCAACATGTAACTTGAGTATGAACATACTTCTGTTCATGGGCATGGCCCAGACGTACACCTGCACTACTCCCCAGTTCTTTATCAAAGGACAGAGGAGCAGAATCCTGGGTTGAGTTCTGCTGTTTGGTTACATTCGTGCTCCAAAAAATCAAACAGGCTGTGAAAAGCCACTAACAAATCGCTGTGTGTTTGTGGAGGTGTGAAAACATCAGGCTGCCCAGAACTCCATCTTGTAGCAGTGCAAATCCCAAGGTGAGCATACCTTTAGACTGGCAAGTGATGCTGCTCTGATGGCTGGCTGATGACAGACAGAAACATACAGAGGCTTGGGTCTGACAGGACAACCACAAATAAAGCCGACCTGACCCCCATGCACTGTGTAAAGGGATGGCTTTCTGAGTTTGAGCGTACCACAGGCATTCTGGCTTCCATTGTTTTGGAGATCACTAGCACAGGTTGTATTTTCAATTTTTTTTTATTTTGGGGGACGGGGGTGGGGCGGGGGGGGTTAGGTTCAGATTCCATGACCAATACACACCAAGGCGTATATCCGTAGAACCTTTTCATCCCGATGTGTGTGTGTCAGTGTGTGTGTGTTGGGGGTGGGCAAAGACAGGTGCTGAGCCGAGGCCAAAGAGCTGGACTTCACACGGTTGTGTTATGCATGCCTGTCGCACAGCGGAGATCAAGTTCACACGCAGAGTTAAAGGGGAGGGGGTGCACACGCATCTGCTACCCCAGGGGGGAGCCTTCGCTTGGGCAGGTAGCTGAACCCTCCACGTTGCGCTCTCGTTTGGGACTGTTCCAGGAAAGGTCACAGTCGCACCTGCATCGCAGACCAAACATTCTGCCCCAACAAAGATCAAGTACAGCAGGGGTGAACAACTTCAGTCCTGGAAGTCCTTTGTGTATGCCGTTTTTTCCCAACCCAATTAATCAGGATTATTTCTCTAAGGAGCTGTACCAATGCTGGTTTATTCCTATACTGGACCACAGCTGCAGCTCATGACTTTATAAAAAATGTCTAAATAAACAAACAGGTTAAATAATTAAGAGCAGAAGTTGGCCAGAAATACTGATAGGAATCAGTCCTGGCACTTGTTAAAGTTGAAACCTTCTGTTGTCATGTTTAGGACCTGCGTGTATGTAGGAGTTTGTGTATACATGTACAGTTGAAGTCGGAAGTTTATACACACACTTAGGTTGAAGTCATTAAAACTCATGTTTAACCACTCCACAGATTTCATGTTAGCAAACTATAGTGTTGGCAAGTCAGTCAGCACATCTACTTTGTGCATGACACAAGTAATTTTTTCCAACAATTGTTTCAGTATATCACAATTCCAGTGGGTCAGAATTTTACACACACTGAGTTGACTGAGTTGATTTAAATTTTTAATATTTGGTCGTATATCCTTTGCATGCCATGACTTCCTGATGTCTGTGACCCAACAACATCAAAAGACTCTTGATATCTTATTTTCTGGTACTCTTACAAGCGATACTATAACGTCTCTGCATTTGAATGGATCTCTATGGGAATTGGGGGGTGGGACTAGATTTAGCTGTAAATTACACTGGAAGAGTATGGGATACATGATTGGTAAAAATGGCTGTAAGTCATCAAGGGTCAGAGGTATTAAACCACCCTCAAACCATCACTCTGCTGCCATATATGCAGTAGATATGGATGGATCACTTTAAGGGTTGTTTCTCCTGACAAATTTTCCTATTGAACTAAGTCAGGAGAAGAAACCCTTCAAGCTATCCATCCATATCTACTGTATTTCTGGCAGCAGAGTGATGATTTAAGGCTTGTTTGATACATCAGACCCTTGATGACTTAGAGCCATTTAGCCAACCATGTATTTCCATACTGTTCTAGTGTAATTTACAGCTAAATCTAGTCCCACCCCCCAATTCCCATAGAGATCCATTCAAATGCAGAGGACGTTATAGTATTGCTTGTAAGAGTACCAGAAAATAAGATATCAAGAGTCTTTTTATGTTGTTGGGTCAGACATCAGGAAGTCATGGCATTGCAAAGGATCTGCGACCAAATATTAAAAATTTAAAGACACAGGCAACGTAGTTGTAGGACTTTGTAAACTTCTGACCCACTGGAATTGTGATAGTGAATTAAAAGTGAAATAATCTGTCTGTAAACAATTGTTGGAAATATTACTTGTGTCATGCACAAAGTAGATGTCGTAACTGACTTGCCAACACTATAGTTTGCTAACATGACATCTGTGGAGTGGTTAAAAATTAGTTTTAATGGCTAAGTGTATGTAAACTTCCGACTTCAACTGTATGTATACTCAGTCGCCACTTTATAATATATACCTGCTCGTTAACACAAACAGCGAATCACGTGGCTGAAATTCAATAATATATAAAGCATATATAAATCTGAAACCGGGAATCCTCACACACTAGTCTCTATAGAGTTTACAGAGAATGATGAAATAAACAAAAAACATCCAGTGAGAAGCATTTCTGTGGGCAAAAAAACCTTTCATTACACCACATTTCATTTCATATCCAATGTACTGGAGAACAAAAACAACAAAAAATGTGTCACTGTCCAAATATTAACTGCATTGTACCTGGGTCTTTTTTTCCTAATTTTGACTGTTCACCATGATTACTGAATGACCCATGGTGGAAAACACCAAAAACACGTTTTAATTTTCCCAAAACACTTGACTACTACCCTTCACCACTTATGTTCAGAGGATCCAATCTATGGTGCAGCTAGCTTGTCCAAGAAAAATACAATCTATAGTCTAGATATTCTTGCATAATCTTGTACAACCTGTAAAAAAATAACCGGATATATTCGGAGTAAAACAATTCTTCAAACATAAAATAGTGCCTTTTAAAGCTCCAGGAATGGCAGTATGCGCTAATGAAATGTCTGCATTGAGGCAAAATAAAGACGCGAGACTGTGTCCCAGCTTTGAGCAAGCAGCTTTCACAAATTTACTGCTCTCATTTTATTGACAGCTGACAAGGGTTTAAGGGTAGTCAGACAAAAATCAATATGAACAAGTCCATTCATAATCAACAAGAAGGTGGTTCAGTCACAGGCTAGGACAATCCAGACACATTTAAAATATGTTTGATGACACAAACAATGACAGCAGCCTCCACACTCAAAGATGCTAACCTGATGCTCCCAAGCTATAGAAAACAGCAAGGCCCTTTGACCCATTTATTAGGTCTTGTTCACCTTCAGATACCCCACTTTTCGCCTCTCCCTCCACTGGCAGATAAGCAGATACATCCACATAATCTTTATTAGGTCTGGTCTGGCATAAGTATTGCCATGCATGTCAGCCGTATCTGCCCCAACATTCACGGTGAATACAATTTTGCACATCAGAGCGGATAGACCAAGGGGCCCATTTGTGAGGATAAATAAAAAATATATCAAAATAAATTGTAGGCGGTTTGGTTTTCCTTACCGAATACTTGATACATATAGTGGAACTTCACCCCATTTTGATATGATGTTATCGTATTGATTATTCCACTGTTGGAAAAAAAAAAATCGTTATCTTTTAAATTGTGGTTGTCCACATCTTACTTGCCACTTCCTACATCTGAAACACGCCTTAGCTATGTGCTGCTATTGCATTGCAATGTGGCTGTCCAATGCAACAAAATGCATCACACTGGCAGATTTTTTGCAAGACTGGACATGTATACCAAGACAGGAATATTAATTTTTTATTACCAAAATTCCAAAAAAGTTGGGACAGTATGTAAAATGCAAATAAAAGCAGAGATTTGTAAATTCTCTTCTACATATTTAATTGAAAACAGTACAAAAAGAAAATATATTTAACTTTTTGGTAAATATACGCCAATTCCGAATTTGATGCCTGCAAAACATTCCAAAAAAGTTGGGACAGGGGCAACATAAGACTGGGAAGGTTGTGGAATGTTCAAAAAACACCTGTTTGGAACATTCCACAGGTAAACAGGTGAATAGGTAACAGGTAATGCTATCATGACTGGAGCATCCACGAAGGCTCGGGTATTTACGAGCAAGCATAGGTCGAGGTTCGCCACTTTGTGAAAAACTGCGTGATTAAAAGAGAATCTGGAGAAATCTCCGTGGGCAAGGGCCGAAAACCAATATTGAATGCCCGTGACCTTCGATCCCTCAGACGGCACTGCATTAAAAACCGACATGCTTCTGTAATGAATATAACCGCATGGACTCGGGAATACTTCGGAAAACTGTTGTCAGTAAACACAGTTCATCGCTGCATCTACAAATGCAAGCTAAGACTGTACTACGCAAAGCATAAGCTGTATATCAACAACATCCAGAAACGCTGCCGACTTCTCTGGGCTCTAGCTCTTCTGAGATGGACTGACGCAAAGTGGAAACGTCTGCTGTGGTCTGATGAGTCCACCTTTCAACTTGTTTATGGAAATGATGGACGTCGTGTTCTCCGGGCCAAAGAGGAAAAGGACCATCCCGATTGTTACCAACGCAAGGGGGTGGGGGTGTGTTACTGCCCATGGCATGGGTAACTTGCACATCTGTGAAGACACCATTAACGCTGAAGGGTACATATCCCATTTTGGAGTAACATATTCTACCATCTAGACGACGTATTTTTCTGGGATGTCCCCCTGCTTATTTCAGCAAAACAATGCCAAGCCACATTCTGCACGCGTTACAACAGTGTGGCTTTGTAGTCAGAGTGTGAGTGCTAGACTGGCATGCCTGCAGTCCAGACTTGTCTCCCCTTGAAAAACGTGTGGCGCATTATGAAGCGCAAAATATGACAATGGAGACCCTGGTCTGTTGAGCAGCTGAAGTCTTATATCAAGCAAGAATGAGAAAAAAATTCTGCTTTCCAAACTACAACAATTAGTGTCCTCAGTTCCCAAAGGTGTGTTGTTAAAAGGAAAGGTGATGTAACAGTGGTAAACATGCCCGTCCCAACTTTTTTGGGACGTGTTGCAGGCATCAAATTTAGAATGAAAAACAATAAAGTTGATTAGTTAAAACATTAAATATCTTGTCTTTGCACCGTTTTCAATTTAATACACGTCAAAAAATATTTGCAAATGATTTCTTTCAGTTTTTATTTACATTTTATACACTGTCCCAACTTTTTGGAACGTTCATCTTTAAAACTCAATCTCAGTTGTACCTTGCATACTGCGCACAATTCAGTGTTAATCTGTCCAGGTGAACAATGTTTCACAAAAAATGCTGTAGAGCACAAATTCTGAGTTTCTGCAGCTTGCACAGTGGTCAGGCAAGGGGAGAGGCAAGGCATTGCATCTGCAACAGTAATGTTGAAGCTTAACCAAGCAGCAGGCTATCAGAGTCGAGTCGGACCGCTCTCGTGCGAGTAGTTGTCAGAGAGCTGTCCTGCCTCATTACAGGTTACTTCTGTGGAGCATGGCACTACAACACTTTCTCCTACTTTGGCTATTCAGCAAAGGAACTTAACAGAATGTTGTGTTGTAAGGGGTATGTAGAAAAATGTACATAAGATTTAATGTGTTTTTTCCTACTGTCCCCATTAGTGCCATTACGTCATGAAATGGCACTAAAGAAATATACCGGGATGTCAACTGTCAAGTATGACGCACTGAACACCAAACAATCCAATAAATTAAGTTATATGCCCATATTTTATATAAAAATGTTCATTTCAATTTTAAAAGAGGAACCACAAACTCATAGAAATGCATATTCGACCTCTTAAGTGCAACATAATTCCTGATTTACAAGGTAAATGGCAAGAATAATATGCATACCTCTCTCCTGATGCATCGCAGCAGCTAGGAATCTTCAATTGGCCACATTACAACCATCAAGTTAAAGCCCAGAAAGTGATCTGTTCTCTAACAATTCACTGCTGTCTGACACTTGATTTCTACACTTCTCTTACAGAGCTTCTATCTGCCAGAAAGATCCACAGTGCCTCTGGGTGGCAGCCAGGGGTAAAAACTGCAATCTTTTAGTTGACTTTGGAGAGAAAAAAGTGCAAATTCTGATGATGCCTAAAGCTAAATTAACCCTTGTGTGGTGTTCGTGTTTTCACCCAGTTATTCACCCAGTGTTCGCGGGTCTGATGGACCCACAACATTATTGGGTTTTTAAAAACAATAAAGCCATAACAATTTATGTAAAAATACTTCACAGATATTGACTTTATCTCAATTACAAGCAATATAGACAGCATATATGGTTAATATTGACCATTTACCTCTGCTAGATAACATTTATCAATAAAAGTCATATTCGTTTTTTGTGATAAAATGTGATTTTTGTAAAAAAAAAAAAATTTAAAAAAATTATAATCAAGACATGGGAGGAATAAATCATGTTTATCTCAGGGTGAAAAAATAATGAATTGTATCATTATTCTTTTAGTAAACATTGAATATGGGTCCCACAGACCCGAACACCACACAAGGGTTAAAAGAAATATTGCAATTAATTATACTTCTCCGTTTGCTTAATCATGTACGGAGCTCTCTCATATCAATTTGTCTGATAAAGGGGGAAATGGAAGGACTTTGAGGACTTTGTGCGTTTAGTTGATGACTGTATTCAGTCTTGAATAGCGTCTTGGTTGCCCCGGTTACCATACGGCAGCCGCTCCATGGCAGACGGGTCTGGAGCAGGGTGGGGCCGGGATGCGGGGCAGGGGAGGACCTATTTCTCCCCCGCCCAATCCCGCCCCCTCTTCTCATGCTGCCGTTTGGTGATGGTGTATTTGAAGAACTCGTAGACCGACCAGCTGATGGCGGTAGAGGGCATCTGGTAGATGACCGCGCCTGGACGCCCCTGAAGTAGCCGGGCAGGCCGCCCAGCCTGTAGACTGTCCGGAAGGCGTGGGCCAGGCCCGAGATGTTCCCGCCAGAGTTGAGCGAGTGCAGCGTCAGAGACTCCTGCGTGTTCAGGAGCGTCTTGCACACGTCCAGTGGAGTGGTGGCGGCGGCGGCGATGGCCCCCGCCAGTGCCCCCGAAACCATGTGCGAGGAGGGGTTGTACTGCCTGTGGGGGTTGAGCAACTCCTGCAGGTACTCATAGGTCATAAAGTGCAGTGTCTGGAAGGGCACGTTCATGGACATCTGGGTGGTGTAGCTGCGGTAGAAGGCCCCGCCACCCTCCTTGCGCCAGATGGAGCCAATACAGTCTAAAACGCCGCGGTACGGCGAGTTGTACATCTGCATCCTCTGCTTCACCACTGACAGGGAGGGGTTTTGCCAAAAGAGGAAGAAGAGGCAAAAAGAAGAATGAACAAAAGGATAGATAAGGTCCACTAAAAACACATGTAAACACAGCTTGAGCACATGTGGCACTCCAAAAGCAGAGCAGCCAGCTGACTGAGTTTTGTTCAGTGCAGCTTGAGGGCACCTGAGCGGGGTGCAGATGCACATGCTCTGGCTAACGTATGGATGCTATATACAGCTTCCTCCATCATAGATTATCCAAATAATTACTCCATAATTCTGTATAAGATCTTAGTCATACTGAAAAATAAAAGACAGGGTGTATGCAACACATAGCCTAAGTGTGTGCAGACTCACAGTAAAAACACAGTCACGTATCTCCAGCATTTCCATGCATGTTAAGGGCCCATCAACAGTGAAGAAATGCATGCAAATTTCCCATAGACTTCAATGTAAAATGGTGCTAAAGCAAAACGAATGTATCTCCATAACCGAACATCAGAATTGCACCAGATTTTGCACACGCTATGATACATGTTCCATTAAACCATAGAGCCATTTTTTTAAATCTTGCATACTTTTTAAATTACAGCCTACTGTTTTTTGATTGGCTGTGGCCGTTGCCATGGCAACAGATTAATACAAATTTGCTCTATGGTTCAATGCGGAATTTACTGATGTACCACCTGATGAAGTTTCATGAAAATCCATTAAAGCATGACAGAGTTCCATTTATTTTGCTGTAGCACCATTTTACATTGAAGTCTATGGGAAATTTGCATGCATTTCTTTACTGTTGATGGGCCCTTAAGACAATGTTTGAACTGGTTTTACCTTCAGCTGGGTTCATGATTGCGTCATGAAACAACGTGGCCACACTTCCAGCCGCCCCTGAAAAATAAACTGAGAGGTGAGACCAGTGCCTGTGAGGGGACACACAGGTGCCTAGGGACCGCTGAGCCACAGCACCCATATGGGGCGGTGTCATTTGGACAGCCTGGCCTGTCGGCATTTCTCAGGGATACCAACAAAGCTGAACACCTGGAGCGGTTGCGATTTGTGGAAGACGTGTGCATGATTACTAAAGGAGTGGTGGGGAATGGGGACGCCATAGGTACCATGTTAAAGGACCATACCGGTATTTTGGATGTTAAAGCCCATTTACTACAAATTCCATGTACTTTACATTGCTGTAAACCGATTTGCGAAGCATACAGCTTTTGAGATTTGAGTAATTACCCAATTGTTTCCAATTCAAACATTCAGGTGATAAATCCACGTGAAAATTATCAGCTTTTTCCTGCTAACAATCACATCCGGGTTAAGAGGTCATGGATGTTTGAAGCTTGTTTGTAAAACAGTCTTTTCTCCATGGCCTACATCCTGGCAGAGAAACATTTGGTCATGGTGTAGTTTCATATCAATCCATGCTTTAAAATGTGTCATTATGCAACGATAAGGTAACAGACAAAAGATTTTTACACAATATTTGTAGTAAATAGGCTATAACATCCAAAATACCAGTATGGTCCTTTAAGTCTTCCTGACACTGCAGAGGAACAAATATGTGGCTGAGAAATCCAGGGCTAGAGTGATGTGTGTTTTCTATGGTTTATTTCTGTGTTTCTGGAGTATGAGAGGTCAAGGTCACCTGATTGCAGTGCTGTGCATCTCAGCCGAGGCCACCATAGAATGTCTTTAAGGGGGGTGGGGAAATGAATAAAATAAATAAATAAAAATGTATTTGTCGTGAGCAGGAGCAGCAGCACTTACTGAGCTGCACACAGGAATGGACTACAGTGAAGTTGCATGGGACAGGGGTGAGAACGACTGAAGCAAATGAAGAAGACTCAATTTTTCCACTAAGAGACTAGCGCCACCTGGTGGAGGCCATCTGCCAGTGTGGTGAGCCTACTTACCCAGCCTCCCCCTCATCTTGAACAAGAGGAGGGGGGGGCAGGAGAGAAGACGCACATAGACCATTGGTTTGACCAGTGGAATAGTGCTGCGGACCACGACACAGAGCGTCTCAACCCTGGTCCTGGAAAACCTATATATATTATCTGATTAATTAAATTCGGGCTTACACCATTTGACAAACATGAATTACAATTTAATTTGTTATTCTAGCATTGAATCATCTCGGATAACTGCGCACATCAAGGGGACATGAATAAAATGCCAAAAACAGGATCACACTCCTTATATGGATGTAAAGCCAGGTGACGCTGGCCCTTTGCAGGATCACGCAACGCATTGAAATTGACAAAAGCAATATTTTTCGAACTCTCATAATGTAAACCTAGTTTTTTTTTAATTTTGTTTTGGGGTTGTAGATCACTAAAGATCTTGCTTAGTTCATCATTGAACGTTCATGAAAAAGAGAATGCAATCCTAACCACCAATTACAGATGGCCTACATTAAATCCGTAAGGCGACGTTCATTCACTTAGGAGTAGCCAATTTATTTCTGCTAAATTTTAAATGTGGTGGTATAAGCCCCTAATATTTGGACTGTTGAGCTTTCTGATAATGTCACCAAACTGAAACAGTAATTATTTGTAATGACTCCGCTCCCTGCGGAGGAGCTTGTGCTGTAGAACAATGCTAACAGGCCATTGGTGGAGGGGATCCCAGGAGGCACATTAGTGGCAGTGCACAGTGACGGGTCTGTCTCTCACCCTCTTGCCTCCACCAGAGTGTACCGGCTGATCACTCAAGCTTGGACCCCAGCAGGAGAGGGCCAATTCAGCTGGTGGAGGGAGGACATTTGGATATGCTATGAAAATATTTATTAGTGATTATGTCAATATGACCATTGTGAAACCTTCCTTAATAGTGTTCACCCTTGCATGGCCAAGATATCGGAACACACCGATATGCCTTTTGAATGCGAGGTAGCCTTTGCTGATTACTCTGTATACTGTGGCTTGTTCATATTTTCTTTATGGCTTTGAGGTTTCTCATTTTATTTTTTTCTTTATATTTCTTTGTCTCTGCCCGGTTTTAAATTCCTAATTTTTACTACTGTATTTATTGTGTAATCTTGAATCTTTTTTGTGTTTTTATCCTTGTCCTCAAATGTGAAGCATTTTGCAATGAATTTTATCTATGAAATGTGTTATACAAATAAAATGTATTATATTTTCAGCATATGAAAATGAGTCGGTGCAAGAAAGCGGAGCCCAGTACAGTGTCTGTGTTACTTAGGGCTCTGCGTCGCTCCAAGCAATGCACACTCCTATTCATTCCTGGAGGTAAAGCCCAGTACAGTGTCTGTGTTACTTAGGGCTCTGCGTCGCTCCAAGCAATGCACACTCCTATTCATTCCTGGAGGTAAAGAATATCCTCATGACTAAATCACTCGTAAAGACAATACTCCTAAATGTTCCTGCCCCCTCTCGAAAAACACATTCCCGTCTAAATGCTCTTCGTAATGATGGCTCGTTCATTGACAAGAAACTCTTACAAATTGTGCGTTCATTTCTGCTGTGTGTGTGTGTGTGTGTGTGTGTGTGTGTGTGTGTGTGTGTGTGTGTGTGTGTGTGTGTGTGTGTGTGTGTGTGTGTGTGTGTGTGTGTGTGTGTGTGTGTGTGTGGTGTGTGTGTGTGTGTGTGTGTGTGTGTGTGTGGTGTGTGTGATTTCACCGGGTGGTTTATCTAGGTTTATACATGCTCATGTTATCCAGCTAAATTAAGCTTAAACCCACGTTGTTTCAGGTTAAGACACTTGCCCTGGGAACAAGTCTGGCTTAATTGTGAACTCGCTTCGTGAAACCGAAAATCCTGGGTTTATCCCAAAATGTCAACAAACTAATACGGTTCACTCAGTTAGCCACGTACGTGAAACGGGGCACTGGTCCTAAACCATATGTGGAAAATGAACAGTTCATGTACAAAGCAAATGGTAATGAGCCAAACCAACATTGCGATAAATTCTGTTTAAGTGCAAATCCATCATATACAACAACCTTACTCCTGAAACTGGTTATAGAAATAAAAAAATGAGCATGCACAGGGGTGGGTGCTCCAGGGCCAGGGTTGAGAAGCACTGCACATTCACATCACTCGTGTGGTCTTCTCTAAACCTCGCCGCCTCCGTCCCACATCGTCCCCATCGTCCGCTCCAGGACTTTGTGCTCCTGTCACTTTCCAATGTCCTTATTGCAAACCACAGAATGGTGATCTTGCAGCGTTTCCATCACACCTGGTGGCAGGTGAAGAGGAGCATTCCCAAACACGGAAATCCATCTCTTGCAGGGAGAATGACATAAATCAACTGATCTTCCAACATGTACCTCAAAAACAAAACCAAAACAAAAAAGAGTTTCATAAGGAAAGAAGCACTTTGCAGAGCAAGCCAGAAGGGGTGCAAAAGTTCAAAACGCTTTCTGCTCTGACAGCACTGCCTTGTAAGGGCACCAGGACCACCAAGACCAGTATCACATTTCTTCAACAGGATGGCGTATGATTCATCCGTAAAAAGACAGAAGGGCAAACAGCTATAGGACAACGGTCTGCTCTTGCTGTTCATTATAGAATGCAGTTAAATGTTTATTAAGGGATTTTGCCATCTAAAAAATGAGGTCAGAGTCGGCTTGACCACTAGCAAGGCATTGACACTGCCAGCTAAAGAGCAGTGAACTTCTGCCATTCCTACTAGCGTTTAAATCTTTGCTTTGCTGAGAGTGTCAACTGCAACAGAAGCCACCACCCCCAGTAAACTTGATGCATCAGATACATGGTTCCCCCCATGTATTCATAGCAGAGGCACTGCACCTTCTCTGAATTCACAAGCGCCTCCGCAAACATCAGAGAAAAATCTATAACCTCAGAGTAAGACTCACTGATCTCCATAATCTTATGTTGAACCATTCAATAAATGTGTGCGTGCTATTTAACAAAATTGGCATTTTACACCAGGTCAGGTGTAGGCTATACCTGTGAATATCACGGCTCGCCACTTCACGCCACCACAGCTTAACCTCTGAGGCACTTCCCCTCACTTAACTATTTTCCTGGGGGAAACCAGATTTTTGCCTGTACAGATAGAAACATAGCAATGTGTGCGTTCCCTGCTGCAGTTCGCTGGAGCCATTCTGTGTTGTTTGTTTGAAACAAGCACGCTATTAAATGTTTATTTGCACATATGGCCCTTCCTGTCTTTTATTTTAGGAAAAAAAGACAAATAAAACAGGTGTGGTTTTGTTGTGGCGAAAATTTGTCACTTTCATTTCTGGATTTTATAATACTGTCTAAATGCCAGAGGAGCAAGTCCCAGTCGAGGTCATTTCCTCCTTAGTCTTATGTAGCGATGAACCTTGCAGAAAACCGTGAGTACTTTATTTGGCCATGTTGCACAATCTGAGCTTTAGTTACAGCATCCCAACACAATTTCACTGACTCATTCTGACCACATTTCTCCCTTGTAAGGAAGCTGTCCGGTGTTCCTTTTTCAGTTTGCTTTCATTAGGAGCAAGAATTACATTTAAATTAATTCACTTCAAAAAAAATATATATTAACAAAAATAAAACACACCCCGGGTAACAGAGCACACCGTCCCCCCAGGTAAAACTGTCCCCCCGGGTAACAGAGCACACCGTCCCCCCGGGTAACAGAGCACACCGTCCCGCCGGGTAACAGAACACACCGTCCCCCCGGGTAACAGAGCACACAGTCCCCCCGGGTAACAGAGCACACCGTCCCGCCGGGTAACAGAGCACACCGTCCCGCCGGGTAACAGAACACACAGTCCCCCCGGGTAACAGAGCACACCGTCCCGCCGGGTAACAGAACACACCGTTCCCCCGGGTAACAGAGCACACCGTCCCCCCGGGTAACAGAGCACACCATCCCCCCCGGGTAAAACCGTCCCCCCGGGGTAACAAAGCACACCGTCCCCCCGGGTAACAGAGCACATCGTCCCCCCGGGTAAAACTGTCCCCCCGGGTAACAGAGCACACCGTCCCCCCCGGGTAAAACTGTCCCCCCGAGTAACAGAGCACACCGTCCCCCCGGGTAAAACTGTCCCCCCCGAGTAACAGAGCACACCGTCCCCCCGGGTAAAACTGTCCCCCCGGGTAACAGAGCACACCGCCCCCCCGAGTAACAGAGCACACCGTCCCCCCGGGTAACAGAGCACACCGTCCCCCCCGGGTAACAGAGCACACCGTCCCCCCGGGTAACAGAGCACACCGTCCCCCCGGGTAACAGAGCACACCGTCCCCCCGGGTAAAACTGTCCCCCCGGGTAACAGAGCACACTGTCCCCCCGAGTAACAGAGCACACCGTCCCCCCGGGTAAAACTGTCCCCCCGGGTAACAGAGCACACCGTCCCCCCGGGTAACAGAGCACACCGTCCCCCCGGGTAAAACTGTCCCCCCGGGTAACAGCACACTCTGCTGTTCTGTGCCTTGTTGGGGTACGGTCTGTTCAGGATCACTCTAATGGTTGTTTATACCCAATATCTTTTAGATATTCTGCCATAGCATAGCACACCGGAGCTTTTCCATATTACACTCCGGCCTCTACATATGCAGCAGTTATTCGCATAATTATAACTTATTTATTATTTATAACTTATTTATAACTTATCCTAATCCTTTGTCTCAGTTTTCTAATCCTTTGTCTCAGTTTTCTAATCCTTTGTCTCAGTTTTCTTCTCCTGCAGAGTTTGCAGAGCGCTGCAGCCTCGCCCCTCTCCTGGTTCAAGTCCACATCATGAGTCATGACATAACCTGGAGGCCGAGATGCATCACCACACCCTTCTCAGTTGCATATTATTATACATCAATCTGGTTGGACTAAATTGTACTACCTCTGACTGTAACCTGCCAAATCCATTTTAGCGTTTGCTCTGCTATATCCTTCATTACATTTCTGTTACCTGGGCGAAATACCTCAACGATAATTATCGAATGCAATAATGATCATTGCCATAATGTGATGTAGTGCCTTTCTTTTCATATTTTTTAATTTAATTATACCTGTTGTGGTAGGAAACATGCAGACTTTGGAAGCCGCGTGAAATACTTCTTGGAAAAAAACACCACTGATATCTATTGAGTGTCGATAAGACAGCCAATCAGCAGCAGGGTAGTGCAGCTTCCATGTGATTACGTGACGCATTTTGCCAATCACATGGAAGCTGCAAGGCTTGATCATTAGTGCATTCGTATTGCTGCGGTATATCGCCCAGCCCTAGCTTAGGTCTGGTTTTTTGCCCAATGTTCTTTTGTATTTCTACTGCGAAGTGTGTTTGTGACAGCATCTCTGAAAAACGCTATACAAACAAAATTTTATTGAAAGCTACAGTGCATTTGGGCATGAAACGGCAGAAACATGTGCAAATATGTACGCGGGTGTGTGTGTGTTCAAGCGTGTGCGTATGCGCGTCGTACATCCATGCCCGTGCCACGCATGAGTTTTGTGGTGCGCGCGTTAGTGCCTGTGTGCATGTATGCAGGTGTGTGCGTCTGTAAGGGGGCAGTGGTACCGTTGGCCACATGGCTGTTGGATCCTGTGTGCATGTATGCAGGTGTGTGCGTCTGTAAGGGGGCAGTGGTACCGTTGGCCACATGGCTGTTGGATCCTGCGTGCATGTATGCAGGTGTGTGCGTCTGTAAGGGGGCAGTGGTACCGTTGGCCACATGGCTGTTGGATCCTGTGTGCATGTATGCAGGTGTGTGCGTCTGTAAGGGGGCAGTGGTACCGTTGGCCACATGGCTGTTGGATCCTGCGTGGATGACATCATTCAATGTCTTTTTGAGCCTCTCGTAGCAGGTGAAGTAGAGGGCGTGAGCCGGCCCCGCCCCGAATGCGGTAGCATTCAAACCGCGCAAGGGCCGCCAGAGGCCCTCAGTCCTCACAATGCGCCACAGTGCCTCCATCACGTTACTATAGCGTGCTGCTGGCTCCGGCTGCAAGCTCTGCATCCGGGTCTGAGAGAGGGACAGAAAGAGAAAAGTTCAGTTCAGGTAAAACCATCAATGACTCATCACTGAAAGGGCCGATCCATTTCAGGATTTTGTGCCAACTTCTGCTCTTAATTATTTAATTTGCTCAATCATATCTTGAGCTGACATTTGTATAAGCACCAGCTACAGTCACAGACTGGAAGTGTACCCTAAAGACTCTGGTCAAGTACAGGAGTGAACCAGCATTGTTTATATAGCTGTCAGAAAACTAAAATGAAGATAATTGGTTGGACAAAAACCAGGACTGGATCTGTGCACCCCTAGTTCAACCAGTCAATCAAACCTTGTAATAATACTGTAAAATAAAAAGTACAAGAGATCCCACTCTGTAAATTAGCATGTATACACACTGGACTGTATAGCCACAGACGGCAGTGTGTATGTTATTCAATAAGATTTAAATTAAATTTGACAAAAAAATATGAATACCATAAAATTATATTTTCTGACAAAATAAATAATTTCAGTATTGTCTTCTTTCAACTTATTTTTCAATTAAAATTTTTCCTTTAAAGTCTATAAGCGCAATTAATTTATAACTAACTTTTCCATCAACCAGTCTGCACGTAGTTTATTCTCACCCTTCAAAAGTTACATGCAAGGAACACCTGTCTGTTCACAGCTTAAGGTTTGAGTGCTGTCGGATGGCATGTATGCCAAAATGTAGAAGGTGAAACGTTTTCCCGTCTGGTTTCACTATGGAAGTCTACGGGGTTATTTTGAGTGTTTATACCATAATTTTTTAAGTCAAACTATCGTTGAATCCTTTACTTTGTGCTGACCTATATTCTCTGTGGAAGTACGGCGGCGGAGCGACACTTTACATTACCTACGAATGTAGTGCCGGCACTGGTCGACCACAACAACAAAGAAGAGCAACAAGTTGCAATGGCCACGTTCGCTCTGCCGCCGTACTTCCACAGAGAATATAGGTCA
This sequence comes from Synaphobranchus kaupii, assembly GCA_029718625.1. Taxonomy (NCBI): domain Eukaryota; kingdom Metazoa; phylum Chordata; class Actinopteri; order Anguilliformes; family Synaphobranchidae; genus Synaphobranchus; species Synaphobranchus kaupii. The sequence goes on along the minus strand of CM056380.1, from coordinate 55,101,564 downwards.
GCACAAAGTAAAGGATTCAACGATAGTTAGACTTCAAAAATGATGGTATAAACACTCAAATTAACCCCGATAGACTGTCGTCGTATTTTATTTGCTTTGGGTGCACTGTGGAGTGTTTAAGTGCGTTTGGTAGTGAATGCTACCGGTTACCATAGAGTTGCGCTAGCATTAGCAACGTGTGTATGTCCAAAAGAAGGGACAGCATGGAATTAGCTGAAAATGGTTTCCTTAAATAAGCTACATCATGGGTAAGTCGTAATTGAGACATTATGTCCAAAATTCCAAACTATCCCTTTAACTCTGGTCCCGGGTTTTAAGTAAACATACTACCACAAAAGTACCACAACCTATTTCGTGATTTGGCAAAATCCATGTTGTGGCACTGTATCATTCATGTTAATACCGATATACCACCCACCCCTAGACTGAGGTTTTACTGATTTTCCTCTGACGTTCATGGAGGCGCTTGTGAATTATTAATACCTGGGGGCTACTAATACCTGGGGGAAACCATGCTAATTTGCTAGCTGTTGTTTTTCTCTGGGGGAACGAATGGTAGAAGTTTGAATCATCGTTTGACAGCACACAAGTTCAAGGAGCGAATGTCACAGTGTGGGTGACGTAAATAAAAAATGAATGCTTTTTTTTTTGTTGCAGAATTTATGATTAGTAGCCAGCTCAATTTGAGAACTTGGAATCTTGAAGGACAATATTTTAGCCAAAAACCTAGCATTGCCCCAACCCCACCCCCAACCGAGGATGCCAAAACTTGGTGGAAAATGGATGTTTCCACAAGACACTGATCCCAAGCATACCTCATAATCAACCAAGAAATGGTAAACTGGACGCAAAATTACTGTGTTGCTATGGCCATGTCAGTCTCCAGACTTGAACCTGATTGAACATTTTTGGTGTTAATTGAGGACTGAGGATCCAAAAGACTTTGAAAGTTTCTATATGGAGGAATGGTCACAAAAGCCTGTAGTCAGACTTACTCCGAGTCCCTTTTCTTCAGAGCTCTAGAAACTAAACCGAATCACAGAAACCTAAGCTCAGTGAGCAGGCCAAAGTCTATGTTACTGCAACAGCTATCCACTGGCAAATCAAAAGCATTGATTTTAATACTTTGGCTGCTTATGAATAGTGGGAACCTTGGAATTTTAACAATGAAGTGCCTCCCGGAGGAGGAAGTGGACAACATGCCTGGTGTTATCATAAGAAAATTCAGGAATGCACTGCTTGGGACAAGGAGCTTTGTGTTGCCAGTCTGTTCCAAAAATATTCACAAATACAGCCAGAGGAAATGTGCAAGTAAGCATGACTGTGCATGGGGGAACTTCTACAGTGAAGGTGAGGCATTTAGGGCAGCATTAACAGCAGCCCCAAAGCAAGCCTGACCAACACACACGGCAACATGGATACACATGAACCAAAATAACCACACACACACACACACACACACACACACACACACACACACACACACACACACACACACACACACACACACACACACACACACACACACACACACACACACACACACACACACACACACACACACGACACTGCAGTGAGCTTGATCAGACATCCACAGGAAATGTGCGAGTAAGCATGACTGTGCATGGGGGAAATTTCCACACTTCTACAGCGAAGGTGATGCATTTAGGGCAGCTTAGATATACATTACCATTCAAAAGTTTGGAATCACCAAGACATTTTTATGTTTTTGAAAGAAATTGATACTTTTATTCACCAAGGTAGCAATAAATTGATCAAAACAATACAGTCAAGACATTGATAATGTTACAAATTACTATTTCCATTTCATTCTATTTCTACTTTAGCAATCGTAGCCATTTCACACAGACCCCCCCCCCCCCATTTAAATTTAAATAAAGTCATATGTTCAATATTTGGTTGCATATCCTTTGCATGCCATGACTTCCTGATGTCTGTGACCCAACAACATCAAAAGACTCTTGATATCCTATTTTCAGGTACTCTTACAAGCGATACTATAACCTCTCTGCATTTGAATGGATCTCGATGGAAATTGGGGGGGGGACTAGATTCAACTGTAAATAACACGGGAATAGTATTGACCACATCGTTGGCTAAATGGCTGTAAGTCATCAAGGGTCTGAGGTATCAAACTAGCCTCAAACCATCACCCTGCTGCCAGATAAGCAGTAGATATGGATGGATCACTTTAACCCTTTCACGCAGATCCCCTAGTGGCAATGGCGCCGACACCAAGATTTTGCTCAACTCAGATATTCATTTCTCCTGCAACCAAACTAGGAATGGAAACAACAAATGCCATGTTTTTGGGGAAAACAGAAATGGGTGAGTACAGGCCCAGCAGGAGAATCAAAACAACAGAAGGGCATTTGATACTGTAAATATTTTACTATTGAAAAATGTACTACAAATGGGTTTAGTTGGCTGCATACGTCATGTTATAGTATTGTATAATTAATAGACAAATATAGAATAATACAAGGAATAAAAAGAAAAATGAATACATATGCAAAATATATTAAATTAAATCTCCAAAGCCAATCACACACCCAGCAGCTTCAAATCGGCTTGTACCAGACATCACAGGATGCTTTACGTTACGCCCGTTACATGTTTCAGACAATAGATGTTGAGCTCGACCACCACAGAAATGTCTTAAGTGATTGTAACTATAACGTCTACCTCAATGTCCAGGGGCCGGATTCACAAAAATCTTAAGAAAAAACATAGGATCTAGGATTTAGGAAGTTCCTAAGAATGTTCTCAAATGCAATTCTTCAACATTTTCTTAAGAAAATGACCATTATCCTACGAACTTCTTAATTTCAGCCAATGACAAACTTCTTAACCATCATCTTATCTGTATTATCATTATGGCCCACTAAATACAGACATAGGCTAGATCAAAAAAATATTTTAGGTCATTAAAAACATTTACTTTTCCTGTAGTACACGGAAAATTGCAGGTTTTCCAAAAGGTTATTGTGATCCAAATCTCAATATGTGTCAAATATCCTTTCTTTATAGAAAGTGTCATTGTAGTTTCATTTTCTGGATAATCGGAGATGAACGAGGGTATATTTTTGTCCAAATTCAAGTGGAATATCCCAAAAATTAATAGATGGCCTGCAAGCCAACTGAGTTTTTGATGCATGTAGAACCTGCAGTAAGGAAGTCCGGGGCTGGTGTGACGCTGCATCCAACTCAACTTTCTACAAACATCACACACACTATGTTTTATATAAGATGAATGGAGAACAAGAATTCTGTTTTAAAGTACTTCTGTCACATTCTTAGTTTGTATAAATGTATGGTAGCCTACTGAAATGCCATCATGTCACACGATAGCAAGTCAAATGTTTTGTAGCACCACCTTCATAAATTCACATAAATGTCATAATTTCATGAGATTGTGAGATTATATTCCTGCCCGTGAATAAGAATTGTGTTTTATTTTTGAGACAGTCAACCACTGCTGTTCATTCAGTGAATCCGCTACCTCAGGGTGCTTTAAGACATTCAGGTAGTGAAATAATGTGTATTTTTTCAATACTGGAGAGATTTCGAGGGACAAGATTATTATTCAGATTATTCAATTTATACACTGTTAACAAAAACCTACCCATCATGTGAAACCTTATAAATAACAGATATAAATAAGATAACTTCAAGACCGACAGACAAAATTTCATCGTTTTACCACCATTTTGGACACCAAAAATGTGACATAGAAAACTGTGCCACATTTAGTCATGAATATTTAATTCATAAATAAACTTCATATGGCCCCCTCATACATATACGTTTTGATAATGTTTTAGGGAACAATATTCATGAATACCAGAAGAAAATACAGTAACATGTCTGATATTCTGCCTAGCAAAGATCCGGTAACCGTTATCGGGATCATCACCTCCGGAAGCTAACCACGGAGGCTCCAAACCCCTACTGCTTTACACAAACCCTTAACTGGGTATCCTATGGTAACAGTAATTTTGGGGCGAGTTAATTATTTTTGCTGATATTCAAATTTAATATACCAAAAACATTGTGGTGTCAAAAACGCACCAACCGTTTTTGATATATTTTTTGACTTTTCAAAGTCAATAAAACATTTTATCTGGCATAAATTGGTCATCAAAACTAAGAAACTTATCCAATCTTCACGTTGGCAACACGTGGTCGCTTGTTTACCTCGCATACGCACCAAGTCGCGAATTCATATACTTCGTGTCAACTCCGGAATCCCTACAACGATCGTTACCAAGACGTTTTACTTCCTAAAAAATCATCCCAAATCAAACCCTTTGATGAACCATCGGCCGTCGATATAGCTCAAATCCATAAGGTAATGTACCGTTTTGTCTATTTATGGATACAATTTATTGTAATGTATATTTTCTTACGTAACGAGCGTCGCGGTGTCCACTCAGATGGATACAGTACTCTACCACATGATCAGGTGAATGAAGTGGAAACAGGGTTTGCAATGTTATTGTTCCATATGGTATTCATAAACATAGGAAGGAATAAGAAATATAATAATAATAATAATAATGCATGGCATTTATATAGCGCCTTTCTAGATACTCAAAGCGCTTTACAATGATGAGGGGGAAACTCACCTCTCAATATGTGCACTTACTGTGCCAACCAGGTCACTGGTGGACACCACGCGTTGATACTATGTATATTCATGAACCCAATAAAGTGCTTTTCAGCTCTTTTGAAGGAATTTGAAATTTGACCCCCTTTGTCACACTATTGCGTACCAGTATTGTAAAAATACACATATACTACTGAAATGCTAAGTTTATTAAGCCTGCACTGGTACCTTTAAGGGCTGTTTCATGAAAATTGATATGACACAGAATGCGCAACACCTAGATACTCAAAGCTGGCCCTTGAAGCCAGTAATAATGCGGTTCTCATTCTGCCCGAGAGTAAATTGATCGATTGGTAGTGATGTGTGGGAGAAAAAAAATAATATATATTCAGTTACCCATGACAATTACACTGACTCCAGAATCAATAGTCAGTCTGTCAGTCTGCCACAAACAACATTATCTTGCAAGAGGGTCTCTGGGAAAGTAGGTGGCAAATGAGGAACAAAACCAGTGATAAGAAAATGAGACCTTGCGCACTAGCAAATGCACTCTCCCCACCAAAAAGGTGCTTGCAGTCCCGCGGAAAAAGCCCCAGGCTGGGTGAAGCCTGTGGCAGGGCGGAAGTTACTTAGTCTACTTCTGCAACTAGGTATGGGACGATATGAAAATTACATGTCACGATTATCATGGCCAAAATAATTGCGATTCATGATATTATCCCGATAATCATCAAAATATGCTTAAAACTCTTAAAATGGCACTAAAACATACTGGAATCACTTTACCTTACATTTTGTTAAGAAACAAATATTTTTATTGCATCATAGGACACGTATCTTTTTTTTGTGAACATCCTTTTCAGTGAAATACAAACAAGGACAGATTCAGACTCTCGCCCAGCAGGTAATCACAATGAGAGAAAAAAAATCCATTAATAAAAATAATCTAACTATCAACCTCATATCCAAGCATTCACATGGTTCAATTAGTTATGTGTTGTAAATGCACAGTAAATTAATAACTTGTTTTGTTTTCAGATCACACAGACAGAGGTACAGCAAGGACAGCAGAATGAATGCAAAAAAAAAACAATCTTAAATAAGGTAATCATACATTGTAAGGTCCCCCTGCATAAATAAAGGATAAATTAAAAAAAATAAAAAATAGCAACATTGTGTGAGTCTGTTCTTTAAATTAAATAAAGTCCAACTGGCATTGTGGCATAGAGATTCAATCACTCGTGAGGATATTCACGCTCATGTGAGGATATTCACAATTACGCCGATAATGGAAATTCACCACGATAAAATTATCTGGAGTGTTTTTATCGCGATAAAAGATAAAATCTTATATCCTCCCATCCCTATCTGCAACACAAATGTTACTCGTTTTCTGTTGTGAACTGTTTTCCTTTATGTTTCCTCTATATGTAGTGCTATAAAATTAGATTGACAACCACACCGCAGTGAGTGAAAGATTGTAAGGCGTTTTAAAAAATCCATGTTTTGGCTAACCTTAATGTTATAATTGTTTCTTAGTGAGGTAGGCCAGAGTATCGTGAGACTAAACTTGGTTTGAAACCCAAATTTTGGTATTGTGACAACCTTACTTGCTACAATAGAAAGATCCTAAATATGTCGTCAAAAGTAACAATATCACACCATTCTAACTTCATACTTCTTAAAAGGCTTCAATGGGAAGTCTTACCTTTTTTTCTTCATATTTTCTAAAACTATGTCAATCCCAAGACTATTGGGCCAAGCACATAGGCCATCATATTGGACACCAATTTTGCAGGGAAAGTATGTAATGACACATTAAAACATTTATCCACTTGCCTAGGTTTTATTTCCCCGTGGCACCACCTTAGGTGGTTCTTTAAGAAACACAGGCTGCGTACAAACACTGGGTGAGCCCAACGGCTGTGGGAGGCATGAATGACCCAAACGAACAAAAAAATATAAATAAATAAATCATTGCATCACTTCCACTTTGTTCTGACAAAGACAGCTGACTGCATTCTGCAACCCTTAAAAAAAACTGTAAAACTACCACTGTAAATGAAAAAGATGGACAACGGGTTCTTCCTCCATAGAGAAATAAAAGGTGGCCGCCTTTTTCTCTTTCACCTTGGGCCGAAGAGAGCAGAACCGGCGTCATTGAGTGCCTCATACGTTAAAAAAACCAGGAGAAAAGACTGGGGAAACTCCTTTTTCACAGAAAATAGCAGAATATTTAGCAACATGTCAAGTCGGACGGGATTGCTATAACCTGGGGTTATTTTTACAGGGCATTTAACACTAGGTAAAAGACGCCGGAATCTTTACTGGCGCGGGACCCCGCAATCCGTTAAAGTTAAACCGGGCATAGCCAGGCTACACTGTGCGACTTGTCAATTGATGACAGCTCACGACCAGCTGCTCACATTGTACAATAATCGGTCGAAAATTATTGAGAGATGTCAGTATTACAGGTTCCCCAAGCATCTTTTCACCATCCTGTCGGACTCAATTTATACGTTTTTTTTTAACGATTTCCAGTGAGCTACTGAAATCTTTCCATTGGTTTCAATGCACCTTGACCGAGATGCTTGACCGAGGTCAGCGCGCATAGTAATGGTTGGTAAGGTATGATTGGACGATTTTGGTTCGGGGAGGAGCCTAGCTGCGATCAAGGCCTTTCTAAACTTAAAGGTATACTATGTAGTTTCATTGTAAACAACTCGTTCTTTGTTTACATTCAAATTTTCTCCCCAAAAAACATTGTGTGTCCTTGCGGTCTAATAAACATGTTGAATGTATTTCCTACCTCATACGTCGTTCACAAGGTGTTTTTTTGTTAATGTTTTGAATGTTACACTGTTGACATCCTGCCGCCATTTTTAAAGCCAGAAACAGCTAAAATGGTGTAAATGTCATGAATTAGGGGTGTCACGATACCGATTCGAAATCGAAAATCGCTCGAAATGAGCGTTCGATTTCGAACTTCGAAATCACAAGCTGGTTCGCGATTCTCCAAGTTTTTTTTTTCTCTCCACCCCCGCCCCCCGCGCGCTCTTCTTAGCCTTTCATGTGATGGGGAAAATGTAAAAAAAAAGTAGCCTACTTGGCTATCTCTAACGTAAGCGTTTCCGACAAAACGAAACTTGACGCCTTCCACTGCATTTTGTTCGTCCACGCAGGCGTGCGTCCGAAGAAAAAAAAACAACGATATTTCAAAGAAGACACAGCTGCTAGTTAACGTTAGCTTACCGGTAGCCTGCATTACTTTTCGACACACCATGGCCACTGCCGGAGTCGGAGATGGAGAAACAGAACTGGAAAATCCTCCTGCTTCCCTCAAGTCACCGGTGTGGCAACATTTTGCCTTCCCCGTGAGTTATATAAACAACGAACGCGTCATTGACAAAAAAACGATTTTGTCAGCTATGCTACACGCGAGTACCATACGCCACCTCAGGCAACACGTCAAATATGGCAGGACACATTCGCAGGCATCACAAAGAAATAGATTTGACTGGGAAAAAAACATTGACACAGGCAACTCAAATGACAACCCAAATGACAGTTGTCAGGGCATGAAAAAAAACGTGTAAATAGTTAATAGCGTGGTACATGTTCAACTGTTTATTATTTCAGATATTAGTTTGTTAAAGCTCTTAACTGTTCAAAGAATGTGAACACGCTCATCTTTTTAAAGAAGAATTTGAAAATGTAAATGACCGTTGTCAGGACATAAAACCAATGTGTAAATTGTTAATAGCGTGGTAAATGTTCAACTGTTTATTCTAGAGTCTAGTTTTGATAAAGCTCTTAACTGTTTAGGTGTGTTTAAATATTCTCATATTTTTGTTATTATTTATAATTGTTATTATTCAAATAAAAGTTACTTATTAAGAAACAAGTATTTTTCTTTACAAGTCAAGACTCGATAGTCTAACAATGGCATAGCCATTAGTTAGACTATAGTGCTGGGAAAAAAAATTGTGCTGAAAAAAAATCGAAAATCGAATCGTGACCTTAAAATCGAAAGTCAAATCGAATCGCGGATTTGGAGAATCGTGACACCCCTACAATAAAGTGAATTGAATTGAGTCCACGGTCAGAGAAAATGTGTGAAATGTCACCACAATGCTCGTGCGTCAACGTGCGTGTCAGAGAAGAACACGTGATAAGCAATTTTCGGGGAGCTCTTTTCTCCTACGTGCTCTATATCGCCATCTAGTGTTCTGAAACTACATAGTATACCTTTAATAGGCTTCGCAGCAAATCCCGTTAGTACAGTACTTTGGAATTGGAAACCCCCTGTTAGTAGCCTAGGCTACCTTGTAAACCCCTGTTAATACACAGCTGCAGACTAAAAATTGAAGGCACGCTGCAATCGACCCAATAAAACGAACACAATAGTGCTGCATGTCGTTGGGAAACCGATGGGAACTAGATCTCGTCCAGAGACCTTAACAACACTGTGCACCACAGAAACATTGCAGAACGTTTCATCTTTTAATATCCTGATGTTTCCCGTAAGGATTGTCAATTTTCACTGGAAAACCTGGTTGCTGCTACCTATACACAGGCTAAAGAGCAAACGATGTTTAGCGTGCTTAGTGCTTGTATCATAGTAATTCGCTCGACAAATTGTTCAGCATTTAACTTCTAATCCCCCAAATTCCCATGCAATAGAAACAGTAAACACTTCTCCCTCTGCCAAAATACTACCGGTAATTACGGCAGAGAGAAGCACTGTCCTCTTAGGTTAAGGTAGCCTAACTGACAAGAAGAAAAAAATTAAAAGCAAACAAACTGTTACATTATCTCACGATCTGGAGTCGTTGCAGTGCTTATAGTTGCCGATTCCGTATAGGCTATTACGGTTTGGTCTGCCAGCAGAAAAAGTCTTGCGATTGAAATCTATGCTGTCAAAAGCAACTTGTGTTTGCTACCAGCTAAACATGCAGATGCAATCGTGTGTAGACTAGCTAGAATACTAATCAAACTGCAACGGGGCAATCTTATATATATATATTTTTTAATGGTCAGTTCCCGTCAGTCAAGGCCATGCTGGTCTAGTACGGAGTAGAGCCCGGCCACACACAGGTCTAGAGAGCAGGCAACCAAGTCAAGCGGACAGCAGGCTCAAGGTTTCGTGTTTGATAGTAGGCCCTAACTTAAATCAGCGTCCTCGTACAACCGACAAAACCACTAGACTAACGTCACTGTGCTTCATATATTACTTCATACAAATGATCTGCCATACGGATAACCGTGACGAGGAAATATGCAACACTTAAAAAAATTATAAAATCACTGGCGCTCGGTACAGATAAATTAGCTCGTGCTATATCTAACTACATGCAAGTATAGCGACTGGTTAGCAAGACATCTTGCAATCGATAACAGCTCTCGTGAGCAGCACTATGGCTGACTATGGGTAACGTTAAGGTTATTGGCTACATTGTTAGTGCAATAGTGAACTAAAAAGCTACCGACTAAACTGGCTGATCGTGTAGGCTACTGTAGCTAGCCTATACAACATAACGTTGGGCTATCGACCTAGCCAACTTATCCAACGTTAGCTACGCCACCTGTTTTTCAATGTCTGTTTACTGTTATTGTCCTTGATCGGTTGGTAACGTCAAATATTTAGCTAACGTTAGGACAGTTAACAAGCAAAAAATAGATAACGTTACCAACATTTGCTACGTAAAAAGCTCAACGTTAGTTTGTTAACCCGGTTAGTTTGCGTTAATCCGTAAACGATGACGTGCCTCGCAACGGCAATTGAGGGGGGGAGTCGGTTCACGAGATCCAGCAAAGTTATATACTCTTGTGGTTTGCTACAAAATATGTAGGGACAGCCAAAGTTTACTCAGTGGAGATTATCCAAAGAGTTACTATTATAACGTTAGCTACACATTCATTTGTCATGACAGTAGCTAGCGAATGTATATTAACATCTAAAAAGCTAAGGTTGCTATAATGTTAATAATCTGATGCATGATCGACCGTTTTCGACCTTGCCACTGCCAGGCGGATGAAGCACACTGGTTAGCGAGATGCTAACTTTGACTAACGTTAGCTAGCGAGGCGGTGTCACGCCGAAAACATTATTTCTTTCACATTAATTATGTTCGTGGCAGGACATCCACAAGTTACCTTGACACAGTCGATTGGAAACATCAAACAATGTTCCAGGATTCCAGCGACAGATCCAGCTAGCATGTAGGTACTAGTGGAAGCACCCTGAGGCAGATCTTCATAGTCCGGTTCGGAGATTTCGCGAGCCTCCACAGGGCCGTGTAGTTGAACGGTCTGAAAATCCGACTCCCCTCCAATCATAGGAGATAGGCTTCCGACAATTCCCTCCGAAATGCCCCAAAATCGGCCTCCTCCGCACCATCGAATTTGTGCACCGGTTGACGCTCCTGCGACCCCCGCCGTCCGCGCCCGGGGTTTCAGCTGACATCCGCCGCCTGTTCACGAAACCCCCCACGTCCATTAGGAACCCGATTTAGTGTCTTTTCGGTCAGTGTTGCTCTTTTTAAAAATGCCTTTTGGTTTTATTTTAATTGTATGTCATCACCCACTCCAGATGTTTCCACCAATTTTTGTAGCCTGCTCCTCCCGGCGCTTGCAGCTCTGGGAGGGCAAATATATAGCACGATGAGCAGGCCGCCAGGCACCCGAAGCAAGGCACCGCCCAGAAACGATTTGACCCCATCTGAACGGTCCAAAAGAGAGGGCTTGCCTTGACTCTTGGCGAAAATCTCACACATCATTCGACAGCATACCTGTCAATCAAACACACACGTTATAATTGGACTGGTATTTGTTATTTAAATATTCATAAATATTGGGCGGCAATATCTATAAAAAAATGTAAAACGTGATCTAAAATCTAGGTTTTATAAGTAAAATTGACTTCATAATCTTTTGGTAAAGCACGCGAAATAGATTTAATATACAAAGTTTTCATTTGTTTATGGATTATGATCAAACTGGTAAAATGATTGCCTACCTTTCTGTGTAATGCTGTCTGGCTACTGTGAGGGGTCTAAAATGCACATAGCACGCAGATACAAGCGAACCCAATGCAATATTTTCACAGAAGGTAATTTTAGGTAGGCTGTGGAAGCATAATCCGGTCATAAATCAAATAAAAATGCAAATGGGAAATTGGATTCGTTTTCATTGTGTGCGCAAAAATCATGACATAATTAAAATGCTAATGCAAAAGTGAGTGGGTCGTATAAGCCTACTAGGTTACGCACTTTTTGAAAATTTAAACGCAGTCTATTTCACATTTAATTTTTCGCACAAAAATTACTACGACACAACCAATTGTCATAATTTAAATGAAAATTAAAAACGAAAATGTAAATTACTTTTCCCACAGAAAGACTCAGGCTTGAGACCGATTCTAGATCTCAGAGTCTTGAACAAGTTTTAAAAAAATGACCCTTCAAACAGCTCACCAACCAGAACATTCGTTCTGTAGCTTAAGCAAGAATGACTAGCATATTTTGTTACTAGATTGGAAACTGGAAATACGCTTACTTTCACATTCCTATAGAGAGACACAGGAAATTTGGCTGAGAGAAATGCAGCTATAGTGAAGAGATAGCTCACTTGAAGAGATGTAGGGCTATATTTTAACGATCTTAGCGCATGGTCTAAAGCGCATGGTGTATTGTCTCAAAAATACACAAATAAATAGAATGAACCTTCCACAACTAAATTAGATTCACAATTAAATTTAGGCCTAACTGATTCACAAATAAATGAAACTGATTCACAAATAAATGCAACTGATTCACAAATAAATGAAACTGATCCTCAAATAAATGCAACTGATTGATTCACAAATAAATGCAACTTGTTCACAAATAGGCTAAATGCAACTGATTTACAAATAAATGCAAGCGATTCACAAATATGTTTTTGCACTCACAAACATGTCTACCGAACTAATGACTGTGCTAACTAATGTGCTAACTAATGACTTTTTGAGACAAGCCTCACAGCAAGATATGCGAAGAAATCCACAAATACAGTTGCTTGAACATTATGGAATACATGATTGGTAAAATGGCTGTAGGTCATCAAGGGTCACTTTAAGGGTTGTTTCTCCTATTGAACTCTATGGAAAAATAAGTCAGGAGAAGAAACCCTTCAAATTATCCATCCATATCTACTGTATTTCTGGCAGCAGAGTGATTATTTAAGGCTTGTTTGATACGTCAGACCCTTGATGACTTAGAGCCATTTAGCCAACTATGTGTTTCCATACTGTTCCAGTGTAATTTACAGCTAAATCTAGTCCCACCCCCCAATTCCCATAGAGATCCATTCAAATGCAGAGACCTTATAGTATCGCTTATAAGAGTACCAGAAAATAATATATTAAGAGTCTTTTGATGTTGTTGGGTCACAGACATCAGGAAGTCATGGCATGAAAAGGATATGCGACCAAATCTAAAAAATTTAAATGCACAGTCAACTTAGTGTATGTAAACTTCTGACCCACTGGAATTGTGATATAATTAATTAAAAGTGAAATAATCTGTCTGTAAACAATTGTTGGAAAAATTACTTGTGTCATGCACAAAGTAGATGTCCTAACTGACTTGCCAACACTGTAGTTTGCTAACAAGAAATCTGTGGTGTGGTTAAAAATGAGTTTTAATGACTTCAACCTAAGTGTATGTAAACTTCCGACTTCAACTGTATGGCTGTGTCCGAAACAGAGCCCTACACCCTTTTGAGTACGCATATTTGAGTCCACTTCGTCAAAAAGCTTTTGAGTGGGCGACTTTTTCTCACAAATGGGGGCACTTAAAATACCAGAATGAACCCCTTATTTCTGGGGTTTTGTTGAGGGAATTCAGGAGCACACTCATCTGCAGAACTGTGAACTCACCCGCCAATTTCAGTAAGTAACTCGGAAGTAAAAACGTAAAAGACGTAGAGCGTATATGCATATCTATGGTACAAGAGTGGGTCATATTACGAAATACTCTTTTTTATTTTTGTTAATTCTATCTTCATTCATAGTCTACACTTTGTAACAATTGTCATATGTTAACTGATTGATATTCTCAATAAAAATTAAAAAAGATATTACAAACTACTTCCTCACTAGTTTGGAAAGAGTTTTGCGGGATTTCTTTCACACACTGCTTGCAATGTAAGGGGACAGGGCACATAGTAGACACGGGTCTACAGCCGAGTGGACAGGGGACAGTGGACAAGGAACAGGGCTCTGATTCGGACACAGCTCCAGTGTTTTTTTTAAATTACTCTAGCCAATCAGATTTTAAGACATCCTTTCGCTAATGCCCACATTAGGCTACTCTGACGAATCACAGGAACGCAAAAGATTTTGCGAGGGAACGCAATACTTTCGCAAGGGAACCAGAAAAAAATTCTCCCCATGTCACCTTAGGGGCTCTGTACTGTCTTGTACCTATGTGCAGAGGAAAATAATATATATATGTTTTGTTATTACGCACGGTAGCTATAGGAGTGTAATGTTCCGCTCCCTTCAGTCCGTTTTCCGTGTTTTCCTGTTTTCCCTCCGTGTCATGTTGGATCCCTTTGTCCGTGTTTTCCCCTCTGCCGCGGACTAGGCATGTCCTTCCCTGTCTTGTTCGTCTGGTTGTTTTGGTTTACTTCCGCCTTTCACTCCCTCCCCCTCGTTGCATGCATTTCCTCACCTGGTGTCTTGTAATCACTCCCGGTTTATGTTCACACCTGTTTCGTATTTTGTCACATTAGTTAGCCCTATATAGTCTTTCGGCTGGCTGCCAGTCGGCGCCAGTTCGTTAACTATCATCACTTGGTGTAGTGCTTGAGTCGTTAACTGGTCTCCCCGTGTAAACTATTCGCGTGTTTGTGGAATGTGTTTCCCATACAGCGTATAGTCCCTTGCAAACTACAGTCTGGTAGTTTACCTCCCGCACAATTCCTGTAATTATTGTATTGGCTAACTTGTTTCCCTTCTCCTCCATCCAACCCTGCTCCCTATCTCCCGTGGCAGTGTTTGTTTTCCCCGTGTTTGTTTGTGTGTGTTGCGGTACCTCCACCTCCAGCGCGTGTAGGCTCCGGGGTGATTCGCTACCTGGCTACCCTCCAGTTGTTCCTGTCCGACCGAGGAAACCACCCAGTTCTTCGGCGCCGGCTCCTGGAGCTCTGGAGACGGTCAGCTACCTCCGGACCTACCGCAGCTACGCCACACCACTCTGCCCTGCCGTGATTCCGCAAAACCTCCCGACTTCCAAACCCATCACCTCCGTGAGAACCTCCCGGTCTTTCCCGTGCCTTCCCTTGCACTAACCCTCCTCTGTTTTTGTTTTTCTATACCGGTGCCGTCAGCCCGGTCCAGTCCTGCCCTGCCGTAGTGAGTCGTTCCCCTGCCAGTTCCAGTCCAGTCCCGGCGTGAGTGTTACAGGCACTCGCTCAAGTCCAGTTCCGGTTTGGGACATTCCGTTCCAGTACCTGTACCCGTGTGGACCTCCCGGTCCAGTCCAGTCCAGTCCAGTTCCGGTTTGGGACAATTCCGTTCCAGTACCTGATTCCCGTGTGGACCTCCCGGTCCAGTTCCAGTCCAGTCCAGTTCCGGTTTGGGACATTCCGTTCCAGTACCTGTACCCGTGTGGACCTCCCGGTCCAGTTCAGTCCAGTCCAGTTCCGGTTTGGGACAATTCCGTTCCAGTACCTGTTTCCCGTGTGGACCACCCGGTCCAGTTCCAGTCCAGTCCAGTTCCGGTTTGGAACAGCCCGTTCCAGAACCTCCAGTCCAGCTCCGGCTTGGAGCAGCCCGTCCCGGGCTTCCAGGCGCAAGATCTCCTAATTCTGTGTGTGTCTTGCCTTTCCTGTACAGTGTTGGGACTACCCCAACACTTAAATTATTAAATACCATCTTTTGTGAATTCTGTCTCCTGGTCGTTGCACTTGGGTTCGTCCCGTACACAGATACGTAACAGAACGAACTGGCCAAAAACATGGACCCAGCCGACCTGGAGCAGATTCGGCACGCCTTCTCCTGCCAAACTGCGGTCAGCGACCAACAGGGCCGTCGTCTGGACGACGTGTTGGAAGTACTGAAGGGCATCACGGAACAAGTTACTCAGCTGTCTCTTCACCAGCCGCTTCCGCGTATTCCAGTGGGCCCTACACCGCCCGCTCCGGACCCCCCGGCGGACCCTCCTGTGTCCGCTTCATTTCGGGAGCCGCGCGTTCAACATCCGGAGCTATTCCGCGGGGAATTGGGGAAATGTCGCGAATTTCTGATGAAATGCGACATTGTCTTCCGGATGCAGCCCTCCTCCTTCGCCTCCGACCCATGTAAGATCGCGTTCATCATGAGCAGCCTGGGAGGAGGTGCCCTGGAGTGGGCTACATCCATCTGGGATAGCCAAGCCGCGCTCTGCAACAACTTCGCTGCCTTCACCGCCGAGATGCGGCGCGTGTTTGACCACCCTACCTGTGGGCGAGATGCAACTCAGCGCCTACTTCAAGTCCGTCAGGGGGGTCGCAGCGTCGCAGAGATGGCCATCCAATTCCGTACCCTCGCCGCGGAGTCCGGATGGAACGACACCGCCCTTCAGGGGGCTTTCCGCCAGGCACTCAGCGAGGAGCTCAAAGACCAACTAGCCACCCGTGAGGAATCCACCTCCCTCAATAGCCTGATTAGCCTGGCCATAGCAGTCGACAACCGTCTTCGTATCCGGGCCCGTGAGCGTGGGGGGAATCCCGGTCACCTTCCTCATATTCGCTCTCACCCATCTGTTTCTGGATTCAGGGCGGCGTCTGGGGTCTCCGAAGAGGAGCCCATGCAACTGGGCAGAGTTGCGGTCAACTCTGCGGAGCGCCAACGCCGTCAGCGATCCAGGTCGTGCTTCTACTGTGGCAAACCTGGCCATCAGATCGCCTCGTGTCCAATCCGCCCAAAAGAATAGGCTCGCCAGTTAAACTAGGCGTACTGACGAGCCCTATCATTCCCTGCCATGCAGCCCAGAATCGCCTAGTCTTCAAGGCCACTCTCCTGTGGAGCGACAAGTCCTTAGTTTCGTCGGCTCTCATCGACTCTGGAGCCGACGCCAACTTTATGGACACCACCTTCGCCCAGAGGGCCGGCATACCTACGGAGCTTCTTCCATCACCCATTACTGCCTTCGCCTTAGACGGTCGGAGCTTGGGATTAGTGACCCACTCCACCGTGTCCTTACAGCTTGTCCTCTCTGGCAATCACCGGGAGAGCATTCAACTCCTCCTCATCAACTCCACACAGTCAACCATAGTTTTAGGTCAGACCTGGCTCCGTCTCCATAACCCACACATTGACTGGCAGGGCGGACGCATCCTGGCGTGGAGTGGCCACTGCCTGGCAAGCTGTCTCCGCTCCGCGCTTCCCCCTCCGGGGTCCAAGAATCCCAGCACCAACCTACCCGAACCCGATATGTCCACCGTTCCCAAGCAGTATCACGACCTCAGTCGCACCTTCTCGAAAGCACGTGCTCTGTCCCTACCTCCTCATCGCCCGTACGACTGTTGTATCGATCTGCTGGCGGGAGCCAAACTTCCGTCCGGCCGTCTCTACAGTCTGTCGGGACCAGAGAAACTCGCCATGGAGGAATATATCCATGAGTCCCTCGCCTCGGGCATCATCCGTCCCTCCTCTTCTCCGGTTGGTGCTGGGTTCTTTTTCGTGGGGAAAAAGGACGGCTCACTACGGCCCTGCATCGACTACCGGGGACTCAATTCCATCACTATCCGCAACAAGTATCCTCTCCCCCTCATTAACACTGCTTTTGAACCCCTCTCGCAGGCCGTCATTTTCACGAAACTCGACCTCCGTAATGCGTACCACCTGGTGCGCATACGGGAGGGGGATGAGTGGAAGACTGCCTTCAATACCCCGTTGGGCCACTATGAATACCTGGTGGTCCCTTTCGGCCTTACTAACGCCCCGGCAGTCTTCCAGGGCATGGTTAATGACGTCCTGCGAGACCTGTTGGGTAAGACCGTTTTTGTTTACATTGACGACATTTTAATTTTTTCCAAGTCCCCTCAGGAGCACATTCTCCATGTCCGGGAGGTTCTCCAGCGGCTCCTCGAGAACCAGCTCTTCGTGAAGGCGGAGAAATGCTCATTCCACGTCTCTTCAGTCCCGTTCCTCGGCTTCATTATCGAGGAGGGCAGTATCCGGGCGGATCCGGTCAAAGTCAAGGCGGTGACGGAATGGCCCCAACCCACCTCTCGTAAGCTGTTACAACAGTTCCTTGGTTTTGCTAATTTTTATCGTCGTTTTATCCGAAATTACAGTGTCATTGCTGCCCCCCTTACAAAACTTACCTCCACCACTTTTTCTTTCTGTTGGAATCCCGAAGCTCAGCGTGCTTTTGAGCAACTCAAAACGCGGTTTTCCTCAGCCCCTATCCTTTGCCACCCTGATCCCTCCCGTCAGTTTACGATCGAGGTGGACGCCTCCGACACCGGCGTGGGGGCCATTCTGTCCCAACGTGCCGCCTTAGACAACAAGCTCCATCCCTGTGCCTTTTTCTCCCGGAGGCTGTCCTCCGCTGAGCAGAATTATGATGTCGGGGATCGGGAACTTCTTGCCATTAAGCTGGCTCTTGAGGAGTGGCGCCACTGGCTGGAGGGGGCAGGTACCCCCTTTGTTGTTTTGACTGACCACCAAAATTTAATTTATTTAAGATCTGCCAAGAGGCTGAATGCCAGACAGGCTAGGTGGTCACTTTTCTTTGCCCGGTTTAATTTTTCTTTGTCCTATCGCCCCGGTTCCCGCAATATTAAGGCAGATGCCTTATCCCGTGTGTTTTCCCTTCCCTCCAGTCCTGCTGACCCCGAAACCATTCTCCCAGCGTCCTGTATGGTGGCTGCGGTCTCCTGGAGGATTGAGGAAATCGTGAGGTCCGCCCAGACCTCCCACCCTGACCCCCGTAATAACCCTAACCCTGCCCTGTTTGTTCCCGACTCCGTCCGCTCCCAGGTCCTTGAGTGGGTTCACGCCTCCTGCCTGGCGTGTCACCCAGGTGTTGCCAGGACGACCGCCCTCGTCAGGAGGAGCTTTTGGTGGCCCACCCTCAAGGAGGATACCCGTGCCTTTGTTCTGGCCTGCTCTGTATGCGCCAGGAGCAAGGCTTCCCACCAGCCTCCCTCTGGTCATCTCCTTCCCCTCCCTGTCCCGGGCCGTCCTTGGAGCCACATTGGGGTGGACTTCGTAACCGGTCTGCCGTTGTCAGATGGCAACTCTGTCATTTTGACAATTGTGGATCGGTTCTCCAAGGCGGCTCACTTTATCCCCCTCCCCAAGCTCCCGTCCGCCCTCGAAACGGCGGAGCTCCTGGTGGTACATGTGGTCAGGCTGCACGGGATCCCTTCCGATATCGTGTCGGATCGTGGGCCCCAATTCTCCTCCCAGGTCTGGAAGGCGTTCTGTGTAGCCCTGGGGGCCTCGGCCAGTCTTTCGTCTGGCTTCCATCCCCAGTCGAACGGCCAGGCAGAGAGGGCGAACCAGGACCTGGGGGCCGCCCTGCGGTGCGTCACGGCTCGCAACCCCGCCTCCTGGAGCCGTTTCCTTCCCTGGGTGGAGTACTCCCACAACTCCCTTAAGAGTACCTCCACCGGGTTATCCCCTTTCGAGTGTTCGTTAGGGTACCAACCCCCTCTCCTGTCGGTCCAGGAGGCCGAGGTAGCAGTCCCCTCTGTCAGGGCCCACATCCTCAAATGCAAGCGCATTTGGAGGCTTACACGCACCGCACTCCTACGTTCCAATTCCCGGTCCCAGCGTCTGGCGGACCTGCACAGGACCGCAGCCCCCAAATACAGGGCCGGTCAGCAGGTCTGGTTGTCCACGTCTAACATTTCCCTTCCCTCCTCCTCTAAAAAACTTTGGCCCCGGTTCATTGGTCCCTTCCCTGTTGTACGTCTTGTTAACCCTGTTTCTGTCAAGCTCTCCCTCCCTGCCTCCCTCAAAGTTTACCCCGTTTTTCATGTCTCCCAAGTCAAGCCTGTCGCCTCCAGCCCCCTCAGTGCCCCTACCCTCCCTCCTCCTCCTGTCCGGGTCATCAACAACGCCCCGGCCTATACGGTGGACCGCATCATTGACATCCGCCGTAAGGGTCGGGGCTTCCAATACCTCGTGGACTGGGAGGGGTATGGCCCTGAGGAGCGGTCATGGCTCCACAAGGGCCTCATCCTGGATCAAACGTTAATCCAGGATTTCCACAGTCGCTTCCCATTCAAGACCAGGCCGCCAGGTACGCCAGGTGGCGTACGTTGAGGGGGGGGTACTGTAATGTTCCGCTCCCTTCCTGTCCGTTTTCCGTGTTTTCCTGTTTTCCCTCCGTGTCATGTTGGATCCCTTTGTCCGTGTTTTCCCCTCTGCCGCGGACTAGGCATGTCCTTCCCTGTCTTGTTCGTCTGGTTGTTTTGGTTTACTTCCGCCTTTCACTCCCTCCCCCTCGTTGCATGCATTTCCTCACCTGGTGTCTTGTAATCACTCCCGGTTTATGTTCACACCTGTTTCGTATTTTGTCACATTAGTTAGCCCTATATAGTCTTTCGGCTGGCTGCCAGTCGGCGCCAGTTCGTTAACTATCATCACTTGGTGTAGTGCTTGAGTCGTTAACTGGTCTCCCCGTGTAAACTATTCGCGTGTTTGTGGAATGTGTTTCCCATACAGCGTATAGTCCCTTGCAAACTACAGTCTGGTAGTTTACCTCCCGCACAATTCCTGTAATTATTGTATTGGCTAACTTGTTTCCCTTCTCCTCCATCCAACCCTGCTCCCTATCTCCCGTGGCAGTGTTTGTTTTCCCCGTGTTTGTTTGTGTGTGTTGCGGTACCTCCACCTCCAGCGCGTGTAGGCTCCGGGGTGATTCGCTACCTGGCTACCCTCCAGTTGTTCCTGTCCGACCGAGGAAACCACCCAGTTCTTCGGCGCCGGCTCCTGGAGCTCTGGAGACGGTCAGCTACCTCCGGACCTACCGCAGCTACGCCACACCACTCTGCCCTGCCGTGATTCCGCAAAACCTCCCGACTTCCAAACCCATCACCTCCGTGAGAACCTCCCGGTCTTTCCCGTGCCTTCCCTTGCACTAACCCTCCTCTGTTTTTGTTTTTCTATACCGGTGCCGTCAGCCCGGTCCAGTCCTGCCCTGCCGTAGTGAGTCGTTCCCCTGCCAGTTCCAGTCCAGTCCCGGCGTGAGTGTTACAGGCACTCGCTCAAGTCCAGTTCCGGTTTGGGACATTCCGTTCCAGTACCTGTACCCGTGTGGACCTCCCGGTCCAGTCCAGTCCAGTCCAGTTCCGGTTTGGGACAATTCCGTTCCAGTACCTGATTCCCGTGTGGACCTCCCGGTCCAGTTCCAGTCCAGTCCAGTTCCGGTTTGGGACATTCCGTTCCAGTACCTGTACCCGTGTGGACCTCCCGGTCCAGTTCAGTCCAGTCCAGTTCCGGTTTGGGACAATTCCGTTCCAGTACCTGTTTCCCGTGTGGACCACCCGGTCCAGTTCCAGTCCAGTCCAGTTCCGGTTTGGAACAGCCCGTTCCAGAACCTCCAGTCCAGCTCCGGCTTGGAGCAGCCCGTCCCGGGCTTCCAGGCGCAAGATCTCCTAATTCTGTGTGTGTCTTGCCTTTCCTGTACAGTGTTGGGACTACCCCAACACTTAAATTATTAAATACCATCTTTTGTGAATTCTGTCTCCTGGTCGTTGCACTTGGGTTCGTCCCGTACACAGATACGTAACAAGGAGAGAGATAAAGAATCTATATCAGTGATTTAAAAACTGCACCAATCCCAAATTTATCGAAGACAGTATGTAGGCCCTAGGTAGTTCCATTCGATTTTATCAGATGCTTTTTCTGCATCTAAAGAAATAACAGCTTCCGGAGAATCAGAAGAATGATTTCCATAACCATTATATTAAACAAACTCCTAATGTTGGAGAATGGTTGTTATGTTTATCGCTAATTTTCTACAGTCGATGATTTAGCGCAATGATCTCTGGGAACGAAGAATGCATAGGCTATGATGCGATGCATACTTGAATTTCAGGGTCCTGTCAAGTACAGAAGTACACATCCTAGGATTCTAGTATGTACTTGATTTTTACATACTTGCGGAACTAACTAATTACAAACAAATGGCGACCATATTTGCTATGCGTCAAAAATAAAGTGGCACAAATGCCAAGTAATCCTGGAAAAAATGCAAAAAAAAATTACAATTAGTTTGCAATGAAATACTGAGAGCTACATATGTGAAACAGGTAAAACTAAACATTTCCTGGATCATAAATTCTGTGTCCACAATAATCTGAGGGTGATATGCAGAACTACTACAGATATAATATATGCAAAATATAGGCAGTGTACCCTGCTGTCCGTTAGCGTCTCCAAATGTATCCAAAATGGCACCATAATTCACTGGAGAGTGACACATTTTTTGTTATTTTGATTCTGTACTCTAGCACTTTGAGTTTTAAAGGATACAATGACAATAAGGTTGAAGTGCAGACTGTCAGCTTTAATTTGAGGGTATTTTCAGTATTTTCATCCATATGGGATGAACCGTTTAGAAATTATAAAACCTTTTGTACATACCCCCCCCCCCCCCCCCCCCATTTTCGGGCATCAAAAAATATTGGACAGTTTAACATAATGTAGAATAAAGTAATCATTTTTTAATATTTGGTCACATATCCTTTGCATACCACGACTTCCTGATGTTTGTGACTCAACAACATCAAAAGACGCTTGATATCTTATTTTCTGATACTCTTACAAGCAATACTATAACCTCTCTGCATTTGAATGGATCTCTATGGGAATTGTGGGGTGGGACTTGATTTAGCTGTAAATTATGCTGGAACAGTAAAAAAAAGTCATCCCCTTGATGACTTTAAGCCCATTATGACCATTGCAGTAGCACACATACCAAAAGAGCCATGCACCTTTCCCTACATCCAGTGCAGTGTAGTTGTGAGCCTGCTGCCAGAAGGGCTGGTCTGACCTCAGCATCCAAACGTTTTATTTCTTAGAGAGATGGTTAGTCTACTTGCTGCAGATAACCACGATGCATTGAAAGAGCAGACATCCAACATGAGATAAAATTTTTTGGTGCTCCACAGTGCTCTTTTGTAACTTATTATTATTGGTGACCTAGGGTGTTCCCCAGATTTTCAAGTAGGCACCTAACTGAAATATAAGCAGGCTATGTGTACTGGTCACTCTGAGATTAATTTAACCCTTAAATGGTTTATGTATCCTGGGGGATACAAACATTTGACAGGCTGTGGGGAGGAGCAAGGAGTGGTTGGGCACTATTTCAGTATGAAACATTGAAGAGGGGCTTGTTACAAATACTTAGGTCATGTGACTTCATATCAACACTCTGGGATCAACTTGTCATCCTTATCAAAAACTGTCATGGCGGCATGCAGTGAGGAGGACACTGACCGTGTGGTAAGTTTTGATATTTTTTAGTGTTTTTACAATTTTGGGGGGGATTTTTTTTTAGAAAATATTAATTTTCAAGGTTGACTTGATATGTTGTTGTTGAAAAATAAAGAATTACATTTGCACTATTTTGAGAATCAGTCATGAAATGTATGTATCCCCGAGGATACATTAACTGAATAGGGGTATAAAACAGGGATTATCACTAATGGGGCTGCTGATGTTTTGATGCCTGCAATGAATAGACAATCAATAATATTAACAATGGAATGCTATTTAAGAGTAAAATAAAGAGTAAATATAAAGTCAAAAAGTCAACCTTGAAAATTCATATTTTCGAAAAAAAAAATCCCCCCCAAAATTGTAAAAACACGAAAAAAATATCAAAACTTACCACAAGGTCAGTGTCCTCCTCACTGCATGCCCCCATGACAGTTTTTGATAAGGATGACAAGTTGGTTTTACTGTTTGTTCAAGGGTTAGATTTATAGTTGGGTGTAGGGTCTAACCCCAATGTTCAAAGCGGACATGAATTTAACTAATTTAACGTCAAAATTAATTTATTCAGAATTTGTACAGTAAAAATGAACAAAAAAAAACTGAAAAAAGTGTTTTAAAAGTGTTTTTAAAGTTCATGTTCATGTTAAAGTTCATGTTCATGTTAAAGTTCATGTGAAATTTATACCCTAAACGGTTTATGTATCCCGGGAGATACAAACTGTAAAATGAAAAATATAAATTTTTTTTGGAATTTTTTTTGGAATTTGTGTTATTTTAGACTAAATGTATTAGGAAATAACAATTAACTAATTTTCCTTACAGTTTTTAGGGTCTTGACCATTTAAGGGTTAATACAAGCATGCCTCAATTTTATTGCATGGTTAAAAAATAATGGACTATGTATGGTGTCAATTAACATTGTGTGTTATTAACCATAATATTACTAAATGGTTGCAGTGCAGTGTGATAGTGTAGATTATAATTATTGCCTCTCCAGGTTCAACAAAATGACACTCAAAGGTCATAATTAAATTTTATTGGATATAGCCAATAGCCATCCAATTTCACAACAGGTTTCTTGTGTATTTATCCACAATCTACTATTCTATATATTCTCTACTCTAGTCCCCTCTAGTCTATGGATTCTGCTCAAGTTAAATCTACTGTCAAGTCAGAGTGAAAAAAATGTTTATAACAGAAATAGTCTACATGCTGGCTATACTCAATGAAGGACAGCTTAATATGTTTGTTTGTTTGTTTGTTTTTTTACATTAAGAAGCTTCAGAAAACACCTCAAACTACATGCTGTAGCCTTTTTTTAAATCACAGAGGTGTAAACTATCAATTTTAAAATTGATAGTAAATTTACACCAAACCTAGATACCACTCAGCAAACAGTCATAATCATAGAATTTAGTTATCCAACCAAATACTATCACTTTTTTTTACTAAAAAACATTATCTCTCCCATATTTAACTACCATTGCTACTGCTACTAACATTACTGACATTGGCGGTAATTATCCCTGTCGTTAGGGTCCTACAAGTAGCTTATAGAAGTATGTAGAGGCTATTCTCTATATGACAGGGGCAGCATTTACCTTATAGTACAACAGCTTTTTATCTCTCAGAATTCTACCTGAACCAGAAATTTGGTAAGGGGCACTCTTCAGCTGGCTGCTGCGTCACCCGCCTGTTTTCCCCACTTGAGACATGCAAGGTTGCCTTTACTCTCACGCTCTCCCTCAAGAATTCTCATGCCAGAATCAGACCTATGTGATCTCCCCCCTCAATCCTAATCCCCTCCGGTCCAGGATTGCAAGCCCCCCCCCCTCAATAGTAGGCTACATGTCAATTAACAATTTTACACAGCAGTTTGTGGTCTTATGGGTAATAATGTTAACTTCTAGAAACATCTTTGTTCTGCAGTGTGCAAATTAGCTGCAGTTTTGACGCTACAGTGGTGAAGTTTTCAACATTGCCGGCTTTGTTAAGGATATAAGCACTGAGACTGAAGTTAAGTCCCACATGATTCTCGGGTGCCGTTTGTCAGAATTCTAATCAATATGTACAATCTGGTAATGGAAGCAGTTTCCCTGCTGAGCCCTCTCTTTGGCTCTTCCTACATGATTGTGTCTTCTGTTGGATAACAGTGTCATCTAGTGTTCAGCATTGATATAACTGCTGAACAAAGAAATTTCCCTTTCCACAGTAAAGGATATTTAACCATGTTCAAATCTTATAGACTGGCTGAAGGCCTCTTTTTTCAGTCCCGTGTTTTTCTCCAGTATGTTTTATTATGTCTTTGTCATTGACTTACCTCATTTAGTCTGCATCCTCTCCAGAGCAGGGGTATACTCTTTCTCAATGAGGAAGGGAGAGGGAGTGAGGGTAGCTGCCAGGTGGGTTCACATTCACATGCATACAAACACAGCCACCAGGGTACACTTCCCTAATAAAACACTTCAGGGTAGCCCGGTGACACTGCAAAATCCTGAAACCCTACCTTTCTACCCCCATTTAGTGCAGCTTTAGAGGAAAGATTAATTATGCTGGGGAGTCGGGATCCCCATCCTTGGCTTTCCTGCTGTCTCGAGAGGTTCTGCCCTCTACATATAGGAGACAATTGGTTTTATAATGCCATTTGAAGTCAAAAGTCTCCCTTTCTTGTGTAGGAGCTTTTATAAGAAACTACAGGCTGCTGGTATCTGCTGCGGATTTTTTGGTCACACGGCTTAGTGTCTCCTGCCACATCAGCTGTGGAAAGTTTGGTTTTGGCTTCTAGTTTTCTTAGTGCTGAAACCTGTCCACCCAGGACATGGAGAGTAGCTTTTTGTATCTATTTTTTTTTTTTTACAAAGAGCACTGGTTTTTAGGCCCTGAAGATGCTGGTATTCTGTAGAACCAACAAGCTGAGCTGCTGTGGTGCGTCAGGCCACTGCGTTGTCTTTAAGTGCCGTGTTTGTGTGAATAGAAGGGAGAAGTCCACTATTAAGGGGTAGTTTGGTATCATGGTTCAGAACAGGTAACAGGAAGGATGCACGCTGAAGTGCTCGATGTGCTGCGACTCATGAGTATACTATACTGAGCTGCTGCAGTTACATTACAGCTGGGTAAACTAATACTATTATTTAATTATGTTTAAAATAAACAGCTGTGGAGATTGCTCTGAATATACAGTAGGTGCCTAGTAGAGAGAGAAGCGACCGACTTCACCTGCAAAGCAAAGCGTTCTTGTTTTCTGTTTTTTATTTAAAAAAATACTCTTACCTTCGCCTCTAAGGGTTCTTTGTTTGTGTGTAAATAACACTCACAAGTGAGTGACTGCCATCAAGATATCCATCATGGGACTGGTTCCATATGCAGCACTGCATGGGGAGAGAGAGAGAGTGGTCTCGGTGTGCCAGTTCTTCCTGTTTATAGGTCTCTGTCGCGGTAAAACAGTAATGCCAGTTTCACACGCTCCACTTTCTCAACCATTGTTTGCATCTGTGGGGAGTAACTTTTTTCTCACTTTCGAATATCGCCCATGTGACCCCCAGACCTGCTCATGTCGAACTGTGAGGTGTACCTGACATGATCAGAGGGTGATTTAGCAGAAAACAGACATCCTGTCCTGCTTGCTGAAGGCTCCCACAGCACTCTTTTTCCTTTGGCCTGAGCAACTTATTGAGGCGTTCTGATTGAGAGAGGAGGGCTTGCTTGGTGAGTTATCAGCCATGATCCTGCACCTTGTCTTATTCAGTTGTATTTTTATCACCTGTGAGGAGATAAATACAGTATGGACGGTATACAGACTCTCCCTTTCACTTTCTTTTTCCGTGTGTGTGTCCATGTTCCTCTCTCCTTCCTTCACCTCTTTCTCCCTAATGGCAGCAGTGATGCTTCTTTGTCAACACATAGTTCACTGGGGCTAATCTGAATGAGCATTGAGGAACTGTCCTTATTAACTGCTGGCTGGAGCTTGCTGAGATTTCCTTTACGGCAGGGCAGTTTCACTTGGGTCCATTATAGAACTCATCCATCAAAGCCATTTAGATGATCACTGTTGTGCTCTGTTGTGCTTAGATTGCACTGCAAATCCTGTGATTTTGGGTTTTGGCTCACATCATGGTTGTATTTAAATGGCACAAGGTAATGATACAGGCTGTTCATTTAATCTTTAAGTGCATACTTAAAGGTGCGCTATGCAGGATTTTTAGCCTTAGTCTGTATAGCATGACTTGTGAGTTTGCCTTGTAAAAATGATGAAGTAAAAATAAACAAGTTTAAATGGCTACCTTTTCGAGCAGTTAATTGACAGCATCAATGGTGAATCAAATGCATCTCAAGTGTATCATCTCCCTGGCACTTGTTTCATCATCATAACAGCCATAATCTTATCTTATCAGCCGATAACAGTTTAAAACAATTTATCATTATCAGCAGATGCCAATATGACCACAATATTTTCATGCATTCCGAGTACTGTGGCAACTTGACGGATAATAAACCTGCCCCTCCACTTGCAGCCTGCAACCTTTATAGTACAAGCCTGTAGTGGCTTTTCCCTATCCATTATACCACATTAGTATTATTTGTAACATAAGGTTGAATTCAAGTCATGTCAGGAAATGGTGTAATGTATTTAACTACTGATAAGACAACTGAACATCCAGCCAGGGCAAGCCCAGGATAGCTGCTGTGTCTTGTGAGCTGGCCAATCACACCCTGTTCTCACGTATTCTCTGATCAACAGGAAATGTGATCAAGCTTTGTTTCAGTAACATTTTTCCTGCTGCAGGATGATAATCATTCAGACAGGGAAGTGTTGAGTGATGTACAAGCAGGGAATGGCAGTGCCTTCAGAGCGCTGCTTCCTGCGGGATCTGACTCCATCAGGAGCTCCTTTCAGGGATAGGAAAGATTGAGTATTTCACACTGCAAGCTCAGTACAAGTTCAGCCATGGATACTGCACAAACCAACCTGCTGTCCTTAAAAAGCATTGCATCAAATCTGCATTCTTTCCCAGTAATACTCATCTGCGTCACAGAGCTATATTTGATCCAGAGGTGAATCCCAGGTGCGGGAAACATGTCGGGTTGATTCTCGTCAGAGCTCATGCTGAACATTCATACATTCTGCCAACATTGTCATTCCTGCGGCTAGCAGCTGACCTGCTAAATAAATAACTATAATAGTATGACACCTCACAGAAGAGCTCCCATCCTCTTAGATGCCTGTATGTACCAGACTATTACAGCATCACACCTCAGTATGTACATGTTCAGTCCTTACGATGGCCAACGCTGGATTGGTGTCACAGGCAGGGGCATTTGCTTTTCCCTCAATCCTGGGAAACTGCAGTAGACCTGAGATCCCTCAGAAAGCAATTACTTCCTTATTCAAGGCACGCTGCCCTTCCAGGTCAATTTCCTCTCTCCTCTATGTAGTGCTCGAATTTTATGTTTTATTTGGGCATGTGTGTAGGTCAGGTTCCGTATAATGAAGTTAGACTTGTTAAGGTCTGGGGCCCATGCCAGAAAGAGAAGGGGAACCAGGCCCATCAGCTGCCTCTTTAGAAAGCAGGAGGAATAAAGACCTGCTCTGCTGTTATCACAGTCCAGTACAACTGTCCTCACTGTCCTCATACACACACACACACACACACACTGCTTTAGTAATAGTGTCTCACACACACTGCTTTAGTAATAGTGTCTCACACACACTGCTTTAGTAATAGTGTCTCACACACACTGCTTTAGTAATAGTGTCTCACACACACTGCTTTAGTAATAGTGTCTCACACACACTGCTTTAGTAATAGTGTCTCACACACACTGCTTTAGTAATAGTGTCTCATACACACTGCTTTAGTAATAGTGTCTCAAACACACTGCTTTAGTAATAGTGTCTCAAACACACTGCTTTAGTAATAGTGTCTCACACACACTGCTTTAGTAATAGTGTCTCACACACACTGCTTTAGTAATAGTGTCTCAAACACACTGCTTTAGTAAAAGTGTCTCACACACACTGCTTTAGTAATAGTGTCTCAAACACACTGCTTTAGTAATAGTGTCTCACACACACTGCTTTAGTAATAGTGTCTCACACACACTGCTTTAGTAATAGTGTCTCACACACACTGCTTTAGTAATAGTGTCTCAAACACACTGCTTTAGTAATAGTGTCTCACACACACTGCTTTAGTAATAGTGTCTCACACACACTGCTTTAGTAATAGTGTCTCACACACACTGCTTTAGTAATAGTGTCTCACACACACTGCTTTAGTAATAGTGTCTCACACACACTGCTTTAGTAATAGTGTCTCAAACACACTGCTTTAGTAATAGTGTCTCACACACACTGCTTTAGTAATAGTGTCTCACACACACTGCTTTAGTAATACTGTATCACACACACTGCTTTAGTAATAGTGTCTCACACACTGCTTTAGTAATAGTGTCTCACACACACTGCTTTAGTAATAGTGTCTCAAACACACTGCTTTAGTAATAGTGTCTCACACACACTGCTTTAGTAATAGTGTCTCACACACACTGCTTTAGTAATAGTGTCTCAAACACACTGCTTTAGTAATAGTGTCTCAAACACACTGCTTTAGTAATAGTGTCTCACACACACTGCTTTAGTAATAGTGTCTCACACACACTGCTTTAGTAATAGTGTCTCAAACACACTGCTTTAGTAATAGTGTCTCACACACACTGCTTTAGTAATAGTGTCTCAAACACACTGCTTTAGTAATAGTGTCACACACACTGCTTTAGTAATAGTGTCTCACACACACTGCTTTAGTAATAGTGTCTCACACACACTGCTTTAGTAATAGTGTCTCAAACACACTGCTTTAGTAATAGTGTCTCACACACACTGCTTTAGTAATAGTGTCTCACACACACTGCTTTAGTAATAGTGTCTCACACACACTGCTTTAGTAATAGTGTCTCACACACACTGCTTTAGTAATAGTGTCTCACACACACTGCTTTAGTAATAGTGTCTCAAACACACTGCTTTAGTAATAGTGTCTCACACACACTGCTTTAGTAATAGTGTCTCACACACACTGCTTTAGTAATACTGTATCACACACACTGCTTTAGTAATAGTGTCTCACACACACTGCTTTAGTAATAGTGTCTCAAACACACTGCTTTAGTAATAGTGTCTCACACACACTGCTTTAGTAATAGTGTCTCACACACACTGCTTTAGTAATAGTGTCTCACACACACTGCTTTAGTAATAGTGTCTCACACACACTGCTTTAGTAATAGTGTCTCAAACACACTGCTTTAGTAATAGTGTCTCACACACACTGCTTTAGTAATAGTGTCTCACACACACTGCTTTAGTAATAGTGTCTCACACACACTGCTTTAGTAATAGTGTCTCACACACACTGCTTTAGTAATAGTGTCTCACACACACTGCTTTAGTAATAGTGTCTCACACACACTGCTTTAGTAATAGTGTCTCACACACACTGCTTTAGTAATAGTGTCTCACACACACTGCTTTAGTAATAGTGTCTCACACACACTGCTTTAGTAATAGTGTCTCATACACACTGCTTTAGTAATAGTGTCTCAAACACACTGCTTTAGTAATAGTGTCTCAAACACACTGCTTTAGTAATAGTGTCTCACACACACTGCTTTAGTAATAGTGTCTCAAACACACTGCTTTAGTAATAGTGTCTCACACACACTGCTTTAGTAATAGTGTCTCACACACACTGCTTTAGTAATACTGTATCACACACACTGCTTTAGTAATAGTGTCTCACACACTGCTTTAGTAATAGTGTCTCACACACACACTGCTTTATTAATAGTGTCTCAAACACACTGCTTTAGTAATAGTGTCTCAAACACACTGCTTTAGTAATAGTGTCTCACACACACTGCTTTAGTAATAGTGTCTCAAACACACTGCTTTAGTAATAGTGTCTCAAACACACTGCTTTAGTAATAGTGTCTCACACACACTGCTTTAGTAATAGTGTCTCACACACACTGCTTTAGTAATAGTGTCTCAAACACACTGCTTTAGTAATAGTGTCTCACACACACTGCTTTAGTAATAGTGTCTCAAACACACTGCTTTAGTAATAGTGTCTCACACACACTGCTTTAGTAATAGTGTCTCACACACACTGCTTTAGTAATAGTGTCTCACACACACTGCTTTAGTAATAGTGTCTCAAACACACTGCTTTAGTAATAGTGTCTCACACACACTGCTTTAGTAATAGTGTCTCACACACACTGCTTTAGTAATAGTGTCTCACACACACTGCTTTAGTAATAGTGTCTCACACACACTGCTTTAGTAATAGTGTCTCACACACACTGCTTTAGTAATAGTGTCTCACACACACTGCTTTAGTAATAGTGTCTCAAACACACTGCTTTAGTAATAGTGTCTCACACACACTGCTTTAGTAATAGTGTCTCACACACACTGCTTTAGTAATACTGTATCACACACACTGCTTTAGTAATAGTGTCTCACACACTGCTTTAGTAATAGTGTCTCACACACACTGCTTTAGTAATAGTGTCTCAAACACACTGCTTTAGTAATAGTGTCTCACACACACTGCTTTAGTAATAGTGTCTCACACACACTGCTTTAGTAATAGTGTCTCACACACACTGCTTTAGTAATAGTGTCTCACACACACTGCTTTAGTAATAGTGTCTCAAACACACTGCTTTAGTAATAGTGTCTCACACACACTGCTTTAGTAATAGTGTCTCACACACACTGCTTTAGTAATAGTGTCTCACACACACTGCTTTAGTAATAGTGTCTCACACACACTGCTTTAGTAATAGTGTCTCACACACACTGCTTTAGTAATAGTGTCTCACACACACTGCTTTAGTAATAGTGTCTCACACACACTGCTTTAGTAATAGTGTCTCACACACACTGCTTTAGTAATAGTGTCTCACACACACTGCTTTAGTAATAGTGTCTCATACACACTGCTTTAGTAATAGTGTCTCAAACACACTGCTTTAGTAATAGTGTCTCAAACACACTGCTTTAGTAATAGTGTCTCACACACACTGCTTTAGTAATAGTGTCTCAAACACACTGCTTTAGTAATAGTGTCTCACACACACTGCTTTAGTAATA
Source organism: Synaphobranchus kaupii (assembly GCA_029718625.1). Classification (NCBI taxonomy): domain Eukaryota; kingdom Metazoa; phylum Chordata; class Actinopteri; order Anguilliformes; family Synaphobranchidae; genus Synaphobranchus; species Synaphobranchus kaupii. The sequence continues at coordinate 55,069,287 of CM056380.1, read as the reverse complement.
GTGTCTCACACACACTGCTTTAGTAATAGTGTCTCAAACACACTGCTTTAGTAATAGTGTCTCACACACACTGCTTTAGTAATAGTGTCTCAAACACACTGCTTTAGTAATAGTGTCTCACACACACTGCTTTAGTAATAGTGTCTCACACACACTGCTTTAGTAATAGTGTCTCACACACACTGCTTTAGTAATAGTGTCTCAAACACACTGCTTTAGTAATAGTGTCTCACACACACTGCTTTAGTAATAGTGTCTCACACACACTGCTTTAGTAATAGTGTCTCACACACACTGCTTTAGTAATAGTGTCTCAAACACACTGCTTTAGTAATAGTGTCTCACACACACTGCTTTAGTAATAGTGTCTCACACACACTGCTTTAGTAATAGTGTCTCACACACACTGCTTTAGTAATAGTGTCTCACACACACTGCTTTAGTAATAGTGTCTCACACACACTGCTTTAGTAATAGTGTCTCATACACACTGCTTTAGTAATAGTGTCTCAAACACACTGCTTTAGTAATAGTGTCTCAAACACACTGCTTTAGTAATAGTGTCTCACACACACTGCTTTAGTAATAGTGTCTCACACACACTGCTTTAGTAATAGTGTCTCAAACACACTGCTTTAGTAATAGTGTCTCACACACACTGCTTTAGTAATAGTGTCTCAAACACACTGCTTTAGTAATAGTGTCTCACACACACTGCTTTAGTAATAGTGTCTCACACACACTGCTTTAGTAATAGTGTCTCACACACACTGCTTTAGTAATAGTGTCTCAAACACACTGCTTTAGTAATAGTGTCTCACACACACTGCTTTAGTAATAGTGTCTCACACACACTGCTTTAGTAATAGTGTCTCACACACACTGCTTTAGTAATAGTGTCTCACACACACTGCTTTAGTAATAGTGTCTCACACACACTGCTTTAGTAATAGTGTCTCACACACACTGCTTTAGTAATAGTGTCTCAAACACACTGCTTTAGTAATAGTGTCTCACACACACTGCTTTAGTAATAGTGTCTCACACACACTGCTTTAGTAATACTGTATCACACACACTGCTTTAGTAATAGTGTCTCACACACTGCTTTAGTAATAGTGTCTCACACACACTGCTTTAGTAATAGTGTCTCAAACACACTGCTTTAGTAATAGTGTCTCACACACACTGCTTTAGTAATAGTGTCTCACACACACTGCTTTAGTAATAGTGTCTCACACACACTGCTTTAGTAATAGTGTCTCACACACACTGCTTTAGTAATAGTGTCTCAAACACACTGCTTTAGTAATAGTGTCTCACACACACTGCTTTAGTAATAGTGTCTCAAACACACTGCTTTAGTAATAGTGTCTCAAACACACTGCTTTAGTAATAGTGTCTCACACACACTGCTTTAGTAATAGTGTCTCACACACACTGCTTTAGTAATAGTGTCTCAAACACACTGCTTTAGTAATAGTGTCTCACACACACTGCTTTAGTAATAGTGTCTCACACACACTGCTTTAGTAATAGTGTCTCAAACACACTGCTTTAGTAATAGTGTCTCACACACACTGCTTTAGTAATAGTGTCTCACACACACTGCTTTAGTAATAGTGTCTCACACACACTGCTTTAGTAATAGTGTCTCACACACACTGCTTTAGTAATAGTGTCTCACACACACTGCTTTAGTAATAGTGTCTCACACACGCACTGCTTTAGTAATAGTGTCTCACACACACTGCTTTAGTAATAGTGTCTCAAACACACTGCTTTAGTAATAGTGTCTCACACACACTGCTTTAGTAATAGTGTCTCACACACACTGCTTTAGTAATAGTGTCTCACACACACTGCTTTAGTAATAGTGTCTCACACACACTGCTTTAGTAATAGCGTCTCACACACACTGCTTTAGTAATAGTGTCTCACACACACTGCTTTAGTAATAGTGTCTCACACACACTGCTTTAGTAATAGTGTCTCACACACACTGCTTTAGTAATAGTGTCTCACACACACTGCTTTAGTAATAGTGTCTCACACACACTGCTTTAGTAATAGTGTCTCACACACACTGCTTTAGTAATAGTGTCTCACACACACTGCTTTAGTAATAGTGTCTCAAACACACTGCTTTAGTAATAGTGTCTCACACACACTGCTTTAGTAATAGTGTCTCACACACACTGCTTTAGTAATAGTGTCTCACACACACTGCTTTAGTAATAGTGTCTCACACACACTGCTTTAGTAATAGTGTCTCACACACACTGCTTTAGTAATAGTGTCTCACACACACTGCTTTAGTAATAGTGTCTCACACACACTGCTTTAGTAATAGTGTCTCACACACACTGCTTTAGTAATAGTGTCTCACACACACTGCTTTAGTAATAGTGTCTCACACACACTGCTTTAGTAATAGTGTCTCACACACACTGCTTTAGTAATAGTGTCTCACACACACTGCTTTAGTAATAGTGTCTCACACACACTGCTTTAGTAATAGTGTCTCACACACACTGCTTTAGTATGAGTCTGAGAGAGGGTGAGTTGGTCTCTAATTTTGGCCAGTGGTTTGTGAAAGGACCCATTCGTTGTGACTGAACTGTCAGACATGTAAAGCTCACCTGTACATTTGAACACTCCCTCTGTTTATCCTGTTACAGGTCAGTCTGCGGTCGCTGGAGTACTTCCCCTGCCTCTTCCACTTTGTTCAGCGCCTTCAGGACCCCAACACCAAGGACACTGTCATATTTTGGTATTTCAGTGTGCCGCCTGACACGTGCTGTGTTTGTTAACAGCTTATGTTCAGGGGTACAGTACAACATATGTGCCTCAGGATTCAAACCTGCAACCCACTGATCCACGCCTTGCTGCAGTAGGGGGCTGAAGATGTTGGTTTAGCGATGCCAGCTTAGTATAATGGTTAGGGAAATTGGATGTAGCTCCAAGATTGCAGATCTGATTCCCAGGTAGGGCATCACCATTGTGCCCTTGAGCAAGGTACTTAACCCGAATCCCTTCAGGAAATATGTAGCTACAAAAATGGACTGTGTGTGGAAATGTAATCTGTGTAAGTTTCTCTGGATAAGAGGGTCTGCTAAATGCTGAAATTTACTGTAATGTAATGTGTGCACACAGTAGTAGTATAGTTGCATGTTTTCACAAATGGTTGCATGTAAACAGTAGCAGATGCAGGTAAGCAGTAGTTGAGGCATTTCTTGACATTGTGCTGATTAAGGGCAAGGTTTGTGTTCTTGGAATGGTGTCATGTGACAGCACATGCTTCCATGCTCCTGATATAGAAACCTTCCATTTTAAATGAGTCTCTCATTCAATTTGCTCTGAAGAACAGAGAAGGTCGAAAATGAAGGTCGAAATGTGGCTACAGTAATGATAAGAGAATGATGTTCATTTCTGAGATAGAATTGTGTGTGTGTGTGTGTGTGTGTGTGTGTGTGTGTGTGCGTGCGTGCGTGCGTGCGTGCGTGCGTGCGTGCGTGCGTGCGTGCGTGCGTGCATGTGCTTGTGTTCGTCGCCTTGTTTTTTTACAGGTAAAGCCTGAAAAAATTATAACAAGTCTCCTATTTTTACATTTAAGTCATTTAGTTAGTACATTTAATTAGTTTAATGCATAATGTAGACCAGACTGTGTTCATTTCACCCTTCTTGAGTTGTTGCAACATGCTGGTTCACTTTTTCATTTTGCACAGGGCAGAATCTCTGGTGAGTGAATTCAAGTTAGTTTGTGCTTCTCACACATGGCAGTAGAGGGTTTCTCATGAATTTGTATGATGAGTACATTTAAAAATGCTAAAATAGATGAAATAATTAACATATGAAATATCTACATGATGTGCTTCCCTTTATAAAAAGATAATATATTGAGAGGTCATATTGAGAATTATGTAATTAAGGTGTGACAATTTAGTAGAGAGCAGAGGGTTGGTAGTGTTCAGTCTTCGCTCTGACTCGTCTGTTTGTTCTGGGTAATTCTGCTAGATGTTCAGTCATTTCTCTGAGGTAAATGAGTTCAGAGCTTAGGTGCTTTGCAGTTGAGGGCCGCTTGGTCCTCCTCTCTTTTAGTTGGCAGCGGCTGAGTGCTTTTAAGGCTGATTGATAACCTTTGGATTATCACATCTTTGTACTTCTAGGCTGTGTCCGAATCAGCACTCTTCCACACTATTGAGTATGCTTATTGAGTAGACAGGACGAGAAAGTAGTTAAGTAAACAAAATTTTCTCTAAATGTAGTATACTTAAAATCCCTGGATGATATACTTACTTCCAGGGTTTCGCTGAGTATATTCGGGAGCATACTTTTTCAATAAGTACACAAACATTTTGATCATATAAATATGACGCGCAGCTTCGTTTTAAAAATGAGGCGCAGGTTCGCTGACATTTTCCTTCAATAACAACAAAAACAACCCGTGGCATGGCCATGCAAGGGTGGAACATCTTACGACACTTCCACAGTATGGTTGGAAAATAGTATGGAGGATATTTTTTTTGCTTACTGCATTGCACATACTAAACAGTACACAGTAAACAGTACACAGCTGCTAATGCACAGTACACAGGACGCAGTAGATAGGGCTCTGATTCAGACACAGCCCTAGACTCTTTCTAGTTGATTTGACGTTGAAGTAACAGCCACACGAGGGCACTGTGCAAGAGCACTGGGCTGATCTGGGGGGAGTACATTGTGCAGAGGTCCAAGGTATTGGCACAAAAGCACTTTAGACTTTTGTGTAGTACAGAGATTATTGCAAGAGAAATTCCAAACAGGATTGCCACCAGGAGAAGGTTATTACCCCACCCTTGGTTTACACTTGTTCTCAGAGACAATGAACAGAAGTGAATATAACCAAATCTTATCTTTGTACTTGATGGATTATTATTTTTGTATTAAACCTTTATTTCACCAGGCAGGTCACAAGACAAATTCTTATTTACAAGGACAGCATGACAAGAGACAAGCCTTTTGGGGGGGTTGGGGGGATACAACAACCACAAACTTCAGATAGTCCCTTATCAAATGATATGAAATGGTGAGCTATTATAAGGAATGTATGTGAAGGGTGTATGCAGGGCTCTGTCACCCCGATTCCTCCCCCTCTCTGCTCAGATATGAGTGGTGCATTAACACACTGACTCCTCCCCCTCTCTCTCAGCTCAGATATGAGTGGCACATTAACACCCTGACTCCTCCCCCTCTATCTCAGCTCAGATATGAGTGGCACATTAACACCCTGACTCCTCCCCCTCTCTCACAGCTCAGATATGAGTGGCACATTAACACCCTGACTCCTCCCCCTCTATCTCAGCTCAGATATGAGTGGCACATTAACACCCTGACTCCTCCCCCTCTCTCTCAGCTCAGATATGAGTGGCACATTAACACCCTGACTCCTCCCCCTCTCTCTCAGCTCAGATATGAGTGGCACATTAACACCCTGACTCCTCCCCCTCTCTCACAGCTCAGATATGAATGGTGGTGCTAGTAACACACTGGCACGGGAGTTCCTGACTGACATGCACCAGCTGTGCAGTGCAGTGGTGGAGGGGGGAGAGTATGAGAAGGAGAATCACATGTTGATGCTGGATGAGTCAGGGTTTCCTACTACTCAACACCTTGGATCATGTCATTGACCAGGTGGGGACATCCACTAGCAGTAAACCACGCACTCATGTATGTAGCACATCCAACTAATGCACATTCTAATACATGAACATGAAGTATTCCTCTAACAAACACACACACACTTTATGCCTGTCCCTTTTGTCATTATTTGAAATCAAATTATTGTGTGTACAGTACCATATAGAGGTAATGTCTGTATCTGTTCCAAACTTGTCGCTTTTTCTTGGACCTCAGGTGAGTTTGAGGCTGAGTTGGAGACTTGTAGCTAAATGCCAGCTCACCAAAATGAAGGATTGTTCAGGGAGGGGGGTGGTATTTATGGGCGTGCCAACATGCAGGCATCACATACAGCAGTCAGACCCCACTAATCACTCTAAAGAACTCTCTCTGTTCTGTTTACCACCCTTAGCCCTGCCCCCTACATACTGCCTGTCAGAAAGGGGAGTGCAGATGCTGTGGGGAGGGAGGGAGGGAGGGAAAGGAAGACAGAGAGAGAGAGAGAGAGAGAGAAGCGGAAGGCAGAGAGCTGGTGATAGTGCGCTTGTGGTAATCTACAGGAGCTGGCGTGCCGGGAGGAACTGTTGACCCTGTTGCTGTCCCTGCTGCCGCTGGTGTGGAAGATACCTTTACAGAACCGACCAGGTGAGTCCCGGTGCACCACTCATCCTGGGAGGACAAGAGGCGCCCTTCTGCCTGTGATCTGTGCCAGGTGATGGGGCTTCTGCCCTGCAGGGTGTTCCCCCAAACCTGCTTCTGTCACATGACCTGCTCCAGCTGTGCCGTCACCCAGGGTGCTTTCTTTTCCTTTTCCTATTTCTACAAGGATTTAAAAGTAACTACACTAACCTCAAATCTACAAGGGTGTGAATGTGTCACTTACAGAGAAATCCATCATCTGCTGTTTTGACTAACCCACAGATCTCGCCTGAAACTTTTAACACAGTCTAGCTATAGACTCAGTGTGAAGAGTGTGGTTATCTATGGTTTAGGCACACTAATCGTGGAGCTATCTTTAGAGGTTTGCTTGTTGAATTAAGTTATTGGATGATAGACTTCTCCAATTATTTAGCATTTGTTTTTACATATTAAAATATTCTTTTCTTAATTGTGAAGAACCACATGGGTATCCAGCAGAAACTGTAGCTCTAACTACCCAGACCCAGATCTCCCAGTACTGATCTTGCTTGCGAAAGGGTCTTTTTGTGGGAGAAAAATGTGCTACACAGTGGCTGACTCACAGCATGCTAGTAAGTGACTGATATCCTCACCTAGGAATCCTGATATCCTCACCTAGGAATATCAGTTCCCTGTTCCCTGTGTTTTCCTGTTTGTTTATTATAGTTTATAATAGTATTTGGAATGGTTTATAATAGCATAGTTTATAATAGTATTTTGAATGGTTTATAATAGCATAGTTTATAATAGTATTTGGAATGGTTTATAATAGTATTTGGAATGAAAGCGTGGTGTTGCTGATTTGCCCACAGCTTACTGTGAACTACAGTCAACGTTCATTGCTGGGGATAGCTGCTACATTATGCAAAGGATGTGCTTTGCCTTGTCTGTTCTGTAATGATGATGATGTCTCTGTGCGCACTTACTGTACGTCGCTTTGGATAAAAGCGTCTGCTAAATAAATGTAATGTAATGTAATGTAATGTAAGAAAAATCCCATTGGCAGAATCGGTGTTTACTGCACAGCACTGCTTCTGCTATTATACAACTGCTATACATGTAAATATGTCATTTTATTTTCCATAAGTGTGAACTATTATGCATCACTCTAGATGTGTTTCCTGTTGATTCCCAATGTGATAGTCCTCAGTCACGCAGAATTTAATTTAATCTTAAATAAGTGCAACCAAACCAAACAACAACCGAAACAATAATAATAATGTGCATTCGGGCTCCTGAGTGTTTGCTGTTAAAACATACTGCAGACGAGATGATGGTGATGGTCTCCGTTGTGGCCGAAGGTAATTGACCCTGAGGTGACGCAGGCCTGTAGCAAGCGTGTGCTAATTCTTTCTAACACGCCCATCACACATTTCTGTCTTATTGGTTCCTATATTTAGGCTGTGACCCAGCAGAGTACACGTTCTGTTGAGGGCTTTTTATGTAATAATATCAAACACTGACTCATTGTTGGTTTAGAATGGTTGTTTAAACTGGATTTGCCTGTGATTTAAAGGGCAGTTTTCTTGAGGTCGGAATAGAGCCCCACAAAGTTCAGTCAAAGCTAAGATGGGGACATTGAGTTTGTATGTTTCTTGTCTCTCTGGCCAGTTTGTCTGTGACAGTAAACTTTGTAGTTCAATATGCAGAATTGTATATGAAAGTAGTTGCTGGCCCATGAGGGTTAGGTGATGCGACTCAAATAATCTCGCCTGACCCTTCTGGAGAAAGACAACTCAACAGTGTAAGTCGTGCCCATCATTGAATATCACTTATTTAATCATGTAGATGCTGTTTTTAATTCTGCCTGTTGGTGCAAAGGCCTGTAAAGCTGCCTTTCTAAAGTGGGCTGTGCTCATTACGGTCTATTTTTCAAACAATAATGAGACGTTCTGAGACACTATGAGACTTTCTGAGGTACTAATGATATTTTCTGAAACACTATTGAGACTTTTTAAGATACTAATGAGACTTTTTGAGACAGTATGAGATTTTCGGAGGTACTAATTATACTTTTTCAAACACTAATCCGAGACACTAATGAGACACAAATTAGTCTAACGATGTTTCATCTCTTCAGACTACACGCTCTCTTCACTGCCGGAAGTGCTTATCCGGCGTGAGGGGAAGGCGTTCCTGCTGAGATCAGGGCGGGAGAAGGCTGTCTCAGATGCACAGGAATTTGGGAGGTCACAGTGCCAGCTCACAGAATCCCAGCGTTGCGTGGTAAGGAGTGCACACAGGTCCCAGCTGTTTGCTTCTGTTTCCGACACCCCTGCAGATAAGCCCATCAGCTTTGGGGATAAACGTCACCGATCCCCTGGCTCAACCCCTCCTGTCAGCCGCCAGGACTGCCGTACAGAAGCCCCAATCGCAGCACCTCCCAACGCAGAAACCATGAGCGGCCCAGAGCGGCTGGACCTCCAGCAGAGGCTCGACTGTGAGCTGCTCGTGGAGCCCGCTGCTCTGTCCATCTTTATTGGCATGGAACAATCGCCCCTGGACCTCTGCCACGTCCTGCTCTCCCTGCTCGAGAAGGTCTGCAAGTTCGACATGAGCCTCAACCACAACCCCGGCCTGGCCATCAGCGTGGTGCCCACCCTCACCCACATGCTGGTCGAGTTCGGGGACTGCTGCGGGCCGGGGGGCAGTGGGGCGGAGGACCTGGCTCAGGGCTGGACAGAGGAGCCTGTGGCCCTTGTGCAGAGGATGCTGCTGCGCTCCATCCTGCACCTGATGTCCATGGGCATGAGCCAGGAGGGGGATTCCCTGCCCCAACACCTCAGCAGGAACCTGTCTGATCTGCTGCAGGCCACCCTGAAGATCCGCAGCTGCCTGGAGCGGCAGGCCGACCCCTTCGCCCCACGCCCCAAAAAGACCCTGCAGGAGGTCCGGGATGACTTCTCCTTCTCGAGGAACCGGCACCAGGCCCTGCTGCTGCCGGAGCTCCTGAGCGGGGTTCTGCAGGTGCTGCTTGGCTGCCTGCAGGCCTCCGCGCCGAACCCCTTCTTCTTCAGCCAGGCAGTGGAGCTGCTGCACGAGTTCCTGCAGCACCGCGGCTTGGCGCTGCTGGAATGCGCCGTGCTGCGGCTGGAGCAGCCGGCCGTCCGCGAGTCTGCCGTGAGCGGGGAGGCGACCGGACGCTTGAGCGAGATCATTGCCACTACATTGAACATTGTCGCCGCCATCAAGAAGACTAAGTCCGAGCAGCAGCACCAGACCGTGTGCGCCCGGCAACACCATGGCCGCTGCCAGTACTCGCAGTTCCTGCATCACCACCATGACCTCTCGGGCCCGCCCGCCTACGCCTCCAGACGGGCCGCCTGCCGCAACCCCTTCCAGGAGGAGCTGGCGGATGAGGAGGCACCCTACCCCGAGCACTGCTGCTGCCTGGCCACCATCTCCCAGCAGTGCCTGCGTTTCCTCCGGCTGCTGCCCCCCAACAGCGCCCCCTCCCTGCAGATCCTGGCTGGGCTGCAGGCGGTGGGGATCTGCTGCTGCATGGACCCCAGCTCCGTGGTGGGCCCCCTCCTGCACCTCCTCAGACTCCATGGCCCGGGCAGCCCCCAGGCCCGTGTGCTTAACCTCCTCAGCCTTCTGCTGCTGGAGCAGTTGGGGGTGGGACAGCCTGCGGAGGCAGCCAATCAGGTGGCCTGTAACATCTGTACTCTGGACAGTAGCCAGCTGTCGAGCCTAGAGGCAGCCCTAAAGGGGGGTCCTGCCATAAACGGCTCCTCCTGCCATTCCCAGGGTGTCCTGTCCAGCGGGGAGGTGGGGGAGGGCGAGGACCTCCTGTGGAAGTGGGACACTCTAGCGACCTATCAGGACCTGGCTTTCAGCGAGGACCGGCAGCTCAGCCTGCTAATGGCGGCTCATGTGCGCCAGCTGGCCCTGCGGGGAAACCCAGTGGTATGCTGGCAGCTCTACACCCACATCTTTAGCCCTCTACTGCAGCGGGGCATGGAGCTGGCCCACCACGCCCAGCAGCTGGGCGTGTCCACCAGCTGCGCCCAGGCCTGCAGCTACCACAGCCACTGCCTGCCCATAGAGGTGCTGCAGGTGTACTTACGCACACTGCCTGCATTACTGCAGTCAAGGTGAGCCCAGTCTAACAGCAACCATCTCCTCTCCTCTGTCCTCATTCTCTGTACAGTAATATTGGGTCAGCACTGTTAAAATTATTAAATAGCATTGAGCCAATGACAAACTAAAACTTATGGTCCTCTATAGCCCTATTACTTAAATCATGGTCCTCGAGGGCTGAGAACTGCTGGTTTTCCACCCTCCCTTTACCTGGGAGTCAGGTGTGAAGACATTCTGGCCAATCAGTAGCACTAATTGTTCAGTTAATTTTAATTAATTAAGTGAATTACCTGTGAGAAAAGAAAACCATTTGGACTCGATGGCTATATTTGAGTATCCATGCTCTATACCAGAGGTGTTCAACCCAGGTCCCGGAAAGCCGCAGGGTCTATAGATTACATTACAGGCATTTAGCAGACGCTCTTATCCAGAGCGACTTACACAACTTCTTATTACATTTATCCATTTATACAGCTGGATATATACTGAGCGCAAGTCAGGTTAAGTACCTTGCTCAAGGGTACAACAGCAGTGTCCTGCCTGGGAATCGAACCTGCAACCTTTCGGTTACAAGTCCAGTTCCTTAACCATTATACTACACTGCCGCCCTCCTATAGGAACATCTCCATCAACAGAGGGAGCGGTAGTATTATTTTTAAGCATGTGATTTTCTACATCAACATCTACATCAACAGAGGGAGCGGTAGTATTATTTTTAAGCATGTGATTTTCATTACACAAAAATGTCTCTGAGAGATCCACATTATTAAATGTCCAAGCCTGAGCGCGCATCACTACATATGCAGTGAAAACCAAGGTTTTTGCATTTTTATGCGGGACACGTAGCAATAAGATGCCCAGGTTTGTGACAGTAAAAACACTCAGGAGATTCAGAGAAAAATTTGGGTTTGATTGCTTATGGCACTGTTGAAGATATCGGACTCAAATTGTTTACACTATCATCCCTCCAGAGGTGAAAATACATTTTTGTGCGTGAACTCATCAGCCAAAGCATGGTACTCAGGGAATGTATTTTTTCCCCTGATATTTTGAAATCAAAACAAACATGGATCCCATACAGCTTGCAACTTTGTCAGTTTTGTTGTGGTAACTTGCAGAGTTGGCATTGTGCAAATCCACAAGTTGCTCCCCATTTTTATCACTCCAGAAAACATGTTTATTCGGCTCAGCAATCACACACGTTGGATCTTGGGTTTACTTCAGTATTTTTCCCCCTCTTCATTCCTCTGTCGCAAACTCAATTTTCATTGGCTACTGAAAATTCCTGTTACAATTTGAGTCTTTGACGCGCACAAACCACAGGATTATGAAAAGACTAGCCCTGATAAAATCAAACATGTTTGATAAGATTGTGGCGTTGCCGGCTGGGATAGTATGAGAGAAGATTAGAGTCTTTCACTCCTACACACATAACAATTACATCTGCGACTATACAGAGCTACTGCCCTGGACTACCACAGACTCTGCTCAATCTCAAATTGTTGCAAAATCAGGCTAGAAAATTGTGTGATGTGTCCCCAGCTTTACCTGCTGAAAGAGACAAAATAAATACACACTTCTTCTCCCTATCTATCATAAATATGGCTGAGTGTTTGTCACAGAAGTCATAGGTGTCACGGATTCCGTGATTTTTGTCAGTTCTGTGACTTCTGTTTTTTCCATATTCCCCATTTTTAGTGCTCCCCGCTGATTCTCTTGAAACTTCAAGCACTTGTGATTGTTGCTACAGGTGTGCATGTTTTTCCATGGTTTACCACTGCTATACATGAGATCTATTAATTACTTTAATAAACGAGTGTTTCTTAAAGCACTGCATCATGATGGCCACTTTTTTCAGTTTTCCGTGTTTTTTCTGTTTTCTTTTTTTTGACAACTTTGCCATGGCTGCTCCCTGACTTTAGCCAATATTTTCTGTGACAAACACCCAGCCTTAATCATATGCAATGTGAAAATGGTGCAGTAACAAAAACAAATGTGAGTGTTGTGGTGGTTGGCATGGCAATTTTCTGAGTGTGGTGGAAGTTGGCATGGCAATGTTCTGAGTGTGGTGGCAGTTGGCATGGTAATGTTCTGAGTGTGGTGGCAATTGGCATGGTAATGTTCTGAGTGTGGTGGCAGTTGGCATGGTAATGTTCTGAGTGTGGTGGAAGTTGGCATGGTAATGTTGTGAGTGTGGTGGAAGTTGGCATGGTAATGTTGTGAGTGTGGTGGAAGTTGGCATGGTAATGTTGTGAGTGTGGTGGAAGTTGGCATGGTAATGTTGTGAGTGTGGTGGAAGTTGGCATGGTAATGTTCTGAGTGTGGTGGCAGTTGGCATGGTAATGTTGTGAGTGTGGTGGAAGTTGGCATGGTAATGTTGTGAGTGTGGTGGCAGTTGGCATGGTAATGTTGTGAGTGTGGTGGCAGTTGGCATGGTAATGTTGTGAGTGTGGTGGAAGTTGGCATGGTAATGTTGTGAGTGTGGTGGAAGTTGGCATGGTAATGTTGTGAGTGTGGTGGAAGTTGGCATGGTAATGTTCTGAGTGTGGTGGCAGTTGGCATGGTAATGTTGTGAGTGTGGTGAAAGTTGGCATGGTAATGTTCTGAGTGTGGTGGCAGTTGGCATGGTAATGTTGTGAGTGTGGTGGAAGTTGGCATGGTAATGTTGTGAGTGTGGTGGCAGTTGGCATGGTAATGTTGTGAGTGTGGTGGCAGTTGGCATGGTAATGTTGTGAGTGTGGTGAAAGTTGGCATGGTAATGTTGTGAGTGTGGTGGCAGTTGGCATGGTAATGTTGTGAGTGTGGTGGAAGTTGGCATGGTAATGTTGTGAGTGTGGTGGCAGTTGGCATGGTAATGTTGTGAGTGTGGTGGCAGTTGGCATGGTAATGTTGTGAGTGTGGTGGAAGTTGGCATGGTAATGTTGTGAGTGTGGTGGAAGTTGGCAGGGTAATGTTCTGAGTGTGGTGGCAGTTGGCAGGGTAATGTTCTGAGTGTGGTGGCAGTTGGCAGGGTAATGTTGTGAGTGTGGTGGAAGTTGGCATGGTAATGTTGTGAGTGTGGTGGAAGTTGGCATGGTAATGTTGTGAGTGTGGTGGAAGTTGGCATGGTAATGTTCTGAGTGTGGTGGCAGTTGGCATGGTAATGTTGTGAGTGTGGTGGAAGTTGGCATGGTAATGTTGTGAGTGTGGTGGCAGTTGGCATGGTAATATTGTGAGTGTGGTGGCAGTTGGCATGGTAATGTTGTGAGTGTGGTGGAAGTTGGCATGGTAATGTTGTGAGTGTGGTGGAAGTTGGCATGGTAATGTTGTGAGTGTGGTGGAAGTTGGCATGGTAATGTTCTGAGTGTGGTGGCAGTTGGCATGGTAATGTTGTGAGTGTGGTGAAAGTTGGCATGGTAATGTTCTGAGTGTGGTGGCAGTTGGCATGGTAATGTTGTGAGTGTGGTGGAAGTTGGCATGGTAATGTTGTGAGTGTGGTGGCAGTTGGCATGGTAATGTTGTGAGTGTGGTGGCATTTGGCATGGTAATGTTGTGAGTGTGGTGAAAGTTGGCATGGTAATGTTCTGAGTGTGGTGGCAGTTGGCATGGTAATGTTGTGAGTGTGGTGGAAGTTGGCATGGTAATGTTGTGAGTGTGGTGGCAGTTGGCATGGTAATGTTGTGAGTGTGGTGGCAGTTGGCATGGTAATGTTGTGAGTGTGGTGGAAGTTGGCATGGTAATGTTGTGAGTGTGGTGGAAGTTGGCAGGGTAATGTTCTGAGTGTGGTGGCAGTTGGCAGGGTAATGTTCTGAGTGTGGTGGCAGTTGGCAGGGTAATGTTGTGAGTGTGGTGGAAGTTGGCATGGTAATGTTCTGAGTGTGGTGGCAGTTGGCAGGGTAATGTTGTGAGAGTATTTGTGGTTCTTGTTGTCCCCAGCAGAGTGACTCGGGCCCTGTTCCTGAGCTCTAACGGGCTGAACCAGGTAACAGAGCTGGTGTACCTGGATGCCGCACGCCCGTGGGCCCTGAAGGTGTTTGAGACACTCATCCTGAGTGAGGCAGAACAGCGGAGCGACGCCCTGCTGCAGGACCCAGGCCCCGCGGAGACAGGGGCTGCAGAGAGGGCGGAGGGGCTGGAGGGGGTTGCGGGGGGGCTGATCAGCCCCAGCTCATTGTGCAAAGATCTGAGGGAGGGGCAGAGGCACCAGAGCACGGCAGTGGGCGACACCCACCTCAGCACCATCAATCTCTTCCTGCGCCTGGCCTTCCTGTGCGTCAGCAGGGACGCGGACTCGGACCGCGACTCGGCCAACGACTCGGAGGACACGTCCGGCTACGACAGCCCAGCCAGCGAACCCCGGGCCACCCGTCTGCCCCGCCTGTCCCGCGACAGCCTGGCTCTGCCGTCCCGCGACCAGGTGCGACGCGCGGCCGACGTATGGACCACGTGCAGCGGGCTCTACCTGTCCAGCGGCAGCTTTCAGAGGCAGTTCTACAAGCTGGGGGGGCTGGAGGTCTGCCCCCACCTCATCGTCCTGGTCATCCAGACTCTGGCCTCCAAGACCAGGGACAGCAGAGCCAGGAGGAGGGAGCCCAAGGAGAGGGCCGGTCCTGCACACGCAGACGCAGCCGAGGGCCCCGATGATCCCCCTGGCCCAGACTGGGGAGAGGCCCAGGCCAGAGACGCCCCTCGGAGGCAGGGGGAGGAGTGGGCTCTGGAGAGCATGCGGCTGCTGGAGGCCCTGATGTCCATATGCCTGCACAGCTGTAGCACTGCCCAGTATAAGAATAAGCCTCGCCTGCCCCCACAGGTACAGCACTATAACTCTCATCTGCCCTCACAGGTACATCACTATAACTCTCATCTGCCCTCACAGGTACAGCACTATAACTCTCATCTGCCCTCACAGGTACAGCACTATAACACTCATCTGCCCTCACAGGTACAGCACTATAACACTCACCTGCCACCCACAGGTACAGCACTATAACACTCACCTGCCACCCACAGGTACATCACTATAACACTCGCCTGCCACCCACAGGGACAGCACTATAACACTCACCTGCCCCCACAGGTACAGCACTATAACTCTCACCTGCCCCCACAGGTACAGTACTATAACAATCACCTGCCACCCACAGGTACGGCACTATAACACTCACCTGCCACCCACAGGTACATCACTATAACACTCGCCTGCCACCCACAGGTACAGCACTATAACACTCACCTGCCACCCACAGGTACATCACTATAACTCTCACCTGCCCCCACAGGTACATCACTATAACTCTCACCTGCCCCCACAGGTACAGCACTATAACACTCACCTGCCACCCACAGGTACATCACTATAACTCTCACCTGCCCCCACAGATACAGCACTATAACACTCACCTGCCCCCACAGGTACAGTACTATAACACTCACCTGCCCCCACAGGTACAGCACTATCACTTTCACCTGCCCCCACAGGTACAGCACTATAACTCTCACCTGCCCCCACAGGTACAGCACTATAACTCTCACCTGCCCCCACAGGTACAGCACTATAACTCTCACCTGCCCCCACAGGTACAGCACTATAACTCTCACCTGCCCCCACAGGTACAGCACTATAACACTCACCTGCCCCCACAGGTACAGCACTATAACACTCACCTGCCCCCACAGATACAGCACTATAACTCTCACCTGCCCCCACAGGTACAGTACTATAACTCTCACCTGCCCCCACAGATACAGCACTATAACTCTCACCTGCCATCCACAGGTACATCACTATAACTCTCACCTGCCCCCACAGGTACAGCACTATAACTCTCACCTGCCCCCACAGGTACAGCACTATAACTCTCGCCTGCCCCCACAGGTACAGCACTATAACTCTCACCTGCCCCCACAGGTACAGCACTATAACTCTCACCTGCCCCCACAGGTACAGCACTATAACTCTCGCCTGCCCACAGGTACAGCACTATAACTCTCACCTGCCCCCACAGGTACATCACTATAACTCTCACCTGCCCCCACAGGTACAGCACTATAACTCTCAGCTGCCCCCACAGGTACAGCACTATAACACTCACCTGCCCCCACAGGTACAGCACTATAACACTCACCTGCCCCCACAGGTACAGCACTATAACTCTCACCTGCCCCCACAGGTACAGTATTATAACTCACACCTGCCCCCACAGGTACAGCACTATAACTCTCACCTGCCCCCACAGGTACAGCACTATAACTCTCACCTGCCCCCACAGGTACAGCACTATAACTCTCACCTGCCCACACAGGTACTTCATGGTAGAATAAGAGCTATTTGTTGCTTCTCTCCAATCCCTTCTACCACACTCACTTAGCCCCGCGCTGATGGCTAGCCTGATATATTGCTACATGGTGTAGCTCAATTTTTTTAGTTTTACATCAGTCCACACAAACACATGTTTTGCCTCTTTCTAGTTGCAGTCAGTAGAGGAGGTCCTCGCTGAGGTGCGAGACCAGCTCTGTGGTTTGGGTGTGGTGGGTACTGACCTGGCCATCCCACTATTCGACTCTCTGCTGCGGGTGGCCCTGGCACAGGTGTGCAGCAGCTCGGAGGCCACAGAGGAGAAGAATGCTCTGGTGAGAGTATCACTCCTTCCTGTCCTCTGTGTTTGAGCTTGGGTACTCACCTTAGGCCCTGACCTTATCCTACATAAGTTAATAACATTGGTATTTTTGTGTGTGTTTGAAGGGAGAGGAGTTTGTACCTCCTGCAGGAGATCTCTCAGAGGAGGCAGAGGAGCTACAGAGGGTTGGTTTTGGGTCTTTGGGGGGAGAGGAAGGATATGAGGCTGACAGTGAGAGTGACCCTGAGTATAGCACCTGCCAGGACCAAGGTACGGCATGGCTGTTTATTCCTTATCTCATGTTGCTCTCGCTGTTTGTCACATTGGTCTCGCTGTTTCTCAGGTTGGTCTCCTCGTTTCTTGTGTTGATCTCACCGTTTCTGACATTGTTGTAGCAGGTGAAGAGGCAGAGCTGGCTCAAGTAGGCAGGAGCATATTTGGGATGGAGGCAGAAGGTCGCTGCAGGGAGGAGCTGTTGTTTCCGGAGATCTGCATCATGGAGCTGCGGCTTCTTTCTGCTTCTCCCCCACACCTGGAGGTCCTACTCCATGTCCTGCACAGCCTGCTGGGAGTGGTGCGCAAAAGCCCCCATAATGCTACGCTCCTGTACCAACAGGTCAGTACCCTCCCCCATCTGCTGCGCAAAACGAGCCCACTGCTCATGGGCGGAGGGTGAACCAATGTCGTGTCTTTTTTCTCTCAGAATCATTCTCTCAGAGACAGGAGCTTGCCATTTTTGAACAACTTTATTAGTGATTAACAAAGCCGGGTGAGTTCATGAAGTCACACCCTTTCAGCCTTATTCCACAGGTTTTATACAGTTAAAACATGTATAGGCCCTCCTATCTTAAAATGTCCGATGGCCAATCGCCTGCTGCATACATTGAGACCTCCTTAATATATGCATTATTTCAGGTTTTCTAGCTTATTTACCAATCGTAAAAATGTCTATAGCATATTGATGTGCACATCTGGTTATCCTTAACTGGGTATCTTCTCAGTCCTACCCTTAACTGCTTACTTAAGGAATTCCCTTCTGTCACACAGATCATTACATGATTTGTTTTCTCATATTTATTACCAACTGCCCACCAAGACACTCCCTTGACCTTTAATCCCACAGGTCAGCTCATCCGGTGCCTGGCTGCACGCTCTCTCCTTCAGACACACATCCATATAAACCTGCTTATGCACCAATTCCCTATATATATATATATTATATATACTCATTACAGAGTCCCACACTATTCTAACAGAAATTATCCTATATAATCCCCCCATTGGGACTTACTTAGTCCCAACAGAATAATTTAGATCTGAAAATGAACAATGAGGAAAAGCAACCTTCCCAAATCTTATCGGGTTAAATAAACCCCTTTTTCTTATCAACTGGTGCTTCTCGTCGTCATCCATTCCAGGGAGTTTTAGAGCCAAAACTCTCCCCCCACTCTTGACGAGGGAGGAGTAAAAGACTCACCACTCCAGCCACATTTTTATTCAATATGTATGTAAGCCTGTGCATGTATCATAGGCAGCCTTGCATTATGTAGTTACTATTAAAATAATTTAAAAAAAACAAATATTACTGTGGTTATACAATAAACAATAAAAAACATAAAATGATACACAAGAATACAATTTCCGATTATACTATGTGTAGTGTAATTATATGATAAGAAATCAGTCTTCTGGCTATCTTGAGGAGCTCCCTCGTAGTAGGTGGACCAACTAGCCGTCTCGGATGCTAGCCGGGCTAACCTGCTGTCCTCTTCTGCTCCTTATACAGTCCATTGTATTTCTTATACCACCTCTTTCTCACTGTCTGTGCTGTTCTCAGATGAGGTATCTGGGTGTGGCTCTTGTGGGATCCAGTCTGATACTGGATTCAGATCAGGCCAGCCTTCATCATCACCCAGTTCATGCCTCATGTTGACAGCCTGGAGGACCACTCCTTCAGCATTCACGTGGTACCTCATAACTGGATTCATCTGCTTAACAGTTGCCTGTATCAGGAAAGATCTCAGCAGAGGTATCACACAACAGAACATTAATCCCACTATAACAACTACTACTGCCTGCTCTAGTGAACATGGCCCCCCAACTTCCCAACTTTAGCCTGGGTGCGTTAAGTTGGAGGACTGTTTGGTTCTGTAGTAGTGGGTGTTACACTGCTCTCGGTCCTGATCCCTCCTGTGACCTCTGACTCCGACTCAGGCTCTCGGCTCTTTTCCTGTAATAGATAACTTTATATATCGCAGTTAGTTATCTCATATATGCTTTGAGTTCCATCTGGAGCTGTTCCAGAGAGGGGCCTTTGCGTACATTATTTTGCGCACACACTTCGCATTTTGCCAATGCATCGTCTACCATATTTTGTAAATAAGGAGACCAGTAACCTTGTTATTTTATTTTTATTTTTTATTTTTTATTTTTTCTAATAACTTCCCCCCTTGCGCAATGGTCAAACCCATGCGCATCTGTTATTAGTATGTTTAGCAACACTGTGGGCGCTACAATGTCTTTTTTGCGCTTGACACTTTATTATGGCTAATTTTGTTGGCTGCATCATAGCCGTAATAAGTTTTAAAATTTGTTTAAAATGTTGGACAATCACGCTTATTATGGCCTAGCTGATTACATCCCCAGCATATTCTATTATTTGGGGTTTTATTTTTCCACTGTTGGGGCTGTGCATACACATTTATTATTGGTACAGTGGGTTGCTCTTGGCCCTGAGGGTTAGGCAGCCGCGATGGCCCTCCGGAAGAGACTACGGCTTCCGGGCTGGGCTCTGGCACTTCGGCTTTTACCACTGCTTTTTTGTCAATTCTTCCAGCTTGAGCTGTGTCAGCTTCCGCTGTGTCTCTTTCTCTTAGTCTTTAAGTTTCTGTTCCTCTTTACGATATTTTTCTACTGCATGTATCACATGATCACAAAACTCTCTGTGCGTTTTAGAGTTTAGCCCAACTACATCCTCCAGCCTGCTTCTCACCGGCGGGGGCATCGCTTCCACTATGGAAGCCCGGAAGAGGGTTGTCATCAGTTCATCTCCCTCAGGATTCCGCCCTGTTTCCAACTTCCAGCGTTTTAACTGTCTATGCAGATAGTTGGCTGGATTTACGGTGTCTCCCACCTCTTCCCCTTTAAGTGATTTAGGGTCAATCTTGATAGGGTAATCCTCTCTCAAAGTTCGCCACATCGCGGGACGGAATTGATCAAAGCTGGCACCGTCAAGGTACGGGGTGTTTACCGCTGCCTGTAGCCCACTTTTCATCAGCACTTCCTCCATCCGAGCCATCCCTAGCAACCTCGCCAACAGAGCCTTAAGGTCCCCCACCGCCAGTAATTTCCCCATTGTCTCCTCCTCTATAGCCCTTATCCACTTTCCTGCCCCCTCATGTATGTCTGGGAGGCGCTCTACTAAGCCCAGCATATCTTGTGATCCCCACGGCACGTAATGCCCTGTCGTTCCTTTTATCAGGATGGGGTACTGGCTATATTTAGCTGGTTTCTTTATTTTTCGTCTATCTCTCAACTCCTTTTCACTTATTGTCCTGTTTGCCTTACCTTCCTCAATCTCTTCCTCACTCCAATTATCTAAATCAGGTATTTTTTCCTGTTCAACATAGGACAGGGGAAGATCACACTTCTGTCCCTCCAGAAAGCGTGCACTCTCTCTGGGGGTACTGCATGCATCATTTCCTTGTAACTCTTCCATTGCTTCCTGCAAATCCCTGTAACAATTTAACTTACTTAATCCTTTCTGTCTGTTTTGAGAGGAATCCCCCAGAGACTCCCCGGGGTCTGCTCTCCTGCCTTTTTTCTCCTATGCTGGCCCCAGGAGTTCTCCAGAGTTTCCCCCCCCCCCCTCTCCTATATCAAACTCTCCCTCTAACTGCAGGATGCCTGAGACTACTGGATATTGCCCGTATGGCGGAGGCGTTTCAATCACATTTGTACTTTGGTTTGCCGAGATTTTTCTTGCTTTCTTCAGATTTTTTAAGTATTCCTCTCCTTCTTTTTTAAACAGTTTTATTATTTCTTTCTCTCTCTCTCTTTTTTCCTGTCTCTTTTTTCCCTTTTGCTTAACTTTATAATTTTTTATTAATATTTCCATTTCTTTGCACAGATTTAAATCGAAAGTCCCTTCCTTCGGCCAATTTGTATTCATGTTTTTAGTTCGCTTCTCCCATTTCTGAGAGATTTTCTTTATTTCCTCTTTATTTACTGGGCAATTGGTCGAACCGTCTTTCTACTCCCTATTTTACCTCTGAGTATTTATACACGTTCCACACCTCTTCACTCAATATTACAAGTATTTTCTGCAATGTCAACTAAATTCCAACCACAATATACCAAGTCATATACTTTGCATATGTTTTATCACAACTGATCAATTTCCACAACCCTATATTTTCCAACAAACGTCTCGAAACACAACAATGATTATGGGACTAATAAAAGGATTGATACAACAATAATCAGTGAGATAATGCACAATACAGCCAAGCCAACTTCAAAACTAACCCCCAATCTCTTAAGGGGATTATATCTCTTAGCGTATCTTCCCTATTGCTTCATAGAAAAAAGCTGAATCTTTCACATATATTTATACATTTATTATCACACAGCATTAAAAGGTACCTTTAAAAAACTTGTTAAATATTTTTCTATTTTGTGAGTATGCTTAATTACACTTTATTATTGACTACTATTCCACTATTATTCCGTCTAGGTATACGGTTTATAACCCTATTACACCAATCTGTCCTTCTGGCAGATTTCTCTCACACACTCACTTACTCTATATACTTTAAGCTCCCATACACACAAGAACACACTTAACGCAGGCAAACCAGAATCAAACAGCCACACACACACAGCTTCTCGTACTAGAGAGCCCAATCAGCGGCTCGATGGTTGAATGTCTCTCAAACAACGCCCAATCAAATTACACCGTGCAGGACTCTCCCAAACTCACTCTCGTTCACACTTTTTTAAATGGAGACTTAACAGGAGCGCTTCACACCCCCTCTCCACCTGTGACAGACTTTCACTCTGTCACCCAATCTTACTTCATTCGTTCCAACACTCACTTCTTGAGTGACCTGTTAATTCGGTCTTTTCTCTACTAGCCTTTCAACATATAGAAAACCTATAATTATACACGACTATTGTCTGTTAATTAGGCTCTTTTTTCTATTGTCTATACAACATACAGAGAAATCCGTTATTATACAGGATTTTATTTGCCTGACTCCCCGGCTCTCTGCGGGCACCTTCTGCTCCGCTGAGGCCCTTTCTGCAGGACTTTCACGTGACTCCACTAAAGAGATTTTTGTCATATGTACAAGTTCCCTCGAGGCCCAATCACACACATCACACATGCATTCTTTTCAAAAATCACAAGCTCAGTCTCAGTTATTTACTTTTTTGGTTCTTAATTTGGAGAGACTTACTCGGCAGTCCACTGCCAGGGCGGCACCCGGAACAAGTCACACAACCCGTTAAACTAGTACGAAGAACATTCGCTTTTACCTTATTGGTGGCCACCATGGCTTGTGTGACTCATCCGGCTCCCGGCCCACAGCAGCAGACGGTTCCGAATTTCCAGCCTCTGTTTTTCCAATCCTGCCGACTACGCCAAAGCTATGTCGTGTCTTTTTTCTCTCAGAATCATTCTCTCAGAGACAGGAGCTTGCCATTTTTGAACAACTTTATTAGTGATTAACAAAGCCGGGTGAGTTCATGAAGTCACACCCTTTCAGCCTTATTCCACAGGTTTTATACAGTTAAAACATGTATAGGCCCTCCTATCTTAAAATGTCCGATGGCCAATCGCCTGCTGCATACATTGAGACCTCCTTAATATATGCATTATTTCAGGTTTTCTAGCTTATTTACCAATCGTAAAAATGTCTATAGCATATTGATGTGCACATCTGGTTATCCTTAACTGGGTATCTTCTCAGTCCTACCCTTAACTGCTTACTTAAGGAATTCCCTTCTGTCACACAGATCATTACATGATTTGTTTTCTCATATTTATTACCAACTGCCCACCAAGACACTCCCTTGACCTTTAATCCCACAGGTCAGCTCATCCGGTGCCTGGCTGCACGCTCTCTCCTTCAGACACACATCCATATAAACCTGCTTATGCACCAATTCCCTATATATATATATATACTCATTACAGAGTCCCACACTATTCTAACAGAAATTATCCTATACCAACTGCAGGGTAAGGCTAGGAGGGGGAGGTGTACACCCTCGTGCGAGCACACGCAGTGCCGTAAATACAGTTTTTTGAGTACAAGAGCCCATGTAGGCTTTGGTTGTAAAGTACCAGTTGGGTTGTGTTTAGGAGTTAGGGTTTATAAATCCAAGGTCCTTGAAGCTTTTGGAACATTTGAATATTACACCACTTATTTGAATAGCATACAAATAGAAAAACAACAAAACATCCTGCCGCTCCATCAATGGGAGAAATTGTTTTTTTCTATCGACATGGCAGCCAACACGCACATAATTTATAACATTTTTAATTGATATTAACAGAGAGTGTGACAGTGTGTCCAGAAATGCTCTGTGAGTCTGTGATGATCCTTCAGCTTGACTGCCGCTTCACTGACAGGACAACGCGTTGATGGATGAGACTTGCTAGCAAGCTAACTAACCAACTAGTACAGGTAGTCTAGCCATGCAGCAATCGGCTACGCACAGCCGGCCAGCTTAGTTACCTCCTCCGCAGTAGGCAGTGGACTAGTGGATTGAGTGAGCCACCACTCGAATCCTCTATCGCTAGCATTTGTATTTGTATTTAATAGCCTACATTATTTGAATCACCATGTCCGGCCAGGGGAAGGCTTAGCCTTACACATCATCCGCCTATGCCACTGCTCTTAGCTCACTGACTGCCTGCTTGTCTGTCATCAGTGAGTGGATGGGTAAGAATTTCCTGAAACCTTCACAAGTCCAACATGCTCTCCTTGATTTTATCTGCAAGCTAAACAAAGTGAAATGGCCGACAACATTTGAGAGCTTAACGGTACTCTTAACAATCATGATGGCAGTATCGGCTAGATGTAGACGGCCATATCTGAGTTGAAGAACAAAACTGGGAAACTTAAGGATCAAAATGATGATCTGGAGAACCAGAGCCTCCATCAGAATTTAAGTATCATTGGTCTTCTGGAGGGTACAGAGAACCCCAAGCCTACGGCATTTATACTAGTCTGCTCAGTTTAACTGAGGTAACAGACATAAAGATTGGAAAAGCTGCCTTCTGTTCTTCTGTATTAGAGAAGCAGTCTCAACTGCACATGCACGCACGGCAGCTTTCAAATGTGTCCATCACCCTAAAGTTATTTTTACCTGCACAGGGGGCTGTGGAAACCATTTTGGGAGGATTTCAGAACATCCTGAACCAGTCAGACTCTTCCTTTCAAGGTGAATTTGTTTTACTCTCCTAAACATCCCAAAGCCATGTCCTTCTGAAAGGGTGGTTTTGGTTAATGCAGTGAGTTTTGGTCAGTTTCAGGCATTTTGTATCAGTAGCTACAGTAGCAATCGCATGCCTGCAGGATATCGTGACTCACCTGGGGGTGTACCTGTGTCCTTGTGTCTGCACAGCATGTCAGATGGCACTGGTGGACCTGCTGGTTGCCATGATGAGGGACCACATCACAGCAGAAGAAGTGGCCATGTTGATCCGGCTGTTCCTGGAGAAGGCACCTCCCACTGTGAGTAGCGGCCTTTTAAGGCCAAACGGCAGCACTTTACGTGACTTAGGTATTTACTTGACAGATAACTTTGGGGCTAAACAGGGCACTTTTTAGTTCATAAAACTCAAAAGTAGCTAACGTTAAACTCAAAAGTAGCTAACGTTTTAGTAGGCTCTTTTTTCTGTAAGTATAAACCGAAGTATTTTTTGTAAAAATATTATCGTTTTTTAATTATTTATTTATTTTAGTAGGCTATATGCCGAAGTACATGGGGTTCATTCCAATCGCCTATTTTTACTCCTTGCATCCTTTCCTCGCGTCCTTTCCTCGCTCCTTAGCTCCGCCCAACGGAGGACGCGAGGAAAGGATGCAAGGATCAGATACGAGGATGAGGAAACGAGGTGTCCTTGCTCAATCAAACGTCAGCATCATATTATGCTCACGTGCTTAACTATAATGCGTTTAGCTTATTTTTCATGAATAATCTGTGCTTTTGTTAGTTATAAAGAATCACTGTCATTATGGATTAGCGCTTTATAATAAATGGAAAGGAATGGTAAAATTGAATTTGTGTAGGGGTGCCTGCGATATGGCAGATGTGAAGAGTGGTAGATAATTTATACGCGTCACACGTTCCTAGAAAAGGCTTCCTGCAAAGGGTACACTTGTGTTTCGTACCCTCCGGGAGCCAGCTCGTTCCCCACTCCTCACTCCTCCGAGGAGAATTTAGAGGTTTGGAATGTCCTTAAAGATGGCGAACCTCGATCGATTTCCTGGTCAAGAGAAGAAGACGGGTAAAATAAGCGATTGGAATCCACCACAGAACTATTCTTATATAGTTCTGTGGAATCCACCCACGGAGTGTTCTATAAGCCGAGTGTAGCCTACTATAAGCTGAAGTATGCCTTCCTGAAGTGTGTCTTAGTGGTGCAACCTGTAGAGTAGCAAGGCTGACGGTCTGAAATTACCCCCCAATTGATCCCAGAGTGCACTGCGTTGTTTACGGTTGACGTAATAGTGAAATAGGCTCATTAGCCACACATAGTCAGCAGAGACCACTACGCCATTGCAGGCCTCTATTGTACAGCTCTGCTGGCCATGTGTGTTGTTTGTTTTATGTTCAGCCTTTATTGTTTAGTGTACAGTGTTATTTGTTTAGTGTTTACTGCTGTTTGTATAGTATTTAGTGTTTAGTGCTGTTGTTTTAGTGCTCTGGCCTGGGGTTGTGTGGTATACTGGTATAAAGGGGTTATGGGTAAGAGTGTGTGTCCTGCTGCAGGATGTGATTCTGAAGGGGATCCAGCATATTGTCCAGGCCAACATGGACATGGAAGTTCTGCATTTCCTGTCTTTCCCGCTGCTACCCAGCACGTACTGCCCAGGTCCCAGACACAGCCTGGGATGTAGGGAGGGGGATGGAGAGAATCGCCCTGCTCACCAACTCACCTCTCCCTGGTACGTGGCTCCCATCCACCTGCCCCTAGTGGGGCAGAACTGCTGGCCACACGCAGCCGAGGGCTTCAGCCTGTCACTGTGGATGAGGGTTCCGCCCACTGCACAGGAAAACTCCGCCCACTTGGACAGGAAGTCCAGGAGATCGACAGAATTCAGGGACAGCAACCAGGACAGCACAGGTACTTAGCACCTTAAGAGACTGATGCATTATTAACAGTTTTGTTCCTTAAGCTTCTCTGAACCCAAAACATGGTCTTTCTGAAATGTACAGCTGGTTTGTGTTGTGTGTGGGTGAGCCTGGTCTTACTGAAATATGGAGCTGGTTTGTGTTGTGTGTGGTGAGCCTGGTCTTACTGAAATGTGGAGCTGGTTTGAGTTGTGTGTGGGTGAGCCTGGTCTTACTGAAATGTGGAGCTGGTTTGAGTTGTGTGTGGTGAGCCTGGTCTTTAAGAAATGTGGAGTTGGTTTGTGTTATGTGTGGGTGAACCTGGTCTTACTGAAATGTGGAGTTGGTTTGTGTTATGTATGGGTGAGCCTGGTCTTACTGAAATGTGGAGTTGGTTTGTGTTATGTGTGGGTGGAGCTGGTTTGTGTGTGGGTGGTGGAGCCTGGTCTTACTGAAATTTGGAGCTGGTTTGTGTTATGTGTGGGTGAGCCTGGTCTTACTGAAATGTGACGCTGGTTTGTGTTATGTGTGGGTGGAGCTGGTTTGTGTGTGGGTGGTGGAGCCTGGTCTTACTGAAATTTGGAGCTGGTTTGTGTTATGTGTGGGTGAGCCTGGTCTTACTGAAATGTGAAGCTGGTTTGTGTTATGTGTGTGTGAGCCTGGTCTTACTGAAATATGGAGCTGGTTTGTGTTGTGTGTGGTGAGCCTGGTCTTACTGAAATGTGGAGCTGGTTTGAGTTGTGTGTGGGTGAGCCTGGTTTTACTGAAATGTGGAGCTGGTTTGAGTTGTGTGTGGGTGAGCCTGGTCTTACTGAAATGTGGAGCTGGTTTGAGTTGTGTGTGGTGAGCCTGGTCTTTAAGAAATGTGGAGTTGGTTTGTGTTATGTGTGGGTGAACCTGGTCTTACTGAAATGTGGAGTTGGTTTGTGTTATGTATGGGTGAGCCTGGTCTTACTGAAATGTGGAGTTGGTTTGTGTTATGTGTGGGTGGAGCTGGTTTGTGTGTGGGTGGTGGAGCCTGGTCTTACTGAAATTTGGAGCTGGTTTGTGTTATGTGTGGGTGAGCCTGGTCTTACTGAAATGTGGAGCTGGTTTGTGTTATGTGTGTGTGAGCCTGGTCTTACTGAAATGTGGAGCTGGTTTGTGTTATGTGTGTGTGAGCCTGGTCTTACTGAAATGTGGAGCTGGTTTGTGTTATGTGTGGATGAGCCTGGTCTTACTGAAATGTGGAGCTGGTTTGTGTTATGTGTGGGTGAGCCTGGTCTTACTGAAATTTGGAGCTGGTTTGTGTTATGTGTGGGTGAGCCTGGTCTTACTGAAATGTGGAGCTGGTTTGTGTTATGTGTGGGTGAGCCTGGTCTTACTGAAATGTGGAGCTTGTTTGTGTTATGTGTGTGTGAGCCTGGTCTTACTGAAATGTGGAGCTGGTTTGTGTTATGTGTGTGTGAGCCTGGTCTTACTGAAATGTGGAGCTGGTTTGTTTTATGTGTGTGTGAGCCTGGTCTTTCAGAAATGTGGAGTTGGTTTGTGTTATGTGTGGGTGAACCTGGTCTTACTGAAATGTGGAGTTGGTTTGTGTTATGTGTGGGTGAGCCTGGTCTTACTGAAATGTGGAGTTGGCTTGTATTATGTGTGGGTGGAGCTGGTTTGTGTGTGGGTGGTGGAGCCTGGTCTTACTGAAATTTGTAGCTGGTTTGTGTTATGTGTGGGTGAGCCTGGTCTTACTGAAATGTGGAGCTGGTTTGTGTTATGTGTGTGTGAGCCTGGTCTTACTGAAATGTGGAGCTGGTTTGTGTTATGTGTGAGTGAGCCTGGTCTTACTGAAATGTGGAGCTGGTTTGTGTTATGTGTGGGTGAGCCTGGTCTTACTGAAATGTGGAGTTGGTTTGTATTATGTGTGGGTGGAGCTGGTTTGTGTGTTGGTGGTGGAGCCTGGTCTTACTGAAATGTGGAGCTGGTTTGTGTTATGTGTGTGTGAGCCTGGTCTTACTGAAATGTGGAGCTGGTTTGTGTTATGTGTGTGTGAGCCTGGTCTTACTGAAATGTGGAGCTGGTTTGTGTTATGTGTGTGTGAGCCTGGTCTTACTGAAATGTGGAGCTGGTTTGTGTTATGTGTGTGTGAGCCTGGTCTTACTGAAATGTGGAGCTGGTTTGTGTTATGTGTGGATGAGCCTGGTCTTACTGAAATGTGGAGCTGGTTTGTGTTATGTGTGGGTGAGCCTGGTCTTACTGAAATTTGGAGCTGGTTTGTGTTATGTGTGGGTGAGCCTGGTCTTACTGAAATGTGGAGCTGGTTTGTGTTATGTGTGGGTGAGCCTGGTCTTACTGAAATGTGGAGCTTGTTTGTGTTATGTGTGTGTGAGCCTGGTCTTACTGAAATGTGGAGCTGGTTTGTGTTATGTGTGTGTGAGCCTGGTCTTACTGAAATGTGGAGCTGGTTTGTGTTATGTGTGTGTGAGGCTGGTCTTTCAGAAATGTGGAGTTGGTTTGTGTTATGTGTGGGTGAACCTGGTCTTACTGAAATGTGGAGTTGGTTTGTGTTATGTGTGGGTGAGCCTGGTCTTACTGAAATGTGGAGTTGGCTTGTATTATGTGTGGGTGGAGCTGGTTTGTGTGTGGGTGGTGGAGCCTGGTCTTACTGAAATTTGGAGCTGGTTTGTGTTATGTGTGGGTGAGCCTGGTCTTACTGAAATGTGGAGCTGGTTTGTGTTATGTGTGTGTGAGCCTGGTCTTACTGAAATGTGGAGCTGGTTTTTGTTATGTGTGGGTGAGCCTGGTCTTACTGAAATGTGGAGCTGGTTTGTGTTATGTGTGGGTGAGCCTGGTCTTACTGAAATGTGGAGCTGGTTTGTGTTATGTGTGGGTGAGCCTGGTCTTACTGAAATGTGGAGCTGGTTTGTGTTATGTGTGGGTGAGCCTGGAATTTCTCTTCCAGAGCAGGAGAAGTGTCCATCAGTGGGGCGCCGGGGTCCACCCCGTTCTGGTGACTCGCTGGTGGAGGAGGGCTTTCTCCACATTGCCTCGCTGGGCTCCAAGGCCCTCATGCTGCAGTTGTGGGCCCACCTGGCCACTGGAACCTTCTTATTTAGGTGAGGTTAAATGTGACTGCTCCACTCTGGCCAAAACATATATCGAACTTTGTGTGATGTTGTTAAAAGGTTAAAAAATATTTAATTTAGTCTACTTTAGGTATAAAATACAATAATCTGTATTGGCAATAATCTGTAATAATAATAATAATAATAATAATAATAATAGCAGCTTTATGTAAAATGATTTGCTTAGACTCTTGGTTGTTACTCTTTGAGCATGTTTTGAGTTTCTCTGTTACACTTTGAGCAGGATCTGGTTTCTCTGCGGTTACTCTTTGAGCAGGACTTCAGTTACTCTGGTGTTACTATTTGATCAGGCTTTGTGTTACTCTATTGTTACTCTTTGAGCAGGATTTGAGTTACTCTGTTGTTACTCTGAGCAGGCTTTCAGTTACTCTGGTGTTACTATTTGAACAGGCTTTGTGTTACTCTATTGTTACTCTTTGAGCAGGATTTGTGTTGACCCTAATGATGAGATGAAGGCAGGTCTGCTAGCCCAGGCAGAGTCTGGGGAGGGGCTCCTGATTCCAGGCCGGTGGCAGCATGTTGCCCTCACCTACACCCAGCAGCCTGAGGGCAAGAAGAGCATCCGCGGTACCCTGGCACTGTGGCTGTGCGGCCTCAGGTACACCCCCTACAGGCTAGTCACTGCCACTGCACTCTACTGCACTGAAATATAGGCTACAATATTAAAGACAGATGCAGGCTTGTGTTTGAGCTGAAGCCGCTCATTAAAAAAGACTTTGTGTCTGGTGGTAGTCATCTTGACTTTTGTCAACACAACGGTTTTCAATTATCCAATTTCAACTTAAGTGGTTAAACAAAGTATTGGTGTAATTTTGCTCTAATGCCTGCATATGTATTTAAGTGTATTTAAGATGAAGAAGGGTTTACTCTCTCCACAGGAAGTGCGAGCTGTCTCTGGACTACACCCTGCCCAGGAAGTCCAGCCTGTCCACGGACACTAAGACCTTCTGCCTGCTTGGACACTACCTGACCTGCGCAGATGAGCTGGCCAGGCAGAGAGGATGCTGGGATATGGGCTGTGCGCTGCTCTTCAACAGTATGTATGATCACACTACTCCATCTGTCTATCACCCTCTACTGGGATACAATCGCACAACTCCATTCTCTGTATCGCAATCTCCTTACTCTGTCCAGTGTCAAGATTGGGATTTGGCATTCTACTTTAATCTGGACTGAAGTTTAACCGTGCTTGTTTTTGTTCTTGTTTGATCCTGGGTACTGAGAGTGTTTTAGCAGGAAAACTTTTTATACACTCATTAATCCCACCCTGAACGTTTTGCGTTTTTGCACATTTTGTGATATTTTCGACTGGTCACTGTGAGCTGTTTTGCTCCAAGAACCTAAACCAAAGGAAACTCATGTCCAAAAGGTCTAGGCATGACCCATAAAACATTCAGCTGTCAGAATTTAAAACTGATAGTGCAGATATTGTGGTTGTGGGGTCAGTGTTGTGTACAGTCAGATGTAGGTCAGTTGTGTGTTAGTGGCAGATTCCTACTGGTGCCAGAATGATCCTCTTGTTGTTATTTGATTTGGGGGACTGTATTCTCCCTCACATGAGACACTGCATGGACTAACCCTGTACTCCAGAGTCACAGTGGTTATACTGTAGCATTGTAATTAATCTCAATCCATCATTTATCTTATTTTCAATTGCTTTCCTCTTGTGTACACAGAATGTTTAGCAGAAACGTTTTTCTGTCATATTCCTTGCAAAATATTGCTATTCTCCTCAGCACAGACCAATGTGGAATGGAATTGTTTCCCAACTCAGTTAATTGAACATTATTTCTAAATTAACAATTATTTCCCAATAGAACATAAAGTAAGTAAACTCATCACTCACAGATGACAGCCTTGCAGCTGTTTCCTGAGAGATGGGAGAGGGTTCAAAGGTCACGTGTAGCTCTGTGTTCCTGTCTCTGATGTGTCTGTATGGGCCAGGCTCTAGGGTGGGTCCAGAGGAAGCCTTTTATCTGTACGCCAGCGGGCCCGACTGCACCTCCGTCATACCCTGCAAGTACGGCACGCCCAGCCCAAACCTGTCCCGGTACATGACCCAGGAGGGCCTGCAGGACTGGGACACGCTCTGCAGGAGCAGGGGAGGGGGACCCGAAATCGCATCACTTATCGTGAGTCAGGGACAGATGTGTCATTATAAAATATTTACGTTATTGCATACACAATAAAAATGGAGTACATTCATGACTTTATCTCCTGTGTTACTTTCTATGCCTAGCCTTTTTGAATTCATTGGAAATTATACTGCTCAATATAAACACATTCGTTTGTGATTTATAATGAGCGAGGCCATCACTAAAAGGCATTTAGGTAATCGTGAATATGCTTTTTTCCTTTCTGTGATCACTAATTGTGTTTTCCTGTCTGTGTCTGTAATTGTGTTTGCGTGTGCATGTGTATATCTGTGTGAACGCATGTTCATGTGTGGGTGTGCATGTCTGCATATGTTCTTGTATGCATGCGTTTGTGCTTCAGGAGAGTTTGGCGGTAGTGTACGTCCCAGGCTGCCCCAGTCAGTTCTCTATCTACGAGCCGCTCACAGGCCTGAAGGGACAGCCCAAAACGGCAGTGACTCAGCGAACCTTCAGCAGTAAGATGGCACAGAGCAATGTGCTGGAGCCCCAGGTCCTCCGCGCCCTGAGGCCCAACCAGTCCCAGGGCCTGCAAAGCGTCCTGCACAAGATCGGGGGCGCAGGCACCTTCATATTCCTCTTTGCCCGGGTACGAGATGCTCCCCTGGCACGCTCTCCTGACTCTCACTACTGACTGCAAAATGTTTTGGGGTTTAACCCAGTTTCTTATGTTAAATAACTTTTTATCATCAAATATTCATCACCAAGGAGCAACCCCCAAATGCAAACAATGACTGTGACTTTGAACTGTACAAAACTATTTCCATGGAACTTTCTTGCTCTCTCTCTCTCTCTCTCTCTCTTTCTCTCTCTTTCTCTCTCTTTCTCTCTCTCTCTCTCTCTTTCTCTCTCTCTCTCTCTCTCTCTCTCTTTCTCTCTCTCTCTCTCTCTCTCTCTGTCTCTCTCCCTCCCTCTCTCTTTCTTTCTCTCTCCCATCTCTATCTGTCTCCCTCCTCCTCTCTCTCTGTCTCTGCCCGCCCTCTCTCTCCGTGTCCCCCCCTCTTTCTCTCTCTCTCTCTCTCTCTCTCTCTCTCTCTCTCTCTCTCTCTCTCTCTCTCTCTCTCTCTCTCTCTCTCTTCATCCCCTCCCTTCCTCCCTCTGCAGGCTGTGGAGCTCAGTGACTGTGAGCAGACCCAGGCTCTGGCCTTGCATATTCTCCTGTCTCTGGTCAAACAAAATCAGCACAGAGTCCAGGAGATGGACAGCTGCCATGGTTACTCCATGATCCACCAGGTTCTCATCAACACCAAGTGCATTGTGGGATATCACATGCTCAAGGTTTGCAGCTCTACCCTCTCTGTTCTGTTTGGTTGTTGCTGTTTTCTGTCATGAGTGTAACCGCTGGTCAGTACATGTTTTATGTGAATATTATAAGCTAAAGAAGCTTTTTTTAGGTTTCATTCTAATAAAAGTAATATACTGTATAATTTAATAATAAATATGACCAATCAGCAGCCACCTTCCACCTTTTAAAATGGTGAATTTAAAGTTGTGGAGGTTCTTGGTTCTTCCGTCTGGTTTCTGACAACTGCAGGTGGGTGCCCAGGTGTATTTAACTCTCTTGCATACCCAGTACTTTTAAGGAAATAATTTGTGCTTAAATCAATGCAGTTTTATTTTTGTTATTTTTAGGGTTATGCAAGCATAGTGTCTGTAATCACGTGCTTACAGGGTTCTGTTCCCCTGTCTTGCACCTGGCCAGCCTGTGGGCCATTTTCTGTGTTTTCCAGCTAAGTAAGATTGCAGGCCTCCAGCGCAGGCACTGCACAGCTAAGTAAGATGTGCAGGCCTCCAGCACAGGCACTGCACAGCTAAGTAAGATGTGCAGGCCTCCAGCACAGGCACTGCACAGCTAAGTAAGATGTGCAGGCCTCCAGCACAGGCACTGCCCAGCTAAATAAGAGTGCAGGCCTCCAGCACAGGCACTGCACAGCACAGCTAAGTAAGATGTGCAGGCCTCCAGCACAGGCACTGCACAGCTAAATAAGAGTGCAGGCCTCCAGCACAGGCACTGC
Source organism: Synaphobranchus kaupii (assembly GCA_029718625.1). NCBI lineage: Eukaryota > Metazoa > Chordata > Actinopteri > Anguilliformes > Synaphobranchidae > Synaphobranchus > Synaphobranchus kaupii. The sequence continues at coordinate 55,035,637 of CM056380.1, read as the reverse complement.
ACAGCTAAGTAAGATGTGCAGGCCTCCAGCATAGGCACTGCACAGCTAAGTAAGATGTGCAGGCCTCCAGCAAGGCACTGCACAGCTAAGTAAGATGTGCAGGCCTCCAGCATAGGCACTGCACAGCTAAGTAAGATGTGCAGGCCTCCAGCATAGGCACTGCACAGCTAAGCTTTGTCCCAGGAAGAGGCTTTGAGATTGGCCGAAACACAGGAAATGGCTCACACCACTGGGCATGTATTGTTTGGCTGTTACCTGTGAAATGTGGGTGTTACCTGTTAAATGCAGTTGTTTTCTGTGAAGTAGTGCATTAGGTAAGGATGTTTTTACCTTTCACCTTCACGCCAATTGTCCTGTGACCTGTACCCAGGCTGTGCTGGATGGCTGCTGCAGTCAGGAGATCCTCACTGTTAGTGCAGATGGGCAGTTCTGTCTGAACACTGAGTCCACAGCTGTGGTGCAGGACCTGAGACTGGTGTCTGGTGTGCTGCTGGACTGGAAGATCTGGTCCAGGGCTCAGGTATACCCACAGCTGCCTCAAATGACTCTTTTTTGCAATCGGACCCTCTCTGCAGTGCATAGTGGGTGATAAATGCAGTGTGGAGTGGGTGATAAATGCAGTGTCCAGTGAGTGTAAATTGCAGTGTGGAATGTGTGATAAATGCAGTGTGCAATGAGTGATAGTCAGTTCTGAGTGAGTGAGTGAGTGAGTGAGTGAGTGAGTGTGCAGTGGGTGATTGGCCTGTGTCTTTTTTAGGATGGGGTATGGGAGACCCTGCTAGCCGCTTTGGAGATCCTCATCAGGGTGCACCACCCCCAGCAGACATTTAACATCCAGCAGCTCCTCAAGGCCCAGGTGGTTAACCGCTTCCTGCTCACCTGCCAAGTGCTACAGGTATGATACACTTCCCTCCCATTTCATCTATATAAAAAAGCTTTGGCATTAATAAACCGGCACACAGCCAAACTGCAGTCGGTGCCTGGCAGTCTACATCAATCACAATCTATCCCCTGGAGAAGTACGTACATACCCTGCTGTGCCACATGTACAGTAGGCTTCCCTACTAGCTAAATACTGTATAACCATTTATGATGCGAATGTTTCATGAAACAAAAACAAATGATGACTTTGATGCTTCCTGATGAATGTCCTGACAGAGTGACTGGGGTGTTATAGTGAATGGTGAGATATTGAGTATTTAGGGTAGGACAGGGTGGTCCTGTCTCACGCCAGGTGGTCCCTGTTTGACTCCTGTAGGAGCAGCTGACCCCTGTACCCCAGGAGGTCTGTCTGTCCTTCGCTAAGATCATCCAGGAAGTGCTGGGCTCCCCTCCGGACCTGGAACTGCTCAGGCTCATCTACAACTTCTTGTTGGCTGTGCACCCGCCCACAAAGACCCACGTGTGCCACACCCCCACCAGCTTTTACTTCTACCTGCATATTGGTGAGTTTGTGTGTGTGTTTTTCTGTGTGTGTATATGTGTGTGTGTGTTCTGTGTGCATATGTAGGTGTGTGCATGCATGTATGTGTGCCTGTGCGTGTGTACCTATTTCATTGTGTGCGTGTATTTGTGTTCGCGTGTGTGCTGTGAATGTGGCAGTAAATGGTGTGTGTGCTGTTGTGTGCCGCAGACGGTAATCTGCACCAGGAGAAGGTGCAGTCCATAGTGTCTCTGAGACAGTACAGCAGCGGGGAGAAGTCTGCCAGCAGCTCTGTCGTCTCGTCCTCTCCCATCAGCTTCACCGTAGTGCCCCCCCAAGGTACAGCACTGCTCTGCCCTCTGTCCTAGCTGTGCTAAATACGCCCCATCTGCAGGTTGTGTGTGTGTGCACGCATGTGTGTGTGCGTATGTGCATTTGTTTGCGCGTGTGCGATTGTAAGTAAACCCTCACATTTTTCAGATCCAACTCCGTCCCCCTCTCCAGAACAGGATGGTGGGGGGCAGTTTTTGCTCCCCCCCAGTGAAACCCTCACTGCCCCTTCCTCCCCATCGCTGTCCCATGGGGACGGTGACGGGGGCCCCTGCGGAGCTCACCAGAGCAGTACAGAGACCGTGAGGAGGGACGAGACCGAGCAGCTTCTGAGCAGCTGCGACTCGGCCAGCACCGTCCGTGACCTGCGGGCGGACACGCCCCCCGTTAGCGTGGAGGAGGAGCCAGAGGAGGGAAGGGCGGCAGACCGCTTCGACTCAGCCAGTGAGGAGGCAACTTGCGGGCCGGAGAGCCTGAAGCGTCTCCAGTCTCCACAGAGGAGGGAGAGCTCCTTCGCCAGCCTGGGCCTGGCTTTCCCCGCCCACAACGGCGCCCTGCCAAACACCCGCAGGAGCAGCCTGGTTTTCTCCACCCACAACGGCACCCTGCCAATCACCCGCAGGAGCAGCCTGGTTTTTCCCACCCACAACAGTGCTCTGCCAATCACCCGTAGGAGCAGTCTGGCTGACAGCGGGATGCTGCCAATGAACTGGGAGAGCTACGCCTACACACACGGCTACAATACCTCCCACAGCAAGGCCGACTCCACTGACAGGTCTGGCTCCCTCTGCAGGTTAGGTCTGGGGTATATACTGTAACGATAATTATCTAATATTTTTTGAGCGCCATAACGATCTTTGCCACCATGTGGTGTATTGCCTTTCGAATCGTCTTTTTTTCTTTAATTACACCTGATGCGGTAGTAAAGTAAACATTCGGAGCTGCTGGATGGCTCATTCAGTTAAAGCACCACGCTGTGGTGCATGGACGAGCCTCACTGCTTCAGATCGAATACAGACCGCGTCGGTGCTGACTGTGGCCGGTAGCTCCATAGGGTGATGCACAATTGGAAATTGAGTCATCCAGGGTATGGAAAGGTACAATCGGTTAGTGGTCCGCGTTTCATCGCTATCTAGCAATCACGGCTGGTCAATCGGGTGGACCGGCATGCTAAAGCTGCATATGAAAGGTCTTCCTCCTACTCCACTCTGTGTCTCAAATTTAGCTGTAGTTTGTGGTGTGAAAAGTAGCAACTGGTGATGCCATATTTTGGAGGAGAATGTGGCTGTGGTTGCTGACAAATAGCCATTCCAAATTGGGGTGGTAATTGGATATGCTCAGCCCCTCATTGGGTGCCAAATTTATATTTAAAAAAAGAAAAAGAAAAACTTCAAAACTTCAGAGGCTATGTGAAATGGTTTCTGGAAAAAAAACATCACCACTAATATCTCTTGGCTGTTGATAAGACAGCCAATCAGCAGCAAGGTCGTACAACTTCCATGTGATCATGTGAAGTGTGTGAGTGGGTTTGATTAAGCGCCCAGGCATGGGCCGGGTTAACCGGATTAGCACTGTTTGCGTGCGATTTAAAAGAACCCGTGTACTGTTGATGCGCCGGGCGGAATAATGTTATGATGACGATGACCTCGTGGCGATTATGGCTGGGTCGGCTTGTTGAGCCATGTTTGCGCTGGTTCCTGTTCGATTTAAATAAACAAGAAAGCCCCTCTTTCGTCCGTCTTCGCCGTGGCGCATCACCAATATGGGCGTAACGGCGCACCGGCTCACTAAATCGAACCCACTCTTTTTGTCAATCACATAGAAGCTGCAAGGCCTTGTTGCTGATTGGCTGTCTTATCAACACCCAACAGATATAAGCGGTGATGTTTTCTCCCCCGAAGCATTTCATGTGGCCTCTGAAGTTTGGACGTTTACTACCACATTAGGTATGATTAAAGAAAAAAAAATATGAAAGATTACGATTAAAAACATTCAATAACATTCAACTTACTGCAGGTCACTCCCAGCTCTGCAGGGTGTTTAAAATACTCTTTGCCATTGAGACAGTGAATCAGCCAGGAAACTTGTCCCTTTAAGGAGTTTAATTTCTCTCTGATTTCCTTCTTCTGCCTTATAATTGAGTTATATGTTGACTGACACTTTGTGCTGTGCTGGTTCAGGTCCGGCGTGGAGGACTGCCTGGTTCTGATGTGCTGTGGGCTGTATGAGCTCCTGAGGGGGAAGCTGCTGCTGCTGCCAGACCGCATGCTGGACCAAGTGATGGACAAACTCATCCAGCCCCAAGCGCTCATCGTCCTGATCAACCATCCATCCCCCCTCATCCAGCTGGGCGTCATGAAGGTGCCTCCTCGCCTCTCGTCCCCCTCCCCTCTCCTTCCCTCCTCTCCTCTCCACTCTACTGCTCTCCTCTCATCCCCCTCTTCTCTGTCACGCTCTCATCCCCCTTTTTCTCTCCTGTCTGTCTCCAGTTGCTTGACGCTTACTTCATCCGGGCCTCTAAGGAGCAGAAGGAGAAGTTTCTGAAGAGCCAGGGTTTCTCCCTGCTGGCCAACCAGCTGTACCAGCAGCAAGGCTCACAGGAGCTGCTGGAGTTCTCCCTGGAGATGCTGTTCGGGTCGCCCCGTGGGGCTGGAGGATGAGTGAGTGGGGGTAACAAACTATCACATGACCAAACATGTTAGTTCCTTGCCTCTACCTTACCTTGTTTCTGTGTGTGTGTGTGTGTGTGTGTGTGTGTGTGTGTGTGTGTGTGTGTGTGTGTGTGTGTGTGTGTGTGTGTGTGCATGTGTGTGTGTGTGTGTGTGTGTGTGTGCACGTGCAGGTTAGATCTAGAGGACACGGACAGCATGGACCTTTTCAGGAAGCGCTGCATCATCCCGGCCCTGGGGCTGATAGAGAACTCCCTGTACGAGAGCACGCTGGTACACAACGCCCTGTGTGTTCTGCAGAAGCTGCTCAACACCTGCCCCAAACTGGGAGACATCCTGCTGGACCACGGCCTGCTGCACGTGCTCCTCAACACGCTGGCCACCCTCAACGGCCTGGAGAACAGGTACAGCAGCAGAGTTCACCTTACATCATCAACCTCACAGTGAACATTTCAGCTAATACAATTCAATCCTATCATAATAAAGAATTTGTAATAATGACAATGAAATGTAAATAAATGTAAAGATTGAATATTACATCACAAACAGTGTCGTCACAGATCAAATGTTCTGAGTCCCCACCTCTTTTTCGTGTGTGTGTGTGTGTGTGTGTGTGTGTGTGTGTGGCTCTCCTCTCTGCAGTATCGCTCTGAATGAATACAGTCTCCTGCTGTGTGACATCCAGCAGCTGTTGGTGGCTGTGACCGTTCACCTCCTGCAGCTCCTCGGGGTCGCAGTACTTCCGGATCATGGAGGACCTGATCACCCTGCTGGGCTACCTGCACACCAGCAGGGTCCAGCGCACACAGGGTGAGGGGGCGAAATGAGGCGGGGGGGCGGGGGTCTGTGCATGTTCCCTCTCACCTACACACACACACATATACACACAACAACCCCCCTACAAAACACACAACGCACATGCACCCGCACATACACATATACACACAACAACCCCTCCTACAAAACTCACAACTCACATCCCCCCGGACAGACACATACGCACAAAACACACAACACATGCTGGCTGCTGATTCTTTGCTGTGAACAACAGAGACCATTGCTTTTGGATTGTAGTATTCCAAAATTCTTTGCGCACTTTGCTGGGCTGACTGATGCATGGATGCATGGAAAGCCCTTCGGCTTCAGTGCAGTGGCTGAGTCTGTCCTTCTCTCCATGTCCCTCTGTCCTTCCTGGGCACGGGCAGAGATGGCCGTGGTTCTGCAGTTCAGAGTCCTGCAGTCGGCCATCAACTTCATCCGGACCACAGCCAATCAGGACTCTCAGAATGTGAGCAGCTCTGAAGACCCGCCCCCCTTTCCGCGCCACGCCCTTCAGCAGAAACGCAGGAGCATAGCTGGTGAGCCGCCATCGCCGCCGCCACTGGGATCCAAACACACCCTCAGCGCTGCTCAAACACCGCTTATCCCTAATATTATGTTGAAATTTTATGTTTTATGTTTGGTGTCAAATTGACCCCAACAGTTTAACCCGACTCAAAACTATTGTAATAGAAAAATCTTCAAACTGTGTCACCGTTCACAATTGACTAGCTTTTTATTCCTAAATATTAAATATCTGTGATAAACTTCTGATTTTAGAGCCAGAGGTAAGTGAAAGCCACCAAAAAAAAATCTGAGAAAAAAAAGGTTGTATTTTTTCTTACGTTTCATACAGCTACACAGCCTGGGATCAAAATGACCCCCAGTAACACCTTTGTTTATAAAGTTGGTACAGAAATTTTGAAGACAGCATTATGCATGTTTACTATTTAATCCCACCAAATTAGGAAAAGTCATACAAGACTGAAAAAATAAAGTTAACTGGTTTTTAAGAGATCACTGAACTGGTCAAATACTGAGCATAATAGGAGGGTTAACATTAAACTAAAGATGTTGAAGTGCTGATCCTAAGCAGGACTTTGCTTCTCTCTGCAATACTTAAGATATTACTGGATGAAAGTTTACATTTCTTGTACAATGTTTCTGCTGAGCACCAGAGTACATTCAATAGTCCCAAAAAAATGTGCCATATTGAGTGTAAAAAGCAGTAAGATTGTCCGAGTGTAGCGTGGATTTGAGCCGAGGAATCTGAGCACCTGACCGTCTCCTTGGGAAGACTCCACCTCTCACCTGTGTCTCTGTCCTTCTACACCCTTCCCTGTGTCTGTGATACCCCCTTATCCTCCCTCCGGCCCTGCTCCAAGGTTCCGTGGCCACGAAAGACTCCCTTTTCCCGCGAATACCGAGGCAGCACTACTGTTCATATGGACAGATTCCAATCCCAACCGCCTTCAGTTTCCTGTCTCAGGACTCCCCCCTCCCCTCTCCCACAGGGACCACCTCCTACCTGCTTCCCACTGACGCAGGTGCAGTACCTCAGCGCCCCCCACCATGGAACAGACCGTCCTCACACCGAGGGATATTAGTGCCTCTGTTCCATTGAACTAATGTCGTCAGTATTTCACTAATCTACCTCATATAATCCTCTTCTGCATTTGTAGGGCATGGCTTATTGGTAATGTGTGTAGATGCTCTGGTAACAGGACTGATTGTGTAGGGTCGACTGTGCAGTGTTCAACATGCTGAACACAGACCTCCCTCTGTAGGCCTGAACATGTTTAAAAAGAAATGTGTGTTAGCCTCCATATTGAAAGTGTCACAGTGTAAAATTATAGAGAAAAAATTCTGTGCTTATATGCTCTGGTACATTCATTCTGACACATTGAATCACCGTTATGTGCAAGTGATTAAATGTGATTATGATGTGTGTATGTATGTGCGTTGGCGTGTGCGTGCACATGCATGTGTGTGTGCATGTGCGTGTGCGTGTGTGTCCGTGTGTACGTGTGTGAGTGCAGGTCGGCGGCGGTTTTCCCTGGCGCAGTCGGACTCCTTGCTGACTCGGGTGCGCTCGATGGCAGGGGACGATCTGACACAGATGATACAGCGCAGGATGAGCGAGGAGAACCCCGGCCGCGCCAGCGAATCAGAGCTCGTCCAGCGACTGCAGAGACTGGTGGTGCTGGCAGTCAACCGCCTCATCTACCATGGTACAGTGTGCCCCCCACACAGACATTACTCACCTACCATGGTACAGTGTGCCCCCCCCACACACATTACTCATCTACCATGGTACAGTGTGCCCCTCCCACACATTACTCACCTACCGTGGTACAGTGTGCCCCCCCCCACACACATTACTCATCTACCATGGTACAGTGTGCCCCTCCCACACATTACTCACCTATCATGGTACAGTGTGCCCCCCCCACACACATTACTCATCTACCATGGTACAGTGTGCCCCTCCCACACATTACTCACCTATCATGGTACAGTGTGCCCCCCACACACATTACTCACCAACCATGGTACAGTGACCCCCCCCCCCTCCAAATTACTCACCTACCATGGTACAGTGACCCACCATCCACATTACTCACCTACCATGGTACAGTGAGCCCCCACACACATTACTCACCTACCATGGTACAGTGACCCCCCCCCCCCCCCCCCCCCTCCAAATTACTCACTTACCATGGTACAGTGACCCCCCCACCCCCCACATTACTCACCTACCATGGTACAGTGAGCCCCTTACTTTACTCACCTACCATGGTACAGTGAGCCCCCCCCCACACACACACACAGACACACACACACATTACTCACCTACCATGGTACAGTGAGCCGAGCCCCCCCCCCCCCCCCCCCACATTATTCACATTATTTTCACCCACCTCTCTGCAGGGGTGTCACAGTATCCCTTATCTTTCAGATATCAGCCAGGACTGCTTTGACCTCCTGAGTATCCCAGAATCCCCTTTGCAGAAGCCTGGCCCAGGAGAGCAGGCCCCAGGGAAGAATGGCCTGGCTTCACCCCTCACCAGCATGAGAAGCTTCCAGAAGGCCATTCTTAGGCTTATGGTGGAGGGGATGAAGATCAGTCTGGTCAGTATACTCCTCTACCCGCTTAATCTCAGGCCATCTCCTGAACCCCCTTAATCTCAGCTTTACTATCATAAAGGTAATCTACAGTTAAAATACTTTTCTGTTAAAGCAAGGGTCTGCAACCTTGGTCCTGGAGAGCCACAGGCTCTGCTGGTTTTCATTGTTACTCTGCACTTAGACCACAGAAGTGGATGTGTGTTCTGGTACCAGGAAGCATTTACAAAGTCCTTAAATATAAGCAACATGTCCATTATACACCTAGGACACCACCATAATGCAAAACAAGCAAGTAATTTATAATAGTCATGTCATTTGGTAGATTTGTTTGGTTTTTAGTGAATTAACCCTTGTGTGGTGTTCATGTTTTCGTTATTCACCCAGTGTTCGTGGGTCTGGTGGATCCACAACATTATTGGGTTTTTAAAACAATAAAGCCATAACAATTTATGTAAAAATACTTTTTAAAATGTGTAGGGGGGTGCACAGTGTGCACTCAATGAAAATGTGTTCTTTTACATGTTCATCACAGAAAATGAGCCAAGGCCAATGAGTCTCATTGTATCATTAATTGTATCATTTTTCTTTTAGTAAACATTGAAAACGGGTCCCACAGACCCGAACACCACACAAGGGTTAAATGTCTTTACCGGTCATAGTATGCAAACGGACTACATTTCCATGTAGTCTGAAGCGATATCGCGCTTGATAACCCTACATCATTTTGCGCATGATAACCCTACGGTTTGCTATACAGATAAAGTACGTTTAACTATGCAAAAAGTGGTTGTCAACTATCGTTTTCATATGATTGATATTTTGGCTCTTGAGAAGTTAGAAAGTTTGACAGGGTAGCGTCTAATGACAGTGGCAACAGTGACATAAATTCCCTAAATCTACTGAAGGGACGTGTAGTTTGTTAAGATAAATTCTACTACACACTTGTACCTTTGTCAAAATGAGGATAATATGGATGTTGTTTTTGCTCTTTCTGTAGCTATTGCTTCATATAAAGCCACTTGGTAGGATACCAAGTGATCTCTTGTTTTTACAAAAATTATTAGAGAAATTGTCTATGGGAAAATTACATGGTGAGAGATACTTCCTGGTACCAACTTCCAATGTCACAGACACGCCCCCACTTCTGTGGTCCATTAATCAATTAGATGAGTGGATTACTGCAAATGGCCCTGTATGTGAAAGCATGCATCTGGCAGGGTGTGTCGGGGAGGGGCGGAGCCCCCAGGCAGCAGTGGAGGCGGATGTTGTGGTCCTGCAGGGATACGTTTCGGGTGCAGATCGGCCGCCTCCTCGTTCACGCTCTGAGCCCTGCGCGCCCGCTGCAGAACAGGAAGGAGGCGCTGGAGTTGGTGTACGAGCCCTGCCACCCCGAAATCCTGCGGGAGAGCCTGAGCCCGGGCCTGGAGGTGAGGGAGGGGAGGGTGCGTGTGCGTGTGCGTGTGCGTGTGTGTGTGCGTGTGTGTGCGTGTGTGTGGCAGAGCAGCTCGTCTCTCTCTCTCTCTCTGGTAGGGCAGTATTTCAGACAGCTGCTACAACACTACAGTAGAGATGTGTGAGAGAGAGTTTCCATGTTTCCATGGCATATGGCTTTCATTTCTGCAGTAGAGCCATTCTAAACACACTGACATAACACTGCTGCAGACAGTGTACAAGCTTGCACAGAAGGGGTGTTTATGTATTGTGTGTGTGTGTGTGTGCTTGTTTGTGCGTGCGTGCCATGTGTGTGTTTGTGTGTGTCCGTGTTTGTGCGCGCGTGTGTATGCGTGTACGTGCTTGTGTGCGCGCGCGCGCGTGTGTGTGTGTTTGTGTGTGTGTGTGCGTCTGTGTGCGTGTGTTACAGCATGGTCCTAAGGCTGGGCTCTGTACCTGTACGAGCTACTCCACGACCACAAGGACAAGCTGAGTAAGGAGGAACAGACGGCTGGCGGGGTCTTCCTGACGTCCCTCAAACTGTGTGGTCACCGCTGCGTCCCGCCCAGCGCCCCCCCCAAAACCCGACCTCATCAAGGCCATCAAAGAGGTAACCACGGTGACACCAACCCGCCATCCCCGCTGCCAAACAGGGGGTGCTTCATTGAGTTAACTCTGGGGTTCCAGGCCCTCCTCAACGCCCCCCCCCCCCTTCTCAAACAGGAGCAGCTGAAATACCTGTCTGATGAAAATATGAGCAAGGCAGCCTGGGAGAAGAAAATGGGAATCACCCAGAAAAGGTGAGAGGTTGTGATTGGCTGGTGGAGTATGTGGGCTGAGCTAGCAGCTCTCTGCTGTAGCTAATGACCATGCCCCTTTCTCTATCCAGTCTGATGCAGAGGCTGGACAGCAAGTCAAAGGACATCTCCAGGATGGCGGCAGACATCACGCAGAACGTGTCCCTGCGGCAGGGTTTGGAGCGCAAGAAGGTGATTCAGCACATCCGCCGTCTGTACAGGGTAGACCTGAGTGCCAGCCGCTTCTGGAAGGAACAAGTACAGCAACTTACACACGACAGGTGAGCAGGGATCTCACATCCCTTATACACCATACAGCTTACACCTCACAACACACCTTATACACCACACAGCTTATACACACAACACACCATATACACCACGCAGCTTACACCTCACAACACGCTTTATACACCACACAGCTTACACCTCACAACACACCTTATACACCACACAGCTTACACCTCACAACACACCTTATACACCACACAGCTTACACCTCACAACACACCTTATACACCACACAGCTTACACCTCACAACACACCTTATACACCACACAGCTTACACCTCACAACACACCTTATACACCACACAGCTTACACCTCACAACACACTCTATACACCACACAGCTTACACCTCACAACACACCCTATACACCACACAGCTTACACCTCACAACACACCTTATACACCACACAGTTTACACCTCACAACACACCTTATACACCACACAGCTTACACCTCACAACACACCTTATACACCACACAGCTTACACCTCACAACACACCTTATACACCACACAGCTTTCACCTCACAACACACCTTATACACCACACAGCTTACACCTCATAACACACCTTATACACCACTTATCCACCACACAGCTTGCACCTGACAACACACCCTATACACCACACAGCTTACACCTCACAACACACCTTATACACCACACAGCTTACACCTCACAACACACCTTATACACCACACAGCTTACACCTCACAACACACCTTATACACCACACAGCTTACACCTCACAACACACTCTATACACCACACAGCTTACACCTCACAACACACCCTATACACCACACAGCTTACACCTCACAACACACCCTATACACCACACAGCTTACACCTCACAACACACCTTATACACCACACAGCTTACACCTCACAACACACCTTATACACCACACAGCTTACACCTCACAACACACCTTATACACCACACAGCTTACACCTCACAACACACCTTATACACCACACAGCTTACACCTCACAACACACCTTATACACCACACAGCTTACACCTCACAACACACCTTATACACCACACAGCTTACACCTCACAACACACCCTATACACCACACAGCTTACACCTCACAACCCACCTTATACACCACACAGCTTACACCTCACAACACACCTTATACACCACACAGCTTACACCTCACAACACACCATATACACCACACAGCTTACACCTCACAACACACCTTATATACCACACAGCTTACACCTCACAACACACCTTATACACCACACAGCTTACACCTCACAACACACCTTATACACCACACAGCTTACACCTCACAACACACCTTATACACCACACAGCTTACACCTCACAACACACCTTATACACCACACAGCTTACACCTCATAACACACCTTATCCACCACACAGCTTGCACCTGACAACACACCCTATACACCACACAGCTTACACCTCACAACACACCTTATACACCACACAGCTTACATCTCACAACACACCTTATACACCACACAGCTTACATCTCACAAAACACCTTATACACCACACAGCTTATACCTCACAACACACCTTATACACCACACAGCTTACATCTCACAACACACCCTATACACCACACAGCTTATACACACAACACACCCTATACACCACGCAGCTTATACCTCACAACACACCCTATACACCACACAGCTTATACCTCACAACACACCTTATACACCATACAGCTTATACCTCACAACACACCTTATACAGCACACAGCTTACACCTCACAACACACCTTATACACACAACACACCGTATACACAAAACACAATTTATATACCACACCCATGACACCATACAGCTCATACATCTCCCACACTGTGTTTCAGAGCTGTATCTGTTTCTTACAGAATTGTGTGTGTGTGTGTGTGTGTGTGTGTGTGTGTTTCAGAGCGGTTTGGTATGACCAAGCCTCATACCCCACATCCTGGCAGTTGGACCCCACCGAGGGCCCAAACCGGGAGCGGCGGCGCTTACAGAGGTGCCATCTCACCGTCCCCAAAAAACACCTGCTGCAGGACCGCCGCAAGCCAGAGGGTATGCCCCACTGTCCAACACTGCTGTAGACGTGTGTGTATATGTATGTGTGTGTGTGTGACTACTGATATGATTCATTCTTGTCTTTGTGTAGACCAAGTGAAGCCTCCGCTGTCATATCTGTTTGAGGATAAAAGCCACTTCTACTCTTCACCTGTGAAAGACAAAGCCACCAGTGAACCCATCAGGTAAGACCATGTTGGCCTCCCATTCCCTCCATACAGAAACACTTGGCATTGTGCTGTGGAGGAGTAGAGAGACTGTTTACCTGCTCGATTGAACCCTGTCCCCAGGTTCACCAGGCGGTGCATCAATGTGGCGCCCTCTAGAGAAACTGCAGGAGAACTATTGCTGGGTAAGGCTCCACTTTTTACATTTCTACCCATAATCCTCCTCCTTATTTAAATCACTCCTGTAAAGTCATCATTCGCACCAGCTAGGTAACATTATTTCAAAACATGTAAATCCTTTAAGATCACATCGCTGTGTCGGTCCTCAGAGACAACGCTCACTCGCTGTCTGTCCTTAGGGAAGTCTGGGATGTACTTTGTGGAGGACAGTTCTGCTGAAGCCCATGACAAGCAGGTAAGGACGCAGTACCTCTGCCACACACCTGTATGTAACAGCAGGGCTGTGTGAAATGAGGATTGAGTGTGGGGCTGAATCTGGGGCCGTGTTTCTGGCTAGGATCCCCAGGTAGAGATGGAGCCCGCCTCCTTTTCCTGGACCTACGAGGAGATTAAGGAGGTCCATAAGCGGTGGTGGCAGCTGAAGGACAGCGGTGTGGAGATCTTTCTGACCAATGGCAGGACCTTCCTGCTGGCCTTCGACAACTCCAAGGCAAGCCTGTGTGTCATATGTGCAGTGTTTGTTTACACGTGTGCGTGTGGTAAATGTAATGTTTGTTTTACGTGTGTCTGTGTGTGTGTGTGTGTGTGAGTGTGTTTGATACATCCAGTGTTTGATTTACAGACATGCGTGTGTGATACATGCAGTGTAGGGGTGGGAATTGCCAGGGGCCTCACAATATGATATTATACCGATACTTGGGTCACAATGCAATACTATTGCGATACACTAAGTATTGCAATTTGATACTGCAATATATTGCAATTTTATTTATTCATTTGTTTCTCATTTGACTCCAGTAAAACTCACGAAATCAAGGTTGAACTCATATAAAGAAATATGCCAAAATCCATTACACCCCATAATAAAAAGCCTTGCATCAATTCATTTCACTTAAAACTTTTGTGCAAATGAACGCAGAGAACACATAGCAGCCTGAAAATAAGAAAATAAAATAAAACATTCAATAATATAGGATCGCTTCAGCAGCTTAAATTAATTTCAATAAACTAATGCAAAACGTCTCATGAAACTAAATGAATGCTCTTGTTAAAAGTTTTCACAAGGATAATCCACAATGAGATGTGTGGTTATATGATTTTAATCATATGGTTCTTCGCCTCTACATTGTACCATAATATAAAAATAACATGCATTATAAAATGTGTATATTTAGATAGAATATTGATACTTGGTGCCGCTGTATTGATACTGTATCGCAGAACAAAGTATTGCAATACTATGCTCTATTCCCCCCTCCAAAGCAGTGTTTGTTTTCTGTATGTGTGTGACTGTTTCCATCATTTCCCGGCACAGTTCCGTGACACTGTTTACCAGAATATTCTCTCATCCAACCTGCCCAACCTGCTGGAGTACGGGAACATCACGGCGCTCACACACCTATGGAGCACCGGCCAGATTTCGAACTTTGAGTACCTCACACACCTTAACAAGCATGCCGGTCGCTCCTTCAACGACCTTATGCAGTACCCTGTCTTTCCCTTCATCCTGAGGGACTACACCAGCGACACGCTGGACCTGAACGACGCTGCCATCTACAGGTCAGTCTCGCCATCAAACCTGTCAGGCTCTCCTAGGGTAAAAAAATATATAAGAACACACACCCAAAAGAAAGAAAGGTGCTGATTATCGGTCCATTGAATCAGAGAAAATATATGAGAATCGCACACTTATCTCCATGCAAAAATAATTTCAATTTTAAGTTACCAACATGTTTCGGCAATATGCCTTCACTATAGTCAATATGACTACACCCTGATGAAGGCATATTGCCGAAACATGTTGGTAACTTAAAATTTAAATTATTTTTGCATGGAGATAAGTGTGCGATTCTCATATATTTTCTCTGGCTCTCCTAGGGCCACATCACCTGACACTATTGGGGCAGTTAACACATCTGTCCTGTGCAGTATTGAGAAAAACCTGGCTCGTGTTCAGAGTGGCAGCTGAGGAACTCGGGTTCAAGTCAGACCTCAGTTTGAATTACTGCATTTGGTACCGAGATGAAGGTACTTAATCTGAACTTTGTCTGTGAATGATATGTTCCTGGAGAGTAATTTTCATGTGTGAAGGCTGTACAGTGTGTGTCTATGTGTCTAGGGCAGGACGTGCTGTCTCCATGACTCCAGTACAGCTGTGGAGTGAGACTCATTAGTGATAAGAGACAGGATGCTGGTTCTGAATGAGTCTCACCTCATTAAATTTAATTCAATTCATGTTTATTTGTAGAGCGCTTTTTACAGAGAACTGTCACAAAGACACTGTACAGAGAAACAGAGGGAAAATTAGGCAAAAACCTGGGGCCTCGTTTATAAATTAATCTTGGAATTCATCCTAAATGTGAGCGTATGATTGATTCCTAAAATGTTCCTACGACCGATTTATAAAATGTCCATGCACACAAATAAATGTTCCTACGCATGACCTATTTATAAATCAGAAATCATCCTAAAAATCATGCGCACATAAACGAGCTTGTGAGCTCCACCCAGTGAACGCCCTCAAATATTCTTATCTGGTCGGGTTTTTTTCTACAAACGTATATAAACTCCCTACGTGACCATTGTCTCGTGATATAAAATTGACGTTGGCCTATAGCCATTGCACATCTTTTTCTTTCGGTTTTAATAGTTTACAGAAATGTTAATCTTATAATTTCAGTATTGCGTAGCCTAATATGCGTTTTATTGTTTTTATTTCAATGGAGTTGTCACTGACAGCTGTCAGTACAAACCTTCTGCTTTTTGTGTATCAACTATTATTAGCTACATGATGTTTGTTTAAATTGCTCATTCATTTTAAGCTTTTAACCATGCACGTATTTATAATAATAAAAATAATAGTAATAATAATAATAAAAAAATATTGTTATTATTATTATTAGGCTGTTGTATTTTTAATAACGGTTTGCACACATAATAATGTTCAAAGCAAGAGCTGCAATCATATGCTTTATTTCAACTTCGGGGAGACAGTGCTGGACCACCTAGTCTCGCGTAGTCAAACATCAAGTTTCACAAACATATAAGCTACTAGCTAGTCGGTACCAATTCATATGAAAATATTGGCAGTGTCTTTGACAATTTACGATCAAATCCGTGCATACAACCATTTTATACACGAGGCCCCTGGCCTGAATCCCCAAAAAGCAAGGTAAAAACTCCCCATCGGGAAGAAAAACACTCAAACGGTAGCAAGAAAAAACTTGTGGGAAGAATCTGTTCTGGGCTGGGCACGGTGGTCTGGGCTGTTGTCAATGGAGTTGTCACTGACAGCTGTCAGTACAAACCTTCTGCTTTTTGTGTATCAACTATTATTAGCTACATGATGTTTGTTTAAATTGCTCATTCATTTTAAGCTTTTAACCATGCACGTATTTATAATAATAAAAATAATAGTAATAATAATAATAAAAAAATATTGTTATTATTATTATTAGGCTGTTGTATTTTTAATAACGGTTTGCACACATAATAATGTTCAAAGCAAGAGCTGCAATCATATGCTTTATTTCAACTTCGGGGAGACAGTGCTGGACCACCTAGTCTCGCGTAGTCAAACATCAAGTTTCACAAACATATAAGCTACTAGCTAGTCGGTACCAATTCATATGAAAATATTGGCAGTGTCTTTGACAATTTACGATCAAATCCGTGCATACAACCATTTTATACACGAGGCCCCTGGCCTGAATCCCCAAAAAGCAAGGTAAAAACTCCCCATCGGGAAGAAAAACACTCAAACGGTAGCAAGAAAAAACTTGTGGGAAGAATCTGTTCTGGGCTGGGCACGGTGGTCTGGGCTGTGCCTGGTGTCCTGGGCTGTGCCTGGTGTTCTGGGCTGTGCAGAATATGTTGTGTTCTTTAATCTCCAACAGGAACCTCAGTAAACCAATAGCAGTGCAGTCTAAGGAAAAGGAGGACCGATACGTGAGCAATTACAAGGTACATGATGTTCACCCAGTTACTCCTTTCTGTACACGTTCAACATCCTTCAATAACCATCCATTTGTGCAGATGTGCGCACGTGTGGGTATTTGTATGTATGTGTGTGTATTTTTGCAGGCATGTGCGCGTGTGTGTGTACCCATGTGGTGTCTAATGAGAACCTGTGTTGCAGTATCTGGAGGAGGAGTTTAGGAGGAGTGCTGGTGAGGAGGCCTCCATGCCCCCTGTGCAGCCCTATCACTATGGCTCCCACTACTCCAACAGCGGCACCGTGCTGCACTTCCTGCTCAGAATGCCCCCGTTCACCAACATGTTCCTGGTCTACCAAGGTGACTGGATTTCCCCCATTTGTGATAATGTCAACTTTCACATGGGATTAGATCTGTAGTTTTTACCAGTGTCTTCCATGACCTGGTTTTAAGGTGAAAAACGTAGTACTATTTGTTGCTTTTTAAGATTCAGAGTGGCTTAAGGAGTTATTGCACACCCTGGGTGAAACGTGTGGGATCCCCCAGCCTTACACCCAACACTCCTTTCCATCTTATACCCAACACCCCCATCCATCATATCCCCAACACCCCTATCCATCTTATCCCCAACACCCCTATCCATCTTATCCCCAACACCCCTATCCACCCTATCCCCAACACCCCCATCCACCCTATCCCCAACACCCCCATCCACCATATCCCCAACACCCCTATCCATCTTATCCCCAACACCCCCATCCACCCTATCCCCAACACCCCCATCCATCTTATCCCCAACGCCCCCATCCACCCTATCCCCAAACACCCCTATCCACTCTGAGTTCACAGTGTCATTCAAACATTTAAAAAGATTTTTTTCTGTATAATTGAACAGACCACAACTTTGACATCCCAGACCGTACCTTCCACTCTATGGATACTACGTGGCGTCTGTCCTCCTACGCGTCCATGACTGACGTCAAAGAGCTCATCCCAGAATTCTTTTACCTGCCTGAATTCCTGGTCAACAGAGAAGGTATTGCAGGACCCCAGCGGTAACCAGTGAGACGGAAAACATCCTATTACAGGGATGATGTGCCTGAACCTGTACATGATACCTGATGCCTAAATTCTTGTCTAAACTGGCATACTTACCTGATTAGAGTAAGAAAAATGATTTGATTATTGAATGATTATTAAATACTTGTGATAATACAACCAGGACTACATGATCCTCACAGCCTCGGATCAAATCCAGACTCTGCCAGTGCCGACTGTAGCCAGTAGCTCCACTGGGTGACGCACAATTTGCGATTGCGTCGCCCAGGTTAAGGGAGGGTTCACTCGGATAGGGGTAAGCTATCTACTGACCCCTGCTGGTGGATCGGGTGCCTGTAGATTGCAGTCAAAGCTGCAAATGAAAGGTACCTCCTCCAACGTGGATGTGTACACTCTCCTGAATCGGCATGTACACTGATTGCAGATGATACCCATTCCAACTTGGGGTGGGAATTGGATATGCTCAGCCAAATGTTTTATTTATTAAAACAAAATAAAAAATAATAAATAAAAAATAATAATAATACAACCAGGACAGTTCTTTGAGCTCGCTTGGTTGTGCTGAATTCACAGGAAGAAGAATCAGCCCTCCAGACACTTTTCTCCCACAACAGGGAAGCTTACAGTCCCTTCTGTCCGTCCTCTGTTCCGTCTGTCTGTCCCCTCTCCTTCCGTCTGTCCCCATTCATTCTGTCTGTCCCCTCAGGGTTTGACTTTGGCCTGCGACAGAACGGTGAGCGTGTGGACCACGTCAGCCTGCCACCCTGGGCCCGGAATGATCCGCGTTTGTTCGTCCTGATCCATCGGCAGGCTCTGGAGTCGGAGCAGGTGTCCCAGATGCTGTGCCACTGGATTGATCTGGTCTTTGGGGTTAAGCAGAAAGGCAAAGCCGCCGTTCAGGCCATCAACGTCTTCCACCCTGCGGTGAGAGCCGGTCCGCACTGATCTAACATGGCCAAACATCTGCGTCTGCCTCTTTTCAGCCAGTCCACTTAAATTTACTTAAAATTTCTGCATGTGTGTGTGTGTGTGCGTGTCATTGTGTGCGTCTTTGCGCGTATGTGTGTCTGTGCGTGGGTGTGTGCGCACGTGTGTGGGTGTGTGTGCATGTGACTGTGCGTGCGTGTTTGCGCTGCAGACGTATTTCGGGATGGACGTGTCGTCGGTGGAGGACCCTGTGCAGCGGCTTGCCCTGGAGACCATGATAAAGACATACGGCCAGATGCCACGGCAGCTCTTCAGCAGCGCCCACATCGGCCGCACTGTGCCCCGCCTTCTCACAGAGAGCGAGCTGCTGCCTGCTGTGGGCCTGTTTGTCCAGCTGGCCTTCAGAGAGAGCAAAGAGCTGCTCAAGGAGGTGGTCTACCAGGTATGGGTATTATGTATAGAAGAAAAAGGTATTTTCTGAATATAAATGCGCTGCACCATAAACATAACACTTAGACCAGGTGCGTGTTGGTCAGGTAAAGGGGAAATGAACGTGGCCCATGTGTAGATGCGCTATCCAGTGGCATTGCACTGCCTCTGTATGGCTGACTGCAGCATGACTGTGATTGTGTGATCTCTCCTCCCCATGCTGCAGAGCCCCCTGCCCTGGATCAAAGGGCTGAAGTGGGGAGAGTATGTGGGGTCCCCTTGTGCCCCCGATCCCGTGGTGTGCTTCAGTCAGCCCCACGGAGAACATTTTGGCTCCCTGCTGGCCCTGCCTACTCGGGCTGTCTGCGGCCTGTCCCGCAACTTCTGCCTTATGATGATCTACAGCAAGGAGCAAGGTACCTGCAGTGCCCCACCCACAGGGCCACACTCACACCCTTCCCAAAGGGCCACTCCCACACCCTGCCCAAAGGGCCACTCCCACACCCTTCCCAAAGGGCCACTCCCACACCCTGCCCAAAGGGCCACTCCCACACCCTTCCCAAAGGGCCACTCCCACACCCTTCCCAAAGGGCCACTCCCACACCCTTCCCAAAGGGCCACTCCCACACCCTTCCCAAAGGGCCACTCCCACACCCTTCCCAAAGGGCCACTCCCACACCCTGCCCAAAGGGCCACTCCCACACCCTTCCCAAAGGGCCACTCCCACACCCTTCCCAAAGGGCCACTCCCACACCCTTCCCAAAGGGCTACTCCCACACCCTTCCCAAAGATCCACTCCCACACCCTTCCCAAAGGGCTACTCCCACACCCTGCCCAAAGGGCCACTCCCACACCCTTCCCAAAGGGCTACTCCCACACCCTGCCCAAAGATCCACTCCCACACCCTTCCCAAAGGGCTACTCCCACACCCTGTCCAAAGGGCCACTCCCACACCCTTCCCAAAGGGCTACTCCCACACCCTGCCCAAAGATCCACTCCCACACCCTTCCCAAAGGGCCACTCCCACACCCTTCCCAAAGGGCCACTCCCACACCCTGCCCAAAGGGCTACTCCCACACCCTGCCCAAAGGGCCACTCCCACACCCTGCCCAAAGGGCCACTCCCACACCCTTCCCACAGAGACCCAAGAAGATTGCTGCTCTTATGCTGTGTTCTTGCAGGTGTGCGGAGCATGCACAGTACGGATATTCAGTGGTCGGCCATCTTGAGCTGGGGCTACGCTGACAACATACTGCGACTCAAGAGCAAGCAGAGTGAGCCGCCAGTCAACTTCATCCAGAGCTCCCACCTGCACCAGGTGTGCCCAGCCCGAACACACATGCAGGTGTCCCACATGCACACAAATACACACACTGCTGTAAAATTGAGCAATGTGTGTATAATTTTCTTTTGATCAATTTGTGATGAACAGTCAAATTTTTTGATAACCTTGAATATGAGACAAACCACAAGTTGTTAAAATAAGGTCTGGATGTACACTCCACAGAAGAGATTTTAAATGTTACTGTTGCAGAGATGATAATATTAAACAGGGGATGACAATCTTTACGGAATTAAACAGGGGATGACAATCTTTATGCAACTAAACAGGGGATGACAATCTTTATGCAATTAAACGGGGGATGAAAATCTTTATGCAATCAAACAGGAGATGGCAATCTTTACGGAATTAAACGGGATGACAATCTTTATGCAATTAAACAGGAGATGACAATCTTTATGGAATTGAACAGGGGATGACAATCTTTATGGAATTTTTACACAGACAGTATTGTGCCCTCTGGTGTTCTGTAGCATGCCCAATGGTATTCCAAAATTCAGCGAGCAGTGTTCATACCTACAGATACCTCTCTCTCTGTCCATCTAACTCTGTCCATCTCTCTCTCTCTCTCTCTCTCTCTCTCTCTCTCTCTCTCTCTCTCTCTCTCTCTCTCTCTCCTCTCTGCCCTGCTCTCTCACCCCTAGGTGACCAGTTGTGCTTGGGTGCCAGACAGCTGCCAGCTCTTCACAGGCATAAAATGCGGAGTGATCATGGCCTACCACTGCGGCTTCACCAACACCACGGTACATTTCCATGGCAACCCTCCCTCCCCTTTGGCCCCTTGGTCACAGTCCATTTCTAGGAGACCACAGGTGTGAAGGGTGTACTCCCCCACTACCTTGTGGGCGTGCGAATGTCCACTTGTGTGGAACTGGAGGTGTGTGTGGTCTCTCCTGCAGCCCTCAGAGATGGAGGTGGAGTCCCAGGTGCACCTGTATGGTCACACAGCAGAGGTGACCCACCTGTTCGTCTGCAAGCCCTACAGTGTGCTTCTCAGTGGCAGCCAAGATGGCACCTGCATCCTCTGGGACCTCAACAGGTGTGTGCTCTTCTGAGCAATTCCACAGCACCACTGTGAGAGCAGGTAATGCTCTCACTGTGAAAAAATATGAACTCATAACCATGCAAACTCTTCAGGTTTAGCATGTTTCTTAACATTTAGTAGTTACACTAGTTTAGTAGTTTAGTAGTTTAAAAGGCATAAGGATAATAATAATTGGATCGGTATCGGTAATCTCAGATAGGCTAATGACGATAGGACAATGTGAAAATAGAGACGATTGCCCCAACTAACGTCCATTTTTTAAATTATTATTAAAGGAGCTATATGTAACATTGACATCGAGCATTTAAAATGGGTACTGCAATCCAAATTCACAATATTGGAGAGAGTTGACACACTGAACGAATACGAGCTCAAGACGAGCCGAGCGCAACATTATATTTTGAGACAAGCTTATTCTATTTTGACAATGACGAGCGACGATGAGTCCTACACTAAGTTGATCAGCTAATGTATACGTTTGCAATTTGTTTATTATTTATTTGCAAATTATAAACCAGCTCATATGGATTATTTATAACTCTGTCAATGTTAGCTAGATGCATGGCTGGCTATGTTTACGGTCACACAGATATAAGCTAACGTTAGTGGTATGTTTAGCGAGTAACTATATACATATATATATTTAAATCTTTAGCTAGCTAGCTAAATGGAAATGATGTTGAACTTAGTTTAGGCATTCGTAAATCGGCTGTCGGAGTGCCGGAGTACATCTGGTTGAATGGGCAGTGGACTCAGAGTCAACTCGGAGAATAGTGAATCACACAGGCCAAAACAAATACAGACGTTCCGACCCGGAATGGAAATTTCAAAGGAGAACATACTGGCTGTAGCATTGTTGTCGGAGAAGCCAGTGTTTCGACTTAGCATGTTTCCTTAATCTCTGTCTCAATACACCCAACAACACTAAAACACAATAAAAACGCTCTCTTACTCTCCTTTTCTTACACACACATCAAGTAAACCCATAACAAATGCTTTGGATGTGGATGTGCCGGCTGTTGGAATTGGGGCTGTTGGCTGTTACAAGCTTAGTGCCTCACGCATCAGGCTCACGACTGAGATCCATGTGTTTCCTCAACACCAGGTTATGTTACATACAGAGCCTTATGGGGCACAAGAATGCCGTCACAGCCGTGTCTGCCAGTGAGACCACGGGTGATATCGCCACCATATGTGACTCAGGTGAGTTATTTAGGCGGGAGGAAAAAATCAACAGTAAAGGCATTAGTAGTATTTATGAGGACAGTTTAAATGTCCATCGCTTGGCAGGTCCCTTGGTTTTACATATTGTCATTCACTTTTTTAAAAAGTTATTTAAATATTTTTATGAACTGTAACATACTTGTTAATATGGAATAGAAAAATATGGAATTAAAATATTGAAATTACTTCATAATAATAAGATTTCTTTTTTTTAATGGATTGGATGACAGGTAGTAGGGATGACAGGCGGTAGGGGCAGCTAGTGAATGCTGCAATACTGGACTTTCACTAGTGTATGGAGGTGTATGTGTCCTTGTAAAAATAACTGCAATGATAAAATGCCTTTATGTCTTAATGTTGACAGAATTATCTAGTTGTAGAATTCAGAGATGCTGAATTAACCCTCAAAACCTTGTATGTGCACTTTAAAGTGTAAAACGTGTCAGCTTCACTTGGCTTTACGTATGTAGACACACACTCAACAATATTAACCACTACCCTGTCCCACTACGCTTCAGAAACATTAGCATCTTGCCTGCTCCTTCTTTCTTTTGCCAGAAGGGGGCGGCAGTGACCTGCGCTTGTGGACAGTGAACGGGGCACTTATTGAACTGGCTCACAGCAGAGAGACCATCCACTCTCTGGCGTTCTCCAATCAGCCAGAAGGCATGTCTGTCAATGTCATCGCCGGAGGTTTGGAGAACGGAGTCGTCAGGTACAGAAACCTCGGTCTATTCCCAGCAGCGGACCGTGTAGGATAAGCACATGGTCAACAAGCAAGAGGACCATCTCAGGAGATCTCTCCAAGCACAATCCACTTACAGCCAGTGGCTTGGTCCTAAGATTAGATGTGCTACAAACCTCTCTTAACTTAAACAGTGTCACATACTCAACCTCACAGTTCAGATTAAAACAAAGAATTGCCTGCCTGTATTATACTTGTACAGAGAAGTTAAAGTCAGCATGCTGAATGCATGCGCAGTGATGTGATGGGAATGTTCCAAATGGAATATCTAGTACAAATATGAACAGATGCTTATGCTGCATTAATTAGCTTCAAGAGAAAGTTGAATATAAGAAGCTGGTTTTGGCAGAATATTATATTAATATGTGCATCTATCTGCAGTTATTCTGCCACTTAAACCCTCATAGCTTTGTTATTAACTTTATTCACATAGAACCTTTCTTACATAAAATATAGCTCAAAGTGCTTTATGTTTCGCACTAATATCAAAACAGCTTCAAATAAATATAATATAAATGAGACAGTGTAAATAATATATAATGTAAATAAGACAGTGTAAATTTAAAAAAAATACAGAAATAAAAAAATAAAAACTGATAAAACAATAAAACATAATAATAGTATAATAGTAGTATAGTAGTACTAGTATAATAACTAGTGCTGCTTGTTTGTACATTAAAAAGGTGTGTTTTCACTTGCCATTCAAAAATGTCCACTGGGCTAGCCTCTCTGATATGTTCTGGCAGGGTGTTCTATAATATAGAAGCATAGTGGATAAAAGCAGAGTCCTCGCTTTTCTTTTGGGTGGTATTGGGAATGACTAAAACACAAGCTGCACAGAATCTTAGCGCTTGTAAATGGAGATAAAACAACAGGGAATTTGAGATGTAAGAAGGTGCTAAACCATTTAGAGCTTTGTAAACAAGAAGTACTTCAAAATCAATTCTAAAGGATACAGGGAGCCAGTGCAGTGTAGCTAAAACAGGAGTAATATGCTCTCTCTTCCTTCTTTTTGTTAAAAGTCTAGAAGCAGAATTCTGAATTAGTTATAATCTCTCAAATGACTTTTTTTGGAAAACCAGTAAAAAGAGCATTGCAATAGTCCAATCTATCTGAAATAAAAACATGAATTAACTTCTCAGCACTCTGTTGAGTTAAAAACGGCCGCAATGTTTCCTAGGTGGAAGAACGCTGTTTTGGTCACCTTGTTCATGTGAGGTTTTAAACTTAAATCAGAGTCTAAAATCAATCACACCTAGATTTCTTAAACTATTAAAAAGTATGTCCGTTTGGCTTTGGGGCCAACTAAAAGTATTTCTATCTCCATTAGAATTTTTTGGGTTTATCTATATGATAAAAGTACATTAATGTGCTTTTTAAAATCCCTGTCCTCTCACTCTCAGGCTCTGGAGCACTTGGGACCTGAAACCTGTCAGGGAGATCACTTTCCCCAAGTCCAACAAACCCATCATCAGGTAAAGCATGTCTGTGAGTCACACACTATTTAGATTCAGGAAAAAAACATATTTATGATTTAATCATTCTGCTGTTCTGTTGTGGCTGCAGGTCTGTAGCTACATGTTTGTAAAGACAAAGAGCAAATAAATATATGCACATACGTATATACACATAGTGGTCATAGTGGTATGACAGTATGATAATAAAATTACCTTGCAGTTTATTTGAAATATTGTCTCTCTGGAAAATTCCCATCTGGCAGTATATGAACCATGTCAAGTACAATTAGAGTAAATGAAAATAGGTCTGCATTCTAAACAGATTTACTTCGCAATACATTTATCAACAAAATGGCAATTAGAGGCTACAACCTTCACCAGATGGGTTTTGATTCGGGTCCAAGTGTAGCAATGCTGCTTAACTGCTATGAACTGCGCTGGTCTGCACTCCTCAGTCTGACGTACTCGTGCGAAGGACACCACTTGTACACGGCCAACAGCGACGGCACGGTGATGGCCTGGTGTCGGCGGGACCAACAGCGGATGAAGCTCCCCATGTTCTACTCCTTTCTCAGTAGCTATGCTGCTGGGTGACCCCATGTGCTTCTCCGGAGAAAACAGGGACTGTCTCAGCATGCTCCAACCTAGCTGGAGCTCTACTGAGATCCACCAGCCACTCCCAGCATTCTAAACCAAGTGAAAACAGAATTGTGTACACAGTGTGACTATAAGAAATCGGAATGTATATGAATATACAGTATATAGGAAACTTGTTAGGAAACTTTTGCTGAAGAAATTGACGCTCCAATGGCACTTATTTAACCTGATCCCAAGTCTTTCTTTAGACTTCTTTTCATTTGTACATCGCTTTCTTCTGTTACTTATTTTTTTCTTTTTTGCCATGTATGTTGTTAAAATGCAAAACTGGCACTGTTTTGGTTACTTTTACAATATGTTCCTTTTTTAAACTGCTACAGACTGGCTTTGCCAGACACGGGTGCTGTCCCAGCTGCTGCACCCTTCTGTTGACCTCTCTGAGCCTCTCCAGCGATTATCCCCCAAAGACGATGCCCACACAGGCCCTGTGCTGGTCATCTGGGCCAGAACCTAGATCCTGTGCAGCCACATAAGAATTTGGGACCCTGTGTGTTCTCTCATGGCATGCTGGGTACTGAAAGTTCCGATGCCAGAGGAGCAGCTGGAGGGGGTGTGAAGGGTGTGTGAAGGGTAAACTCTCAGTTATCTGAAGTGTTTTACTCCTGAGACTCTCACATTGTCTGATTAAATTCATAAGGAATTGTGTGTAATGTAATGGTATGATTCACAGTGTTAAATTAATATGTTCTATAACTGTTATTGGGTGACACATGTCTGTTTCAAAAACAGAATTTGAACTGTTTCGATTTGAGATTATAGGATATTTGAAAAGATATTTGTTGTTGTCTGTTTATTCTTTCCTTGTGGAATCCATTGGCATGTGCGTTCAGATAGCTGTCAATTCATATGTCCATTATGAAAATTCTATGTCCATTATGAATGTGCTATTTTCTCCCTGATTATGGGAAAGCTTATGTCAAATTTAGTATTATATTTATATTTCTTCAGAACTGAGCACCTCCAAGCTGCACCTAAGCAATGCGGATAGTTACAGTTATCAAGAAGAGACAGCATAGATTGGATTGATCAAAGAATCTGACCTCTCTCTCTCGCTGCGTCTCCATGTTTTATATGGCAAAACCAACCAATCCGATATTAGAGAAATATATTATTTTGATGTGGCATTTTTATGATTGGCCAAATCGTCTGTAGCTCTAATAGGCATTGCCCGTTGAATTCAATGGGCAGAAAGCTCTTTTGCATTCAGCAAGCCACCCCCACCCGCTCCAGGTCCTATCAAGGGGCCAGCTTTCAGCTCTCAACCTCACCGGATGTAATGTTGCCCTTTGCTGATTTATCTATAATTTGCGCTCAAAAAGCCAGTTTCCCCATTGGACTCATTTTTAACAGACACAAATACTTACAATCATATATTGATGTTAACTCTGTATTAAATTAAAAACATTGAAAAGGCGAACGGCAGGAACACACCCTGGACAGGTCACCAATCCATCACCAGGCACACACACCATGCACTCACACACTCATACCAATGGGTAATTTAGAGTCTCCAATTAGCCTAACCTGCATGTCTTTGGACTGTGGGAGGAGTACCTGGAGGAAACCCACACAGACACGGGGATAACATGCAAACTCCACACAGAAAGGCCCTCGGCCGGAATTCGAACTTGGTGCCTTCTTGCTGTGAGGCAACAGTGCTAGCCACTGCACCACCGTGCAGCCCCTGATCAATACAATAAATACATTATTTAATCCAGATTTGTCAAATGTTTTAAAGTAATAAAGTGAATGTTATGGTTATCAGGCATGCATGGTGTCTTGTGAGCTCATGACCAGGTGAGCTGGTGGCAAAGGGATTTTTCTTCACCATTCCAAGTATTTTTCTTCCATCCACGACACTGGTCTTCTGTGGTTTGCCAGATCGTTTGCAATTCCTGAGCTCACCAGTGCAATCTTGCTTCTTAACAATGTACCAAACAGTTGATTTCAATGCACCTAATGTTTTGGCTCTGTCTGATTAATTTATTCTCACTTTTCAGCCTCATGATGGCCTGTTTTACTGGCATTGACACTTCTTTGGCCCTCATGTTGAGAGAAGAACACCAACAACAACAGACTCCAAATGCAAATTCACCTACAATCAACTTTTTGTTAGCCTTCTTGTGTAAGAAGTAACAATGAAATGAATAGCGCATCCCCAAGAGACATCTGAGCAGCCAATCGTCCAATTACTAAACACCCTCAAATTAAAATCTGAAAGTCTGCAGTTTAAAACCTCATATAACTGTTCCATTTCAAATCCAATGTGCTGGAGTACAGAACCAAAACAACAAAATGTGTCACTGTCTAAATTATAAATTTGGACAGTGGCATAATTGAAATGTCCAAGGTAAATCATGGTACTCATGTGTGGCATGCCTATAGTCTGGGCTTTGCTCATCACCAGTAAGGTGAAAGTGTGGACTAATTATTGAAAAAAATTATGGAAAACTCCTGTGCAACAGAATCTCAAACATAAATGTTATTATATGTGCCCATGTTATAATGACATTATTGCATATCTGCAAAATATTACAGTGAATCTTCATATGTGTTATACATATACAGTAGCTATTCTGGACCTTATCAGAAATCCAGTGAAAGCGTCCATTAATATGGATACATTTTATCCAAAACGCTCTCAAACCTCGTTTGTCATTATGTCCCGACAGTTATAATGACATTAAATGGTAATTTCTGCTTGGCCAGGAGATGGAACTGCAAAAGGCTTCTTGGCGAGAAATCGCTCTTTTCCGTCTTTTTCCCTCAAGTGTTTTGGATGCCACCACTATTCTCAGCAGGGGATAGAAGCGCACATAATTGCACAAGCGGATAGATTGACCTACACTTCCAAAGAGCGCATAACTTGACCGCAGTGCGAAACTGCTGCTGGTTGCAGAACAATGTGCTGTCATTCGTAATCTGTGAATATTAGGAAGCGCAGTTTCTTGAAGGTCTTGGCTGTGACCTGCTGTGACACATGCCTGGAGGGGTCTTCCCTGTTGCTATAAATTTACCAACTCCAGTGGAGCCGAGGAAACGTAGGGCAGTCCAAGGTCTAGAAGAGAATTTGTCATTAGGCTAATATGCGCTGTATCGACTGGCGGCGAGTTAAGTTATGATGATTGGAGAAGCAAACGGTTGCTGAATCAATATTTTAGCTCTTGTAATTGAGTTGTACCAGGGTTTTTCTAGTTTTGGAAGAAAGTAATGTGTAGGTTTTAAATATTTCTGCACTACTGAATTTTGCGGGAGTGGAACCTCTCTCCTTGTATTATTGGGAAATCACTGGTAGGCATAGTTCACTTCAGGTAGGTACAATTTGCATTTTAATTTTCCATGTGTTCATTTGTATAGGCTAATTCCACAATCACGAAACAGGTAGCCTGTCGTCGCAAAGTATCACTTTAAATGGGCTACGAGCGAAATTTACAATAAATGTTTTGTCGTTTCCAGGTTGGCTGCTACAAAAAGTTGACTAATCGGTTAAATAAAATGAAAAAATAATCCTGTCAGATAATAGACAACACAGGCACATTACAGAGGATTGCATGCGTGTAGGCTTTTCCGTAATTTGGTAGGTACAGAGCATTTGGGGCACAGCACTTCACACATTGTAGTTTATTTTAGCTGTCAAGAAATGTAAATGTTGTTGTTTTTTGAAGGAATGCTGTGTGGCAAACCAAAGAAGACTTTAAAAACTAATTTGCCGGGGCTATTTGGCTAGTTAGGCTACACTTGATATTTTATTAATACATTGAATTACTACTTGAATATGTCCAATCCACGCGAGCTAGTTGATGAATATAGGCTACTCTGTGCAACACATAAGAACTGGCCACCAGAATAACAGCCTCTCTAAACGGCGCTAATGCTGATCACCGTGTATTAGCAATGCATTGAGTGGATTGCGCATATGGGTGTTGTGCAGGCTACAACTATTACTAATAATGCATTGTATTTGTTAGTCATTATAACGCTGTTCATAAGAAGGTTTGGGCCATTCAGTAAAATGTCAGCTGTTGCCACAACAAGACTGTAGATAAAGTTGAGATCAACAGACAAATTATTGTTAGCATACATTTTCCCATTGACACTCTAATCCAGAGAACATAATTTTAAATTGGTGCATTTTATGCATACAAAAATCACATTTGTATACTTAAATCCCTAAGAATAATAGTGTTAAAGTATTAATCATTTATCAGAAAAAGTAGGCTATACCTACCACGAAAAATATGGTTTATCAAAACTGGAAAAATATGGTTTATCAAAAAAGGTTTTAATTTTTGTATCTTTTTAAACATACACTCCATTTTACAGCTGGATGTTTGATTGAAGCAATTCAGGACAGCATCCTATGGAATCAGAATCAAACACACAATTTTTGAGTTTAAAGCCCATTTGTCTAACCTTTATGCTACTCGAGAAATTATTTGTGAAGCAATATGATAATTGCGGATCTCTGTACTGGCTGTAAGGTTCTCAGGGTCTGCGAGGACTTTATTTATGTTCTTGTTGCCTTTTTTTCTCTGGAGTACTGTACTGCTCAACCCATCAGCTGGTCTCACTCGTGAGCCAGCTTCCCACTTCCTGCATATATCGTCACCCCCTGTCCAGTTTTTTATAGAAGCCTTCAGTGCTTCCCTGTGGGCCGCTCTGATGTCTTCCTTGTTGTCTTTGGGTTACTGTGATGGGAATTTGCATCCTAGAGGTTTTTGATTCTGTTTTCCACCAAGAAAGCAGCTGTTCCTTGTAACGACATTGTCTGAATTTCCTCAGTAGTCTCATTAGAAAGGTTCAGATTGGTTGGTCCATCTGTTATGAGCTGATGTGCTGATTGATTGAACTCTTAAATTATTTGATTTATGCAATGTTATTTAAAAGTCTTGCTTCCATCCATCAAGTGACTCAGTTAGCTTTAGTGCGCGTTGCGGTTATATCTGAAACCCCAGACCAGCTGCTGTTCTGCTGCTTGTTGTGGAGCTCACTCAGAGCACATCATTGGACTCTCTTATACGACGGGTGCTAGAGCCTCGGCCAACTTCACCTGCATCAGTCTGGAAGTGAGAGCGAGAGGGAGAGAAATTACAGCCCCGGACACATTTTGTTGGAGACGACAGGAGTCGGTATTCACTCTCCCACTCCCTGAGAATGGTTTTGTGAATGTGGCATATGGCCGAGAGCTGAGAGGTTATGCGGGGTCATTTTCCACACTTCATGTCACATAAAACGCCGTTCCTGATGTACAATGGATACCAGGAGTACATACAAAAGGAACTATAATTGAAAATTAATTGTGATTGTTTTGCCTTGAGTTTGCTTCCATTTTATTATAAATTTTAAATGTAATATTACTTGATGCTTACAATTGAAGACCCTGGTGCTAAAAGTACTGAAGTCACAAAATGTCTATTTTGAGAAAATCAAATCCGAAAATATCATTGATCCATAAAATCAGCCATCAAAAGTTTTGCTGTATTTATGCATTGCTTAGGCACCTTTTCTGTTAACAATATTTATAGGGTGGAGTTAGCTAAACAAATACAACATGTTTCTATGCTCAACTTGAATTGCCTAAAAATGTGACTTCAGTACTTTTAGCACCAGGGTCTTCAATTTATCCTGAGTATAATCACTATATGAATCCTTAAAACTACATTAAGACCCTCAGTTGCCGGTACTTAACATAACCATATGCAAGACTTCAGAACAGCGTATGACCCAGGTAGTCAACACAAACTGTGGGAAAGTGTTGCTGCACGTTTATCAATCAGTGCTTGGGGAGAGCAAGCTGAAGCTATGGACTGATATGAACTGATGGTCAGGACCAACCATACACCAGACATGCATTATCTGGAGCCAAAAGGAAAGGTCCCAAACTTCTCTGGCAAGCTACTGAGTGCATGGAAACTCAAAGTGCTCTCTCCTTTTCTGTGCTCTTCCTTGTTTCTTGTAGGAGGCCACCATGAATGACAGTGTGTCCAACTGTACTGCCAGCATCGCGCAGGCAAGGAAGACTGTGGAGCAACTCAAAATGGAAACCTTTGTTGAAAGGATAAAGGTTCTGTGTGTCAGTGTGTTTGTATGTGTGTGTTTCTGTGTGTACATGTGTTTTTGCAGGTCTATGCGTGCCGCTTGTGTGACATGCTTGATGCTGTGTCTGCATATTTGTACCTGTTTCACGTTTCTTTATTTATATATAAAATAATAGGGGCAGCGGATCACTTTAATTTATTTGATTATCATTATTATCCTCAACCTGTTTTCTTTTCCGTTTTTAGGATTAACACATGTACCAATGATACACGATAATCACCAATTTTAGCAAAGAGATTAAAAATTTTTTTGAAAAACCAACTGCTGATTGGTATAGGTCCCACTCTACAGTCAGTGAGCTTGTTCATCTCTAGAAACAGGATCAGTATCATTATCAGTTTAACAGTGTGTTTTCAGCCACATAATTGTAGCTCATTGGCTGTCTCTGTTTTTCACACACCATTTACTGCCCTGTGGGGGGTGTTGCTCTTATAATCTTTCCCTTTTGTAGTTGTATGTCTGACACTTTGACCACATTTCTACCCATTAGGTAGAAAAATTGATCCAATTCTGTTTACGAGACAACATGTATACATATTTGCAATCTATTCATGGAACTGTAAAACATTTTTGCCAGACTGAGAAAGGGAAGGTCATCGCTGAATCGCATGCCTAACATCCTGGCGTCAGCATGCATTTGTGAAAGTGGAAGCCGACTCCCTGAATAAGAAACTAATGAAGACATGGATTTTCCCCCTCTGGGTAGATGGAGAAGACAGCTTCTTCCTCTGATCTCAAACTCTAATTAGGGGTTTGCCAGCAGAACAGTAGATGAGCTGTAGGAACGGAGTGTGTGCGAGCTGGCAGAGGAGAGGACTGTATGTTAATTATCACGTATCTGGTTCTGTCATGTGATGGAGAAATTAGAGGGGCAGTGCAGCACTGCTGGTTTATCTTCCATAATTATAGCCCATCTGCATCTGACGATGTGCTGGGTCACAATTACTGCCGTGTCTGTGGTCTGGAGGTTTTGGACTCCATTTTCTGCAGCAGAATAACAGAAGGTCATGTTTATTGGCTGAGGAATGCTGGTAGGCCCACTGAATGTATCTGATTTTATGTGTTGTTAATGCCAAAAAAATCTCCAATCTAAAACTGTCCAAAGCGGTGCTTTTTAGTGTAAGAAAATAATGTTGCGCATGCTGTTCAAAATTAGCCAGAATGTAGCTTTTGCACACAGGTCATAAGAATTGAATGTACGACTATAATTACATAACAGGATGTTTTATCCTATAATAGAATGTTCTTGTGATCATTGTTGCATTGCAGCACTCGAACAGGGATTTTCAAGATGGCTTCAGCCAAGTTAGCATATACACCCTACCCTTCAGGTTGCCCCCCTCATATGTGTGTGCGTGTGTGTGTGTGTGTGTGTGTGTGTGTGTGTCATCATCTTATTCATTGTAAGCTCAGTGCTGAGCCATACTGATGTTTCATTCCTCTCCTCTCAGGTGTCCAAAGCGGCAGCGGAGCTGATAGCATACTGCCAGGCTCATATAGGAGATGATCCTCTCATCCTGCCTCTGCCCATCTCTGAGAATCCCTTCTGCCAGAAAAAGCTCTTCTGCACAATCCTCTGAGGGGTGCGGCCCCCCTTCACTGCAGAGCCCATGAGACCTGGCTTCCGCACTACGGGGGCGGGGCCGTGACCCTGGCACCCCGACACGCCTGAAGTATTATGCGCAACACACCCAAGTTGTGAACAGAAGGTGGTGCGCATGCCACCATCTTGTTCCTCTTATGGTTTTGTCTTTTATTTTGCCTTCAATATTGAAGAATGGTGTTGTTCCGTTGTTCGAGATTAGTTTTTTATTTTCTTTTTCTGCAAATGGCTTGGAGAAAAGGACAGAGGAAGGATTTCCAGAATATACAGTATTTTTTCTTTGACAGTTATTATCCTGTTATTATCCTGCTAATCTGCTGTTAAGACAAAAGATGGCAGAGAAGACTAATAAGATTAATATTTGTAGAATTTTTAAGAATGTACTACTGATAATATTCAATAACGTAAGGATTATAATGGACAACATTGAGTGTTACCTGTTGTAATTTTGCTTATGTAGTGTTTTTGGTTATCAGTCATGTGGTTGGTCACATATTGTGTTTAAAACCTCAGGTCATCTTTCAATGGCCTATATATCTGTCTTTTCTACACTTTATCAGATTTATGAGTATAATTGCCTACCATCTTGGCAAGATTTTGCACTCCCTCTCCCCCCCTCCGTGCAGCATATCCTCGATGAATTACACATCAGAAAACAAAAAAATAGCTGTGCTTTGGCTGTAATTCACAATATCATTAGACATTGTGTTAGGGCCACAGAATCAGAAATTTTCAAACATTTTTGGTGTGTATGTGTATATCATTTTAAAACGGATACATACACCCTTATAGCAATAGTCACATAACTATGTACAAGCACATTTGAATATGCTTGTACATCATACACTCATATCATCGCAGAAAGATTGCATATGTTGTTGTTTATGACCTATATTATTGAGTAGAGCCGCACATCTGTAGATTTTTTTAAATGTCTCTGTTGGATGTGGCGGTGTGGAAAGAGAGGCGCACTGAGGTGTAAGACCGTAGGCTGGTGACAGACCAGTACTTTACATGCATTCCTATTGTGTGCACTCTACACCATCTCTGACGCTTTACATAATCAGATGCTCTCTATGTACACTGATGCATTCTGTGATACTATTTATCTTACACACTGGCCGTACTTGAATCTCTTTCTCCAGTATATTGAGTGGTTGTCTTTGCTTGCATAGGTTGCAGTGCATGTCTCCGTAAACGTACACACGCACACACATACACACACGCACACAGCTGAAGAAGGAAATTGACATAACTTTCTCTCAGAAATGACATTACCCGGTTGATGATGTGCGGAATCTCTGATAAGTATCCTCAAGTAGGTCGATAGTTTTCCACCCATCTTCTTGGTTTCATATTCTATAATAGCATGCATTTTAAACCAAACACCTCCACAACTACTTTCTTCGAGCCACAGCCTACCTACACAGTTTGATTTGCAGGTTTTACAGATTGCATTTTCCTGTTTGAGTTTGCGTGACCATGTAAACGGAAGCAATGCCACCCTTGTGCCACAAAGCCATGAAAATGAAATGTTAAATGGCCCTTTGTTAATGTTTTGAAATGTAAAAATGTCCTTTTTGTAATATATCATGCGATTACAATCAAAAACGTCTATTTCAAATGTGGTTTTTAATTTAAATTATGGCAGGATTGTGTCGTAGAGGGTGAGAAAAATTAAATGTGAAATGGATTTGTATTTACATTTTCAAATTGTCATATAAAGTACACACATTAACTTGCAAATGAACAGATTTTCATTTGAATTTTGGTACGGATATGCTTCCATACTAGCCTATATTGTCAATTTTTATAACTAATATAATGTGTGTCAAATTAATATATATGTATATATATTTCCAAATTTGAAAACATTTGTGGAATAGGCTAAATCACTCAGAATACTTAATTTTCAGGACATGCTGGGAATGCAAAATTGGCTTTTGTGTGGTGTATTCCTTATTGCAGTAAGTATTCAAAGACAATGTTTTGAACATAAGTGCTTAATGCGTTACATTTTTTAAGTGTAGTTGTATCACAGAAATGAGTAAAAATTGTATTTATGAGTTTATGGTATTTCTTTGTCTTATTTAACATAATTTTACATTTACGTAAGACTATAAGTGCACATCTGGGTCAGAAAACTAAATGCAATCATAAAAATCTATAACGGAAACTGTTAGACGTATCACGTATCATGGACAATATCATAATTTTAGCGAAAAAATCTATTTCATATATTGTCACCATGATAATTCAAACTAGAATATAACTGCACAGCAAATATTCACTATTTGGTTTGGAATTCACTTCACGGTAATAGGGTAGCGCCCCTTGTGGCTAGTCGTTACTAACGACTCGTTTGGCGACAGGGTTTTCTGTTTATCCAAGGAACCTTCTTGGTTTACATTTCACCACCAGCTTCTGAGCGAAAATGCTTATCGTAATATAATTTAAATTTTACGAAAGACTGGCTCACCCATTGAGAAACATGTTATAAGTTACAATAAAACAGGGCTATTTTGTGGCTGATTAAATTCAACTCAAAGCCCCAGAAGTCCTAGCGTCTCGCTACTTGCTTCCGATTGGCTCTACGTTCGTCGTCGACCTCGCACGCAGTGGGCAGACATTGTGCATTCGGAGCTGGAATGTATCGCATTCAGAAACTGAGTAATGCGGTTCGGGGCAATTCTACCGATCTCGTTAGCGCACACAGCCCGTTAAACGCTTGGATCTACAACAAGGAGTGTGTCCATGCGAAGCTTAGCATTGCTGTTGTGTCCGTGTGTTATCGCGGCAGTGGTGCATCTCTGGCTGGTAGCAAACAGAACTGCCTTCTTGTTGGATCTCAAGGATTCAGGTATAAGTTAGCTCTCCCATGCGGTTTCTTAACTTTTCACCTTACCGGCAAGCGAATGTGTCTTCTACATTTTAACGAGCTATACATTTTTGGATCTGTCTGTTGCAAGTCAAGAGATGGCTCATGGCTGTCTATGAAACGAAATAACGACGTTTTTCACACGGCATGTGTTGTAGGCTAACGTAACTGCACGGGTATTCGTTTGTTTAGCTATCGATATGGGCGTTGCTTTAGCGATGTCTAATGTTCTGGCTTTGAGAAAACTAGTTCTGAAGTTCCACGAACTAACATTCGCTTGCAAGAATGAAAGAATGAATCATGAAAAAGTCCTGCTAGTGGAAAGATCCAAAAGAGTTTAAGTGCTGGTGTGTTAAGCAAATTGATTGTTCGCCGTGATTATGCAGGCGTTTTGTTTTTATTAACATGTTGGGTGGCTTGGGGGGGTCTTTTTTGTGAACGTTACTTGAGACAATTCTAATGAAGTACAAAACTGGCAATAAAGAGTAAACCAATCCAATTGTGTACATTAGTGTTGGTTTTGCTTAACATTCCACTTCGGAGCCATACCGTTATATTACTCTCACGGTGGGGGATAGTGTAGAGACAAACACTAAACAGACACCTGTCATGTTTGAGTAGGGCCTAAACCAGGCAGTCCGAAACACCACCATGATATTGGAATGCTGACCTTTTGAATTGCAGGTAGATTTCCAAGGTAGTAACGTATTTCAAGAAAGCGAAGAGCATAAGTGCAATTTCTCTATGACTTCGAGAAAATATATGTTTGACTGTAATACCTGTTTTAAAATTACACAGATCGACAGCCGTCATCCCTGGAAGTTCTGGTGGGAGTGCTGTCCGCACGCCATCACCATGCTCTCCGGGACGCGATAAGGGAGACCTGGCTGGGCTACATCAAGCAGCACCCGCAGTTCCGCCATCGGTTTGTGCTTCATTTCACTTTTTTTCTAATTCACTTCACGATCTCGTAAATATAAGTATTATCTTGCATTTATGTTTATATTGGGATTTCTAGACCACAATTTACGTCCCTGCTTTCCTTCCACAGCGAGGGTTTGTTTCTACATATCGTATGAGAATGTTTGTTACAGCAGGCTAACTGTTCTTTCTGAGAACAGAGAGGAAAATCTCATTTTTAAGATGCGTCTCAAGAATTATGACAGTTGTCATGGTGTTTTATTTTCCTCTAAATTACCGATTACAGTAAGGACATTAACCCTTTGAGCGTGGAAAATGGGACCGCCAGAATAATACAAAATGATAAACGGAGTGAACGGTGAAACCATACCCCCCCAAAAAAAAAAGGAAAATCTTGTGTCTGAGATATTTAATTCGGAAAGGTAATTGATTGAAATAAGCTGGTTCTAATCCTGACGCGGTTTGTGCATCAGGCACCTGCACAGAGAAACTGAGGCGGATGACCAAAACCTTCCAATGAATCTGTCACCATAGCAACAAGATAGCCTTCACCTATGATGGCTTTAGGTAAAAAAAAAAAAACAGTGGATTTCTGTGTGAAGGTGCGGCTGTGTGAAGAAGTTCTTTCCAGCGTGTTGAATGTTTCCTCTGCCTTTCAGTGTGGCTGTGAAGTTTATCATTGGAAGACGTGGCTGCCCAATACCTGAAGAGGACAGGGAAGATCCGTACTCATGTACCTTGCTCAACCTCACTGATCCAGGTACAGTGTCCACACCTCATTCAGCTACAAGGTCATCACATATAGATTACATCTTTTGGCTTGGCAGAGAAGGCGCACCTCTATTTCAAAATGCATCTGTGTGAAGTTGACTTGGGCCACTTCCAAAGGAAGTTCTACAGCAATCCAAATTAATAAAAAAAACTTTCTGAGGAATTTGTAGTGTATCCTGCTGTGTGATTGATTCAGAATTGGTGCCCAGCAGTGGCAATCTTTCACACATTCCTGAAAGGTGCTCTTTGAATTGTGGTGAACTACTCTAGATCTGACTGAAATGAGTCAGACAGGAATTAGGCAAAATCTTGTTCAGTGTTTTTAATGAGCACCTATGAGTAAAGCCAGAGAAAACTGAAATGTTATGATATTGATTGTTAAACATTTGTATAATTAACATGGCAAGTTATGGTTGTTTTACATATTTGTACATATTATAATTCGTAGTTTATGATTTATGTACTAGTGGGCTATGCAACAATTGCAGTTTACAATGATGCAAACTAGTGTCAGGGAAGTGAGGATTAAGTAAAAATGTGTTAATATTCTGAATCCAGCAGTTCCAGCACTCAATGTCCTCGTTAAAATGCCCAGCACTCTGAATACTGAACACAAGCGGTATTGCTTGCTGAAACCCCTCACTCAACCGTACATTTAATTATATTTAATGGATTTAATCTAATAATTATTATTAAAAATGACAATCATCAATTAAATCGCCAAATTCGTTGATAGGTAAGTCGAACAGTAACTTACTTGAGGCATATTTTATGGCAAGACTGGCTAATCTGAAAGCGGAAACTTTAATTAAGAAATAAACTGTCTCATGTTGTCCATATCCCCATGATATTATTATTACAAGATCCAGGGTTTTAACATCTTTCCAATGGCACCAAACACTAGTCACATATTAACTATCTACTGCTGTGCTGTTTAACTGCTATTCATTAGCAAATTATTGGCAGGAACTGAGGATTAAGTCAAATGTGTATTTCATAAATCCAGTGGTTCCAATCGTCAATGCCCTTGTACAATGTTCAGAATTGAGTGGTATTGCATGCTAAAACCCATCACCTACATTTGTGATTTAATTTAATAATTTTTATTGAACATGACGATCAAATCAAATTCGTTAATAGGTCAGTCGAATAGTAACCTGGTGGAATCAACCAACAAGCCAACAAAGTCTAAATCGGGTTTTAAGATTAAATAATTGTATTAAATGAAAAACGGTGAATTAGAATAATGAATTGGAATCATACCTTTATTAAAGAATGGCTCACTACTTATAATTTGCAAGAATAAAAGAAGACATTAAACCAGACGTTAAGTTGAAATTACCAGTAAAGAGAGAGACCAGTAAGTCAGACCTTGCCAGAGTATTCCAGTTTCAGCGCAACAGCAACAAAAGAAAAGCAAATCATAAAAACTCACGTTTACACAACCTAGGAACCACCACAAAAATAAAAGAGGAATAACTTCTTCAAGTCAACTTAGGTCAAGTCATTTTTATTTGCTATTATTAAGTCATTTTTATTTATATGTTCGTCGTATTTTATTTGCTTTGGGTGCACTGTGGAGTGTTTAAGTGCGTTTGGTAGTGGATGCTACCAGTTACCTTAGAGTTGCGCTAGCATTAGCAACGTGTGTATGTCCAAAGAAGGGACAGCATGGAATTAGCTGAAAATGGTTTCCATCAATCAACTACATCATGGGTAAGTCGTAATTGAGACATTATGTCCAAAATTCCGAACTATCCCTTTAATATCTAGCGTTGCCTAATGTGTAATCAAATGAAAATGAAACTTACAAATTTACCCAGAAGTTGCTGCTCAGACCCCTGACCTCTCTGTTGCAGTTCCTTGTGCAGCAGCGCGGCATTGTAGTTTCTTTATTTGCACAGTTTCAGTCTTAAGTGCTGGCATATAGTTTGGAGTTGCGACTGAAAGTGGCACAATAACAGCTGTGTTCATTAAAATGCAATTATGCTTTTAATTCCAGATTTAGGTCAGTGTGTGCTAAATGGACAATTAATTGGTGGCATAGTGTTTTTTCTTTTCCTGCTTTTCCTTGGGAAGAACATTTAAAATGTTTTTGTACTGACAGGAGTGCAGAAAAGAGTGTTTTAATTATCCTTCAACTTTTCTCTTTGTGATAAAAGCATCAGTAGCCCACCCCACCCCACCCCACCCCTGCAGGTTTAAAACATTGCCTTCAGTAAACCTTAGTTACGGTGCTTTGTGTTTAATTGGTTTTTGTCAAGGGACAAGGGAGAAGGAACTTGCATTGTAAAAATAAAACTCAACCTCTCTTTTAACAGCTTTGTACTTTGCATTGATCTCCTGGGTAATAAACTGCACTTTTTTTAATTAAGAAACCCAGGCACTGAGATGAGGCCTGCTTTCAGCCTAGAGCCCTGAGGTAGAGACTGAGGGCTTTCAAATTGCTGATGTCAGGATAACATGGCGTATGCCTGAGTTTCTGCTGTCATCAGAAGACCCTGTCAGCAGATCCAACTTGAGAAAGTGGCTCCAGAGATCAGTGTGTGTTTTAACATTGTTGCCCGTCTGCCTGCTGATCGATGTGGGTTCATGTTTTCAGTGAATGGACAGGAAGTGGAGGTGCTGTCCGTGCCCGACGCCTCTGTGCTCGCTCACTCTGAGGTGTCTGTGGTCAGCCTGGATCTCAAGGTCCTGCACCCCATCGTGGTCACCCGCCTGGGGGTGTTCCCCGATGGCCCCAACATGGAATTCCGGGGTAATGTGACAGTTAAGCTCTTCCAGGTGGATCAGGAGGTAAGCCAACCTATGCAGGTGGGAGAAGCACAGCTGTGTCCTGCTTTTATCCAAACAAAATCATCAACTGTAGGATCTTGTACACCGCGAGAGAGGCAGCCCACGTGCTAACCTCACTCAAAGGGCATGACCCTTGCTTCCCCTGTCATCTTCTCAGCAATAAAGGCTTCTTTCTTTGACCGGATCAGCCCTGCGTCCATGGATTTTTGGGTCCATCTATGCTAAGCATTGAAAAATGCTATGGCTTCGGAGTTTTA
This sequence comes from Synaphobranchus kaupii, assembly GCA_029718625.1. Classification (NCBI taxonomy): domain Eukaryota; kingdom Metazoa; phylum Chordata; class Actinopteri; order Anguilliformes; family Synaphobranchidae; genus Synaphobranchus; species Synaphobranchus kaupii. The sequence continues at coordinate 54,994,181 of CM056380.1, read as the reverse complement.
CGTTTAGTTTAGTTTTTTTATCTGCAGTGCTGCAGATATTCTGCTTAGATTCACTGATCAATGTGTAATTCCCCTGGATAGTTGAACTTGTTCACTAAAATCGTTTGATCCGCATGCGCCTAAGGTCAATGAATAATGAAATTCACAGCGTGCATCCTGAAAATACCAAGAGAAATTCTGTTTGAGATGAGCCCTCACCAGCTGGAATCATGCAGATTTCATTTATATTATTTAATTTGTCCTTACAAGGGAGGGACAGTCCAGTTTTTTTATCTCTGTGTCTGATCCCAGGATGACGCCGTGTCTGATCTCAGGGCGGCTCTGTGTCTGATCTCAGGGCGGCTCTGTGTCTGATCTCAGGGCGGCTTTGTGTCTGATCTCAGGGCGGCTTTGTGTCTGATCTCAGGGCGGCTTTGTGTCTGATCTCAGGGCGGCTTTGTGTCTGATCTCAGGGCGGCTCTGTGTTCCCTGTGCAGGAGCCTGTGGTGTCCGCTCGTTTCAACCCCATGAGTACAGGAACCAGTATGAATGGGGTGTGGTATAAGCCTGTGGAGCAGTTCATTCTGCCAAAGGTGAGTGATTGTGCCATTGTGGAATGGGTCAATGCAAGGACACGAACGCAGAAGCTGGGTTCAAACGTCAGGGACATTGGTCTGGAGGGATGAGGGTTTTAAGAGTCTCTGTCTGTCCGTCCTCAGGGCTTTGAAGGAACCCTGTCTGTCTGTCTGTCCGTCCTCAGGGCTTTGAAGGTACACTGGTTTGGGAGAGTTTGGACTCTACTGATCTGGTGACTGCAAACGTCTCCAAGGTTCAGTTCAACAGCGGGGGAGGAGTGTTGAGATTATCCTCTGTAAGTAGTGCTCCATTTTCTTTTTAAGGGGGTTTGGGGAGGGGGGGGGGGGGGGCGCTAATGTTCATTACAGTAGTGACTATTACAGAATGTGTTGGCTGGGCGATGTACCGCAGCAATAATTATTGAATGTTTTTCAGCGTAATAACAATTGTTATTGCACTCAAAATATATTTAATAATTATCATTGTGGTATATCGCCCAGATCTAGTTGAAAGAGCCTAATGGGTTATTAATCGTACTTAATCTGTGATTTGAAGTTCTGCTCAGCTTATTACTAGACATCAGTTATGCCCTGTACATCGTCCAATTAAGGGAATCTATTTATATACACTCAGTGGCGACTTTACTAGGTACACCTCTCTAGTTCTGGGTAGGACACTCTTTTGCCTCCAGAACAGCTAAGCATGCCTTTCCGCACATTAATGCTGAGTACCTCCTGTTCCGCCTCATCCCAAAGTTGCTGTATTGAATTGAGATCTGGGGACTGTACAGGCCATTAGGGTAAACTGATTGAGATCTGGGGACTGTACAGGCCATTAGGGTAAACTGATTGAGATCTGGGGACTGTACAGGCCATTAGGGTAAACTGATTGAGATCTGGGGACTGTACAGGCCATTAGGGTAAACTGAAGTCACTGTAATGTTCATGGAACCAGCTTGAGATGAGGCGTGCTTTCCGACATTGGTGCATTATCCTGCCGGAAGACTGTGGCCATAAAGGGATGCACATGGTCAGCAGCAATGCTTAGGTATGCTTTAGCATTCAAATGATGCTCAATTGGTATTAAGGGGCCTAATGTGTGCCAAGAAAACTTTACACCACCACCATCAGCCTGCACCGTTGACACAAGGCAAGATTGATCCATAGATTCATGCTGTTTGCACCTAATTCTGACCCTAACACCTGCATGTCGCAGCAGAATTCAAGATTTTTCGGACCAGGCAACGCCAAGTTTTCCAATCGGCAAGTTTTTGTGGGAAAGTTCCCACTGTAGCCTCGTCTTAAAACCCAGCATGGTCTTCTGCTGCTTTAGCCCATCGGCTTCAAGTTTTGACGCATTGTGCATTCAGAGATGTCCTTCACACCACTGTTGTAAACAGCTGTTATTTGAGCATTTGTGACCTTTCTGTTAGCTTGAATGAGTCTGCCCATTCTCCTCTGACCTCCGTCATTGACAAGGTGTTTTCGCCCACAGAATTGCCACTCACTGGATGTTTTTTTGTTTATCGCACTATTCTCTATAAACTCTAGAGACTGTAGAGTGAAAATCCCAGGAGGGCAGCTGTTTCTGAGATACGGGAATCACCACGTGGTTCAACAATCATACCACAGTCAAAGTTGCTTAAATCAGGTGTCTTGCTCATACATACTTGCTATACATTGACTTGCAGCCACAGGTGTAGCTACTAACGTGGCCACTGAGTGTATACCCTTATTTCATGAGTAATTTTGGTAATTGGTAAGCAGTAGCTCTGGAAAGGACAGTCCCACTCAGTGACTGACCGAGAACAAGCACCTCCCAGAGTGACAGTGATTTACCACTGTAGTGCTAAAGTGTGATAAAGCCAGCACACCAGTACTCAGTGCACATAAATGTTTTGTGAACACTTAGTACTATCTAAATATTTCATTGTTTTTCCAAAATAAATTTTGGAAAAAAAAATTTTCTTGTAAAAATTCTTAAAATATGTATGTAATTTCCTGGTGTTCAGAAACAACAATGTATCACCACAAGGAACCATATATAAATTATAATTTAAATGCTTTTAAATCATCCCTTTAAAAGTTTACTCTCTTTATTCATTTGTTTTATTAAACATGGATAATTGTAGACCGTGTGAGTTGTGGCTGTGGTGTTCTAGCTGTGAAGTGGTAGATCTGTGTTGCAGATTGAAGAGGGAACGTTGCCTCACAGAAGTGCTCTTGGTTTTCCTGGTGTAGCAGGAGGGTTTACGTTCTCCGTCTATGGTGAGTTCCGCTGCGTTAGAAGCAGTAGAAGGGATAGAGGACCTGGAATGAAACAACACCCTGTGTTCAGGTTAAAGGGCTGCTTACTGAGACGTGACTGCAGTCTGGCTATGAGCCTGTTTTGGAATGGAGATGCTAATGTAGCCGGACAGCACTAAAGTCTGTAACCGCCCCCTCCTGTCTATCTCCACTATTCCCACAGTTCTCCAAATCATCTACAATATTCTCATCCATATAAATTGTGTAAAAGTAATGTAAAGTACTCATTTTTCCCCATGCTGCATTTATGTACAACCTGTTAGGTCTATTAAAGGCATTGTACTGATATTACCTGCCAGTTTGCTTACTGACTTGTACATTAAGCTCACTTAATGGCTGAATGGTATTACTTGCCAATACATAAAGCCTCCTTCTAAATGTAATGGCTGGATGGAATTCCCTGCCAAAAAAGCAGGTATTGTTCTGCACAAACAGAATCTAGAAAGTTGAATCTATTTTCTCCCCTTCAGTTTACTCTTCAAATTGTGCTTTGTGTTACATGTGTAAAATGTGTGTGACTTAAATGTGTTATTTGCGTTATGTATGTACAGTGCCTTCCACTATTATTGGCACCCCTGGTAAAGATGAGTAAAAAGGTTTATAGAAAAGTCACCGTTTGGTGAATTAGCTTAATGTCACACTGAAAAAATGAGAAAAATCCAACCTTTAATTGAAGTAAATGTATTATGAGAAAAAAAATCCCTCATCAAGAAATAATTCTTTTTAACAAAACGACGTGTGCCACAATTATTGGCACCCCTGCATTTATATATAGAATAAAGTAATCATTTTTAATATTTCATCACATATCCTTTGCATGCCATGACTTCCTGATGTCTGTGACCCAACAACATCAAAAGACTTGATATATTATTTTCTGATACTCTTACAAGCGATACTATAACGTCTCTGCATTTGAATGGATCTCTATGGGAATTTGGGGGTGGGACTATATTTAGCTGTAAATTACATTAGAACAGTATGGAACACATGGTTGGCTAAGTCATCAAGGGTCTGACGTATCAAACAAGCCTAAAACCATGACTCTGCTGCCAAAAATACAGTAGATATGGATGGAAGGGTTTCTTCTCCTGACTTATTTTTCCATAGAGTTCAATAGGAAAATGTGTCAGGAGAAACAACCCTGAAAGTGATCCATCCATATCTACTGCATATCTGGCAGCAGAGTGATGGTTTTAGGCTTGTTTGATGCCTCAGACTCTTGATGCCTTACAGCCATTTTACCGACCATGTATTCCACACTATTCCCATGTAATTTACATCTAGTCTGACCCCCCAATTCCCATAGAGATCCATTCAAATGCAGAGACGTTATAGTATCGCTTGTAAGAGTACCAGAAAATAATATATCACGAGTCTTTTGATGTTGTTGGGTCACAGACATCAGGAAGTCATGGCATGCAAAGGATATGCGACCAAATATTAAAAATGATTACTTCATTCTATATATAAATGCAGGGGTGCCAATAACTGTGGCACACGTGGTTTTGTTAAAAATAATTATTTCTTGATGAGGGATTTTTTTTCTCATAATAAATTAACTTCAATTAAAGGTTGGATTTTTCTAATTTTTTCAGTGTGAGATTAGGCCAATTCACCAAACGGTGAATTTATTATAACCCTTTTTACTCATCTTTACCAGGGGTGCCAATAATAGTGGAGGGCACTGTATGTGTGTGTGCTGATGTGTTTTGAGCAAGCTGTGTTGTGTGCGTGATATGTTGTATTTTGTTGTTTGTGTTTGTATGTGCGTGTGCATTGCATTTGTGCATGTGCGTGCATAAGTGTGTGTGTGTGTGTGTGTGTGTGTGTGTGTGTGTGTGTGTGTGTGTGTGTGTGTGTGTGTGTGTGTGTGTGTGTGTGTGTGTGTGTGTGTGTGTGTGTGTGTGTGTGTGTGTGCACGCTGCATGTTGACGCGTTGAGACCCTGTACTCTCAGATGCGGACGTGCTGATGGAGATGTTGCGGGGGCGGCCCGAGCGGCTCCAGGATCAGGCCTCCAGGCTCAGACTGGAGGACGCAGCGCTGGATCAGGAGAGCCATCGCCATGGCGACATGGTGTTTGTGGATGTGATTGACACCTACAGGAATGTGCCTTCCAAACTGCTGCAGTTCTATAACTGGTATGAATCCTCCATTCCGACTTTCATAGCAAATTCATGTTGGGCCAGAAAAGTTATAAATGGAGGTTTTAATTAAAGTAGCCGTTCCTGCTCCAATAGGTCAATAGGAAATGCTGACTTCAGTCTCCTCCTGAAGACGGATGATGATTGCTATATCGACGTGGACGCAGTATTAATGAAGATAGACCACAAGCGACTCAGGAGGAACAGTTTCTGGTGGGGAAAGTAAGTGGCGCCCAGCACAGAAGCCCGCTCCGTGGTTCTGCGTCCCGTTGGACCCGTTTCTGAATAGAGAGCTCCTCTCGTGAGGCCCTGAAAGACTCTTCCTGAGCGTGAGCGTGCGTTTCAGTTTCAGGCAGAGCTGGGCGGTGGACCGCGTTGGGAAGTGGCAGGAGTTGGAGTATACCAGCCCAGCGTATCCAGCCTTTGCCTGTGGCTCTGGATACGTGGTCTCGCGGGACCTCGTGGAGTGGCTGGCCGATAACGCAGACAGACTCAAGGCTTACCAGGTATTCCAGCCCTGCGCTCGCACAGAAGCATGTGACATAAGATTTAAATGAAGGGCCTATGGAAACTTTGATCGAGAATTAAAGGTTACATGTGACTAAACAGAGCAAAACATAACTTTCTTCTTACAGGATTACTGCTATTCATTGCAACTGCATAATTGTTTAGTTTTCAGATATGTGTATGGTCTTAATGTGGAAAATGCTGTTTTATTGTAGGGTGAGGATGTGAGTATGGGCATATGGATGGCTGCAGTTGGGCCAGGAAAGTATCAGGTCAGTACATGATAGATGAGTGCAGGCTGCAATATACCTGTACTTATACCACGAGTCATTCCCTTATCTACCTGTACTTAAACCACAAGTAATTTTCCCTTATACCTGTACTGACACTACCTGTATTTATACCACAGAGTAGGGCTGGGTGATATACTATGAAGATAATTAAATTATCAAATGTTTTTTAAGCGTAATAAGTCATCACCGCCAAGCGGCATATCGGCTTTCTTTCATCTTTTTTTATTTAATCATACCTGATGTGTTAGTCAGCATCCAAACTTCAGAGGTCACGGAAATGCTTCCGGGGGGAAAAAAATCACCATTGATACTGTATCTATTGGGTGTTGATGAGACGGCCATTCAGCAGCAAGGCCTTGCAGCTTCATTTGATTGACTGAAAGATTGACATGTGCGTGTAAGTGCGTGTAAGTGTGTGTGTGTGTGTGTGTGTGTGTGAGAATGTAAATGCGTATGCGTCTGTGTTTCAGGACTCTGGGTGGCTGTGTGAGAAGCACTGCTACCTGGACATGCTGTCCTCGCCACAGCACTCACCAGAGGAGCTGCGGTCCCTGTGGGACAGGAAGAGAGTTTGCGGGGATCCGTGCGGCTGCCCCTGGGGCCACCCCTGACCCCTGGGAGGGTGTCATGGGCTGCAGCTGTGACTCATGGGTAGTCCGAACTGAGATGGGAACTGTGTTCTGTCTCCTGACTGTGACTGCATGGTTGTGAGGACCTCTTATGGGTGCTTTTCACGCCACCACTGTGTACTTTATGTGACTCAGGATGATTCTTGCAAGAGCTCATTCAACGGACACAGACTTGATTATTCCAGGTCTGGACAAATTATTATTTTTTTATAAATTAAATGATGCCATTGAAGAATTAGCAAGCAATGTGTTATAGCTGTGACAATGATAATATTGTGTTGACTTTGCTTGTTCTTGTGAGTTGCATTTTATTGTTATAATTTAGATGTTCCATATCAGATGAATACACGTTTTTGTGTTGATTAGAGAATGGCATTGCCCAGCTTTGCCATTGTGTGTACAAGCGTCAATTTTGTTTTCATAGTTCTTTCTGTGGCCTTGCTGTCAGACACAAGCAATGTGCCTCCTGGCCATACTGAGTGATTTATGCAGCTATGTGTACAGTGGAGTCTTTTAGGGAATAACTACTACATAACCCTTTTCCCACATTTAATACTGTGCCAGTCTGAAACAAAGAAGACAAGGCTGTGTATAGGAGTTCAGCTCCAATATGACTCATCCTGTGGTACCATGGGATACAGTTGTCAGGGTCACATGAAATAAAAGAATGTCACTGAAAACAAAAGCTTTCTTTTTTCTTTTTTCTTTTTTCTTTTTTTTTTTAAACGGAAAAAAACTAATTGTATGCATTTTGGGGAAACTGTTTGGTAATTGCTAATTGTTCGCAGTAATTGAAGTACATGTGATGTGTTTTAATGCCACAGTGATGCATATTATGCACACAAACTGCTCTTTTGCGAGAAAAATGTTCCTTATTAATGTGCAATATAATGCATTCAGTGTAACTGTGCGCTCGGTGTAGCTGTGCGTTCAGTGTAGCTGTGAGTTCAGTGTAGCTGCGTGTTCAGTGTAGCTGTGAGTTCAGTATAGCTGCGCGTTCAGTGTAGCTGCGCGTTCAGTGTAGCTGCGCGTTCAGTGTAGCTGCGAGTTCAGTGTAGCTGCGCGTTCAGTGTAGCTGTGAGTTGTGTAGCTGTGCGTTCAGTGTAGCTGTGAGTTCAGTGTAGCTGTGCGTTCAGTGTAGATGTGCGTTCAATGTAGCTTTGCTTTCAGTGTAGCTGTGCGTTCAGTGTAGCTGTGAGTTCAGTGTAGCTGCGCGTTCAGTGTAGATGCGCGTTCAATGTAGCTGTGCGTTCAGTGTAGCTGTGAGTTCAGTGTAGCTGCGAGTTCAGTGTAGCTGCGAGTTCAGTGTAGCTGCGCGTTCAATGTTGATGTGCGTTCAATGTAGCTGCGCGTTCAGTGTAGATGTGCGTTCAGTGTAGATGTGCGTTCAATGTAGCTGTGCTTTCAGTGTAGCTGTGCGTTCAGTGTAGCTGTCAGTTCAGTGTAGCTGCGCGTTCAGTGTAGATGCGCGTTCAATGTAGCTGTGCTTTCAGTGTAGCTGTGCGTTCAGTGTAGCTGTGAGTTCAGTGTAGCTGTGAGTTCAGTGTAGCTGCGCGTTCAGTGTAGATGCGCGTTCAATGTAGCTGTGCGTTCAGTGTAGCTGTGAGTTCAGTGTAGCTGCGTGTTCAGTGTAGCTGCGCGTTCAGTGTAGCTGTGCGTTCAGTGTAGCTGTGAGTTCAGTGTAGCTGCGCGTTTGTAGCTGCGCGTTCAGTGTAGCTGCGAGTTCAATGTAGCTGCGCGTTCAGTGTAGCTGCGAGTTCAGTGTAGCTGCGCGTTCAGTGTAGCTGTGCCTTCAGCGTAGCTGTGATGCTGCGCTCACCGTGCTTTTGCTTTCCCCCCTTTGGTGAAGGATCAGTGTCAGCAGGTCCAAATCCATGCTGTGCAAGATGTCACTTTTCTTTCTAATAAAGTTTTCCACTAAAAAGACAAAGCGCTTCCCTTTGATGCAGGTTGATTTTTTTTAATAGAGACTGAAACAACTTAATTTCAGAGCACTGCAAACAACTGAAGCAACAGATGAACTATTTTTCATCAAAAATCGCAAGCTTTAGGAAGAGATGTTAAACTTGGTGTCCTGATTCGTTGGTTTTTAATGATCCGGTGGTACTTATCTTAAAGTGCGAGGGTACCTAGAGGTTCTGGCCAAACTCCCCATCTCTGGAATTCTGGTCATCTCCACCTCCAACCCCGATTAAATTGGTTTAATAACCTCCCCCGCTCTCTATATCAGCTGCTTTTTTAATCTAGTGTGCAGTCTGTAGTCAACTGTCCATCTCCAGCAGAATAACCTCCTCTACCCCAACCAATTGGGTTTCCAGTCTGGCTGATTCACGGATACTGCTCTCCTCAGTCATAAAGGCTTTTCATAAAGGCTAGTCTTCATCCTGCTTCACTTGTCTGCTCTTAGACACCGTCAACCACCGTATCCTTCCCTCATCAAGGTTTGGCTCTCATCTTGCTAACTAATTCTAGCAGGTGGCCTGGATGGGGATCGGTCTCCTCCCCCTGCTGTATGTGACTGATGTCCCACAGGGCTCAGTGCTTGGTCCTCTACTCTCTTTACACAAAATCACTTTGTCCAGTTCTCTCTGTTCATGGCATGTCATATGATGGCCATGCTGATAGCACTCAATGCTTTTGCTAATTTTCTCCCTCTGATGTCCAAGTTCCATCACTTATATCTGCAGGGCTAGCTGAGATTGCAGCCTGTAGGTCCACCCACCTCCTGAAGCTCAACCTGGTCTTTCAGGCAAAGGCCTCCCTGTGGATTGATGCTTCTATCACTGTTAATAGCTCTACAGTGTCTCCTTCCCGCACAGCTAAGAAATTTAATTAAGCACAAACACAACACCCTATAAGATCTTAACTCCAAGATGCTTTTGGGAAACGGGGCCCTGCCTAAGTTCACAAATGCTACACCACTTTTGAACACCCTTCTCTGGCAACTATCTGGTGGCTGCCTGCATTAAGTTCAAATTTCTAGCTCTGGCATGCCAAGCTGTGAATGGTACCACCCCTGTAAGACCTCTCCGTTCAGCATCCTCTCGCCAACTAGCTGTCCCATCTCTTCGATCTCCTGGCAGACTCTCCTCTTGGCCCTAGCTCTTCTCTGCCCTCATCCCCTGATGGTGGAACGGCCGATTCACCGGCTGTATTCTGCAAACATCTAAAAACCCACCCTATTGGCATGTAAATATTTCTATATAATGGAAAAAAATAACCCTTTTGCTTTGTTTGATCAACTTAAAAACACAATCACTACAGTATGTTCCAAATGTTAGAAAAGAAAAGAAAAACTTTCTTCAAAAAAAACATGGGTGTCACAAGCTAATCAGTTAAAATAATTGTTCTGCTAGTTTGCATGACCTCTTAAGGCATGATTCAGATAAAACTTGCAATTAATCTATGCCCTGCTACTAATGATGTTAGTAAGAATTTAGGAGGTAGCAAGGTGGCGCTGTATTATGGCAACGCGGCGCTGCTCTGTTGTCTTCTGCTGTGCATGTGGAACTCTGCGGCTTTGATTAAGTATGGCAAACTTGAACTGTTGCACATTAGGGAAAATATGCCCGATATCCTGCCTGTTCCCCTACCAAACTCTGACTTACAAGTGACATTGCTCTGGGAACCAGGGAGAGGGAGAAGAGAGCGGGCCCATTATTACGGTTGAGGCGACGTATACACCGCCCAGCTTTGCCAAGTGTGATCCACTCCAATGTTCGCTCCCTAGCTAGCCATCCTCATCCTCACTCAACATGACTTTGCAGACTGTGCTGTAATGTGTTTTTCAGAGACCTGGCTGGATCAGCAGATCCCAGATTCCATGCTACAAACGCCAGGCTTTTTTCTCCACCAGGGATTCTCTCAAACGGCAAACACACCCTTTCCGCTAGACTTAATGAATTTTAGGAAAGATTTAGGATAAGCATTACATTTCAATATTTATTTGTAACTGTATGGCTGCCGTAAGCAATATGACTAAACAACACTCGCCCCAAGATTGTGCCACTATAGGAAGCCATTCCCCCCCCCCCCCCCCCCCGCACGAAGGAAAATATAAAGATAAAAAATGTAATGTCACCCATGTGTTTTTTACCAGCAGCTGTGAGAGTGTTTAAGGTGAACGGTGATATAATTAGGCAATTGTGTTGAGAGTACAGAGCTTTCAGAATTTTCAGTTTCACCGCAGCTCTCATTATCACTCTAGCCACATTTTTGCAGGGGCCCCAAATCTGCAAACCTGCAGTAAAGCCACATATAAATCTATACTCCCTCTGAAAAAAATAAATACATGAAAAGGTATTCGAGCTAAAACGTGTTTGTGATGAGGCCATTCACCTGGATGAAGGCTGTTCCAGCCTGAGAATTAAAATAAATAATTATAGACATAAGAAAAAAAGGTCTTTTTTATTTATTTTTTTAAATTCCTGCCACCACCCCCCCCCCCCCCCCCCCTCTTGGGAGGTCAACTTTATTTTTTATTTATGATTTGCAAAATTATGTAATGAAGCCTCTCAGAGGAAAGGGTATAACAAACAAAAGAAAAAGATAAATAGTTTTAATTACAAATAGTGAAGTCGCCCCCCTCCCACCCACCCACCCCCCTACCTTAATCTCCCACAAAGAAAACCACCCACACCCCAATGTGTTACCCCTACCATGACAGACAGATAGACGGACTGACAGACAGACAGACCGGATAGGCAGAGAGACAGACAAACCAATCGGGTAGATAGACAGGGAGATGGGTAGACAGACAGATGGATAGACAGAGGAGGTAAGAGTGGACAAATGAGCTGAGTATATTGGGCCAGAAAAAAGTGAAGTACTGAGAGGGTGAAACTATTAATAACATGAATTGTGAATATGTATGCATCAGGTTAGACTATGTTAGAGTACAGAGCTTTCAGAATTTTCAGTTTCACCGCAGCTCTCATTATCACTCTAGCCACATTTATGCAGGGGCCCCAAATCTGCAAACCTGCAGTAAAGCCACATATAAATCTATACTCCCTCTGAAAAAAATAAATACATGAAAAGGTATTCGAGCTAAAACGTGTTTGTGATGAGGCCATTCACCTGGATGAAGGCTGTTCCAGCCTGAGAATTAGTTTTTCCCAGTTAAGTAAAATAAATAATTATAGACATAAGAAAAAAAGGTCTTTTAAAAAGCTGTCAGAGTGTAACAGAAGCAAGGCGTTCAGGAGTGCATAAATGGAGTGCGGCTGAATTAATATGATTTACTGATGTTTCAGGAGCTGAAATGTGGAAATGTGGAGGTGAGGTGGCTCAGCAAGCACACTGCTTGCATGCAAATGAGCCTGAGGAATGGAACACATTTCAATTGACTTAATTAGGTGAGTTATTACTAGCTACAACTCTTCCACAGTCCTTTGGCTGTTTTTAATAGGCTTTTATCATAACATCTTTATTCATGTAATTCTTGATTTTCTCTCAAGAATTGTCTGGGAAAGCATTTTATGGGGAGAGATGTTTTTAAAAGTCTTACATTTATAGTTACATTTTCAAATGATGTAAATGAAACATGCAATCATGGGTTTTTGTTTTTCTTTGAGTGGATCTGTGCTCCCATTTCATTTGTCTGCAATGACACAGCTGTATTATTGTAGCGTTGATCAATGATCTGGCTCAAATTTGGTTGTTTGAATGATTCTAGGGAAGCCTTTATCTTGTTGACTTGAATAATTTTTATTATGTTTAAAATGTCAATGGAAATATAAGTGATCTGTCAGCCACTGGCTCAATGTTTTACAGAGTTATAGCGACATCTGGTGATGAACGAGATGCACAGCATGCATCTTCCCAAAAAGGTAAACTGAACGCAGATTTATCGATGTTCACAAAGACCATTACATTACATAGTTACATAACAATTACTACATATCTGTCAGTACTGCTCAAATCGCAAGATATGAAATGGTAGTCATGTCTGTTATAATTGGCAAGGGTCCCACTGAACGATGTCCATCAAAAGGACTTCATTTCCCAGAAGGAACTCGTGTAGAAGGCATCTTGTTGCAAAGTGTCGCAAAATTGAGGCGTAAGAATGCGGTAATATTCACTGATCAGTGGCACGGATCAACAGGAAACAACAGATAATATGACAGGTTGAAAATAAAAGGAGCTCTCTGAAGTGATATCCGCTGGATTTTATTTTATTTTATTTTATTTTATTTGCTTAGTTCTTGGAATTTGTCTGATCATATGGAGGAGACTATGGAAGAAGATCGCTTCGAGATAACTGATGATCACAACCATAACAATAACTGGGAGACCAGTGGAAATACATACATGTGCCCCAAAAATAATCTTTCAAATGAGCCAGAACTGCTTTTGCGCTGCCCCGAACATACTGCACAATATTCACCGGCGGATCTGGAAGAAGTTCGTGAAAGAAAAGAGTCTGTGCACAGTTACTCATCTGAATCAAGCTGGGCCAGCGATTCCGAGTGTGCAACCGCTTCTGTCTCGGGGAAAAACACTCTAACGTTAAACATCAATAACTCAGCTCCCAAGTTCTGTAAGTTTATCACGATCACCTCGCAGAGTCAAGCGGCTGTCTGCTAGCTAGAGTCACATCAGTAGTTGAATTATTTGCAATTTTGGGGGTTAATTAGGCTATTTTTGTGGAGTATAACGTTAGCAGTAAATTAGCTGCGATTGTTTGTAACTTAGCAATTTGAACATATTTTCAAGCAAGCCGATTCAGTGTTTCACCACATGAAAGTGTCTTTGCTTTTAGGCTAAGAAAAGAACACTAAGAGGTGTTTAAGGGTGCTTTTGTGGCGTGGTATTTTAACTTCCTGTTAGGAAAACGTCGAAAACGTTCATATGTTTTCGGAAACGCCGTAATGATTTAAAGTGCTGTGTCTTAAACGTCTGCAATGCCTTTAGTTTTACCAATTAGTCGAACAGTAATTGGATTGTTAGACTAATGCCTTCTTTTAACACTGGCATGGCCAGGATTAGATTTAGGAATATTGGCCATATCACTGCACCAGGGACTAGAGTTTTACCTGGATATGCCAAACAAAAGTTGTTCTACAATTTCTAGATTCTCAGTGACCTCAGCCTTTCCATTTAGTAGCCTATATCAGTCACTTTACTCTATATTGGAAAACCTTATTTTTCAAATCTATTTGTAGGCTATATTCTTTTTTTTTACTACGCTACCAAAATGCTACAGAAAGCACTTTCTGGAGCATATTATTAATTCCTTTAGAAACAAGTAGGATATTTAATATTAGTGCACCTTGTCAAATATGTTACATAAAGTTCAAGAATTCTTCATTTTAAAAACCTTTTTAATTTCAGGTTGTCAGTAATGGTTCGGTTTCATTATTTTGTTCATGTATTCCTGTATATTTGATGCAGTGATGAATGTGATGACTACAGAGGATTATAAAAGCACCTACTGGCCAAAACTGGAACAAGCCATTGATCAACTATTGACACAGAGCCAAGTGGACTACATACCAATCTCCTATGAGCAAATATATAGGTAACATGTATGGATGATTTACTAGATTATTAATATTCCTAAACTGTGACTGTATGTTTGCTTTGGCATAATTTTGTAAAAATGTGTGTTTAGTTGATAACACATAAAACAGAAACACAGAAGATTATGCTTTATAAATGTCATTATGTTTAAAATGAGTGTTTCTTTGAATTTAGCTTATGCCCAATACACATAATTTTTGTATTTTTGTCATTCACATTATTCTGTGTGTGATGTATGCCCTAGTAGATAATAGGGTTATTAAGACATATTTCATATCAACCAATAACCAGTATTGTTTCATGTTGCAACTACATTTTGATATAGCCACATTAGCCAGTTTGAAGTCGACCATAATTACTCCACTCCAGGCTTGTGTGTGGCCTACTTTGGACATGGACACTGCACTGTCCTTAAAAATGTCTCCCAACAGCCCAATCTGATGGGTGTCATTAACATGCATGGAACTCTAAATTAGCACAAAACAACTCTCAGAACGTATTTTGAAGAAATTGCAAAGGCAAAAGGGTACTGTAATGTGATGACAACCAATGATTACAGATGACAAGAAAATATATGTATTTTTTTTTCTGTTTTTAGCTGTGTGTATAAATGTGTCTGTCAGCAGCACTCAGAAATGATGTACAGTGATTTAAAACAGAAGATAACTACTCATTTGGAACAGGTGTCCGAAGATTTGCAGGTGAGGGCTTTGAACCTGCAAACTTGTACTGCACATGTAATTGATTGACTGTTTACACGTGGTGAAGAATGCAGGCTATGACACTTCAGTCACTATAGATTGTGTGATATGTGAAAACTACAAAAGAAAATCAGGATGTGTCATACCGCAGACCTGATCTCTGTTTTAGTATTTCTGAGCTCTGCCTACATTTGTGAAGGACTGTGCTAACTATTCTGACATCTATTTCTACTTTTCTTTTAACTAGGCAAGTCCAACAGAGAAATTCATTGAAAAGTTCAGCACTGTTCTCACCCGGTACATGGCAGCCCTGGAAAGTATAGTGCCCATATTCATATATATGGTAGGTTCTTGGGACCCAGTAAATGCAAATGCTTTGTCTGTTTACCTGGAAAGGCAAATGATGCCAACTACAAGAGTTGCTAGTTGTTTAGTGTAGTTCTTGTTGGGCTGTGGTTAAAAAAAATTTTTCCTCATGCCAGTATTCCTTGCAGCATGCAAGGATAGTCTTGTAAGACATGCTGGTGTTTTCAAAATAAATGCCAGTCATGCTTAACAGTGACCTTTCAATCTGTATATTTAGAACAAGTTTTACATTGAAACAAAACTCAACCGAGATCTGAGAGATGACCTGGTCAGGCTGTTCACAGACCATGTGGCAGATAAACATGTGGACACCTTAATGCGTGAGTAGAATATGTCACAATATTTATACTTTCCACACACATGTATTTCATGTTTTCATACCTAGGCCTGTGCTCTTGCATGTTCTGTGTATTTTCCTGCATGTAAGTCTATGCTTACTGTGCCATATCACACTCACTGAACAGGCTTTGTGTTTATGAATCCCTCATGACAAATTAGTAATAAAAAAACAATGTTTATTTATTTATTTTTTTCATGAAGAGAAAGCAGATGTTTTACATACTGTTGAAGCTTAGTCAGATGGTATGTGTGTGAATTCCACAGGCTGACCGCTGGCTGCATTGCTTGCGACACCGAGCAGGATGCAGGAATAAGATCTGTTGTTCTATGTTTCTGTTTTTTCCAAGCTCTCCTTCTAAAAGCCCAGTCCACACCTTTTCAAATCACACCTTCCACCATGGCGAGTGTAGTCAGAGGCCTCTACTCTCTCCGGCCAGGTAAGGAGCCCAATTACCTGCTTTGTGCATAAACTCCTTTTAGTATAAAAAACAGTTTTCCTCTGTGACTGTGGCATTAACATAGATCCATTGTATGGATTATTAAATGGAATTATGTTTCCATACACTGTAACAAGATTTATTGATTGCAGTGCTACACCACAAAACTCTAGAGGACAATATTTTGAAACAAAATCAATTTATGTAAATGCTATATATCAAGCCAGGTTTACAAAAATGAAGCACTTTGCTCTATGTGCAGTAACTATCTTACCTACTATTGAGAATGATCATAAATGTGGCAGTATTCACAAGGCTCAGTCTGAGTGACTGAGCCTCTGTACCTCCCATTTCTCTCATGTGGCCCACTGGTAACGGTGTTGTTTGATAATGTGGTCAGTACTGTAAAAAGGTAGTATTTCCCTGCTTTCTGTGTTTATAGACTGGGTACAGTTGGCTCCAGCTCTGTTCTCCAGCTTCATCCCTCAGATCCATCCACCAGTCCTGCAGTCTGAGCTCCAACACTACGCTGCTCAGGACCACAAACTTCAAATGGAGCTCGTCCAGAATGGCTTTGCTAGGTGGGTCCACTTCTGTGGGTGAAGTACGCTCAGATACATGTTTCAGTGCATTACAGCTGAATGTTCTACTGGCCATATTTTCCAGTGCGTAGTTTGGCAATGGCCTATTCAGGCCATGTTGACCAGACTATAACAGTATCTGATTCTTGAAAATTTTTCAGGGGTGACCAATCGCGCAAAAGGGCTGGTGAAGACCTGGCAAATAGTAAGAAGAAGATTGTTTCAGTCATATTCACCCTGATTTCAGTGAGGTTCTGTCTCTGCAGTCATTCACCCTGATTTCAGTGAATTCTGTCTCTGCAATCATATTGACCCTGATTTCAGTGTGTTTCTCTCTCTGCAGTCATTTTACCCTGATGACAGTTAGGTTCTGTCTCTACAGTCATTTCACCCTGATTTCAGTGTGTTTCTCTCTCTGCAGTCATTTTAGCCTGGTTTTAGTGAGGTTCTGTCTCTGCAGTCATTTCACTCTGATTTCAGTGAGGTTCTCTCTCTGCAGCCATTTCAACCTGATTTCAGTTAGAAGAACTTGTTTGTCCAGAGTGTTTAGGATGACTATATTTCTAACTGCTAAATTGGATCCATGTTTGTATGGAGTGCTGGATATTAATGTGTGCAGTCTGCAATTGATTATATTTATGGTTTTATTACAGATGTTCCTTCATCTCCTCCTACATCCAGAAGCTGCAGATAGAAGAATTGGAAGTTCAGAATAATTTTTTTTATTTTTATGAAGAGACTTTTAAATGCAGAAATTGTGAGCAAAAGAGTATGATGCCAAACTGCCACTGATGAGGGAGCTGTAGTTTGGCACAGATACAGCATCACACAGCAGAAGTTTCTGTGTGTAAAGTTTCTAAAGCTTTACATTCTATAAAAGCACAGTGTGAGTGAATAGCAGTCACATAATCTCAAACAAGTAAGGGTGATTTTCGTGGTTCCCTCATTTAAAGGTGCACTATGCAGGATCTTTAGCCTTGCTGTGGTCCTGTGTTTACAATTTAAAAAGTATCCTCCTCCATTCTAAACCCCGCCCACTCCCCTTCATTGAGGCACAGATTGTATAGTACAGGCAAGAAACACACAAAAAAATGTTGAGCAAAGATAAAATGAAAATAACTTTTTTAGCAACATGCATGTTCTATATGGATGTTAACAGTAATTGGGCTGTGTTATAATGATTAAATAAACACGTTTGAACTCGTTTTGAAGTCCCCAACTTCGACCCCTGCTTCATGATATATAAAATATAACATAATATGCATTCATATACTGTAGGCTACGTCGCTTTGGATAAAAGTGTCTGTGCTAAGAAGCATGTATCTAGCTCATCGTTACTGCTGTCTCCGGTGAACGTAGTTGTAATTTGGGGAATCTGTTTGCAACGTAAATGTTGCCAGTGGTTTCAATGATTTTAACGTGTAGCCTACTGTTTTCCTGGTGCGAGAATGGACAACAGCATCATGCTCCCGCGATCGTTTAAAAACACTCCGAAGCTGTAATCATTCATGCGGCCAGAAATTACACCAGGTTGAGAAAGTCAGAAGTTTTAAAGAACGATTTTATTTAATTTTAGGCCTATAACTGCATCAAACCCATTTGCAAGCTTGTGATCTCAGGACCGCTTTCTGTTTTAAACCTTGGCAGTGAGAAATTCAGCCGGCTCAGTGCCCTAAATATCTGGCTGAAAAAATGGTGTGCTTGTTCAGTGTTTGTTAATGTTATGTTATTCAAAGTTAATGTTATTCTGAACATTCATTTAGAACTGGGATGTAAAGATGGAATCGTGTGTGGAATAAGTAGCCTATATAGCCTATATAGTAGACCATATATAGCTTATCATAGCCCACTAATACCATTGTATAGTAAATTACTTTTTCATGAAGATACTTGTATACAAATATAATTTTCTTTCTGAAATATAACATAATATTACATGGTTATGTTAATTGGTTCGAAAGGTACCCAACTTCAGCCACCTAGTTACCTAACTTAGCTTGTTGCATAGCTAGAGGTAACATAGCCTACTTACATGTCCAACAAAAAACACTAACTCCATGTTACTATTCATTCTCTTGCTAAACTTCAGCTATCGCCTTTGAGGAAAAGAAAATCCTAGGTTGACTCCGCTTCTTGAGCATGTCCTGCAGGCTTGTTGCTTCGCTGTACCTCCTCTTCTTCACCTCCGCCATTGCAGTAGCTAGCAGGCAATGGCAACAAAGGCCTGGGCTGCATTTGAATAGTCAAATTCGAGCAAGTAAGGATCCTTTAGATTGCATGAACCGGAAATATTTCCGGGCGGACATGCTAAGTGCCGTTCAAATTTCTTATATTGAGAAGGAAAGGAACTTCTCAATTCCTTTTATTCCGTCCTTTCACAAAGGATGCTCTGGACTATCCTTTTCAGAAGGAAGAAAGTAAACAATGACACAATCAGACAATACACCAAATGTATTAAGGCAAGGTTTTGCCTAAATAAAACAAACGGTTCAAGTTAAATACAGACGGCAATGATGCGCCTTTTGTCGTAATTCTTTTAGCCACACCCACCCCTCCCCACACAGAAAAGAGTTCCACGCCCAGAAATGTCCCGGACACATCTTAGGATAATAAATACTGGCAGAGGAGCAAGGTTTTGCCAATTTTTTTTTTTTTCCAACAGATTGCTAGTGCATCAAAGATATGACTGAGCATGGTTATTTTATAATATAAAAAATCCTGCATAGTGCACCTTTAATGGTGAAAATACTGACTTTTGCAGTATTTGATGGGTGAGTGTTATTTTAACAGGTTTTTAAAAAGTATTATTTTCCACAAATCACCTTTGTTGCTATGAAAAAGTACAAAAATTCCTCTGAAGGGGAAAAAGTGCCTCTTTGCGTGTCCTGTGATCAGTCTATCTGAAATTATGATTTTTCATTTTTTGTGAGACCGGTAAATAAAACTTTGTGTCTATGCTGAATTTTCCATACAGCTCAGTTTCTACTGAAAAGTTTTTTTTAATCCTCTCTTTGAAATGAAATTATTTCATTGGTAAATTCATAATTTTTATTTTCCTCACTCAGGGAGGGAGGGGTACAGATAGCAGGCTTCTTCTCTGCCTCAATGTGCAAGAGCTCCCCCTCTGGTCAGTTTGGGTGCATGCCCTGCTGTTCTACATGTTTCAGAGGGTCTGTGCGTATCCTTTCTGGACTGGTACAGGGCGCTGCAGGGATGGAATGGGTATTCCAAACTGGAGGGAAAATGGGGGGTGGGGGGTAATTGAGGAAAAACAGGAAGAGGCACCGTTTGGTTTTCCATGTACCTCAACATATCCATTAAAGGAATTAGTTTGAGCCAAAGTGCATCAGTAAAATTCGTCAGACTCCTCCGATTGGAATGAGTGAATCACTGATGTAGACTCTCTTTAAATATAGATTGCTCTTTAACAGTAACAGACAGCCCTTAAATTCATAGCAGATTCCACAGTGACCTGCTCAGTGGTCCCCTAATTACACTGTGGGGAAACAAAGAAAAGCTTCATTGGGTGCCTGGAGTTTGGCTGTACCATCTGCACATGAAATGCACTCCCGTGATGCAATGACTGCGCAGCTCTGCGGCTGCATTGCAGAGTGAAAAGCAGCAGAGTACTTGCAGGGAACATGTTTCTGTACATCTCCTGAAGTGACTGAAGAGGAGGCTAAAGCAATGCAAGTCCAACCTGGGGAACAGTTGAAAATAGTTACCCTGCTCCAAAAAATGTCTTCTTCAGGTGGCTGATGTCTGCCTTAGTGGCCATGAAAGAAACGCGGGTCGTGCTCTAATGTGGTGCTTTCAGAAAGTCAGAAGTAGATTAGCATATCTTCAAAATATCAAAGGGATACTCAGTTTCTTCTGATAACCCAAACCACGTGGTCCATTTTATGTTTCAATAACTTGGCTGATAGTCTTCAGATTACGGCCTCGTGATTTTGTTCTCTGAAAATAAACTGAACAAAAAATCTGGTGGACAGGGGTGTGAGATCAGCAAAATCGCAGAGTACTCATAGAGTACTCGGTATAATACTCGAATAGTAAAGTACTCGTACTCAGTAGTTGCTCCTTGTTTACACAGTGATGTACAGTGACTAATGTAATTCATGTTAAATGATACATTTCACATATAACTGGACTAGAATCTCTAGTAGAGGCTGCTGAGACATACTTGGCAGAATGTCTTCTTGGTTGTGGGCCTCTCATTCCATGCAGATGCTGTAATCTCACATCTATTTCTGCGCACGTCTGTGTGTCAGCTCTCCTGTGAAGCTTCAGCCCTCAAATATAGCCTTCAATTGCATTTCCAAAAAATATATTCACTTTGAAATAAATAGATTACTATCTATTACGTCATATTCTATGATGAATTAATAGCAAAATTACAAACATTTCAAGACCTAAATATATTCGGTTTCCGGGATTCCCCTTACTGACAAAGGTAGGTTTTGCCTACAGTATCTTCTACTTACCACCACAGTTATATTCTGGCACACCATGTTTTAAGAGAAAATGAAATGGACAGTTGTCACTTAAATTAAGCAGAAAACCATGAAGGGGTTTCTCTGCCAATTAAAAATCCACATGAGCCGAAGTTTATGTTGACAAATGTTTCAGAAAAGTCTCTTAGAACTGTTTATTTTAGTTAATGGCGCGTTCATCATGGCAACTGAGCAGTTATCTGCTGTGTTACTCCTTGAGGGATTTCTTTAAAGCGGGGTTACTGCTCAGGGGTAGGAATCCCTTTACAGAAGCCCCCTGCCATCCAATCAGGTGGCGTGTCCCAGGCACATGGTACGGGCTACCCCAAAATAACCTGCGCCTAGCATGCTGACAAATGCTGCTTGTATTGGTGATAGGTTTCCCAAGCTACTTGCAGCCATATTTCCCTTTAACTCAAAGGTTACCTCTGCCAGAATAAAAGGCTTAAGCTTCTCCCATTTTACTTTCAAGCCTGGGAAGACTGGACTCATTGTCTCTTAACCTTTGTTGCACTTTGAGGACTACCAGTTCTGGACGGGTACTACTTGGTGTATCAGAAGGTAAAACACCTGCTATAATAGTTCACAGTCGCTTGGGTTAAACAACAGTGAAGTGCCATTGGTATACCAAATATGCAGCCGTTCAGATGCATTTGCGTGAAATTATATGCTTGATGACGGCGCTAATATTAGCCCTTTTGACATGCTGACTGTGAATGCAAAACACTCTAAGTTTATTCTATCTAGAGGAAGATTTCAACTTGAGGTCTGTGTCTGTTACCAGAAACTAATGTCTGATGGTGTTTTCCTGCAGCCTTTTCAAAAAGGAAAACCTGGCTGTCAGAATAGTCGAAAAGTGTCATAAAGTCATGGATTCTTATTTAACTCATTATGAGTGAACCTGCCTTTACAAATTAATTTAAAAGGTAGATGAGCTGGATTACCTATTTTTCTCTTTCTTCATGTAAAATGACTCTTCTTACTATATTTAGCTGTCGCTTGGGGCTTGCAGGCTGGGTGCACAGGATTAATGTACACAACAGCTGCACCAGCAGGTCTGTTGGAAGGGTGACGCTGGCTTTCTTAATTGCGATGATTTGAGTGTCAGCAGCATGTGTGAGTCCTATCCCATATCTGTATTCAATAACGACCGTTGGTCAACGGCAAACACTGTTCTCTCATGAGAGTATTTAAAAAAAATTGAAAGCAGGTTACTCTATTCAGTATTTTACAAAGTACTTCAAATGTGAAGAAATAATATATAATTTAAAGAATTTGTTTTCCACATGCAGATGTCAGTTTCTCCTATGCAGTGTAGAAATTAATTGGCCCTTGAATCATGCTGTAAATAAAATAAAAACTGCTGATAGATTTGGGGATTTTAAGGTGAATATTAGCAGGTTAACCTCAATTTATAATTACATGATTCTTGCATTTTACACAGTAGTTATTGTAGCAGTAGGACAGCAGTAATTGTGTTTGCCTTGCTTGAAATATGATTTATATCAGAGAAAATATTTGTTATATTTTTGGCAATATTAAGGGCCAAAAAATTATACTCTGAATAATGTCACAGTGCTTTCAGTGAATATCACAGTCATCAAGATTACCTTTTATTGGAAACAAATAAGGCCCAATATCTTACCTTTTTTAACATTAGTGTTCATACAGTCAACTTATTAACCTACTAAAACTGTTCATACACTTAGCCCTATGTGTTGTATTTATTGTAGATAAAATGTACACGCTTGTGAAGAAGCATTTCCAATAATTGGCCCAATAAAGCACTGAATGTATTCAAAAATCAAGACAGTGTGCTTTAATTTTCAACAGGATGCAAGAGAACAGCTTGGAACCATCTACGTCCTTAGCTCAAATTTTAAGAGAGAGCTACTTGGCAGACACAAGAGTTGAGCGAAAGCACGGTGAAATGGGCTCACTGGACGGCTCTCCACATCACCTGCTTTATGAAAATCACCGTGGAAAACCAGAAGGTTCTGTTGGACAGGAGGAATCTCCGGACCTCTCTGCCTTCTTAAGCAGTGAAGAACTACACAAAAGCGTCAACCTGGCACGGCAAGCCATTGGTCAAGGCCCACAGGAAGAGAGGCAGGGGGACAGCCCCTGTGCCCGTAACTCTTCACCTGAGAAAAGGAGGTGCCCACAGTCTCAACCGCTGTTGCCAGACTGGCAAACGCAGCCTCCCGCTACCAAAGAAAACAGAATCAAGAATAACAGGAACCCAACAGAATCTAATCCTGACTTTCAAAAGCCAATAAGAAACACCCCGTATGGACCTGAGACTCAGTCCAAGAAGGAATTCCTTAACAAGGCAGCCGATTTCATAGAAGAACTGTCTTCTCTTTTTAAAGCCAACAGCTCCAGAAGGATACGTCCACGTTCGTGCAAAGCTCACAGGAGCAGATCTAATGTAAAGACTCAGTCAGACAGTGCTGTTTTTGCCCTCAACTCAGAAGACAGGGAGAGACACACCTCCCCCTCTGCTGATCTGCTGATCATAGAGACAGGTGACAGAGAATGCCTCATCCCACCCTTTGGTAATCAGATGGACGTACAAACAGAGAGTAGTTTGGAGGCAGAAGAGTGCGGACAAGAGGAGGAAGAGTGTGAACACGAGGAGAGTGAAGAGACTGAGCTCTGTGATGGTGGAGAGGTGGAAGAACATGAAGTTGAAGGCCTGCATTTACCTGCAGGCAAGCAGTCTGAAGAGCCTGTTCCAGATCCTCCGAGGTTCATTCAAAAGCTTAAGAGTAGAGAGGTACCAGAGGGTAGCAAGGTTCAGCTGGACTGCATTGTAAGAGGATTTCCTGTCCCTGAAGTTAGGTAAGATCAAAGAGAATGCAAATTAATTCATTCACTATCATGGGTTAATTTGCTGCACGTAACGTAATTCATTCCCTTTTGTTGGTGTGATGTTTTTTCATATAAAACAGCTGGTACAGAAACAGCTGAAGGAGATTAATGAGCATTGCTTTTAAGAGAGAACAGTAGCTCATCAGTAATATTGCATAACTTTCAAATGAAATGGTACTTGCATAAAGCGTCATTATGAATCACTAAACCATACGCCTAAGTGAGTTACATTTTTTGTAGGTCAGTTCCTCCAGCTCCAAAATGCTTTTGGCCATAAATTATATATAATGGTGGCGGTAGGGTAAATGTCCTGAGCAGGATCTGTAGGCCTATATTATACCAGCATGTGTGAAAACGGATTTACCCAGCTCAATGGGTATTCTGAAAAATGGTTGCTTCCAACACTGTTTAGTCCTATTCGCATGTGACTAGTTTTAGCCAAGGACGTCCTGTAATTGTAATTATTAGGCTTACAATTGAAGAGCGATGACATCACTCCCGGCCATAGACTTAATAAAGGCTAAGCCTATTGACTATTATGTTTAATACCTCAACGCCTCATAATACCACAAACTGTCATTTTTATGCCACAAATTGGCATAAATGCTATGTATAAAGGTAATATGTAGTTAACACAATGCTAATTTATTATGAAATACTTCTTATAGAGTAGAGCACATCTGACTAAATTGTGACTAAAATACCTGACTAAAATTAGACAAAAATTCTGTTAAGTTCCACTGACTAAAACTTAACTAAATGATAATTGACTAAAATTATTAAAATATGACTAAAACTAAAATTTTAATTCCTGCCAAAATTAACACTGATATGTGCAATAGTCTTTGAGAAAATTGTGCTTTAATTTCTTATCCTGCACTTTCATTTCGTATACAGTGCGTCACACATGTACATGTTGAAACGGATTTGCAGTAGATGTTGGTTTTGCTTTATAGCCGATGTTAGAGCCATTTTTAGCTCGTTGGCCAAACAGTCTATGTGAAATAGTGTAATATATAAAGTATTCAGCCCCCTTAGACTTTTTCATATTTTGTAGTGTATGAACATTTGATAAAAATTGATTTAATCATCATTTTTGCTGGTGTTCAACACCAGGGGCTCTATCTTGACGATCTTAGGGCTTGGTCTAAATGCATGGCGAAGTGCATTTAGGGCATGTCCAAGTCCACTATTGCTAGTTAGACGGTGGATTATTTGAGCGTTAAGTATGACACAATGTGCAAATGGACTGAACTTAGTCTCTTCATTAATTATAGGTGTGTCTTGGGCGTAACAATAAACCAATAAAAATGTCAATCCACCTTGGCGGATTGCTTATATGATGGCGAAACAGAGACGCTCGTGCTTGTGTAGTTAAAGCGTGCGAGCAAGGAATAGGCTATATGGATCAATAGTATGATCAATATTATTTTGATTAACCATTATGATGTGTTTTGATATACAAAATAATAATCTTTAACATTAGAGTTTAACACCGGCACAGATTCCCGGTAATTCCCAACAGTGCTGTTATTTTAGAAAATATAGGCCTATGCGGTTTAAGTTAGTTAAAAAGCACCTGCAGCTGCTGAGAATAAGCTACAAAGGATTAATAACCTTCAAAAATATTATTATTTTGTAACTAAATCACTTAGGATAGCTAATATCCTTTCTAAACTACCAAAAACAGTTTTGCAATCATTGTATAATAGAGTAGGTGTCACTTTTTCAAATAGTGGATCTTGTTTTGCAACGAAACCCTTAATATGTATAGTTTGGTGTTTTTCAAGATTTCCCACAGAAATATCTATAATGGCCATAGACTCTCAGTCCTTACAAACATTAACTTCTGTCCCCTCTGACCTCGCTAAAACTATGAAAGCTTTATTTTACAGTAATAAAAATATGCTGTCCATGTGGGTTCAGCCCTTCGGACACAGAGAAGCCAGGGCAACCTTGGTGTATTTCTGAGAGGCACAAAGGGGAAGTCTCATATCTGACGGGTGAAAAGACAAGCCACAGCAGCTGCAGCTCAAAACGCTGGCAGCAAGAGTGTGATGTCAGGAACATTGGATCCCGATGTCAGTGAAGAGACCCGCATGTGCGTGAAACAGCAAGTGAATACAGACTATAGGATGCTTATTTACTTACTGCTTCAATGACAGTCAAGCAGAAGGCAGTTTAACAGTCGCTAACTCTCTAGGAAAAAGGAGTTAAATCAACCTCACCAGCTGCTTTGGCTTCAGTTGGGAGTGCATTCTTGCTAGACAGACCAGCACACCTACTTAACACCAAAGGTCACAGTGAAAGATGGGACACTTAAAGACAGAGAGCACACTACAATGTAAGCCACTGTTCATTATCCATCGGCAGAATATGAGTCTCATTATAAGGAAGGAATAATATTGCGAATGTCAAAACATTCTAAACTCATCCTATCTGCAGTTGCCAAAAATTTGATAAAAAAATATATTTGGTAAGTAAACTGACAACCTGAAAGGTTGTTTTTATGCTTACATGTAATATTGTGTCATGTGTGATTTCTTTTGTAATTTGATGAGATTCTTGTTGTTATTAATGATAATCTGATTTGTATTACTGGTCTTATTGTTGTTTCTTAGACTAGCAAGGTGATTTATATGGAATTATTGTTAATCTATGTAACGTTAGAACTCGTATGTGTTTGACACTGCATTCAAATATCTGAAAATGGCGGTGTCTGTCGTGTAGTATTGGTTTTCACAGTTGGGTGTCACATGTATTTGAGTTAAAGATATTTAGTGCTCCCAGATATGATGAATTGAACTGGCTCCCACTGGAGGTCACAGATTTCTCTTTGCACACAGTTCGTGGTTGGCACAGAAGTGTTACATTTCCAAAGGTGTTGTTCTTGTGAGGCCTGATTGGCGCATTGATATTGAATCGGAGTTCACTGATCCCTCGTTTTTACCCATGTCTGAACATTTTCTAGTTCGTGTCCAGTTTTTCACCTGGGTTCGTCTTGAAAAAGGCATTTTTGGCCCTGTCATCGAGCATCAATGTTTCATACCTGCATGCTGCACTTCCTGTTTTCATTATGTCATGAAAAAAGCATCTTATTTTAGGAAAAACATGGACAGCTGCAGGATTGAGATGGGGAAGAAATTTTGCACTGCTCATGCTTTCAAATTAGACGCTTACTCATGAGGAATGTAACTTAATACTTGATTGTATATTGGCACTGTGATCCTGGAATTTGCTCTACACTGGGTCAAGTGTCAGAAACAGGGACTCACACTCTGACTCTGAGACTCACGCACTGAGCCCCAACATTTACCTAAAATCTCACACTATATACACAAGAGCTTTTTTGAGGAACATTTAGCAAATTATTAGGGTTTCAAGCCCGTAGGTACCCTATTGTATTCCTTGGCATTATTATGCTATCTTCTGCCGTTTTTCAGTTCAGGCAAGTTCTTAACACATTGATAGGGTGAGGGTGATTTTGGCTCTGTTTGGCCACTTGGTGGTGCTACAATTGCAAAATGTGACAGGCAATAACTTCTGACCCCTTCAAAATAATGTGGTTAGATTTTACGCCATTTAAAAAAACATTTTTTTAACATAAAATTGTTAAAAATCTATATCCTCCTAGATGCTTTGACTGATTTACACAAAATTTGGAACATAGCATCTTCTCACAAATATCTTTAAAAGTTATATAATTAAGTAATTAAAGTTGCTGCGGATGAAACCATGCCCACAGTAAGCCCATGAATTTGCATATGGGTGTGTTTTTAACGAACAAACTAATAAATCCCAAAGTGATTAAACTTAGTTTGTGTATTGACTCCACCCTGAGAAAAAACTGGCTTGGCTCAATTAAACCACAAGGTGGCGCTATAGAGCTCAACAATTTTTTGAAATGTAAAAATTCACGCGGCCGCCGCGGTGGTACAACGGTAAGAGTGCCGACTTTCAGTCGGTGCAGTTGTGCTCCGAGGATCGGGGTTCGCGCCCCGGTCCTGCCAGATCCGAGCATGGCCGGTGCCCTGTGGAGGCGGCAATTGGCGGCTGCTTCCGGGTGGGGGGAGGGGCTCGGAGAGAATCGCTGCACACAGAACGGCCCTGGGCGAGTTGGAATCACGGTCAGGAGCTCGAGGAGTCGCGCCCTGTAGAGGACGTGGCGACCTCCTTCCTACTACCGGCTGACAGGGTTGTATAGCGGTGGTTCTCTAGCGGTTGCTACATGGGGGGGAATTGAATTAGAATAGGCGTTCAATTGGCTACTAAATTGGGAGAAAATGGGGAAAAAATCAGAAACAAATTTTTTTTTAAATAAAAAAAAAGTAAAAATTCACACTTGAAACATGTTACAGTGACTAATCACCTCATTAGACATGTACATATGGCTTGGTTGCCGCCATCTAGAATTGATGGCCATTTTGTATTTAGTTCATTAATTTTTCCGATTTTGACCTGGTTCATTCACATGAAACTTCAAACATGAAACACACTGATAGTGTAAGGGGTCGGGTGCGGAAGAACAAACGTGACAGAGAGGGGGGATCAGAAAGTTACCCCACGAACCGTGGGATAAGCCACTAAAAGGGAGTCTGTGTACGGAACAGATGAAATATAGAAACGGGAATAAAAACTCCCAAAATAACAAACAAGACAACCCGGAAGAGGCGGGGGAGAAGCTCGTAGTTTAGAGCAGCGAAAATAAAACAGACGGGAATAACAGCTCCCGAAATAAACAAAACAAGACAATCTGGAAGTGCGGGCAAAAAGCTCGTAGACTCGAGCAGGGAAATAGAAACAAAGCTCTGAAAACAGACAGAGAGCTTAAATCAAAGAGGTATAAAAGACAACGAAGAGAACCGAGGTTGCTGTCTAGTAGCGAGACAGGAAAAAGAAAACCAAGGCAGGAAAATAATGTGCTAAGGAGAAATGAAACCTAAGAACAGAATTCTCTAACACACTACAGACAAGTCCCGCATGTTATCAAAAGGACAAGTGGCCGTCTGAATTCCTATACCCAGTTATTGGCTTTGTGCAGTGGCAATGATAACACAAAAGCACCGGAAGAAGACAGCACTGTGCTTATATAGCCAGCAGGAAACCTGAAAAAGGTGCGCCAGATAATTGCCGGGTGCCGTAAAAACACGACACGGGAAGCGGAACAGTACAGCAGGGGCACCCTCTAGCAGCTCCGAGAGGAAGCGTCCGTAGAGATGAGGAGAAGGCTGCCAAACCATGACAGATAGGGGGTACATTCCAACCACCACTGACCAGATTTGGTACCGATTGGTCACATGGTGTTACTATAGTAGTCAACTCAACTTCCAAGATAAAAAAATGAAGTTCTGCTCCGTTTGACAAAGAGACCTGGAAATAATGTTAAAAGATCCCGCTTCTCACACAGAATACACGAAGGTCCCATGAGCTCACCCTTATGGATTTCCCACCATTTTGATTTAATTAAAAAACAGAAAAAGTCTTTCTCCCCTTAGACCGTTTGTCCGAGCTTCACAAAACTTGACAAAGAACTTCTACAGACTAATCCCTTTTAACGTTCTCTAAACAAAGTTTTTATGCAAAAACTTGTGACGGCAATTTGCCAATTAACTTGGATGTGGGCATTGTTTATTTCAAAACTTTAATAAAATTCTAAATGGTTTTACATTCTTAATGGTCATACGAGTCATGAAACTTGAAACTTAATCCAGTCAAATGAGGTATTGTTGTGCATTTCCCCCAATTTCCAAGTTCTGCAGGTTGCTCAAGGGTGATATGAAGACAAGAAGTTCCATATTAATTTGACATATGAAGGCATAACAGACGACAATTAATGCTAGAAGTGATATGTTAAGAAGTGATTAAGAAGTGATTTTCAAAATAAGCCTCTTAAACGTTTTTTTAAAAACATGACCTGTCTCAGGGTGGTCCCTGTCTTTAGAGGCATAAAAAGTTTGGTTTCACGAAATTTGCAAATAGGCTTATTAATTAGCGTTGTAAAGTTCCCATCAGTTTGATTGGGCTCATCATGGCAAATATTGCAATTGTCGCTGTAGATTTTGCAGTGTCCAATGCCGTTACCATCAAATTTTATGAATATGCCCCTGAGTGTTCAAGCTTAACTAATTCTTAAATAATTTTATGTGCATATTGTAATCATTAGTGATTACAGCATGACCACTATGAGACATTTGGTGGTGGCAATAGTCACACCAGTCAACAGAACCATATCAGGGGAAGAGGCATATTAAGGCCAATATTTAGCTGAAACATACATTTGTAAGTAAATTTACAGCATGTCTCAGAATGTAATTTAATTAATCTCTCTCCACGCACTTCAATCGATAATTTACTGGAAGTGTACAATCATTAAAAACACATTGTTTTGAAACGTCCTTGTTTAGTAAAATACTCCCTGTTCTAAGTGCTAGTGCTTGCTCTGTAAAATGTAATTGGAGACATTTTCAAATTCTTTGTTTTTCGTTTTATTGATTTTTCCATTTCCTTTGGGGTTATGGTGGTTTGTCACATTTGTGTGAAGGAGGAGCATCTTAAAAGGTAATTTTCAGTTGTGTATTTTTAGCTGTTCTGTAGAGGTTTGTGCAACAGACTATATATTATTGGCCTGGCTCCTGCCATAAACATTTTGGACTATTGTTTCCATTTTATTGAAGTATTTATTTGTAGTTGCATGTGGTAATTTCCAACATATTTTACATAAATTTCCAAGATATTTTACATAAATTAAACTTTATTATGGTTTCCCCCAGTTCCTTCTGGGGGGAGATTTTTTTTAAAATGGAGTATATTCAGTAAAAAGTTAATTCCAGGGACTCTTGACTTGCTCTGTCAGTAAAGGGTCTCCCCCATGAGAGCAGGCTGAGCCCTATAGAGTTACTCAGTCAGTAAAAGCACAGGGGGGTATGGCACAATTGGCTTCATCCAAAAGGAAAAGAAGACTGCTCCATTAGCTCTGCATAGAGCACACACAATGGTACCAGTTATCATCAGTGAAGCAAAAGCATCTCACCTCCAATCAGCGCTAGCTGTCTTCTGTAGTACTATTTAGTATGTATTACATTCTAGTGTAAGAATAACTGTCTGGCAGGTGAATGCATCAGTAGAGTACATTATATAGGAAATTATTTTGAACTTAAAATTTGAGAGGAAAAAGGAAATTTCATAAAAGTGAATCCATGAGGACAAACCCAATCAAAGAACGGCAGAAGAACTTTTCCAAAACTGAGCATTTTGTTAGGCCTTGTTCCCTGTCCTTCTCCATGGAAGGGCCTGTGCTGTAATGTCTGAAATGCCTAACACCAAGGGCCACTGAAGAACAAGGGTGAGGGGTGAGAGAGATAATATATGTACATATAAGAAGTTTATCTATATCACTTCAAATGGGAGTGTGTGATGTGTGCAGTTAAAATGCTTTCACAAAAGCAGTTTGTCTATGTAGAGTAAAAATGGAATTTGCCATGTGACCCATAGATAGTCTCTATAAAAATACATGACAGGGCTTTTCCCCTGACACCATGGCTGCCATGACAGACAGGATCCAGCAAGCTGTTCTTGTCTCTCACTGCAGCTACTATCGCGATAGTTTGTGCTGCCTTGATGACTGTGAATGACACAGTCAGCTGGCAGAAGGGGAGGAGCCTATGTGTGAAGAACAGGGTTAAAGTGAACTCTCGCCGATTATTAACTGCTGGGTCTTAGGAGGAAATCTAATCACAGAGGGTTGTTCAGGAAATACAGTTGCTGCTATAACTTGTTTATGAATGTATTAATACATAAATGTATATAAAAGACAACTTCAATATTTTACAGCTGTATTTAGCATATTCAATTAGCTTTTTTATGATGGCACAAATCATTTCATAATTGAATTACATCCATGTGACATGACTTCACTGCCACTTAGATCCCAAACTTGGTATAATCATTGCATTACATTACATTCTCTTGGCAGATGCTCTTATCCAGACCAACTTACAGTAGTAAAGAATTTCTAAATTTCCAACAAAGCAATAGATATTGGGTAAATGGATATTCCCTTTCATATTTTCAAAGTAATTGTATGGTATTTTTTCCTCTGTCCTGTCATTTTTGAATGACATATTTGTGAGCCTGGTTCGGTGCAGATTCCTCCATAACTGTTGGACAGCCGTGCACATGATCTTCTCTGAAACGGATACTGTAAGCAGACTATGTCACTATGCTGGAACCTTACGTGGCTGTCTTTTATCAGTATTTAAATTTCTTTACAGGACAAACCTGCCTGTCTGGAGTGTGTCTGTTGTTTAAATGCCAGCAGCAGACCTGGCCATGTTCTCTGTCCCTTGCAGATGGTTTTGTGAGGGGAAGGAGCTGGAGAACAGTCCTGATATTCAGATCCTCAGCGTTGGAGAGCTGCAATCGCTCATCATTGCAGAGGCTTTTGAAGAAGACACCGGTCGTTATTCCTGTTTTGCCTCAAACTTTTATGGCACAGACTCGATCTCTGCAGAAATCTACATTGAAGGTACATGTCCACACCCCCAATTAGGAGACCAGTTAGACTCGGTTAGAGGTTTCATTATTAAAATAACCCTGTTAAGTTTTGGTCAAATCCAATACAGGAGCTCTAGGACTGAAGATATTTTAAATGAACGTGCTTCCTTGGGATCACAAGATAACTGTTATGAGCTGCACATTATGAGCTGGGCATTATTAAAAGTTATATTTTACCTGTTAAAAGTAATATTACCTCAGTATTTAAAAAATAAATGTGAAACATATAGCTTGCTAACAAATAGTCTAATAAACCACCATCTATTGGTAACTCCTGGACTTAAATGTATTACATAAGTTCTGCCACAACTGATTTTACAATGTTATCGGATCCAGTTTTGGACCCAATGACACAACAATTATTTCAGTATCATTATTGTACATTTAAATAATGTGCAAATAAAAAAGAGCACAGTTTAGTTCAACACAAATACATTTTTTATTACAATGTTCATTCTGTTCAAATATATTCACTTAAGGCATTAATAATCCATCCCAAATTAAGAAAACAATGCATTACACTCAAGCGTTCATCCCATGAAAGCAGCTGCTGCTCTGTGCTGGTGCGTTTTGTTTGGACTGAGGGGAAGGTTCACCAGCTGGTGTGCCTGTGGCCACACACAGGCACGATACCTCATCATATATGCAGAAACAGGCTCAGTAAGCAGACTTTGTTTTTTAAATGTTCGCTGTTTAATTTAAATTATTCGATTAATTTTGATAGTATCATGAAGTATTAGTGATTAAAGTTTTCTATATCAAACATGGGCAAAAGCAGTACAAACTTAAAAGTAAGTATGAAATTACATTACATTACAGGCATTTAGCAGATGCTCTTATCCAGAGCGACTTACACAACTTTTAGCATTTTGTGATCATGAAGATCATGAAATCTTTCAATGAAGTGTTAAATGTATGTTGTATGACGTATTCAGTAGTTTATTGTTTATTTTAATGGATACAATAATATTTATGAAACATTTATGAGTATATTTTTTATGTTTGCTGTCTCTCTATTCATGTTCATGCCCAAGGAAACAGGATTACGCCCCACAATATTGGCTGCAGTATGATATAATATAGACTAGTGTATAATTTAAGGTCATACGAGGTTAAAATGTTTTTCATCTCTGAAATCTCTTGCTGTACTTATCTTGCTGAAAACTGCTTACTAATTAGTTCATTTAATGAAAGGTATAGTTCCCCTGAATCTAAATTAATCAAACTTTCATAAGTGAAGCATGTGTTTAGCTGACATTTAGAACTGCCTGTGCTATTAGACTTGTGTGGAAGATATTTTTGGGTTAAGGCTGTGTACATTTATAGTGGAGCCTTCTGTTGTATTGACCCATTGACTGTAACCCGGGCAGACTCGAAAACCAGATACCACCAAAAAGCTGAAAAACACTGGCCACCAAATGCTGCTACTTTCATAAGGTGTGCTCATAGAGGTTAACTTTTACCTTTTACATATCCCTTGTGGAGGTTGTTAATTTCCAGGAGGGACCATGGGGTTTAGATAGAATAATAATCTCTTATTAGTCAGACTGTTAAAATAATTAGATTTTTTCTCAATGTTTTCATGTTTTCCTGCTCTGTAAGTGGGGAGGGGCAGATGGTCCCTCGGTAGAAAATGGAATTCTAGTTCCTGTCAGTGCTCTTTTACTCACTAGCCTTGATGGAGACCCGGGCCGATGTTACCCTTGGGATCATTTTGGGAGCATTACAGCTGTCGTACCAAGCTTTTCAAAAAGGGCACAAGTGTGTCTTTTTTAGAATAGCAGTGTGAGGGGTGTTGAGGTTTCGGAGGTTCAGTGAAGACACCAAAAGATCCTAGTGTTCTCCAGGAAGTATTTCTGTGTTTCTTTTCTTGCTTTTCAAGTCTTGTAGTGCTTCTAATATGGGGTCATATTGACAAGGATGTACGATAAGATTGGGGTCATATTGGTTTCGACTATTAGTAATATGAAACTCTTTTATTTATTATTTTTTAATATATGATTTTTATCAGCTAAACCCATAAGAAAAGTTATACAGAGAGTCAGTTGCTCTCTTGACTCATGTTCTCTGATAAAGAATAAAGTAAGCATTTTATTTTGTTAACATCCTCGTTCACTGTGGAGACAACACAGAGCTACAGCAGAAGTGAGGGTATAATACTATTGAGAACATAGTGCGACAGCACGGAGCTAGCACACAGGAAGTGAGGGTATTACACACTGAGAACACAGTGCTACAGCACAGAGCTAGCACACAGGAAGTGAGGGTATTACACACTGAGAACACACAGTGCTACAGCACAGAGCTAGCACACAGGAAGAGAAAGGTATTACCATGGTGTCTCCAGTTCCAGTCTCATGGTGTTGGTTAGCTCCAGGTCTTAGTTAGCAGTGCCCAGGCTTGTGTTGTCTTGACAAGATATTGTAGGGCCGGCCCGTGTAGTATAATGGTTAAGGAACTGGCCTTGTAACCAAAAGGTTGCAGGTTTAATTCCCAGGTAGGACACTGCTGTTGTACCCTTGAGCAAGGTACTTCACCTGAATTGCTTCAGTATATATCCAGCTGTATAAATGGATAATATGTAAAAAAAAGTTGTGTAAGTCGCTCTGGATAAGAGCATCTGCTAAATACCTGTAATGTAATGTTGATGTCTTGAAATCCAGAAATGATTTTGGTATAAATGTGAAATCTGAAAATGCATTCTTCTGTGGCCTACCAACCTACCATCTACAGTGCCCACCAGAATTATTGGCAACCCTGGAAAATATGAGCAAAAAAGGATTTAAAAAAATTCCTTTGTCATTTCTCAGCGTGACACTCAAAACATCTAGGGCCTGATTTACTGACCTTTTGCATGTGCAAAACCTTTTAGCACACGCAAACTTAATAACGCAACTAATGATTAGTGCAAAACAAATTCCATGACCAATTATTGGTCATGTTATTGGTTTTGCGCGTGCTGAAAGGTTTTGCGCATGCTAAAGGTCTTAGTAAATCAGGCCGCTAATCTTTAATTTAGGTAAATGTTAAATTGTCTATTTCCACCATTAGGGCAATAATTAAGAAGCTTAAAGCTAGCGTATGCAACTTTTTCCCAATGGTCACATTTGTTGTCAGAACATTTAAAAGTCACAACATCCCTTGGCTCTGCCCACAGAGAAAGAGGCAACGGTTCAAGAGTCACTTCAATGCGACTTCTATGCAAATTATGGCATCCGATATCGCTAGGCTGCATTAAGTGACAGGTCTTGACGCGCACAAATCGGATTTTCTCCGCATTGGGATCGGATCAGCCAAACTACTTGGCGAGGTGGCCTAGCCCCTTAGGGCCTAGCACACTTTGAGATCAGAATTGCTTGTAGTCTGGAATTAATCAGACTTCTCAAAATGCATTCACTGGAAAAACGTCTTTAAACACGCCCATATAGGCTCGGAGTTGAGGAGTACGACTGAACTATATACAGTATAGTTCTGTGAGTAGTACGCTGCACAGAACTGTTCTGTGGTACACTGAGGGTAAAGACGAGGCTGTTCACAAATGCGCTTGGATGTACTTTTGCATTCGGAAATTGAGCACCCAGTCGGAATCCGTGAAATCGTGCACAATATGGTTCCACCAGTGTGCAAACCCATAACAGCTGTTGCACCCAGAAACGCAATGATCGTATTAATAACACGCCTCCGCTGCTGTCCTGATCAGTGCACGTCATGTGCAGGCCCTACCTCCACTACACAATCTGAACAAGATGAGCTAACATGATCTATACGACATAGGCTATGACGTTAGTCAACATTTCCTTCTTCCAAGAACTAGCTGCCGAATAAAGTAACGTTATCAATAATAGCAACCTAGCTACTATTAATTATAGGTAATTACAGTTGTCGGGTAAGTGAGGATTAGGTAAAATGTGTATTTTCTGAATCCAGCGGTTCCAACAGTCAATGCCCTTGTTAAAACTTTCGGCACTCTGAACACAAGCGATATTGCGTGCTAGAACCCCTCATTTAACCTACATTCAAAATATGTTTTACGTGATTTAATTTAATAATTATTATTAAAAATGACAATCATCAATTAAATCGCCAAATTCATTGATAGGTCAGTCGAACAGTAACCTGGTGGAATCAACCAGCAAGCCAAAAAAAGGCTAAATCAGATTTTAAGATTAAATCATTTTATTAAAAGTCAATTAGAATAATGACTTAAAATCATACATTCACTAACGAATGTAGGCTGACTACTTATAAATTACTAAAAGGAAGACATTAAACCAGACATTATTTTGAATATACCAGTAAAGAGAGAGCGAGGCCGATAAGCCAGAAATTGCCAATATTATTTACCCTCAGCTGAACAGTAACCACCACCGAAAAATGGACACCAAACCAACTCCAAACTGAACTGAAGCTTCTTTCCATTGCCCCCCATAAATACCTTGCTCTCCACAAGAAGGGCATCCCTACCCTGATTGGGTTAATGTGTGAGAAGGTGGGGGGACTGGCTTATTTTTGATGTTTGTGGGGGTGAGTGAGTGAGAGAGAGACAGAAAGAGACAGTAGGAGAGGGGGGGAGCAAGAGATGGCGGAGCCGGGTAGTTTACTTATATCTAAATATTAGATATCCTACACAGTTGTCTGGCAAGCACAAAGTCATGACCACAGTCATGACCACAGAATGAAGCTTTTGCAATGGCCATCCCAGTCCCCTGGCCTGAACCCCATTTAAAACCTGTGGGGTAAGCTAAAGAAGAGTCCACAAGTGAGGGCCAGGGACTCTGAAGGATCTGGAGAGATTCTGAATGGAGGAATGGTCTCAAATTGCATTACATTACATTACACAATCCCCTGTTATGTGTTCTCAAACCTCATCAAATGTTACAGGAGAAGGCTCAGTGTTATCTTGGCAAAGGGAGGGTTCACAAAGTACTAAATAGCCTAAAGAGATGCAATTGTGACACACATTTTCTTCAAAATTAAAGATTTGTTTTTTTTCTGATCAATGGTATCACAATTAAACTGCATAATTTTCAAATTTTTATGAGCATAGAAGACAGTTGATAAACCAAATGCAAATGATATGTAAATTATATACAAGTGATCTTCCACAGGTGCTTCCTCTTCTGATTCAGATGGAGAGCAGCATTTTGTTGGTGTAACACAGTGAGTATCTTCTGCTCTTGTAAAAAAGTACAAAACTACATTTACACTTATAAATACGAGGGGCACTCCAGCTGAGCTGCACAGTGGTTGTGCATTAAGCTGATGGACACTCATGGGCAACACACAATGAGGACATTCATAAATTGTATAATTTTTGCTAAATCAAAAAATCTGTTTACAGTACAGCCAAAAAATCATGAACACGTATGACAAATACTTTTATACAGTGCACTACAAAAGTGTTTGGGCAGTGACACATTTTTTGTTGTTTAGGCTCTGTACTCCAGCACATTGGATTTGAAATTGAACAGTGCCTATGAGGTTAAAGTGCAGACTTTCAGCTTTAATTTGAGGGTTTTTACATCCATATCGGCTGAACCGTGTAGCAATTGTAGCCATTATAGATATGATCCAGGTGTATGGCGTCGATCTTAGCAAAGTGAATAGCCGGAGTACTGTTTTTAACAGTTTGTAACATTTGCATTGTTACATACACAAACTAATAACTTGAGAAATTACACTCTTTTTCAAATGAGAAAATGTCTGGTGTAGAGCTTCTAGCATAGGTAAAGGCAATCTTAGGCCTTTCTGTTCTTGTTTTGTTTCCTATTCAATCCAAGGGCACCGAGGAAGACTTCTGCGTCTTTTCCAGTTTCACCACCATCAGGCAGTGTGGAAAACTCCCTTTCCCCCCAGCCACCTGTCTGTCTGCCAGTTACACAGTATCCTGCACAGGAAGTGTCCACTCAGCTACCTGTACAGGTGTCCACGTCACTACCTGCACAAGTGTCTACTACACTGCCTGCTCAAGAGGTGTCTACTCCACTCCCTGCTCAGGAGGTGTCCACTCCTTTACCTGCACAGGTGGTATCTACTCCACTACCTTCAGAGGTATCTCCTCTGTTACCTGAACCTGTGTCCACTGCAGAGGACGTGTCCACTCCGATACCTGTGCAGGTAACCACTCTGCTACCTGCCCAGGAGGAGTCCCCTCCATTGCCTGTACAAGTGTCCACTCTTCTACCTGTACAGGAGACATCCACCCTGTTACCTGTACAGGTGTCTACTCCACTGCCTGTACAGGTGTCCACTCCACTGCCTGCACAGGTATCCACTCCTCTACCTGTACAGGTGTCTACTTCACTGCCTGTACAGGTCTCCACTCCACTGCCTGCACAGGTATCCACTCCTCTACCTGTACAGGTGTCTACTCCACTGCCTGTACAGGTGTCTACTCCACTGCCTGCACAGGTGTCTACTCCGCTGCCTGCACAGGTGTCTACTCCACTGCCTGCACAGGTGTCCACTCCACTGCCTGCAGAAGAGGTGTCCAATCCACTGCCCATACAGATGGTTACCCCACAGAGAATATTTCTGGAGGTAACTTACACAAGCTGTTTCGCACACAGACAATGCTTTTGAACGACAATGCTAATTAATGTTTATTTATGTTTCCATACACTGCACACTTATTTAATTTCTTGGTGTTTTACCAATATCCTACAGAGTGAAAACTTCAGTAGCTATCCTCAAGGTTTAGATGGAAGACCAATAATGGCTGCTCCTGTTTTTACGAAGGTAAAACTTTTAAACAGTTTTAATGCTTGTTTTCAGATTCCGTCTTCAGATTAGCGTTCTATTCTGATGAGAAGCGTTAACATTCCAGCATTATGTGTTCTCTGAATGATGATAACATTCCATCAGTGGAAATGAATCATGAATGTTGTAGAGAGCTGAGCAAAATAAAATGGGGATAATGATTCTCTTGCTGTTCAGAGTCTTCAGGCTGTGTCGGCCTTGGAGGGCCAGCTAGTAGTGCTGGAGTGCCGGGTTAAAGGGGTGCCCTCACCCCGAGTGGACTGGTACAGGGAAGGGACTCTCATAGACGACTCTCCTGACTTCCGAATTCTACAAAAGAGTAAGTCATTCATTTCTTTAATACAATCATTTATTTTACTATATTTGCTGCATACATTATATATAATATGAATCCCTTTCATAAAGATGGATACATGCTATATATTGCATGAATCCTGTGTATACATGTTAGCAATTGGTTTCTTAAGTTATCCTGAAAATTCATCTTTAATTCACATTTAAGCCTATTTTGAGTGAATGTGTTCTTAATATTTGATATGGTCAGTGTTCTTGTACAGGTCAGTGTTCTTGTAGTTATGTTATGTTCTCGTTCTTACGATTTGAAGTAATGAGTAATATTTGTTTTTTTAGAGCCTCGGTCCATGGCAGAATCAGGTAAGCACAGTTCAGGACAGTGATGCATGGGAGCACATATACTGTATATCCTTTCATAACAGCATAATGTGATCCTTCAGTGGTTTGGGGGTATTGTATATGCACAAAATGACACATTTTTCTTGTGCTTCTTCAATGTACTGTATTAGTAAATATGAAATAATTTGTCCAAATTTGATGTGGACATTACTGTGATTTTTTTCTGTGCAAAATGTTTTCTTTCCCTTTAAAAGGTTTTGTTGAATAAATGACTTTGTCTTTAACAGCTAGTTTAACAGACAAAAAATGTGAATCATCTTAAAACTAAAGTAATCTTGAAACCTTGTCTTGCACTATCAAAAATGTATTTGTCTGCCAAGATTATGTTTGGCCTAGTAGCTAACTCGCAGCTTGCTCTTTAGAACCATTTGTCACTATGACACAGCGCTTATGTTAATGTGATTACACAGAGCAAGAGGGAAAGATTCCTCTCATGAACTTCAGCCATATAAGGGAATGAGACGTCTTTCCATTGAAGGCAGCCTTAGACTTATCCAATGTTTTTAACTGCAGGCTATTTTTATCATCTGAAACACCTGCAATTGCTTGGACAGATAGAAAAATATTTAGCTTCCCATTTGCTAGGATATGGAGCTAGAAGATAAATATTCCCCCTCAAATATGAATGCATTCACATAAATATGTCACTTATTTTACTAAATTTGATTTAAAAAATATCATTAGCTACAATATAGGCAGCTTTAAGTGTGATACCGATCACACTTACCAAGTGCTAATACAGTAGTTCCAATGATGAGATATTCTGTAGGTACAAAGGTTAAACTAAAGACGTTGGAGTCGCCCCCTTTTTAGAGAGGCAATACCAAATGTCTACAGTTCATGTTATAGTTTTAATGGTGTCAGAGTCAATTAAGATAAAGGGGAAAACATCTGTGTCATATCTGAGTTCATTAGAGCTATTAGCTATTTTGACAGTATGGAAATTATATTATGCATAACTACGATTATATGACAGTGGAACTGTAAAGCTGATCTTATGAGATAAAGTGCCTTATGGACCTGCAGGAATATTAAACGACTAGTTATCATAATCCCTGCCGATTTTAATATGACTCGTTATGATTCCAAAATATTAAGACGTTTTATTCACTTGGGCTACGTTGTTACAAAGATGATGATTTAACTGCTAAAGTATTTTAAATATTTTGTTTTATTTATAGAGGAAATATGTACTTTGGTAATTGCCGAAGTGTTCCCAGAAGACTCCGGAACATTCACCTGCACAGCAGTCAACAAATATGGGACTGTGTCCAGCATTGCACAGCTGAAAGTGAAAGGTAGAGCTTTTAGAGAATATTATTAAATACATGAAATGTCACAGATGAAGTACAGCAACACTGCACGTTCCAGGTATTAAGTTATGGTGCTATTTTGTTTTTACACGTTTAAGAAGATTGCTAATCTTAATTCCTGAGAGGAAAATTTTCAGACCTAGTATAATTGCTGTAAAATACATAGTATTATGGAGAAAGGGTTAGTTTCTGAAGGGAATGGAGTGGAGAAAATGCAATATGTATTTGGGATAAAAACAGCACTGTAGTATCTGTAGTATGTGCCCATAGTATCCCAGTCCTAGGTTGTGTAAACCCCAGTTAATATTTAAATCCATGGTAAATCAAGTTAATATTTTGGAACTGAAACATGTATATATATATATATATATATATATATATATATATATATATATATATATATATATATATCTGTTTACCTAACCAGCCAAGGAGAGTCCGGGTATTAACACCAAAGCAGTGAGCAAGGGAACTGCGGAGTTTGCCAAGCACAAAGCACCAGAGCCCATCTCAGCAGTCCTTACGAGGCCCTGTCTGAAGCCACCGGAGGAAGCAGTGTCTGAATCCCACATGTTTGCAGCGCAGCCGCTCAGCTCCGTATTGAAGCCTAGGACGGACTCGGCCCCGGCCGTCTCCAGTGCCCTCCCCCCTAATCCTCTCTGTCCCAAGCTGCTGGGGTCAGAGGTCAGTAACGCCGAGCCCTACCCCCGCAGAGTCCTCCCCCGCGACGCTCCCCCCCCCTCCATTCTGAACCACGCCGAGCCCCTGCTTGGCCCCCCCGCCCCAGAGCCACCCACGTCCTGTCTTAAGCCCAAACTGGAAGGGGTCCTGGTGAACCACAATGAGCCACGGTCCAGCTCGCGGGTGGGCCTCCGCGTGCATTTCAAACTGCCAGAGGACGACGCGGAGAGTGAGGCGTCCCAGGACAGCGAGTCACAGGAAGACCCGCTTGCAGCGCTGCACAAAGAACCGCCCCCTGTCCTGGCCAAGCCAAAACTGTAAGTACACTTATATTATAACACAGCTATGATTTAAAGGTGCACTATGGAGGATTTTTAGGTCCTGTGTTTACAATCAAAGAAGTCTCCTCCTCCGTCCTCAACCCCGCCCACTCAACGTACCCGACTTCAGCCATCTAGCGACCTAACCTAGCTAGCTGGATAGCTAGAGGTAATGTTACTTACAGGTCCAATAGAAAACACGTCAACTCTGTGTCGCTATTCATCCACTTGCTAAGCGTCAGGTGTTGCCATCAAGGAAAGGAAAAGCAAATCCTAGGTTGACTCTGATTCTTGAACGCGCACTGTAGGCTTTTTGTTGGGCTTCGCTGTACTTGCGTTTTTCACCTCCGACATTGCAATAGCTTCTCTGAAACCAAATCCCCACAGGCACACCCACCTCTCCCCCAAACAAAAAACACGCCTGGAAACGTCCCGAACATACAGGTATCTTAGAATAATAAATACAGGCAGAGGAGCACAGATTCGGCAAATGTGCGCAAATACAGAGGTTGCCAGTACATCATAGATATGACTGAGCATGGTTATTTTATAATATTTTCAAGGTAAAAATCCTGCATAATGCAGAAGGTATGAAATTAACACCAGCCACCAGCCAAATGCTGGTAAAATATTGATTGTGGCTGGTAGATTTTGTACTCTAGCAGCCACTTTGCCAGGTAATGAACCAGGCTGTGTTATATTGTAAAAGGTAATGTGGCTGGTAAAATGCTGAAAATGGCTGGCGATTTTTAGAATCCACATGCCACTCTGGCCAGTGGGTGAAAAAGTAAATTTCATTCCCTGATAATGCACCTTTAAGACAACCCCGTTTTCAAATGCCTCTTTAAAAAAAAAAGCTTTATTGAAGATCAAACCTTGTTTTTAATAAGAAAATACTTTTATTTAACAAAATTTAGTGTTAACACAAAACCAGCAAATATCACTCTTTTACACCAGCTGAGGCTGGCATTGAACTAGGTTGTGGGTATATTCAGCTCTTTGGCTATTTCCTATGCTTTCAGCTGAATGGCTCTGGTGATGGGCATAGGCTACCTTCATATCGTATTTCAGTGACATTTGGTCAATCTCTTGAAGGCAGCCACTTTTGGGGACCAAGAAAAGCCAACAACGGTCTTTAATTTCACCATCTCCCCCATTGCACTTGGTCACACCATTCTTCTTGGCTGCACAGGAATTGTTTGAAGCCTCTGCTTCCCTGACCACCATGATTTTAAAATTGGTGTTATAACTTCTTCTCATTACTTGGGTTACCTAAACGGCTATAGAATGCTTTTTCTCAACTTGATTGCTAAGCATAGGCCTACTAGATTTCTCCATTTCTCTCTCCCTCATCTGGTACTGTAATGGCAGCCTGCTCGAGTCATCACAGGGATCCCTACTCTAATTGGCTCAAAACTTATTTTCCAGACCTAGTCCCATGATTATAAGATGAGCACTCTTTTTCAGGTGTACTCCTCAGCAAAATAATATAGACTTATAATCGGGCCAATATGGCATATTTCAGTTATGATCCAATGGACACACTTATTAAATAAATCATAGTTATAAGGTACTCGTACAGCATTCATTAGTTGCTTCATTCTTAAACTTCAATGTTTATGTGTTTGTCAGGTAACTCAAATTCTAATTTCAGCTCAAATGTGTTGAGTAGGTACATGCAACCTGCTAAGCTGCTTCTTTAGTAAATCATGGACAATCATCCCACAGAATGTAGATGAATATTTATGGACTGAATCCAAATCACTGCTACAGAATATACATGTCAGAGAGGCTGCGTATTTTAATAAATATTACTAGTCCTGTATATTGAAATGAAACTGATTTTATATTGGTTATAATAGTTAAACTGAATGTTATCTAAAATAATGTCAAATAGATTTATTTTAACAAAGATACAAAGTATTTTGCAAATGTCAATATAAAAAAGAATTGCAAATGAATCAAGACAAAAATAACCTATATAACCTTTATAACTAGTTTTATTCATATTCTTACCACTATATTCTTACCCACCACTTGCAGACTTTAAAGATTATTCTTTTAATGCATCTGATCCCAGAAATGTAGGAAAAATACTTCTATTGTCTGTATTGCTTTTTATTTTTTACTGAGGCATTTTAAAATATTTTAAAATATTTACTGAAGTATTTAAAGTCTGTGATTGTTTCTGCCCTGTAAGTGGTGCAAGTATGGGACAGTCATCCACCTGGGCCAAGGAGAAACAGTACAGTGATGTGGACACTGTGTTGTAGGAGGTTCTGTATCCTGGTTAATTTGTGGTAGTTTGCATAGTTTTAGAGGACACAATATGATTCTAAAGTTTTCTTTAAACGTTGGCTTTAAAAAGTGTCTGTGAGCAGAAATATGACAACAATGATTGATTGGCAGGAAGCTTTCTTAGCATGACTGGGTCCCTGAAAATACAGGGTGCTACTTATCTCATTGCATTTAATATCAATCAGGCTTTTGCTGTTTTTATCATGGCTGAAAGGTTTTTCCAAAACTGTCCACCACAGAAATTTTTAATTTACTGTGATAAAGTATAGATATAAACATTTGTTTTTTCAAGAAATAGAAATTCTGGTTGAAAATAAAGGTGAAGCTGGATAGTTAGAAATCAGAGAGTAATTATGTCCACACATTTTG
Source organism: Synaphobranchus kaupii (assembly GCA_029718625.1). Taxonomy (NCBI): domain Eukaryota; kingdom Metazoa; phylum Chordata; class Actinopteri; order Anguilliformes; family Synaphobranchidae; genus Synaphobranchus; species Synaphobranchus kaupii. The sequence goes on along the minus strand of CM056380.1, from coordinate 54,949,444 downwards.
TTCTTTACAGTTATTCTCATAGAGCTGAAGGACTTTTAAACTGGTGCAGGCTTTATTTTGAAATGTTCTTGTGTAGCTAGAGTAAAAGTGGGTGTGCCCCTTTGAGCCAGGGATATGCCTGTATTCTTAACACACACTGAAGAGTAGTTTGGTTTTCGCTAAGCTGTCCCTGCAAGACACATCTTGAATCAATATGGATTCAACGGGGTCGTGTGAATGACTTTATGTAAGTGCATAATGGGCTTTAATGGGTACATGCTTCTGTCACCAATTATTGCTGTTATTGTATTGAATGTCTTCTTTCTTTTACTATGCAAGAAAAGCATTTACAGCTGTCTTGGGTTGTCTCTCTTGAAATATTCCTATCTATCATGATATTGGGATTTCTGTAACTGATCTGATTTAGTTAGCTTTGTTGTTTCTTCATAAATTTCACAGATTTGTGTTTTGGCCAGGGTAGGATAAAAGCAGTAAGTGGCCTAAAGGAACAGAAATCCACGTTACCAGACTACCTTAATTATAACTGATGATGTGTTTCAAGCATTCCAAATTCATTCACGCGGAGTATCTAACATGCATGCATTTCATGTCCTTGCATAAAAATATAGATAGACTTACTGCCTTTATATTATGCAAAATCATCATTATTTTAATTATTATCCTGTGGTGAGAATAATAACAATTATACTAAACAATCATGACTAACCACTAAGGCGGTGTATCTGAAGTGTGCACAAGTAATTAATCTTAAATATGCTTATTCCCAATCATGAACATACAGGTCTAAGTATCATGTTCAAATGTTTAAGACTTTACCTGCACTTTGCTTGGTTTCCTTGCTCCAGAGCCAATGTCTGCTCATGTTTTTTATTACTCTGAATAGCAAACATATTTGTATTAACCAAACACAGATCCTTATATGTTATAAACCTCTCCCAGAGCCAAGGTCATTATCCTCCCTTAGTCCTGCATGCAGCCTTATATGGTGTAGAAGCCTCTGGAACATACTGTTCTACCAATCAATTCAATGAGGCTGAAAAACATGTTATTCTCTTTCCCTCCGCTGTGCGTAACTGTAACTCATTTATTTTTACAGTTTCAGTACAGTTTCATTTGCTTTGGATGTCGGCTGGGATGTGTTTCCATGCAAAACCTTCTAATATGACATTTTATTCATAGACATTTAGGCATAAAAGTTAAGATGGTGGTCGCTTCCAGGTTTTTGGTCAGCCTGTGAATTTGGCCTGGATTCAATCACCATTATTCCTAAACATTGACTCAGGTTTAAATGCAAGATTTATTTGGTTTCCTTTTCTTCTGCACAGTTTGCCAATGTCCGTGATCGCCAGAACTGAACGAATGTTTTTAGAGCACAGGATCATCATTTCTGATTTGTTGTAATTAAGTAGGAAAATGATATGATATAGTGCTGCTATATTAATAGCAGCACTATTAATATAACTAATGTCAAGAGCTGATATCTGCAATAAAACCAACTAATTGTTAGTGAGATGTCCACTAAATGCAAATTACCAACAGCTGCAGTTATCTTTGCTCCTCTACTGAACAGCATCAGGTTCCTAAATACAGTGCACTCCAAAAGTGTTAGGACAGTGACACATGTTTTGTTGTTTTGGCTCTGTACTCCAGCACATTGGATTCCTTTTTATGGATGGATATGCATGGATCAAGGGTTTTAAGGGTTGTTTCTCCTGACAAATTTTCCTCTTGAACTCTATGGAAAAATAAGTCAGGAGAAGAAACCCTTTAAGTTATCCATCCATATCTACTGCATATCTGGTAGCAGAGTGATGGTTTAAGGCTTGTTTGATACATCAGACCCTTGATGACTTAGAGCCATTTAGCCAACCATGTGTTCCATACTGTTCCAGTGTAATTGACAGCTAAATCTAGTCCTACCCCCCAATTCCAATAGAGATCCATTCAAATGCAGAGAGGTTATAGTATCGCTTGTAGGAGTACCAGAAAATTAGATATCAAGAGTCTTTTGATATTGTTGGGTCACAGATATCTGGAAGTCATGGCATGCAAAGGATATGCAACCAAATATTAAAAATGATTACTTTATTCTACAATATGTTAAACTGTCCAATATTTTTTGATGCCCGAAAATGGGGGGGACTATGTACAAAAGGTTCTATAGTTTCTAAATGGTTTATCCGATATGGATGAAAATACCCTCAAATTAAAGCTGACAGTCTGAACTTCAACCTCATTGCCATTGTATCCTTTCAAACTCAAAGTGTTAGAGTACAGATCCAAAATAACTAACAATGCATCACAGTCCAATGAATTATGGTGCTCACTGTATATTGATTATGTTTTTATAGTACTTTTCCCCACAGTACGCTACCTAAAACTATGTGACACAGTAAATATTCCCTTTCAGCCTCTTTATACCTACTGTGACACTCCTTGTCTGGATTATTGTGATCTATTATGGACAGCGAATCGATAAAGGGTTTATACCATTCATTTATTTGTAAAACGGGTATACTGTATTTCTTTGTGCAGCTTAATCACGACGTGTCTATCATTTCGGGGGGAAAAAACAGAGGTCAATTACATGCTGTCCTCTGGTGTGCAGTGGTGAGCCCTGAGATATGCCCACCTTTTATTAAAATAAGGAAGCTGCCCTGTTTATTTTAAAGGCTGCTAATGTCTGTACACAACTTAATACACCTTGTTGTCACTTGTAGGGACCCTGTCCAACTCCAGATTCTTCACAACCAAGTACTACTTGAGCAACAGCAAGATACTGCCCCTCAAAGCCAGCTGGAGCCATCACCCTGGCCCCCGTCAACTTACCCTGAACCCCAGCCTACCATCGCAAATCTCCCCAATTCCATAGCACCCCTGTCACGGACGGCACATACGACCAGCACAAACATCTCCCAAAGCTTTAGTTCCAGCAGCAGCAGCAATAGCATGGCGCAGAGCTTCAACTACACTAGACCCAGGGAGTTTGTGGCTGCACAGGGCCTCTCCCCCGTCAGCAGTCTCTCTGAGTCTCTCTCTCCCACAGAATCCCCGGTCCCCTTTCTTAATGCTATGGCAGCACAGTTGCCCCAGAAACCTGTCACCGAGTTCAGCCCCCACCTGTTTTCCCCTGCAGCAAATCAGGTTACACCATCCCCCCCAAAGCTCTTGCCAGCAAGGGTCCTGAAGTCTCCCACTAGCCCCCCTCGGTTTGTTTCGTCACCTCCTCCAATGCCCCACCACCTCTTTGGCTCAGCTTTTCCTCTACGGCCACATTCCCCTCCACAAGCATCTTCCCCGACCCTCAGGGGGTCCACGCCCAGCCCCATCCAGAACCCAGTGGCCTTCCTTAGCTCGGTGCTGCCCTCCCTGCCTACATCTCCTCCACCTCAAACCAATGCCATGGGACTGCCCAGGGGTGCCCCTGTCATGTGAGTCACATGATCAATCTATTCATCTGCATGCACACCCGGGGTGTTCATTGGACAGTTATGATTGTATTAAAGATGCGTTAAGGCTGGAGTATGCAACTTTCTTATGCGGTCGCATTTATTGTCAAAACATTTCAAAGGCATAACACCCCTTGGTGGTCCACCGAGAAAGAGAGTAGAGACACACACCCAACTCCGTTGCTTCCACAGAGACCTTGTTGTGAATGTGCATCCAAGTTTCCTAGATACGATTGCAGGATTACCGACTGGTATAGCTACCGTTACCTTACAAATGTCAGCTACAAAGTCCAGGTGAAAGTCTTTTCTGTTGTTGCAGAGTTTAACAATAACTCAATTAAACATTTACCATTTTGTCACCGAACTCGTTGATGAGTTCATGTAATGTTTTGTCCGAGTTTGTGTAACGTTTGTCTAAAACCAGGCATTATCTGACTACAGCTGACATGCATGGTTATAGCCAAGTAGCTGGTTCTAACTAACGTGATCTATATGAGAGATAACATTAGCAAACATTTCCTTTTCTTCCAAGAACTAGCTGCCGAATTAAGTAGAGCAACATAGCTACTATTCATTATAGGTAATTACAATTCGCTGGTAATCCAGCTAAATTAGTGTTGAAACTACCTGTTCAGTAGAAACTATGGGAGCTCCACATAGGTCTTTACACAAATCCCGAACATCTCGCTAGCTTCTAAAATGAGCACCTATGTTTACTCTAGTTTTCGAGCACTCTAGTTGCATACTCCAGCTATAAGAAACAGTTATGATTTTATTAAAGATGGATTAAGAATCAAGTTCTTCTGATTTTAAGATATTTGCAGTTGCTGTGAAATGCTAAAATCGATTCCAGATTTTAAAGAAAAAATCACACCCAGGGCAATCATATAAAAAAATGCAATAGAAAATGTGTGTGTTGTTTACATGTACAAAAACAATGGCCTCTGGTTTGGTGATATTTTTACATTATGCTAATTAATTACTATACTTACAGACATTGCATTTAACAAACATGTAAAAGAAAGATAGAAAGATATAAAAGGACAGCCATTGGTATTTCAGAAGAAACAGGAAATATGACAGTTAGTACTCTGATAACAAACAGGAAAGATTACAGTTATTACTTGAACAATATCAATGGAATTCCAAACTCAACAAGAGGGTGCATGGATTGTTGGGCCGTTCCATAACTGACTGGGTCCAGCAGAACACTGGTGGTAGATTTTGTATTGATTTTGCTTCGGGGGGTTGCTACGGCGACTCACCTTGCTAGCCGTTGGAATGTTCAAAACTCCACTCTAGCGGCAGTTGGTCATTTCAATTTCAAACCCATTTTCTAACTTGTGACGACGATGACAGTTTTTAAGATACACAAACATAATATGTATCAAAATGTTCATGTGTTTCCCAGGATCCCTACAGTGTAAATATCTAAGCTGTGACATTTTTAGTTTGTAAAATATTCAGTGTTGTTTGAAAACCATGCTCCCCATTCACACAAATGGTGGAATGTTCAAAACTCAACTCTAGCGGCAGCTGGTAATTTAAATTTCAAACCCATTTTCTAACTTGTGACCACGACTACAGTTTTTAAGCTACACAAGACATATTATATACAGATGTGCATCTGGTTCCCAGGATTCCTACGGTGTGAATATCTAAGCTGTGATATGTATATTTTTTGAGATAGAGCTGTCTGAAGCTGGGCATGCTTTTCTCAAGCTACTATTGTATTGACGGGCATGTGACGTATAGGCGACTCCTGATTGGTTTAAATCTCATGCTACGAACGGACGGATGGACGGACACACATGTCACGTATAGAAGCGGCTGCACCGCTTAAAAATGTTTGGCATTATATTCACCACTTTCCTGCGAGAGACAATGGGTGTCGTCATGACACTCGACACTTCCGGGACGCCAGAGGTTGCCGGTTATTCCTTTCCGGTTTAACCAACGCTTTCGCCGACCAAAATGTAGCTAAGGCTGGCTTTACACGGTGAAACTTTCACGCAACTAGTTGCAGGTTGCAAATTTCATGCAACATAATTTCCATGCAACTTGACAGTTACACGAAGCAATTAAAAAAATAATCAGTCCCATGCAACACGATTTAATAGTTTATTTCACTAAAATTTGCTAGCTAGATTGGTAATTTATTTTCATCTGTCATATTGTTTTCTCGCTAGATTATTTCAAGTGGGAAAACATCTGAAAAAATAGGCTACTATAGATACAGAGTTTGATACTATTAGATGTAATTTGTCATATCTAAGACATTTCGCTGGATAAAATGTTTTTAATACACAGATTATGCGAAGTAACTTGCTCGCATTCACAACCAGCGTTGCTCACGTTAGCTAACGTTACGTTACATTAGGTAAAGCCCTACTATGTTACGTTCATATTTACAAGCTGAATAAATACTGCACCTCTAACCACAAAACTGCTTTGCTAGATTATAGTTGTTGTAACTAAGATATTTGACGAATACAAACTTTTTAAATCAGCGGATTTAGCGTTATGTGCCAGTTTTATTAATCAGCTGTTGGTGTTGCTATGGTTACCATTCATAAAAGGGTGTGTGAAATTGGTAGTTTGACGACATCATCTGACAAGTTGTCAACAAAGTTGAGAGTTTTGCAACTGTTGCGGCTGAGTTTCAGACAAGTTTCAAGTGCGTTGCAGAGGGCTTTACACCATGCAACTGAATTGCAACTTAGTTTCACCTAAGTTTCAAGCAACTAAAGTTGCGTGAAAGTTTCACCGTTTAAAGCCAGCCTAACGTTTACTTTTTATGCCAAATGTACCGTTCTCAGTCACAGGATAGCTAGATAATGTCTTCGGGCTCAACATGTGCCGTTGTCGGGTGCACAAATAACTCGCGAAAACTTAAAGATTTTATGAATGGAGCCTGTTTTCAACACAGACAGACTCGCAAGACATGTTGTTGTCCGGCACCCTATGCGCTACATTCAATCCCCAAGGACGAGGCGAAAACAAGAGAAGAAAGTAAACTCGCAGACTTTTTTACACAATACTTTACCGATTTTATTGCTATGTAGATAATTATAAGCCTCTGTGCTTTTGTAATTTCTAAGTTCCTCGCCATCAACGCCCTCACTAATAATGAAGTAGTTGACAATGTCAACGTAGCTAACGTCGGGCCATTGTTTCATATCGTCTACCCATTCCGTTAGGATAGGCGGATGCGGCACTTTCACCGTATTATCGCCAGTACTTGTTAGATAATCCGATCCATGTAACCATCTGCGAAATGTGGCCATTTTAAATAATGTTCGTCTTCATATACATTTAGTTAGCAGTTAGCTAGCTACAAACGTAAACACAGTAGACCGGACGGAAGAAACCGGCTTCCGCTATGACGCCGCTATGAATCATGGGAAAGGTCAGAGTTCGGGAAAGTTGTGAATATAAATGCCCAGAAGAGAATACTGATAAGAAGTAGTAGTGTGTGCTTCATAGGACACATCCATTAATCTGTGCTCTCTCAGATTTTCAAAGGGTATTGTAGTGATGAAACAGGCCTATAATTATAATTAGGAATACAAAATTGGAAAATAGGGGATTCAACTTTCTTTTAACTAGTTGTGGCATATCTCAGAAAACTAGCAGTAGCCAGTTTCTATTATGTTTTGTATTATGTAACGCCTTTCCCTTGCGGTAACTGACACTACACATTGATATTAGACCACCCCAAGGAATACTGAGAAGGTCCTCAAGAACCCTTCGATCTCTCTCAAATGAGGATATCCAGGACAGCAAAGACAGTGTTGTACATGACCTGGAGAGGAAACTACGCTTCAGAGAAGATTCTGCACAAAATGGACAACAGGTATTGGCTATCAATCATTTGCTATTTAGATATTAGTGTATGAGCCCATTATATCACAGACCCTCCACCAACATAATAGTATTTGCGTCATCCATTTCACAGTTATAAATTCTTTATTTATTGGCATTGGCATGAATATTATTGTGCTTGGTCAGATTGTCTTTGTGTCTCCCCCTCTGGTCACGCGCATTAAGGAGCTGCATTGCTGCCTCTCCTTGCATGAGATCAGAAAAATGTCAATCCTTCCAGTGTGGCAAAGGCTGGTGCAGGAATACTTCAGGGGAGGGCACACAGCAGTGCTTTGAACCAACAGCACAATCACCCAGCTGTGTTTGTGTGTTATTTTTGAGAAAAGGGGCTATAAGGGACATGAGAGCCCTTTTCAGGACAAACTGTAATACCGCCAGCTTCACCTGCCGCCAGTAATTACTTATGTACAGATCTTATGCTTTTGTGTCATTCTTTGCCACGCAAAGCCAGGTACACGGTATAGGATTTCAGGCGACTACGTGGGACTTGCCTTAGTGTGTTCAGGAGTTTCTTTTTAAGAGGTTTCTTTTTCCTTTCACACTTAGTTCTTTCCTTGGTTTTCTTTTCCCTGTCTCTGTTTCAGATAGTAACCTCGGTTTTGCCTTGTTTCCGTTTGCCTATTTATTTTAGCTCTTTGATAGTTTATTGAGCTAGAGGTAATTCCTTTTCTCTTTCTGTATTTACTGCTCGAATCTGCGAGCTTTTTGCCCACTTTTCTGGGTCGCTATTCTTTGGCTTTACGCCGGGAGTTTTTTCCCGTTTGTTTATTTTCTCTGCTCTGTTCACGGACCTTCTTTGCTTCCTAAATTAGTGGTTCCCACTTGTGGGCAACTTGTTGATCCCCTCACGGTCGCGTCTGGTCCTCTGTTCCCGACTCACTACAAGATGAGAGGCTTGTTTATGTAGTTCTCTACTACTCACTGCGGGAATGTTCCTGTTACCTACAAAGTTTTTAAAGAAAAGGCTCATGAATTTGGTAGTTCTCTATATGAACTGGTGAGAAGTGCTTTTACTCTAAGTCATATGCTCACTGGTATAAACGGCACTGAGTGTATTGTAATGTGGGTGTTATCCTATGTTGTTGTGGATAATTCTGTTTAGTGTTTACCATTTCAGAGTATGCTGTGGTGTTTTATTCCGTCTTTTCTCTCAGTTGCAGATTGTGTTGTGTTGTGCAGGCTGTTTCCTCTTTTTTGCTAGAGGGATGATTTTGCTGATGTTCACTAAAATGCCTTTTTATACTTTGCTAGATATCCACGATACATGTGGAAGAACTGCAATTACTGTGCTTTATTTTTTGTTATTTACTGATATCTAGCTGTATGAAACATTTTTTAATTGATTCTTCTGTTAGTATGACAATGTGATGGAACAGTGAACTATATAAACCCTGTAATGGATTCAGGTGCCATGTGCTGTCAATCACTGACTCATTTGGACTAATTAGAAGACTTTCCTCAAGTCTTGTCAAATCACTGTGATTAATTCAACTCAGTGAGTTATAGATAGCACATAATAGTCCAAACTAAATTATGTGCATGAAGCTTTGCATGAAACAAAAATGAATAGATAAAATGCTTACTATAATACAAATTGTGCTGATTATAAATGAGTTGATATTAGATTTTTCTTTATTTGAAATGTGAAATATGTTACACTGTTCAGTGCTGGCTTTGCTGTTTTTAGTTTTTTAGGCATTTTTAGGCAACATGGAGTAGAGTATGTTACTATTTTTAACAATGTTAATACTGAGGGTACCTGAAATAAAATAATTCAGAAATGTAGTCTATTGAGATTTTTACTGCACTAAGTGCCTCAAACATAAACTCACATTTTTTTTTTTTTTTAAAAAGGTCATGGACATTAACACTTCAATTAATGACTTAATCCTGCATTGTTGTCAACCGCTTCAAGCACTTGATTCATTTCTTGCAGAAAAACTAGTACTTCTAATTTTAATGTAAAACAGTACATGTAATGCTAATTATAATTTACTGCAATGTAAAAAATTACTCTCCAGGAAAAGCAGAATATAAATCTGTAAAGGTTAATGAAGTGGGCTGGGTTCCCAGAAAGCCTAGTCTTAGACTAAAATCTTTTTTCAGTGGAGATCTTCATTGAATTTTTCTTTTGGTCTAGAACTAGGCTTAATCCATGTCTGGGAAACCGGCCCATAAAGTAAGTAAAGTGACATTTTACAAGACTGAATGTGGGAGTGGGTTTGGCAACACTCCTGCCACTATAGAGCCATTTCAGAGACCCAGTTTCTAAAGTTTCTCAATTCCTATTTCAGACAAACTGCAACCATGCATGTCAGAATATTGTTTAGTCCATATATTCCTAATAATCATGGTATGTATCAATGTATAATCAGTGTTTCTGATAACATGGTAGACACAAATAATTGGCACATAGTAACTGTAGTCCAAGTGGCTCTAATTGTTAGTTTCTTTGTGTAACCTTTACATGAATAATGTACCTGCCTGCCAGACTCATTTTAGCAAGTGTGTATTTATAGACGTATACTGAGAGCCCTTTGTAAATGTGAGCAGCTTGAAATTAAATGAGATAAAACTGTTTATATCCTGCCAGTTAGATCACAGTCATTTGTTGGGTAATTAAAGCCATTAAGTTAAATATACACTTTTATGAGAATAGCCTGTCCATCTGTAGATACACGCTGTTAAAATAGAGATTATTCGATGATATTTGGATTATTTACATATGGTAAAATGTTTGAATATTCAAATGAATCCCTCATTTTGTGTATGTGCATTATTAATCCCTGTCATCCATAGAAACCTGCATATGAGAGGCAAAGTGGCAGACAGCTTGGACCAAACACTCCTGTAACTACTTTTAATTACAATGAGGTACAAAGGAACTCTTCCTTTCAGATGCTGCTGTGCTCACCAATACTGAATGAACACATTATACTATTAAATATCAAATGCATCTTTACATGTAATTGTATTATACAGTATATAAAGCATATTTTTGCACAGTGAAGCGATTAGCTATCAGGTACATTTTTACTGCTTTCACTTATCAATAATTTTCCATAAATATCAAGCATACATTTACAAACAATGCTACTGAAAAGATCATATTTTTGCATACCAAGCTTTTTTTAGGTACTATTACATTCCAATAACTTTTTTTTTGTGAAAATGGCATGTAGAATGCCATTAAATATTTTTCATAGTTTTACATAGAAAGCTATTCATTTAGTTTAAAGAAATCTGTGATTATATTAAATATAAAACATATTTTTAAGTTTTGTATTTTTTTGAATTATTATAAATAGAGCATATTTTTATATTTCTGATACATATTGGAGAAAATATATATATTTTTATAAATATCGCTTTTTATCATTCATAACAATACACCATTTTATACCAAAATATAATTATACACTAACATTTCATCACATACTAATATCATTTTACTAATATGTCTTTTTGTACTAATGCAGTATTTCATTAAATACTAACTTGTTGTTATATACTATCATTTGCATGGTTTTAATTGATGATTTTGTAATCATGTGGAAAATAAAAATGTTGACTATAAAGTTGATCAAATTTCAAAAGAAATTTCTCAGATGTGCGTACACGCATCATTACACATCAAATTATTTATAACTCACAAATTAGTGGCTTAATTTTGCACTTAAGTGATTCAACTAAAAACATTCATAACAGTCTTAGCCGTGTTATTCCTTGCCACATTGTGTCAAACCAGATACGGCCCCCCACAAATTTTGATCCGGCCACACATATTGATTCAGATAATCCATTAAATCTGGCCCGTCAAATAGGAGGTAGGGGTTACTGCAGGCTTGGACATCTGCAACCACAGACCCGTAACCACGGGTCCATAGTGAGAGGCCCCTCCCAGTAGGCTACTACCATGCTGAAACTTCAAATGGCACTATACCTCTCCAGACTAAAGAACAGTTCCGTGTTCCAGACAGTAGCACGGTGTCATGACAAATCAGGTCCTCCCTACAAAACAGGTCTGTGGATTCCTTCAGGATCTCACTTTGGCACACAACTGCGTCCATTTAGGTATATTTTGGCTCCGCCAGTGTAAAATAGCACAATGTGATTACATGCTTAGGTGGCTAGTCCTTAACTGAAATTGTCAGGATAGAGAGACACACACACACACATAAAACAATAGCTAGCTAGGTAGCACAAAGGTCTTGTTTAATTTGTTGGTTAATTCAGTTACGTGCTAGCCAGCTGAGTAGGCAATGCATTATGTTTGTCGCTAGCCAAATAGCTGTACATTATGCAATCGGTAACTGGCCAGCTGGGTAGCTACCGGTAAATTCTGGCAATTTCCCGATATTTTTAGATATTTAATGTGCTAACCAGCTAGCTATAGTCCAAACATTAACTCATAACTCTTAACAATACATTTTCACTGGTGAAATGCGTTAATTTAATAATAAAATTTGTTATAAATTATGGTGTTACACTGGCGGAGTGATGCAAAATGGCGCGGTTCTACGCCGACGTGAGATCCCAAAGGCATCTCCGGACCCGTTTTGTAGGGGGGGCCCGATTTCTCATAGGCTGTGTCCGAATCAGAGCTCTATCTACCGCGCTGATTAATATGCACTGTTTAGCAGTCCATGAAAATATCCGCAGTAGATAGTACACAAAAATATCCGCCATACTATTTTCCAACTGTACTGTGGAAGTGTCGTAAGCAGGTCATAAACCCATCAGTGTTGCCATGTCTGCGGTTTTACAGCTAAATTGGGATACTTTCAAAGTGCAGTCACGTGTAAAAATACAAAGTCGCAAAGCATGCACTTTTAAAAAAAAGTAAAAATATGATGATTTCTATTTAAAATACTTTGGTTTTGGTTAAAAATATATTTTGGGCTAGTTTTGAGTCATCATTTGGCTGGAAAGTCTTGCAAGATCTGGCAACCCTGCGCCCACCCTTGCGCTGCCATGTCAAGTGGTGTTTTTGTTTTATTCAAAGGAAAAATGAAGCTTCACGTCATGTTTATGCGACCAAAATGTTTGTGTACTTCTTGAAAAGTGTGCTCCCGAATGTACTCAGCGAAACCCCAGAAGTAAGTGTGTCATCCGGGTGTTTCAAGTATACTGCAATTTGAAAGATTTTCGCCTCAACGACTTTCTCGTCCTATCTAAGGAACACTACCTGCTACTTCTCCACGGTCTTCTGTCTGATAAAGGTGGTTAGGTGTTTCTCTCATCATAGGCTCTTTTGGTGCCTCTGTTTGACTGAGCAGAGGATTTGGCCTTTTTGCAGGGCCACATCCTATAACATCCTAAATCTTCCATGGTTAAAAATAACTAATGACAAAGGTGAGGACTAGATTTTGAAGTTGCTGTAAGAGCTTACAAAGGCAACAAATCTGGGATATTTCAGTAACTTGACCTGTCAAGACACTGCTTCATTTAAATGGTACTGTTCCATATGGATTAATTGCATCCAGAATGTTGTCACCACTCAGTTTAGTGGTGTGGGTTGCTGAGGATTCAGATGTTTGAGGCCAGACTGGGATCTGGGAATTGACAAACTGACAGTGATAAGAAAATGTTTTTCCTGTTTCATGAAAAAAAATCCAGGAGTTTTGTATTATAAATCAAAAGTATTTTGTCTGCATGTGTCCAAGCATTTCATATGTGTGCATGAAAATATTTCATATGTCTGTGCAGGGTTGGTTCCGGCTTCTGGGCACACTGAAATGCCTTCTGGTTAAAGTGAAATCACAATTTACGACAATTATTTCTCCATTTCTGCCAAGTGAAAAAAACTTGGATATATGAATGGGACAAACAAATGACTACTGGATGGTCTGCTGGAATGAGCGAATGAGCAAAGGGTATTTGTTATTGTCATGGCAACAGACACTGGAAAAGCACCTGATCTGCAGCCAGCACGCACTCATTGGTGAATAATTCCATGTATCTGTGGGAAGAGTGAAGATTTTGTTATGCTATATTTTATCTAAGTCTTAATTTATGTAGCTTACACTCTGTTATGCACTTAGAAGGCCTTCAAGGCATGACGCATGAATGTGTATTCAGAGGTGTAATAAATGGCAAAGCATGATAGAATTGATACGGTCTTGCATCACCTACAGAAAACATCTTGCAGTTCCACTTGAACTAGGTGAATATATTGTCTTCACATTGTTGAATTGTTGTATTAAAACAGCAGCTATGTTGCACATTTGAATCATTCTGTCAAGAACCTGAATACGGGCTGGACCCAAGTGCAACGACAAGGAGGCAGAGATACAGGAAAAGGTTGTTTATTATATCTTGGGGCAGTCCCAAGCTGAACACAGAATATACACAGAATAATTAGGTCCGGAGAATCTCCGGGACTACAGTTTGCTCCAAGCCGGAGCTGGACTTGACTGGAACACTGGATGTTCCAAACCGGAACTGGACTTGCACTGGAACCCTGGATGTTCCAAACCGGAACTGGACTGGACGGGAACTGGATCGGGACACACCGGAACTGGACTAAACTGGAACACTGGTTTGTTCCAAACCGGAACTGGACTGGATCGGTTCAAACCGGAACTGGACTAGACTAGACTAGAATGTTCCAAACCGGAACTGGACTGTGCGGGTCTCACAGGAGTATCCCACACCGGGACTGGACTAGACGGATCACCCGAGAGTCGTTCCAAGCCGGAACTGGACTTTGCGGGTCGCTCAGGAATCGTTCCAAACCGGAACTGGACTTGGCGGATCTGGACAGACGGAACAGATAGGGGGAGCGCTAGGCATCCAATAAATTATGCTTCAACTAGTCTCCTGAAGCGAGGGAGGACAAAGTACAGACAAGCCGGTTATGGTTATGCATGAAGTTTGAGGAGGGGAAACCAGGGTGTTAATAGTAACAGGTAACCGGGTAGTTGAAGCAGAGGAAGGGGTAGCGGCAGATACGGCAGGGCAGGACAGTGCAGAGGACCTCAGGTTGGCCCGGTTGAGGCAGCAGGGCAAACAGCAGCAGGTGCAACCGGAACCGTAACACTGGCGGTTGCCACGGCCGGACGCAGGAACAGCTGTAGAATGGAGCAGAACGCCCCGCTGCGGGCACAACGTCAGGTGGGAAGCGGGGGTACCGCAACACAAACAGGGAATAGCGAACAACTGCAGACTGGCAGAAAACAACAGAGTAGTGGTTAACAAGGCAGGTAAGGCGCGGCAGGTAGGACCGCACCAAACAGGACAGACTAACAATCAGCAGTTGGCAGTGTGCCTTAAGCACCGAGATAGAACCAAACTGTTGAAAAATGGTTTGCACGATAAAGCAGGGTGAACGAACACCAAATACCAAACCAAACTGTGCAAGCAAACTAGACAAGGGAATAACATGACCAGGATACAAACGAAACAACGTTAACAAACTGGCACTGGATAGCCGACAGCAGGTGGGTTAAATAGGGAGTGTAATTGGTATCAATCAGGAAAGCGTGCAAATGTATGCGTGGGTGATTGAACAGAGCGGAGTGTGAGGAATGCATGCCGAAATGGAAGGAGGAGATAGGCTGAGGCAGGAGTGGGGAAATGGAGTGAAACAAACGGAGGGAACACGCCCAGTCTGCAGCGAGGGGAAAAACACGGACAATGGAAGTAAAACATGACACGGAGGGAAAGGGCAAAATACAGAAAACGGACAGGATGGGAACGGAACGTTACACATGCGTACATTAGATTTTTTACTAAATAGTATTACAGTTAGCCATTAGTCAACATTGCCAATGTTTATGAGTGGGAAAGTGCTCAAACAGAATTATTTCAGTCCCTTTCACCATGATGTTGATTTTATGAGTTTTGCTTTAGATCTCTGCTTGACAGATTTGACAAATTAATTTAAGGTGATCACATCAGTGGTGGGGTTGTCTAAGAATGCATGGTACCTTATTTACTTAACAGGAATACTGAGTAAACTGAGCATTCTCACGGGAGTCATAGTGGGGAGGGACTGCAAATGATTGTATAGCCAATCAGATTTCAAGGGGTGACAAGATGGCCAGATTTCATGAGCCAGTGTTTTGTGGGAATTTGACCCGGACAGAAGGGTTAACACCTCTCTTCTTTCTAACAGTCCTGTGGAATTCCATCCTGACCAAGCTCAAGTTTGCTTAGTTTCATTAATGTGTCAGTGTGTGCGTAGGCTTTAGGGTAGTATGATTTCTGGCTTAACTTAATACTGTATTAATATTATTTATATTTTATCTTAGCATTAAAATCATATACTTAATCTACTAATAAACTGAATTTACAGCCTTTAAAAATGTTTACATTTTCTAATCTACTTACCTGTAGTCTTTATACTTATTTTTAAAACAGGTGGATTTGTCATTTGCAATTAGTACGTTTCCATAAAACAAACTACATACAACACGCTAATCTAAATACTGACTACTAATCAAACATACTGCTAACTAATCAAGCATACTGCATACTAATCATACAATCTGCATGCTACCTGCTTATCAAAGTTTTTTTTTTAAATTTCATTAAGCTTTATACAGCTGGAATGATTGTGTTGTGTGTTCTGCAGGAGTATCGGGTATCTAACTTTGAGCAGAGGCTGATGAGTGAGATTGAGTTTCGCCTGGAGCGAACACCAGTGGAAGAGTCTGATGACGAAGTTCAACATGATGCAATCCCCACAGGGAAGTGCATTGCCCCAATCTTTGACAAGAAACTCAAGAACTTCCGAGCCATGGAGGGAGTGCCTTTAACTTTCAGCTGTAAAGTAGTTGGAATACCTGTACCAAAGGTGTGCATGCTATATTTTAAAACTTTCGCTTTAAAGGTATATAATAACATATTGTAATAATAATGTGGTGTGTAATGATATATAGCATTCTCCTATTTTTTTAGGTTTACTGGTTTAAGGATGGAAAGCAGATATTAAAGAAAAACGTACATTATAAGAAGATAAGAGAGGGTGATGGAACCTGTGCTCTTCACATTGAGGCCACCACAAATGATGATGACGGGAACTACACTGTGATGGCCGCCAATCCTCAGGTATGTACATGATGTATTCACTTCAGGTAATATGAATTATGAAAAATGGCGACTGGTGAGAGGCTCTGCTGATGTGAGTTAGCTGTATCAGAACCTTGTATGTCCTACAGGGAAGAATCAGCTGCTCTGGTCATTTGATTGTCCAAACTGGGCCCATACGCAGTCGGCTGACCCCGATGATCCATTCTCAGAGGTAAGATATGTTGCGCGACAGTGGCCTGCAGTCATTGGCCTCTTCCACTGCAATTGCAATTGAAAACTAGTTTAATGCATGAAAAAAATTATATTAAAGGGTAACAAAGCACACAAAAAAAGCGTTAATGAATACTGATTGATTCTGGTCCAAATCTTGACATTTTACTGCAATCAGCACAAAACAGCGTAAACCCAAAGGATCTGGCTCAAAACGGTCTCTAGTGGTAAAACGTTAGGTACTGCACGTTCAGTCTGTCATTGGCCAGAAACTTCATCCAGCTGACGTATGACTCCCGGTGACAAAATTGAAACCTGGGCTGCGGTCCTATTCGTTAAGTGTTCTGCCCTCCTACACTTCCCTTGGCCACTTCCACTTGGGAGGATGTGACGCACCACCAAAACAACATGAGTAGACAAACCGACGGGGAGGTGCAAGGGAGAGAGTGCGGAATTATTTGAATTAGACCAGACCGCACTTCGCCAGAGCTTGAGATGCCAGCAGACCATTGACAAATGAGTTTGTGCAAAACTTTCCATTTAATTGCATAAGACAGGAAGCTTCAACCAACATCTCAACTTTTATTCTGGCAAAAAAAAAAAAAAAAAAAAGTGTCTCTGCATCGTTGCAGAGTAAGGTCCCGGGCACAGGAAGCGGAAGACGGGGAGCCCGTTCAGGAACGCTTCTTTCGACCTCACTTCCTGCAGGCCCCAGGGGACATGTTGGCTCATGAAGGAAAAGTCTGCAGGTTGGACTGCAAGGTAAATCATTCCAATCTTGTCCTTACAGCAGGTCACTACTTTATTCATCCACCAATCTCTTCAGATTATATAGAATAATATATTGTTTCTACATGCATGTGTAAATCTTTGAAGTGATGAATTCCTTGTAGACTTGATTTCTGTCTTGACTGAAATTAAGTCGCCTGAATTCTGCTAACTCTTATTTTCTTTTCATATAATGAAACTGCATAAATGCTGTTTTTTATTGTCTAGGTAAGTGGGTTACCAAACCCAGACTTGATGTGGCTTCTCAACGGGAAACCTATTCTCCCAGATTTTTACCATAGAATGCTGGTGAGGGAGAATGGAATTCACTCCCTGCTTATCGACCCACTGAAGAAAAGTGATGCAGGAACCTACACATGTATTGCAACAAACAAAGCAGGGCAGAGCTCTTTCTGTCTGGAGTTAAGTGTTGTGGGTAAGAATTCTACTTCCTGTTTCACTCCATACACAGTAGAATTTTGCAGGAATATTTGTAATGAAGTATTGAAATTATTAGGAAATATAGTTTAGACAAATAAATTACACAGTGCATTGATTTGGAGTCTCACACCAGAAGAGTTTTTGAAATAGTGAATCGTGTTCCTTTCAAAATCACCGCCTATATCTGTGTACTCTGTACTATGTGAAACAAGTGGTATTTCTTTCCGAGTATTTCTGTCAGCAAAAAGCAAATGCAGCAATGTGTGTGTGAAAATGGTTCCCCATCAGGGTTATTGAGTACAGCTGAAATCTGACTGTATTCTTATTTTTGACAATGTGCGCATTCTGACATGCGTATTTTGGGTGCAGAGAGAGAGGTGAAAAGAGGCCCAGTGTTTGTGGAAAAGCTCCAGAACACGGGCATTGCTGAGGGGTCCCCAGTGAGGCTGGAGTGCAGGGTGGTGGGGATGCCCCCCCCTGTCATTTACTGGAAGAAGGACAATGACACCATTCCTCCCATGAAGGAGAGATTAAGGTGAGCACCATGGACTTCCTGACTACCGTTTGTCTCATTTCCTCAGATTTAGGTTCAGAAAATTATCAACTGTGTTGTTTTTGGATGTACTAGGTATCAACTAGAGCCTGATGTTCTCAAAATCCTCTGATCAGTAACATTTTGACAACGAATGATTTGTAGTGTGGAGGTACATAGATGTTTGCATTTTTTCCAAGTTAGAGTTTGTTTGAGTTTTATATTGCATAACCTATGCAATAATTAAATGATTTATTATGCTTTATTATGCTGTACTGTGCAGAGAAATTAAAGTCGCTTTTACAATGAGCACTGTCGGACAAGAAGGCTATAGTCAAATTTATGGTATTCAGTCTATCATTAAGTTCTGAGCAAAAGAACAGAATACCACAAAATGCTGAACATGTGTTCAAATATTATAGTTAAGTTACTGTATATGGACTTTCATAGTAATTCTAATTGAATACATTTGTTTTAATCCCAGCATGCACCAGGATGCAACAGGATATGTTTGCCTGCTGATTCAGCCATCTAAGAAAGATGACGCTGGATGGTACACAGTATCGGCTAAAAATGAAGCAGGAATAGTGTCATGCACAGCCAGGCTGGACATATATGGTAAGATTTAGGCTAGACAACCTATTGTAATTAGGCTGTTTTCCCAGAAAACTGTTGTTCATTTCTCACTAAATAGTTTTTGTATTTTTTTTCAAATGAGGGTAGTGGAAAGTTTTAGCATCACTATGTTCAATATGCTTAAATTGTTTGAGGTTTTATACAATCTAAGTGTAGCACTCGTTTGTAAATTAATAATGTTGGAGATTTATTAGTTAATGAAGATTTATACCACTGATCACCATGTTGGACATTTTAAAATACAGAGTTAAGTTTTTTGGATGAATTTACACATAAAAGAGGTTGTGTTGCAAATTAATACGCTAAGCTGTTTTAATTTCTGCTGCCTCTCAACATGAATTTCTTTCTGAGAACAAATAATATTCACTAAAACAAAGGTCATAGTACACAAATTAGCTTTATTTTGCCCAGCTAGCAGTAGTGTTGATGCAGTACATTCTTGTGGTGATATACAGTACCTATATAATAATGCAACGTACATCTGGGTGTGAAGTAATTAACCTGCCCAAATGTATTTTGATAGTGTATGCATGCCATTGCTTAGTCAAAATGTTTATGGTTAAGATATTTATCCGGAATACATATTTTAGTTATAAATATCCTTTAGCTTTGGTAAGCTTTCTAAAAATTTCCATAGACAATAATGTCGATAGTTTTGGCGGGCTTTCGTAAAAACTGATAATTAGCAGGATTCTGTGTTGTCTCTGCCGTAGATTATAGACTTTGTTGCATCAGGTTTAAGGGGAAAGGAGATGGAAGCCAGTGCCTGGCTGAAAACTAGCTTAATTAATTCAGACATGAGAAACAAACTTGTTTTGGCCTTTATCATCATCAATGTGTCTTCAATACTGTGATATTTAGCATAACATCCATGAGGTGTGGCAGGGGGATCATTGAGGGTTTTCAGTCATTCAGCTGATAATTATCTGTATGTGTGGTTATTTTCACTCTTAGCATTATTTGTATATGTGGCTATTGTAGTTATTTTAAAACTATGTATTTGCATTCGTTTCACAAGTAACTTATTTGAACATTAGGTCACATTGCTTTCTCCAGTGTTCACTGCTGTTCCATCTCTTTCACCTCTTGTAGTCTTCCCACTTAACTGCTACGGGCATGCCTTGTAGAAAATCTGCATGACAGTCAATCAAGTTTTATATTAATGGCAATATTAAATCGACAATCTTGTCAGATCTGAGGTTGATTCATACGCAGTAGGTTGACTTATATTAGGCAGGCAGTAGAGCTAAGCATAACTAATTCTACATTCTTTTGAATATTGCATTTATCAGATATCGCATTTGAAATCAGAAAGTCAAATCATTTATATTCTCTGAGAGGACGAAGGATAACCCTGATTTATACACTAGCAATTTGTGTATTGTAAACAGACAAGAGAGGTCTCTCTTCAAAATTGACTTGAATCACTACAATACATAAAAAAGTGAAGCAAAATGACTAACACCATCACAACAGCACCACTATTCATTACTACATTAGTGCCAATCACACTTCCTATGAGACAGTACTGTGGTGAACTGGGACAAACCAGAAATCTTTTTAGAAAAGTATCTGCCAGGTCTGGCAATACATGCACTAATGTGATTGTTTAATTCCTCCTCCTTATAATGAATACATTACCTGTCTCCATTTCTGTCTCTTTCTTTCCCTTCACATTCTGGATCATTTCCTCTGTTTGACGAACTAACAAATACCACCTTATACCGTATGTACACCTGATCTTGACTGTCATAGACCGAGAGGGCCTTGCTTCTGCCAGCTGTCAAAGGCTCTACTGATCTCACTGCTGGGCTAACATGCTATTATGCTAGTGTGCTGTGGAGCCCCTGCCTCCCTCCCTGGGAAACCCCTGTGCTTGTGCTGCGCTGATGATCAGTCCTTCATGTTGGCAGCTCAATGGCACCAGCAGATCCCGCTGCCCATGAAGACCTCACGGCCAGCGGTGAGCCGCTATGCTGCCCTGGCCAACCAGGGCCTGGATGTGCTCTCAGCCTTCCCAAACATGGAAAACAACCCCATCCTGTTCACTACGACCCCTGCAGAGGCTGCAATGGAGAGCGAGGAGCTGTAGGGGACAGTGTCACATCCACAGCCCTCTCACCCTATAAAGAAACCTTGCTACATTTGTTTGAAATGTAACCTTTCACTAGAATTGCACATTTACTATGTCTTTCAGGCTTAAAAGAATGCACAGGATAGGAAACATCTTGATTAGCGCTTTATTATGGTGACCCAGAAGTGCAAACCCATATCCAAAAATAAGAAGCAATCTTTTTCAAATGAGTTGTTCTCTTTTTAAAAAAAGACGCTTTTTAAATTAAGGAAACCACTGTTTTTTTAATGCAACATCTCTTTTTTATAAGAAGCAATCTTTTGAAGTGAGTTGCTGTCTTTTAAAAAAAGATTATTTATATATTTAGGAAACCACAGTTTTTAAATAAAACATCTTTTTTTTTTTAATAAGAAGCAAGCTTTTTAAGTGAGTTGCTGTCTTTTAAAAAAAGATGTTTATACTTTGCGCAAAGGCTAGCTTTAGCCGTTTTCCCCCTTTAAAAAGAAGAGGTTGAAATAGAGAAGAAATTGGCTTTCTGAATATATGATGCATCTTTTTTTTAAAGATGGTAACTGATTTAAAATGATTGCTTCTTAAAACAGAAATGTTTTATTTAAAGAAATGGTGGTTTCCTAAATATATAAGCATATTTTCTGAGAGACAGCAACTCATTTAAAATGGCTGTCTCTTAGATTATTAAAAAAGATGTTTTATTTAAAAATAATGGCTTACTAAATATGTAAAACATCTTTTTAAGAAAAGAGAAAATCTCAAAAGATTGCTTCTTATTTTGGGATAGGGGTTAGCACTTCTGGGTCACATACTTTATTGATTCACTGTAATTTGTTATTCCTGGCAATAACTTGTATTACTTTTAAAAACCTTTTGTGTTGGATATTGTTCAAATTTTTTTTGTACTACATGTTAATTGTGATGTGACATTAGGGCTGAAAAAGCTAACACTCATGTTAGCATAACTTACAATTTTTCCTTTGTTTTCGATATTTTGTGTTTGATTTTATTCTTGTTTTTTTATTGCCAAATTATTAATATAAAAATAGTATCTTCATATAATTTAAGAATATAATTTGGATTATAACACATTTTATGTTACTTTTACTGAGATAAACTGAGCTTATATTTATAGAATGTTATTACAAATGCAATGAAAACGTATATAACACAAGTACCGAAAACCAATAACTGTCTAGAGCAATTTGTTTCAAGAGAGAGTAATGACACTGTTCAGCATTTCTCTCTATAATCTGTTCTTTTATGTGTAACATTATTACTAATTAGCTTCATGTTTTTTTCTGATCTGAAGAACATGGGTCTGAAATTCTATCATTACTGTGGTTTGTACTATGCAAGTTTTGCTTTGTTCAGTAGTTAAACATTAAACAGACTTTGCATACATTTATGTTAGTGCAGAATTCATATCACTGTGTAAGAGGTAAAAATGAGTTGAGGCATGTGACAGTTGGGGTTCTGTATAAAATGTATAATGGCGATCCAGAACAGCTGTATTTGCAGCAGTGAAATTGTGTAATGGCTTTCAAACTTAAGTTTTTACATTTTTTTAATCTGTTCATCATTGCAGAACACGTTAATTTCAGCAATACAATTATGTTAACAGTAATTTTATTAGTCAGAAATGCTGCATCTACATTTTAAGGCAGGTAGGCACGTTACAGTAAACTGGTTTTAAAGGTCATAGTGAATACCCAAATAATTAAAGGCTAAAATTAGGGACTTTTGCCTTTAAATATACATACTTTAAATAGGTTTCAGTATGTAGAGCGTTTGATTTTAAAGTAAATATTATATTCATGTAAAGTTACACCGATTTTGAAATATTATTTTCTGTGAATAAAGTTATATTTATTCAGAACATGTGTTTGAGTATTTCTGTATTGATTTGCTCAGTAATGGAAAAGCAATCGGAAGATTTAAAGTTGATGAAAGATGATGTGATTTATCCATGATTTAAGATTTGACATATTTGCCGTGACGAAAACTGAAACTTAAATTGGAATGGGGGTGTAAATTAAAATGTTTTTTGGGTGTAAGAATTTCCTGATTTTTAAAGATAAAGGACAGGTATTTCAATGAATCTGTACTGAATGTATTTCCCCATAGTGCTGTGTGACAGCTCTTCTTGAGGTAGTTAATGTGCATGTACTGAACACTGCTGTTTTTAAATGAACACTGTGGTCAGTCCCCCTGTGTTCTTTACCACATTGTGAGATATGGCCACTGCATGTATTTGTAGGTTCAGACCCATTACATTAACTATGCTGGCATCCGAAATGTATCCTTTCTTCCTGTCGTTCCCTTCCTTTGCTTCAAGGGGGGAATCCCCAAAATGGCAGGATGAAATATGGCAGCCACACCAAGTTTGATTCGGATCCAATTTAAGAAAGAGGAGGGAGTAATTATATTCCCTCGCTCCCTCGTTTATCTTCCCTTCCACCAAGGGTATAAAATACAAGCTTCCAGCAAGAAGGGAATCCCACAATTCAATGCTCCACATGGAAAAAGTGGACGGTCACTACAGAACTGTGGCGGTCACATTTCAACTCATTTCACATTTCAACATTCAATATGATGTTGCACTTCCGAAATGTTGCAAGGGCGGTTCGGTTCCGCTTGTGTTTGTTTCTCGTCAATCCTCCCTTGCAGAGCACCTTTTAAGTTTGCTTGCTGCACGTAGGAAATTGTGTCACAAGATAGCTCCCTTGAGGGAAGACAGCAAGGGAAGGGAGTGTGTTAAATTGGATTTGACAGCTATGTGCCCCTTTTCAATGTCCATTTTTAAAATTGCTACTATACATAATATACAGTCAACTGAAGAATTATTGACACCTTCATGAAAATTAGCATAACAACATTGTATAAAACAATACACATAATGATTAAAATATTCCGCTCAAACATTTGGGGAAACTACTTACTTTCACTCTAGTAAAACTCCAACTCTAGTTTTTTTCTCAAAACCATAGGGGTCAAAATTATTGGTACCCCTAAAGAATATTTAAAATAAAACCAAACATCTGTGATCAAATTCTGTTTCTTAAAATTGATCTCAGTCACCAGAAACTGTATTACCCAAACATTAATTGTAGGACTGCCAATAATTCTGAAACCTACAGTATGCTTTGCAGAATGAATTCAATAAAACCTTTTGTGTTTGAAAAATGATTGTGTTAAAATAAAAGTACATGGCTCCCCTATATGTTTGTTTGTTAATTAACTGTATGTGTTTTTTACTGCCATTTTTGCTCATTTTCATGAAGGGTGCCAATAATTCTTGAGTTGACTGTATAGGCTACCTTTGATTATATTTGACTCCTTTCTTAGATATAGCATTTATTCATTTTTCCAGCCCTCTGTGTTGTGATTTTCCCAACAAATACTGGGGTCATATTCTCTCCATCATACTGTATACTGTTTTTTCATGGTTATTCTCCTGTGTTCATTATTTATTGCTATAGATGGGGTATAATTGTTTCACTTTTGAAAGTATTTTCTGTTATTAACATATAATTATCACATAATTATCACAAAAACATAAGTACAATAATTATTTTACATAGTGTAATCTGATTGATTGAATATGCATAACAATAGCAAAGAAGCAGCATTCAATAGCAATATGCAGACAATATGCAGATGTACAGTATATAGCTGAGAATTTTTTATTTTATTTAATACAAAAATACATATAGAAAGCATACATTTTCATAGTGAAAGTCAGAAGTAAACAGTAAATAGCTCATGTTAATGTAGGAATATACACTTTGCCTATATTAGATAATTTCACACTTATTGAAAAAAATATTCTAACATATGAATGCCACTCATTTACAGATTTTTATTTCAAATGCATATTAGAAGTACATTTGTAAGTTTGAAACAATGCAACACTTTGCACTGGTCCTTGAATGATGATGTCACTCAAACAATGATTAAGGGTGCGTCCCAATATTCTTCACTCCCCACCTCCCTTCCTCCACTCCCCCACTACCACTCCTCTCCTACCCGGAAATATTCAAAACTGCCTGAACGTTTTGAGTAAAAGCATTTGCATGTACAGTATACAATGTACCTGACATTGTGGTTTGCGTCGACACATTAATTAATATGTAACCATTAATATGTAATTAAGATGTAATCAGCAACATTAGATTAAAACACAAAGATGATCCGTTTCCGGGGCACAGAGTAGAGGAGGTGGTAGTGGAGGAAGGGAGGGTGCATTTTTTGACTATTGGGACGCACCCTAAGTGTCATTCTTCTAAATATTCCCCACATGTCATTATATTCATTCACTTTACTGTCTGCAATAGTAACCTAACTGTGAAAGCAGTTTCATAATTAAGTTGTTATTTGGAGGAATTTTCATTTTTCCTACTTGGTGAAATCAAAGCATAATTATAAATAAAAATATTTAAATGTAATGAAAAAACAATATTCAGTACAAAATGTATTTACATTTGTATTTGTATTTATATTTGTAAAATGTATTTACCATGGAGTAGATGGAAATGCAGGAGCAAATAGTAGAAGAGGAATGTAAAATATTCTAATTAGTTATGTGGAAACAGTCGCACTGATAAGGAGAAGGATGAAGTTGCTCTTCGCTTGCTGGAGAACTTTGTTCTAAATAACAAGGATAGCTCTCTTGCTGTAGACTCCCAATGTGCAGGTCCAGCCATTGACAGTGGGGGGCGCTGTGCCTCCTGGCATCTATCAGAATCCCATTGAGGGCCATTATGTAGCTCAGGGCCATTTGTAGAGTTTCATACTTTGAGAGTTTTTTGTCCTGGCTCCACTGAGGGACGACTTTGCGCAGACGGTCAAACGCAGTGTTCAGACCCTGCATCCTCTTCCTCTCGCGAGCGTTCGCCGCCATCCTCCTCCGCGTCGTGTTCTCATACTTCTCCGGACTTTTAGACTCCATTTCAGAGCCGGAATCTGTAGAGCTGGACTGGTAGGACCTCATGTTTCAGAAGCATTTAATCACCAAGTACATCCCAAAGCCCCTGTACCATGGGAGTGGCTGTCCACACACTCTTCTGAGAAAGCAGGAAAAGCCCACCTCTGATTAACTGCCCCTCACAGGGATAGCTGTTTAACTGCCCCTCACAGGGATAGCTGATTAACTGCCCTTCACAGGGATAGCTGATTAATCTCCTCAAAGTATCAGAGGTTCCTCCCTCATATATAACTCCAACCCTGATTAAGATGGAGCTGAACTCCGGCACAGCCAGGCTCTGTAGTGTGTTCCCTTGTGGGGGCGGAGGGCTTTTATATGATGGAGAAGGGAGGTGAACAGGTGGCAGCAGGTGGAGAAGCTTCAGTCCGCCCCCCATCCAAGCATCCCTAGCTGTGGCAAGCACAGACACCCAGAAACATTAATGAAATGCCAATTAACGCAGGCTTGGTTTGCACTCGCAGACATGCATTATAAAAACAGAAGAAATACCATCTGGCCCAGGCAAAGGAATACTTGGATGTAGCAAAATTATGTGGAGGTGCTTTTCTTGATTTATAATGCTGTGTCCCATAATGTTCCCATACATTTATATTTTATATATATATTTTTCTTTATATATGATTAAAAGCAACAGAAAAATAATCATGGGGAGAGATTTATGTCATGATATTATAGGAACAATCATTTTTTACAATTATCAATGAATTACATATTTCAACATTAAATATAATGTATATATATATTTTTTAAGAATCAATCAATTAAATGGCAATCAGTTTCACAAACTGAAATATTTAGTCATTCTTGAAAGGAGAATAACTTTGAATACGTTTTACTGTTTCTTTTGTGTCAAATAACTTGTCACTGAGCTACTCTGGTCTCCAGTTTGACAGATGTCAAATGTAGACCAAGAAAAGCTTTATATAATTAATATGATGTCAATATTTATTAGGGTTGCAATTTAATTACCTCTTACAAATACTAAAACCACAGACATACATTTTTTAAATCAATTAATTAATTATTTAAAATACAGTTGTAAGTAAAACAGTTCATGAAGTACTAATGAATAAATTTTAAATATCAGGTTCCATCATAAGTCAAGCACAGCCTATCACTGGCCAAGCACAGAAAGTGTCATGTTCACCATTAGCCTATCATAGGCCAAGTACAGAGTCAGATTCAACATTAGCTCATCACAGGCCAAGCAATATTCTATTGATTTTCTTAGTAATGTGATAATAATGTTTCCTTCATTATACTGTTCTTGATTTCATCATCCTCTGCAGCCTTTTTCATTGAATCACAAACATATTTTGGGAAATATTTATGATATTTTCAACACTTTCAGTAGATATATGCAGTTAATTCTGTATGTAAATGTTACCCTCTGAAAATAACAAAAGAAATCATCTTTTAATATAAACACAGAAACCTTTTAATATAAACACAGAAAAGTATAATCTTTGTATCACAAGGAAATGTATTGCAAATTAAACGTGTATAAAATCCAGTTTCTAATGTTTTTGCAAAACATTCCAATTCAAATTTTGTCTTCATAAAAATATCTTTAGATTCTTAAGATAAAATAATGATAATATCATAATGAACCATTATTTATTTATTAGACAGACCTTTAAACACCAATAATAATATTTATTTATAAATCACCTGTCATGCAAAAGGTGTCCCAAAGTGCCCAAGATTTTTGAACATTTTCCAATCATATTTATAAACTTTAATATACATAATTGTAAAATGCTTGAAAATTGTAAGCATTCAAAGTGTGTGAGGATTAAGAAGATTCACACATCTGTTGCTGCTTTTAGAAGAAAAACAAATGTAAAATAGTGGTGTAGAATAACAGTATTCAGCAGACATGTTCCAAACTGAATCATTCTATGGTAGTAATCAGCAATCTTTTTACGCTGGGTTTCACACATTTAAATCTGTGGTATAAATAATTAATCTGTCTAGTGCTCCGAAAAAACCGAGACAGACAGGAAATAATGTGTAACTGTCTTACATTCACATCTGTCACTAATGACTTCAGCAAAACTGCGGTAGACAGCATAACCCCACCCCCAACCTCCATACCCCTCCCCCTTTACCCTGCCTATAGCACAGTGTCACAGTAAATCTGTTTACAAATGCACCACAACAAAGCTGAACGACAACAATCTTATAGTTCAATGCTACAGTTGAACCTCATGTTTTTCTGCTTGACACAGCTTTCTGACACAGCTTGATACCTTTCATGGTATTTTTTATTTATTTTAAACATAATGTACTAGCAATTATATATATATATATATATATATATATATATATATATTTAATTTTTTTATTTTTTATTTTTATTAATTATTTTTTAAAGTTTCCAAGTGCTTTCCAAAGTTATTAATTTGTCAAAACTTGTCAAAACATTAGGTGCTAACCTTGCCTTTCTGATTAGTGGGTGGAATAATATTTTGGCCCTCTGTTTTTGAGAAGCTCTCTGGACTTAAGACATGAAACTGGATGTTTTCATTAAATCCTTGATTATATGTCATTGTATCCTGATTGGGTCATCTCTGTCACGCAAGCTTCCTCTGTCTGGCCGTTTAGCTCTGGATGGATGATTTAGATGTGCAAAGAGGCATATAATCCTATCCACCAGTCTGATTCATTGATCATAGATTGATGCATTTGGCCAGCTGTTCCTGCCTGCCTCTATCAAAGGGACCTTTCAGATGTTCCTGTCTCCCCCCAAATCACACCACCCATACTCGTCTGGGAGTGGTGCTCACTCCTTCCTGCTCAACATATGTCACAATGATGGCATGAAATGCCTAATTTTACTGTCATTAATCATACAAGCAT
Organism: Synaphobranchus kaupii; assembly: GCA_029718625.1. Classification (NCBI taxonomy): domain Eukaryota; kingdom Metazoa; phylum Chordata; class Actinopteri; order Anguilliformes; family Synaphobranchidae; genus Synaphobranchus; species Synaphobranchus kaupii. Next base: position 54,920,552 of record CM056380.1, on the reverse strand, counting down.
ACACAGTTATCAGATAGTTATCATACACAAATTGTCATGTGGACTCTTGGAAACATATGACTAAAGTAAAAAAAAAAAAATCATCAAAATATCAATCCCTTCATGTGCTGAGATCAAACTAAGCGCCTGGAATGGCTGTCTGCTTCGCCAGCCATGCTGGTTACTTTAATTTTCCTCTGTTCTGGTTTAGTTGACTGTGGATCCAACATGTTTGGGGAAATGTTAAAATAACAGTAGCCTTAGATTTAGTACCACATTAATGGGTCATACAATTAAAAAGAAAAAATTAGAAGCATTGACCACAGTATTGAAGACATATCCACAGGGCTCAAGGTAGATGAGCACCATAAAAAGAGAGAGTAAATCAGTGAAAACAGAAATTATTAATCACTGTACATATATGATTTTAACTGAAAAATATCATTCCAAATCAGAATTATCCATTATCTCCACTTAGAAAACTTCTTGTTTTCTCAGACAATTACTATCTGAAATGGCTAAAGAGTAATGTTTAAGTTTTGTTTTGGTCTCTGTCATAGTTGGAGGAAATGCATAGGCTCACACTCCTAAGAGCACAAAGCATCTGCTAAATGAAGCAATTTGTCATCAATAGGTCATCAAAGGTGAAGATAATTGCATGCCTATTTGAACATTTTAAAATTGGTGTCAGCATTCATGGGGAATAATCTAATGTGAAATGTCTACTATCCATGATCCATTAAACATACAATGGATGCTTTAAAATAGTCATATTTTTTCAAACCTTAGTTTAATTTAAAAAGCAGTCCAATAGTATTCTTACAGATGGCCCTGAAAGCAGACTAACACAACACAGAGGGATGAAAACTATTTAAAACTTTATCAAGTGTATTTTCATTAATTTTTCAAACCCTTGTTTTAATTTTTAAAAGATTCTATAAATAGTATTCTTACACCCTGGAATCAGACTAACACAACAGAATGAAGGTTGAATTATCTTCTTTTTTTTATCAAACATCTTTGGAACATTGTTACTTCTGAGAACACTATATTCATATTTTGGGAAAATTACAGTTAAACCACTATATTTTTTGCTAATATTTTCTTAAATTGCATATTTTCTATATTTCACCTCTTTCAGTTGCAACCTCACAATTATGGACCTCCACCAAGGCAGAGTATAGTCATAACCCCCCGCCCAACACTCAGCAGGATCTAATGTTGTGCAGGAACCTCTCGGTCATGCTGACAGGAGATGGTGGTCTAACCCCATGAAGCCATCTGTCTGCTGGTCCTGGATAGCCTGCATGTCCTGGGTAGCCTCCCCAGCAGGGCTGCTTCTATCAGTGTGGAGCTATAAAATATTCAGTCCCAAAATGGCTCCATTTAAAATTAATTCCCAATGCAGAGCAGGCCACGTCACAGTGATTACCCCCTGTGGTGGTGCACTTACCCCTCTGTATAGAATGTAATGCCTTGCAAATTAGGTGAGGATTTGTTGCTGGTTACACACACACACACACCCTATGTTTTTGGGACTTCCTTTCATGCATAAACACAACAGCATGGCAAACATGCCTCCATGACATTAGTTATAGGAAATATTTAAGCGTCCGCCATCTGTCCGTAAACATAAAGCAAACCAAAGAAAGTTTCTCTCTTACTTCCCTTCTACTGTGAGGATTTTTCATGAAAAGGTTGACAGAATGATTTTACTTGTGGACACACATTGATAGTGTGTTATTTGAACTGGAATGCTAACAATTAGAAAATCCTCTCAACATAAAATCAATGTCTTTACTTTCTGTGGAAGCTCAGGCAGTTTATAATGTAATTCATAAGAATGTATAATGATGAGAACATTTATATTTGACACTCATCTATAAACTGAAGTCACATTTTTAGACAATTCAAGTTGAGCATAGCAACATGTTGTATTTGTTTAGCTAAGTCCACCCTATAAATATTGTTAAAAGAAAAGGTGCCTAAGTCTCTTTTCTCCACTATGGAAACAACAGATTATCGTATTCTGGTACACAAGAAGTAGTCGGATTTGGTTTTCTTAAAATAGACATTTTGTGACTTCAGGGTCTTCAACTAGAGAGTGTCCAACACTGCATCAGGTGGACTTCATTTTATCCATTTGAAATGGAATTGGACCATTTTGGATTTTTGCTTTTTTTCACTTTCTGGAAGTGAGATTATAGTCTTATATTTTTTTTCCCCCAATGAAATATACTTCTCATCATACATTTTTCAAACTCTCATTTATGTATTTCACCATGGTTGTGGAATAAAGATGATTTCTCATCCATCTTTCTGAAGTTGGATGGATGTTTTTATTTTTACACTTTTTGGAGGTAAGACTAGAAATTATTATGAACAAAATGTAACTGAAGCATTTTTCCCCATTTATATTTTACTTTTTAAAGTTGATCAGAGTGTTTAGGAACTTTCAAGCAATAATCCATGACTTCCTGTTTCACTGGGATATAAATATGAGGCGACAAAGAGGCCATTTTCCCTTATTCATACATCAACATGGGAAAGATAAGAGAACACACAAATCAAATGAGGGAATAGTGTTTTGATCTTCATAAGTCAGGGAATGGCTATAAAAAAATTGCTACTCGCCTGAAAATGTCCATATCTAAACATTGGAAAATGTCCAATGTTTAAAAAGTTCAAAGCAACTGGAACTGTTACAAACTTGCCTGGAAGAGGACCCAAGTTTATTTTGCCCCCACGCACAGTGAGGAGGATGGTAAGAGAAGCAAAAAAAATCCCCAAGGATCACTGTCGGCGAATTGAAGACCCTGGTGCTAAAAGTACTGAAGTCACAAAATGTCTATTTTAAGAAAATCAAATCCGAATACTTCTTGTGTACCAGAATACGATAACCTGTTGTTCCCATAGTGGAGAAAAGAGACTTAGGCACCTTTTCTGTTAACAATATTTATAGGGTGGACTTAGCTAAACAAATACAACATGTTTCTATGCTCAACTTGAATTGTTTAAAAATGTGACTTCAGTACTTTTAGCACCCAGGTCTTCAATTACAGAGGAAAGTAGCATCTTGGGGTCATCAAGTCTCCAAAACTACCATTAGACATCACCTCCATGCCAACAAGTTATTTGGAAGGCATGAAAGAAAAAAGCCTTTCCTGTCATTTCACCAGAAACGTAAGCGCCTGGAGTTTGTTAAACGCTACTGGAACTTTGACTGGAACCGTGTTCTATGGTCAGATGAAACAAAAATTCAGCTTTTCGGCAACCAACACTCAAGGTGGGTTTGGCGTAAAAAGAAGGATGGCTATACCAAAAATAACCTGATTTCCACTGTTAAGTATGGTGGAGGTTCCGTGATGTTGTGGGGCTGTTTCTCCTCCAAAGGCCCTGGGAACCTTGTTAGGGTACATGGCATCATGAAATACCAGGAAATTTTTAATCTGAATCTGGCTGCCTCTGCCAGGAAACTAAAACTGGGTCATCGTTGGATCTTCCAGCAGGACAATGATCCAAAACATACGTCCAAATCAACACAAAAATGGTTAACTGAACAAAAAATCAAGCTTCTGCCATGGACATCTCAGTCCCCTGACCTAAACCCCATTGAAAACCTGGGGGCTGAGCTGAAGACAAGAATTCACAAGAGAGGACCTAGGACTCTGGATGATCTGGAGAGATTCTGTAAAGAGGAATGGTCTCAGATTCCTTGCTCTGTATTCTCCAACCTTATTTGATGTTACGGGAAGACTCAGTGCTGTTTTATTGGCAAAGGGAGGTTGTACAAAGTATTAAATGCAGGGGTGCCAATAATTGTGGCACACATGCTTTTGTTAAAATAATTATTTCTTCATGAGGGATTTTTTTTTTCTCAGAATAAATTTACTTAAATGAAAGGTTGGATTTTTTTTAAATTTTCAGTGTGAGATTAAGCTAATTCACCAAAAGGTACATTTTTTATAACCCTTTTTACTCATCTTTACCAGGTGTGCCAATAATTGTGGAGGGCACTGGACATACCATGCACCTGTACATACACACACACACACACACACACTAATTCTCACATAAATATCACACACTTTCTGCACACACACACTCAAATATCAGCCATACACATTTAGAGGTCGCAATGGCCTTTCCCGATACATCTGATTAATTTGACTGATTTCTGTGATTTTTGGATGAAAAAAGTCTTATGTATTGTGCTGTTTCCAATAAAATAGATTTCACTTCATAAGATTGTTGAATGAAGCTGAATTATGCTCCATCGGAATGGAAATTGACACATTTAGAATTAGTTATTTTCTTTCATTTTTTGGAGGTGCTTTTTAATGTTTTCAAGTGAAATGTATTTTTCTTCATACATTTCCTCAAAAGCAATTAAATTAATTTATGTCACCATGGTTGATGAATAAAGATGATCACTGAACTATCTGGACATATTTCAGATTGCTGCAGTATTTTTCCTTTTTTGTAAGTAAGAGTGGATGTTATATCTAATGTTGATTTTCCATGAAATACATTTTCATCATAAAAGGTTGAAAACTCATTTTATTTTAATATTTATTTATATTTACAAAATATACGCAATTTCTCATCCATCTGAATGAAAAAACAGATATGATTTATTTTTGCTTTTTGGACATAATAATCTATAGTTTTTTTGTTTCTGGTGAAATACAATTTTTCAATTGAAATGGTTGAAACCTCTTTTTTTTTTTTTTTTTCTTAATACTGATAAAAATTTACATTATTTCTCATCCATCTGAATTAAAAAAAACTTACTTTCACTTTTTGACATAAGAAAAACAGAAATTTTAAATGAAAAAAACTTTACATTTTGGACATCAAGGATACAATCTTATGTATTTTATAATAAATGTTTGAAAACTAATTTTTTGTATTTATTTCTTTATATTTATAAAATATGCATTATTTTTTGTCAATCTGAATAGGAAAAACTATTTAATAAATCTTTCCCTTTTCTACTGCAATGCAGAGAAAAACACTTGAGATCTTGCTTCTTGTAATTTCAGCTTTTAGAAATTTGACAATCACTTATTTACCATAGCATGTATACACTGCCCGGCCAAAAAAAAAGTTGCACACTGTAATATTTTGTTGGACCGCCTTTAGCTTTGATTATGGCGCGCATTCGTTGTGGCATTGCTTCGACAACCTTATGCAACGTCACAACATTTATTTCCGTCCAGACTTGCATTAATTTTTGGCCGAGATCTTGTATTGATGACAGGAGAGTCGAACCACTCCGTGAAGTCTTCTCCAGCACATCCCAAAGACTTTCAATGGGGTTAAGGTCAGGACTCTGGTGGCCAATTCATGTGTGAAAATGATTCCTCATGCTCCCTGAACCACTCTTTCACAATTTGAGCCCGATGAATCTTGGCATTGTCGTCCTGGAATATGCCCATTGATGGGATAACCTGGTCATTCAGTACATTCAGGTACTCAGCTGGCTTCATTTTATTGCTGCATAATGTTGCTGAGCCTAGACCTAACCAATCGAAGCAACCCCAGATCATAACACTGCCTCCAGAGGCTTGTACAGTGGGCACTATGCATGACTGGTGCAACTGCAACTTTTTTTTTGGCCAGGCAGTGTATTACAATATTCTACCTTATCATTCTCTCCAGACTGTGTTGATTAAACATTTTAAACTATCCCTTTTCTGTCAGATACTGTCATAAGAATTTTATTCAGCCTCATTATTTTTAATGAGCTTATTATTCATTTATATAAACTTTTTGAGTCTTGAATTTGCATGCTAGTAATTCACCACATGGTATTCAAGTAACCATGAAAAGTAGATTAATTTAAGTAAAAGCAAATATTTGAGCAAAATGAATAACAATTTCAAATTGTCTGTTACATGAGCGGTTCTTGAGATGCATTCTGCTGATTTCCCACAAGGTGTCTCTGTAACCAATACATTTAGATTAACAGGTACTAATTAATATTTCACCACAAGTCACAATCATATACATTTCATTATCAGCTCCCAATCTATTAATATCCTGACATATAAGTAGAGGTTAGTTACCCCCTGTCATGGTTTGGCTGTCTTCCTTCCATCTCTGTGGTCTTTTCCTCTTGTAACAACGTGTGGGCGCTCTAGCCCTATTTTTTCCGCCGCTGTGCGGGGTTTTTCCACCTCCAGGTACTTATCTGGCGCACCTGTGTTGAGTTCCCCGCTGGCTATATAAGCACGGTGCTTCCTGCTTCTGGTACTTTTGTGTTTTCATTGCCTCTACACATAGCCAGGTATTGACGGTATAGGAATTGGCGACCACTTGTTCTTTTGCTTCTACTAAAAGTACACGTGGGGTCTGCCTTAATGAGAGTGGAGTTCTCTTTTCTTTTAGAGTTTTCGTTTCCCTTCTCACTCATTTCCTTCCTTGGTTTTCCTCTCCTGTCTGTTTCTAGACTGTACCTTGATTTCTTCCTGTCTCCTTTTGCATCTCTGTTTTTTCCCCCTCTTTCAGTTCTCTGAGCTAGAGGCTTCCTACCTGTTTTGTTTTCCCTCTGCTCGAGTGAGCTTTCGACCATTTTACTGGGTTGTTATTATTTGGCTTTCGCCAAGTTTATTTTACCTAACTATCTATTTCTCTGCTCGAGTCTGCAAGCTTCGCCCTATTTCCTTGGGTCGGTATTATTTTCGGCTTACGCCAGTATTATTTTCTTATCTGTTTTATTTCTGCTCGAGTCTGCTAGCCTCAGCATATTTTGTGGTCGTTATTATTTCGGGCTTTAGTCGGGAGTTTTTTCTCCCATTTCTTTTCTCTATTTTCCTCTAGTGAACGTGGATATCTTTTTGATCCCCTCTCAGTCACGTCTGGTCCTCCGAACCCGACCCCCCTCACACCCTAAGGATGGAAACCTATCTAAGCGATATCTTTAAGCCTCGGACAAACAGGAAAAATCTGCAAAATTATTGAAAAACATCCCTGATCAGAGGTATTTCAAACCCAAACAGTGTGGCAGTGGATTGGAAATATATGGGTGTACTTAAACTGTGACAGTACCAATGAATAATTATGTATGTTAATGACATATTGGCATTGTAAACATGATTACTATATCATTTAGTTAAACCAATTAATGAGAAGAAGAGAAAACAAATAATATTGGACAGGAACATAAGGCATTGTGAGTGCTGTGTGGATTAGCATTGTGCTGTAGATGATAATAGGAACATGTGTGCCAGATCTTGCTTCCCCTCAAACTAGGGAGTACAGATTAATTCCTTTGTTGTGCAGTGTGTGTGTTTAATATCTGTATTCAGCACCACTGGAGTGTGAAGGGCTGTGGTCTATCTCCAACTCATACTGTTAAGAAATGGGGGGCATCATTTTGTGTCAATTGTCATACAGTTCATAAGCTGCACTGCAATAGAGCAAAAAAGGACTTTTCCATACACCCATAACAATAAAATATGTTGCATAAAGAACATGGATTGTTTCTTAAGCGTCATACAATTAGCAGGTATTACATGTTTGAGTTACATGTATATTCTGTATGCTCAGATATGCAAATGGTTGGTGCCTCATGTTTTGTTGGCTGTTTGCATACTTAATCATTTTGATCAGTCAGCCAATAATCTGTCTCAAAGCAAAGAATATACAAATATTGAAAATACTTATATTTTAAATAACATTAAAAGTATATTCTTGCTATGTTCAGAAATTGCAGTGCATAAAGGGTTAAATAATGGTTTTGAAAAATATATAAAATTATAAAATTTTGCTATAACAAAATTACACATGAATAGTTAGTTTGGTGATGATGAAATTATTTCCATTTATTATCTTATCATAGGCTTTACTTTTTTGTTATTGTTTTCCATTTTAGTCAGTTTTTAAATCTAGCATTACATTACATAAGCCATAAAGTAGTGTACTGGTGGATCTAATCTTTAACATTTTTATAAAACTATGTTTCAGAAGATAACTGTCAAAAGGTGAAATTGAGTCACAGCACTAGCATATCATTTAATTTAAAGTAAAGTTTAAATTATTTTTATCTTTAACAGTAAAATGCCAAAATAATCCTTAAATTGACAACTAATTATTTTCAGCAGATGGAAATTTTGGACACCATTTAACACTTAGCAAAATAATATTTATATGTAATTATTATGAAGTTCTGGCACTGACATGAATTTGATGCCAACACTTCCAATTAATTACCTCCATGAATTATATCAGGGGACCATATTTAATCATATATACAGTACATTATTTCAGGGGCAATATTTCATTTACATGCATTACATTACATTCATTTAGCAGACGCTTTTATCCAAAGCGACGTAAAATTAGTGCATACAGAGACATCATCAAGATCACTACAGATCAGACAAGACAAAGCACATCCTTCCCATAATGTAGCAGCTATCCCTAGTAATGAACGTTGAACATTACATTTCCATTCACAGCCAATGGCTATTTTGTTCCTTCTCACAGCAGTTCTAGGGCATGTAGACATAGCTGTGACTCCTGCAGAGCTTGAGGGCTACTTTATCTATTGGGTTGGAATACTGATAATTTTGGAGAGTTACAGCCCTGTTTCACTGTGTAAGCTGAGGGAATGTAATATTGATCTTTGCTAAGAGATAAAAGTGCAGTGAAAGGCTACAGATAGGAGGCTATTTTCAAAATAAACAGCCAATTTTATTAACCCCTTTGTGCAGTGACCCTGGGGTCTACATCACAAACATCCTACCACATCAGGAAGCGAGGTACCATAGAAACCTGTATATCGTCTTCACAGCGTGAGTTCGGCTATTATCGGGTAAAATATGAAGTTGCTACGTGCCACCATTCTTCTGTATTTCATAAAAGTATGACAGACTGTCTTGTGGACAGATGAGGCCAAGACATAATGATGGCAAGAGCAAAGTGTGGAGGCAAAACTGCCCAAGATCCAAAGCATACCACCTCATCTGTGAAACATGGCGGTCGGGGTGTTATGGTTTGTGTATCTATGGCTGCCACAGGTACTGGCTCACTTCATTGATGATATAACTGCTGATAGCAGGAGCAGAATTAATTCCGAAGTGTACAGAAACATATTATCTGCTCAGGTTCAAGCAAATGCCTTCAAAGCACTTTGGATGGTGCTTCATCCTACAGCAGGACAATGATCCCAAACATACTGCTAAAGCAGTAAAGGAGTTTTTCAAAGCCAATCACCTGATCTGAATCCAAATGAACATGCCTTTCATATGCTGAAGAGAAAACCTAAGGCAACTAGCCTCGAAAATAAACAGGAGCTGAAGATGGCTGCAGTACAGGTCTGGCAGAGCATCACCAGGGAAGATGATGAACCTGGTGATCTATGGGTCAAAGACTTCAAGCAGTCATTGCATGCAAAGGATATAAAAAGTACTAAACATGACTACTTTCATTTACATAACATTAATGTGTCCCAAACATTATGGTACCCAGAAATGGCTATGTATAAAAAGTGCTGTTATTTCCACATGGTAAAACCAAAATGAATAAAAATACCCTCTAATAAAAGCTGAGAATCTGCACTTTAATCACACAAGAAATGTTTGTATATATACAAACACACAAACACACACACACACAGGAACAGAGCCAGGACCAGTTTCCATGACAAAGGTGAAGGGCTGTTCTGAAGCCCATTGCTAGGAGACCAGGGAAAACTCCTCCCTTAGCTTTGGCTGTATAAAGGCTGTGAGCATGCTGCCGCGCTAAAAATCTGCACTAAAATTTGCACTGTCCTCATACAGTCTCACACGCCTCTCAGCCTTTAACACTGTTCCAGAGTACCAGCTCTGAACATAATGCAGGCTTCATACCTGAACAGCCGGGCAGAGAGTCACTTCAGCCCCACTCTGGAGTGTGAACTGGACAGCATGGGGGGCGATGGCGTAGTGAACCTGGGGTACAGCCGCTCCCCGCCTCTCTCGCCCCTAAGCACCATCTACAACCCAAAGCCTGTTCTGGCAAACCCCTATGACAACGCGTGTAAGCTGGACCTGCCTGTTCCTGTGACTGCTGAGTCCAAGATCCCCGGCAACCGCCAGGGAAAACCATCCTCTGGGTGCTGTTCTTTCATCGGCCGAGCAGTGCGCGGTAAGAACGCTACATTTATTCATATGTACAGTAATTAAATACATGCCAAGAGTAAAGTGTTTGAGGTCAAATACTGGGACAAGCAAGTGAATTTACTTGCAAGCTACAGCAATACAATGCAGGTATTACTTGCTACTTACTGTACTTTTCCTTGAGACTGCAAACTGACTGAATGTAAAAAGCTTATCAATGGGACAGAAAAAAATGTTATACCGTATTTATGCTAATCCTATTTCAGAAGATATTCAGGTCAACTTGTCATGTAACTTACATGGTATAACAATGAAACTTATGTCATATCCAAATTAAAGTTGATTAATGAATGCAATAATTTACTTTCATTTTTGCATATAAATCTGTTGATAAGTAGAAATGTTCTTTTGTGAAACTTTTTTTACCTTGTTATAATACTCTACATTACAAGTTTATATTATTATTGAAAAAAAACGTATTGCTCTCCCATGAGCATGGATTCAATCAGAATTTGCCCTTAACCTTCACTTCAGATTAATGCCAGTGTTTTTCAATGCAAACAATTTTCTTTCATATCGGTTGTTGGTGAACGCATCAAACTTTGGGAAGAAAAAACTTTAATTAAACTTTCATTTTGAAAAAAGGTAAGGCACAAGTTAGATGACCCCAGACCATTTTCTTTTTCATAATGTAGCTTGTTTCACACATTTGCCTTGGGTTTTGGGAAAAGCTACCAGTATTAATTGGATGATTATATAGAAATCTATCTATGCATTTTTATTTAAAGGGGATTCTTTGTGCTTGTGACAGGACTATGGGGCACCACACTGACGGAGGATACAGCAGAGAACCGGGAGATGTTTGTGAGGACTACTCTAAGAGAGCTGATGGTCTACATCATCTTCCTCATGGATATATGTCTATGTAAGTAAAGCCTCTGAATTGCGTGGATTATTGTGTAGTGAGCGATCAGTTATGGAAGTACAAGTGCGTCATGCTGTACAGCAGTTAAAGCAACCAAATAACATCTGCCGACGATACTTTTGAAATTTGGTTTAGCTCACATAAACACAGGGACATAAATGTGCATGTGCTTTCTTAAAAAAGAACTTGGTATTATCTCTTGATTTATTTGCTCTATATCTGGATATTGCTGCCTTTGGTGGTGTCAAATTACATCCTCCGCCCTCCATAGAAGAGGTATAAAAAGCATTGCATTGTGTAGCAGAACACTAAGGCTGAATGGAAGACAAACAGACTTGTTCTGCTTTAGGCTGATAACAGTAGGCCGGCATCTCTCTCCTTTCCCCTCATCCTGGCTGGATTTACCATTGTTTGCGGAAGCTTTTGTGTGAGTCCTTCTGCTTGTTTCGAAACAAACTGCCAGGACTGCTTGTGTCTGGTTTTATTGCCTATATCTGTCACTATGTGACACGTCCTGAATGAAGCCAACATTTGGCATTTCTTATCTCTCTCCTCAGCATGGCTACCACTACATGTGTGGGTAAAGTCTGATTAAGCGGTCTTTACAAAGCCATTCAAAAGTTACAATTTATTTTATAAATTACACCAAAGGTACAAGGTATGACATATTGTTGTTTGCACTTATATTTAACTTAATTTGTATTAATACTGTGAATATGTAAATCTATTTCTATATATTTCCCTTTCAGTGACGTATGGCATGACCAGCTCAAACGCCTACTATTACAATAAAGCTATGACTGATCTGTTTGTGAACACACCCAGTGAGAGTGGCATTAAATTTCAGTCCATTAGCAGCATGGGAGATCTCTGGGATGTAAGTATCATGTTTCTACTGATTTAGTGATGATGATGATGATGATGATGATGAGGATGATGACGATGATGACGATATCAGAGGCTTCTTGCAGCTAGATTTGTAAACAGCCCATTTATGGACAGAGTGATTTTTTACGAGATTACATAAACATGCACAAGAAGAAGAGCATCTATATTTTTTAAACCTTAAAGAGGATTTTGATAATCACCTGATTTACTCTCTTCTAAGTGTGCAGCTTTCTCAGACCAATCCTGGCTCTTAAGATTCAAACTTTACACTGCACAGAGAGAAGGCAGATAAGTCAAGTGCAACAACTGGATAGGATAGGCTAATTTAGTTTTTTAGACTTCAATTTTAACACGTAAAGAGTGAATTAACAGCCACAACAGAGAAACCGTACACTTTATGCCTCCCATAATTACGTGAGTCAGACAACTAAAGTCCTCCAACATTTAACGACAGCCTTTTCCAAACCACTGGCTGTTGATTATACTGCGTGTACATGTATTTGATCTCCACACAGTGAGCCCCTCACATGTAACCTATGTGTCTGTTCATCCACACATCCTGTGACATATGCAATCTAAATAATCAACTATGCATGTTAAAATACTTCTTTAATATGTTATAATATTTCTTCGATCTGAAAAGTTTGCAGAAGGCCCATTACTTGATGGGCTTTACTGGACCAAGTGGTACAACGACCAGTTGCTGCAGTCAAGCACGCAGCTCAACGGGCAGTCCTTTATCTACCATGAGAACCTGCTGCTGGGAGTTCCCAGAATAAGGCAGCTCAAGGTGACAAACAACTCATGCAAGGTGCATAAAGACTTTCGGCAAAACATCACAGGCTGTTTCGATGTCTACAGCGACAAGAAAGAGGACACTTCTGAATTTGGCCTCATCAATGGAACTGCGTGAGTAATCTGCACATTCTCTCTCTCAAATAATTTACAAGACAGTTATCACAAATTACTGCAAGTTGAGAAGAAAAATCCACACACACACACACACACACACACAAGTTTTTCTTGAAAAATAAAAGGCTGTTTTGATTCCCTCCAGCTGGCAGTACCACACTGAGAAGGAGATGAAGGGCTCGGCACACTGGGGGGTTCTGACCTCATATGGGGGTGGGGGGTTTTACCAGGACCTCAGGCTATCCAAGGAGGAAAGTGCCTCAGTGCTGATGGATCTAAAACAGAACCTATGGCTGGACCGGGGAACCAGGGCCGTCTTCATAGACTTCTCTGCTTACAATGCCAACATCAATCTGTTCTGTGTCCTCAGGTTAGCACTGATGATACTTGCTGTGTTTTTCATTAATAATGAGTTTAATGGTCTACCCTCTTCTCAATGAAGCCCATTTGGTTTTCCTTTTTTTGATTCTTGTTGTTAATATCTAATAATGAGAACAAATAAGCAGTTGAGCAAAACCTGAGCAAAAAAGAAGAAGTGAAATTTTAACACAACATAATTTTTTTCTGAAGGCTAGTAGTTGAATTTCCAGCCAGTGGAGGGGCAATACCATCTTACCAGATCAGGACAGTGAAGCTGATTCGCTACATCAACACCTGGGACTACTTCATCATTGGCTGTGAAATGGTGTTTTGTGTGTTCATCTTATACTATATGGTGGAGGAGATTCTGGAGATACGCATCCATAAATTCTCCTACTTCGCAAGTATTTGGAACATCCTGGACGTGTTGGTCATACTGGTGAGAGAGGCACCGACTGCCCCTACTTTCTTCTTAAAACCCACATCCATGGCTTTGCGCCACTGCACACCAAATCAAATAAAAACTGAGAGCAAGGAAATATAAATATTCAAATATGGGAAATCTGCTAGAGGGATAATAACAGTTAATCTCACAAGCCCTAGTCTGGCACAGACTAGAAACCTTAGAAACACCTGACCTAGAACAGACAGTCTACAAACCTCACTAGGCATAGACAGACTAGGTTAACGCAATTGTTTTCAGTGCAGTGACATGCCCTGTGGTGTGGTACAGTGTTAAATCAAGACTGTGGCATCGTAGGCTGTGTCTGGCAGACCTGCTATTAGCTGCAGACTCGTCCCTTACTGGAGGTGCTTTTTCACCCACACATTCTTTAAATGGGAAGGCTGATGGGTGACAAGGTTTTAATATATCACAATATATCATCAACTGCCCTCTAAGAATCTAGTCATTGTCTAAGCTGACATGTCCCTGGCATTGCCTATTGCTGCTATAGTAGGTGCTCTCCAGATCTTACCATCTGGGTAAATATACCATCTGACTATACTGGAAAGCACACAGTATAACCAGGGAATTTGGCTCCCTCTGGTAATGAGAAACAGTATTACACAAGTTTAATTTGGTTTCAGTCGCCTCGCTAATGTTTTATGAAGACTTCCTTTATTTACTCAGTGTTAAAATCAGGTAGTGGGACGTGTGGGGCTGTAGTTGTGGTGTGCCAGCAACAAGTTTTCACAAGTCTTCATATGTCACATATATCATTACATCGTTACATATGTCATTAATGTAATTTGTTTGTTCCAAATATTGTATATTGATTTCTTTTTAATAGGCAGTGGGTTTATTTGAGATGCAGTTCATCTAGAGGAAAATTATTATTATTATTATTATTATTATTATTATTATTATTATGTTTTGAAATAATTATCTTTTTCCACAGCTTGCAATTGTTGCAATCATATTCAACGTGTTCCGGACCATCAAAGTGGATAAGTTACTGGGGAAGCTGCTGGAACAGCCAGCTATTTATGCCGACTTTGAATTTCTTTCATTTTGGCAAACTCAGTACAACAACATGAATGCTATGAATTTATTCTTTGCATGGATAAAGGTATAGTATCAATTGTTCTAGTGTTCACATTCCCTCTACCAAACTAATAATACAAAATGATGTGTTACATTTGGCTTAGAAATGCACATTCTCATAAAACAGTTGACTATTAAATTAGATTCATGATCAACGGCCAGCTTAATTACCAGTTCAGCTGTTTCACTTGTGTATGTATGTTACTTACGGTATATAACCGTGACACTGTGCTAACGCTTGGCTGTTCCTCTTTAGGTGTTCAAGTACATCAGTTTCAATAAGACAATGACGCAGCTGTCCTCCACGCTGGCACGCTGTGCCAAGGACATCCTGGGCTTTGCCATCATGTTCTTCATAGTCTTTTTTGCTTACGCTCAGCTGGGATACCTGGTCTTTGGAACTGAGGTGGAGGCCTTCAGTACCTTTGTGAAATGCATGTAAGAGGATTATCTTATTTCTTTTCTGTGACATATTTAACAGAAGGAGAAATTATAAAAAGAAATCAAATTAACAACTTGAGGGAAACCAACCTCTCCTACCCCCACCCGAATGACAAAAACCTTTACAAGAAATAAATATATAAAATGAAATCAGTTAGTACTGTATACCCGAGTGATGAACGTGTTATTTTCTGTCTTTTCTAGCTTCACACAGTTCAGAATTATCCTTGGAGATTTTGACTATGATGCCATTGACAAAGCCAACAGAATTCTGGGACCCCTATATTTTGTCAGCTATGTGTTCTTTGTCTTCTTTGTGTTGCTTGTAAGTAATTTTATTAAGTTGTTATTCAGATTTTTAAAAACTAGCAAATGAGCAAGTAAAAAACTGCTTTTTCTGTGCTCCAGAATATGTTCCTGGCCATTATTAACGACACATACTCAGAGGTAAAGGAGGAGCTGTCCAAGGAGACCGATGACCTTCAGATCACTGATATAATAAAGCAGGTACTGAATGAAAAAGCTTCCCAACACGCTTATGCTGTCTTTCAAAAACGTTTTTAAAAATAAGTTTTTATTTTACTTTGTCTTTATTTCAGAGTTACACAAAGACCTTTATGAAACTTAAATTCAAAAAGGAAAGAATCATTGACGTGCAGAAGGCCTTACAATCAGGGTCGAAGGAACTAGAGTTTAAAGACTTCAGAGAGAGCCTGAAAGAGTAAGTAAGAAGATTGGACGAAATCTGAGGATTGGACAATGACAGCAGTGTTACAAAGCTCAGCAGCCATGATGTGCCTTTACTCTAGTACCACTTACCATTCATGAATTTTTTCATTCATTTATAAATCAAATTTTCATTCTTTTTATGACTTCATTTACTGCTGTCATAGAAATGGTGCGTCATGTACTGTAGGTAAAGGCGTGCTGGCTTAACTGCTGGGTCTACATGTTTGTGTACTTCAGAATGGGCCATGCGGACAGTGAGATCTCAGCAGCGTTCTCCAAATTTGATTGTGATGGTAACCACGTTCTGGATGAGGACGAACAGACCAATATGAAACGCGAGCTGAAGGAGAAAAGGGTTGGTAGACCATGTACAGCATATCCTGCACAGCTTCATATGATTGACGTATGTGCATAAAGCGTGTAAATTGAGGGGTTTCCGAGCGGAGCGTCCGATACATGTATTGCATATGCACGGACAGTCTGTAGTTTATTTCCATTTGTGGGTAGGCTCCACAAAATTACTTCTGTCACACGAAGGTGAGATATCCCTTTAACAGTTGCACAATGCTACATTAGTGAAAAGAACGTTTTTCATTTACTTCGTGAAAAATTGTGCTATAGTCTGAGAGAAGGGGCCTCTTTAGTCACAGCTGTAATTATTTTGTGTAAATGTTACATGCACAGGATGCTCTAAATGCTGAGATAAACACTCTTGGAAAGAACTACGGTAAGAAGGTGATGGCCCAGGTAAAAGAGCACGAGGACGCGCAGAACAACAGCAATGGAGGAACTCCAGTGTCCCAGGAGGAGTTTCATATGTACGTACCTTTCTGTCTTTGGAAATGTAAAATAAGACGTGTGCATATTCAGTAGGTATAATAAGAAAGAGGTTGATTTTTTTAAAGATTAATGGAAGCACATATTTTCTCAGTTGAATTATAAAAACATGGTGAAACTAACATGTTTATGTCGATCTGTTCAATCAAGTATCTGAAATATATCATCTAATAATCTCTCAAAGTGTGATGGCGGTAAAACTATGAGGAAAACAAAAAATGTTTAGGCACCCAACTCATAAGACCAAAAATGCATTTATTTGTATAATTAAATAGAAATGAATAAATTAAGAAAAAAGAATAAAACAATGCTATTAAACTCAGCTATGAAACTATGAGTTACTAAGGGCACATTTTCAATATAGGTTAATAATAACAGTAATAACACCTGGCACCACTTCTTAATTAGGATAACCAAATCAATGTAAATATGTGAAGTGAACTTTGCTATTATTATTATTATTATTAAGCTATTAATGTTGAGGCTCTTCCCCGAAACATGCTCTCATAGAGTTATAGCTGAATATTATGCATTTTCTCATTGACATATTATTGCTGGGGTGTGTAAATGCATCTGCTTTTCTATAACGGTGGTTTTGTTTTGTCTTGACTATTGAAGGTTGGTTAAGCAGGTTCTTCAGCTCGAGGGTTCAGTAGCGACCATTCTGGGGAAAATGGACCTACCAGCCAGTGGTAGATCCAAGAACAACACAACAACGCCCACACTACTGGCCCATATCTTTGAGGTGTGTATAACTAAAATATTCTGCAAAAATATTGAGCTTTAAAAAAATCTACCCAGTGCTATGTAGAGCAATATACGTATATATATATATATATATACTTAAATGAGAATATTAATTAAAGGCTATTTCTGGTTTGTGTGTATACTTGCCACCTTATTTGAAAAGCATAAATATATTCCTACAGTCAATGAAAAGATGGTAAAACAGTGGATGGAATTAAAATGACTTACTAGGACTGCCTCTCTCTGATCCTCTCAGCCAATAGTGCTTCTCGCAAAAATCTTCTACAGTTTTAACAACATTTTTCTCATTTTCTTCACTCTGATCATTCCATTTTATGATGATAATTACTCAAAAGTTCATGCTTACATATATATTTTATGCATTTTGCAGACACTCTCATCCAAAGCAACTCACACATTTTACATTCTTATTTTAAACATACAATCAATTTATACAGCTGCATATTTACTGGGGCGATTCAGGTTAAGTACCTTGTTCAAGGGTACAACAGCAGTGCCCTTGGAATTGATTCTACAGGCTTTGCAAGCCCAGTTCCATATCTGCTATATTTCACTGCCATCCCCGTTATCACTAAGATTATTAGTGTAAGATGACTCTGTAGCTGTCACAGACCTTGGTACTAAATATTTAATTGTTTGACTTCTTACTTCCTTTTGCATTTGGGCATTTTTACCATGCCACAACCCCAACCTTGTATTAGATGGATCATATTTAACAATAATAAGGGGCTTTTTCATTCAGGATTCCCTATCCAGGCACCACCTACATTGGCCCTTATGCAGCATGTGTCACAGGTTTGAGGCAGTGATATTCACAGAGATGTCTGTTCATTTGTCCCACAGAATGAAAGGCCTGCCCCTGACGGCACTGTGCAGGCCCCTGTGATGGGAACCACTTGTGGGGAGAATACTGATATCCATGGAGACCTGAAGCATCGGTACCCTGGAGCCAACTGGCCCATCAGTCCCAGGGCCTACTCTAGTAGCCATCTGTAAACGCATCCAGGTGTCCACAGCGCCAAGAAGCTCAGCTTGCACAACCTGCTCAGATGCAGGTTCATTGGCTCTGGGTTTTTCTTTTTTAGAACATTTTTAAATTTCACAAAATATACCCATAAACAACTTATCAAAACACTTATACTTCCACTTCTAAACCAGCTGTCCAGCCTTTTATCATAATTATTTAAATTACCATTGCTTGTTTCTGTGAAGTTGTGAAAACAAAGGACTACAAAATGTCTTCAATATGAAAAATCAACAATGCTTAGATAAACTGGGTGGGGAAAAATTTGATGGAATTTCAAAGTAAGATGTTAATTTAGTATAAATCAGTGCTGTGTCCCTATCCCTGTCACAGTCTTTGATAATACCATTATGACCATAACAAGAGCATTCTGGGTAATCCATTCTCAAAATCCCAGAGCCAAAGAACCCATTTCTGAGAATGTGCCAATAGCAGGTATCACTCCAGTTTAGGCTGATATTTTTCTAGTTTGAAAATAACCCATGTGCTATGTCTGCTATACAGAAATCTGAAAGTAGTATAGCTTCTTTGTATGCACTGCATGTCTTAATATATATGTAAAACAAATATATATGACTATATGTTAATATGATGGGTATAAATTTCCTTAGAACATATACAGTATACTTTATGTATTTTCTTTTCTTTAAGCTAGTGTAGTGTGTATTGAGAAATGTTGTTTGGAAGGTGCCCTTTTGCTATATGAATATATGTTAATATATGTATTCCACTCCATATTTAACCATGTAGAGATATGCTGGATAAAGAAAACCATGGCAATTTTTGGTTGAATCAACTATGTATGATAACATATTACTTCAAATATTTCTGTCCTATTAACTAGACCGTAACTTATAAAGACAAAGTCTTGATTAAAGACAGTTTTTTTCTGTGTAAATTAAATGAATGGTATTTCTGCAGTAAGCTCTATGTTTGTTTATCAGTATACTTCAAGACTATGTTGAGTCATCTCAGAATCATGCAGAGTAAAGCTAAATTAATGTATTTAAATGAAAGTCAAAGTATTTTAGAAATTAAATGGATATTCAATATGTTTCCTGCCATTGACTTTTGCTGTAAGACAAATACAAAATAGACCAATTACTTAAAAAAATTGCGAGAATCAAATTATGGTATATGTTATTTAGAACGTGTAAAATGTGACCTAAGTATTTACAACAATTGTTTTTAGGCATTGTGGCATTGAGATGTCCCAAGCCATCATTAGTGGTAGAACATCAGACAGCCACATCTTTTCAGGACAACCAGCTCCCTAATTAGACAGAAATTTATATTTGCATGGAAATGTCAATATTACCAGTTAAGGAAAGAAGGCAAAAAGACTGGTTCTGGGTATAAAATTTCAAACACACAAACGAACGATTAATATGAAACAACAACAATAATACTCATACTACTAATAATAATAAAAAGGCTTGGCGGAAATTGTTATGTATGAAAGCCCATATCTGCATATATTCAAATGAAAATGCAAATCGGCGATTGCATTTCGTTTACATTCGATGTACGCAAAAACCATGACATAATTAAAATGAAAATGCAAAAGGCCACTTTGTGTTTTCATTTGCAAGTTAATGTACACACTTTGAAAAAATTTGAAAATGTTAATGCACATCCATTTCACATTTAATTTTTATCTCGCCCTCTACAACACAACCCTGCCATAATTCAAATGAAAATTGAAAACCACATTTGCATTAGCAGTTTCTTTATTTTTTATTTTTTAATTCCCGCCACCACCCCCCCCCTCTTGGGAGGTCAACTTTATTTTTTATTTATGATTTGCAAAATTATGTAATGAAGCCTCTTAGAGGAAAGGGTATAACAAACAAAAGAAAAAAAAAAGAAAAAGATAAATAGTTTTAATTACAAATAGTGAAGTCGCCCCCCTCCCACCCACCCACCCCCCTACCTTAATCTCCCACAAAGAAAACACCACCCACACCCCAATGTGTTACCCCTACCATGACAGACAGATAGACGGACAGACAGACATACAGACTGACTGACAGACAGACAGACCGCATAGGCAGAGAGACAGACAAACCAATCGGGTAGATAGACAGGGAGACGGGTAGACAGACAGATGGATAGACAGAGGAGGTAAGAGTGGACAAATGAGCTGAGTATATTGGGCCAGAAAAAAGTGAAGTCCTGAGAGGGTGAAACTATTAATAACATGAATTGTGAATATGTATGCATCAGGTTATACTATGTTTATAAGTGTGTAATGTGTATGAGAGAGAGAGAGAAAGAAGAGGAGAAAGGGGGAAAAGGGGAGGGGGGTTGGCTAACCGGTTTATTTTGGTTGGATTATAAATTTAGATTATTGATGAATGGTTCCCAGTTGTCTCTGAATTGTGACATTTGATTGTGGCTGGAAGCTGATATTTTTTCTAATGATATGTATTCTGAAAGAAGGTTCAACCATTGCATAGTATTTGCAGTATTTCTTGTTTTCCAATGTAATAGGATAGTTTTCTTGGCGACATTAGCAGTTTCTTATTGTAATCGCATGATCCACGACAAAAAGGAAATCATAATTCAATTTGCTATTTAACATATAGTTTTCATGCTTTTGCGGCACAAGAGTGACATAATTCAAATGCAATGGCATTACATTCGTTTACATTTTCATCTCTGCATGGTCATGGTCAACTGACCATGCAAACTGTCAAAGCTGCCCATCAAGGCGGGCCTTGAAGAAAGGGGCGTTACAGGGGACCGTCAAACCACTGAGTTTATCGTTCAACTTCAATGGTTGTCTGTGAATGATTTCGGTCATCAGGCAGTTACCACAATTTAGCCTACCAGGCTGTATAGCGACATTTCCTAGTTCTCTGTGTTTGGGGATTATAGGTTAAATGCTAAAAACAAGAAAGGAAACGAGGTAGCCTAACTGTTACGATGAGCATAGCCAGCCCGTTGTTAACTAGCTTAACCTTAACAGCAGGAAGGACTTGCTGTAAGAGGTCACTGGTTTGCCTTAGACAGGGCTGTGTGATAAACCAACATTGGGCTATTGCTTAGGCTATATTCCATGTCACTAAAATAAAATAAGCAGGCTATCAATAAAATAAGTGCTTATGTCTCTAATTTTGTCTGAGTGGTAGACCTATTTAAATGAAAATGATTATGCAGCCTATGTTCTTAAAAGACTGAGCATAATGTCACTGTGCGATTATTATTAAATATATTTATTTTTTACAGCTGTGTGGATAGGCTACTGTCGGAACTCACTGTATTCGTACACCCTCTAAAAAGACTAGTTTTTACGTTCTCTCAATAATCACATAGCCTATTTAAATTGAACAAATTAAAATGTTGTGTAGGCTAGGCTACAACTTACAACTATGACGAGTAAATGTCTAGGGCTACAACAGGAAAATCAGCATCATAGAGGCTAACCGCCTCATCTTACAACATTGAGATCTGGAAAGCTCCAGAGACTGTGCGAATAACGTTAGCCTACGTACTAGCCTACCAAAGACGGTGGATTGTGTTGTAGCTAGGCTATATGGTGTAACATTATAATAAAATAAAAATATAATTTTAAAAAACTGTGTAAATGTCCATTTGTTTTTAATCTGTAGGCTACGTTGCTTCATGACTAGGCTAAATATAAACTATTACAATAGCCGAGGCTATTATAATAATAATACATTTTATTTATAACGCTTTTCTTAAACCCAAAGTGCTAACAGAGGTAGTCATACAGGCATAAAAGAACAAACATCATAGACATAATAAGCAAGGCAGATAAGCCAGACACAAGGGGGCAAGCAGCAAAATAAATAGACACCAAGCCAAACACATACAGATAGGCCAACACATAAGAGAGATAAGCATATGCACTTAAAATTAAGTAAATAATAAAAGGACAATAATAAAAACGATATAGTAATATAAAAGGCCTCCAGTAATGTAAAGGGGAGTGTAAGGTTCAGAGAACCAACGCAACCGATAAGGATTTCTAAAAACGTATCTAAAGAGATACGCCACAAAACGTGGAAGTAGCCGCACCAGGACTGGATAACACAGGATCGGGAGCAAAACTTCCCTAGCACAAGGCAAAACAAAGCAACCTCCAAAAACTGAGGCGATCTCGATAAGCAGCGAGAATAACTAACAAAAGAACCTCACGCACTAAATAATTAGGCGTAACAAGAGGTGATGAAACAAAGCAAAACTCGATAAAACGAGTGAAGGAAAAAAATAGAAAAGACCTGTTAGCCAAAGCTCTTGTGGCAAAAGAGCTGAACACAACTGGCAACAGGTGAAAAGAATAAAGGATAAAGAAAGATTGGAAAGGAAAGAGAAAACCAATCTAACCTAAATCTAACCTAAGACTTGCTGCGTTTCCTATTCGTACGAATCAGAAATGCAGTGACCAAAATTCCTATACCTTAACGACTTTGCTTGTCAACATAGCAAAGACAATATCGAAGTGCGGAAATGTCCTGAGGTATTTATAACAAGCAGGAAACGTAAAACAGGTGTAGGGAATAATTGTCGGGCAAGATACGAATACCGGAACAGAGGCGGAAAAATCCGATAGAGCGTCCTGACGACGCCAAATAGAAAGACAACTGCAGAAAAACAGCAGGGGCTGCAAATACCCATGACAAGTTAAACATACTAAAAACTAAAAAAAATAGTTAACTAGCAAAGGTCGTAAAAGCTGTTTTAAAAAGATGCGTTTTGAGGAGTAGGGGCATTTCTCAAAGCTTTAGGCAGGGTATTCCACAGCTGTGGAACACTATAACAGAAAGCTCTGTCACCCATGGTCTTCAGGTAAAATTTCCAACGTTGATGGGCCTGTGAGTAGGGAGATCAGAGTCGTTGTGGCCCGGGGTCGTTTCCCCAGTGTTTTCACTAATTGAAAAAGAAGCCGTCTTTTACTGCCATCTGCTGGATAAAGACATGAATCACAGTGTATACAACATAGCCTATGCGGAATAGGCCTACACGATTTATATATTTTTTTAAATTTATTTAATTAGCCTATATACCAGACAAAATAATCCACTGTCATTGGTAGGCTATAGGCTCAGGCTGTTCACAGCCTTCCGATTGCTAGGTTGCAGGTTGCCCTGCCATAATGTGTCGTAGAGGGAGAGAAAAATTTAATGTGAAATGGATTTGCATTAACGTTTTCAAATTGTAAGATAAAATGCGTACATTAACTTGACAATGAAATCGCAAAATTGTCTTTTGCATTTTCATTTGAATTATGTCATGGTTTTTGCGCACATCGAATGTAAATGAAATGCAATCATCTGTTGGACCAGCAGACCTCTGAGTCTCAGAGCTTGTTTTTGGACAGAAAATAGAAAAACACTGATTTATTGAATGCTGTATTTCAGACATGAAATATGTAGCCTACGGTAAATTATGCAAAATAGTAATAGCCTAATACATATGAATTGCTTCGGTAAAAGACACCAAATGCATGTAAACAGATTGAAATTAATTATTTCTCAGTCATAGCCTGAGTGAGGGGAAAAAAAGCTGTTGTAGGCTACTTGAAAACATGTGCCGTGAGTGTAGTCAACTTTTTTTTTAGTTATTTACCGGATGCATTCAATGAACATAGGTTAAAATGTGACATAATGTATAGGATATATACGGCAAAATGAAATATTGTTTTTAAAGGATCGGAGTTAACGTTAAACATTGAAGGTTGTGTTTTCTATGCAATAACAAACAAAAACATCAGAAATATTATGCTTACGCGCTTAACTAGGCTATAATCTTTTTTTAATGTTTTTTTGACTGTGGTTGATATTTTTACGGCACACCCTGGTTAAAAAAAACGGCACAACACCGGGACCACAGTCAAAAAATAATCTGCTTGGAAGTAATAGTTCTGCTTACTTTTCGTTAGGCTACTGAATGAAAAAAGTTAAATTGTTATTGTTGTAGTTAGCTGTTTTAGCTATGTTTGCTAGCAAAGCCAAAACTTTCCTGCAAAAGGTATCCATAACACCAAGGCTGTGTCCGAATAAGAGCCCTGTCTTCTGCGCCCTGTCTCCTGCGTGTGCACTAGCAGAAGTGTGCTGTTTAATGTGCACTGTTTAGCAGTCCGCAAAAAATATCCGCCATACTATTTTCCAACCGCACTGTGGAAGTGTCGTAAGCAGATCATAAGTACGTCCCACCAGTGTTGCCATGTCCGCAGTTTTACAGCTAAATTGGGATACTTTCAAAGTGCAGTCACAGGTAAAAATGTCGCAAAGCATGCACTTATATTAAAAAGTAAAAACATGATGATTTCTATTTAAAATATGTTGGTTTTGGTTAAAAATAGCCTATAATTTGGGCTAGTTTTGAGTCGCCATTTGGCTGGAAAGTCTTACAAGATCTGGCAACCCTGCACCCCACTCTTGGGCTGCCATGTCACGTGTTGTTTTTGTTGTATTTGAAGGAAAATGTCAGCGAAGCTGCGCCTCTTTTTTTTTAAACGAAGCTTCACATCATATTCATGTGACCAAAATGTCTTGAAAAGTGTACTCCCGAATGTACTCAGTGAAACCCCGGAAGTAAGTGTGTCATCCGGGTGTTTGAAGTATACTGCAATTTGAAAAATTGCATATTCTATGACTTTCTTGCTATATCTGCTCAGTCACTAAGGCTAGTAAACAGTGTGGAAGAGTGCTGATTAACTAACTGAGTAACTAACGGTAACAGTAACAGCAGCTCAGTGAGCAATATCAACCTGTGTCTTTACGACATGAACATACCATGCAGCAAGATGTTAACTTAGTATTGAATTCTATTTGATTTTGTGTCAAAAATGGTCTCACAGTATGTTTTCTGTCATGGATAGCTAGCTAGCCACCTACCCCATTTGCTTCAAAACTGCAGCTAACATTATACGGTCGAAGCTGTCGTCATTCAATTGAGTGTCTGCCTAACGTTACCAAACCCTGTTATCGGGCGAAAAGCATAAGATTTTGTGATCAACATACGATATTATTTGAGTACATACTACTGAACATATAATATTTATTAGATTCACAAAACGATAAGCTAACTTTTAAGCCAATAAACATGTAGATGTGACCGGTAGATTTTTAATGTTAACGTATTTTAGATGAAACAGTACTGCGAAAAAAGGGGAGCCGATTATCGGGCGGCTGTTCCAGTGCATAAAGAAGCTCACGATTTTTGTTGTTTCCACCAGTAGGGCAATGATTAAGAAGTGTAAAGCACTCAAGCTGCGATGAACCTGCTTAGAAGAGGGCACAAGTGTAGTTTGCCTTCAGTTAGAAGGATGGCTCGAGAGGCAAACATTTATCCAAGGATCACAATTAGAGAATTATATTTGGTTGCATCCTGGGGTCACCAAGTCTCAAAAAGTACAATTAGACACCATTCTATGCCAACAAGCTATTTAGAAGTACAGAGAATGTCACACAAAGGTACTGCATATCAAATAAGGAAATGTGACTGGATTAGGGGCTAGACGAGGTTATATCATTTTGACCCACTACAACATCTTATCAAAGTAGTCTCATCAAAGTACACAATCTCAGGATACACAGGCTAAATGTTTAATAAGCAGCCCAACTGCCCCACAAAATGCAAAAGTGTCATTAGCTTGGTGGTTACAGCAATGGACTGTCACACTGGAGACCCGGGTTCGAGCACCACAAGTTCCCTACAGTTACATTAATTTTCGACAAAAATGATGTGCACATATAATGCTTTTCACATATAGGAATGTTCTTTTCACATTAGAGAACATCTTTTTTATTGCAACTGTGAACTGCTTAAATTATATTTAAACAGGTTTGTAAGCCAACATGGTCCGGTACTCGTGACAACTAAAAGATTTACCACAAGTAATGTTACAGTACCCAAAAAATATCACTTCGCTCTATATTGTCCAGCTGACAGTGACCAAATTATAGCTGTGTTATATCATTGTGGTTAGTGTCACAGGCTTTCACGCTGCAGACCCGTGTTTGAGGCCCGTCAGATCCCTGCCGCTAAATTTATTTTCGACAAAAACGATGTGCAGATGGTATGCTTTTCACATATAAGAATAAGAATGTGACCATGTGAGAATCTCTGACTGAATTTCTCACAGTTAATGTTACTCTTTAATCAAAACATGGTGTAGCCAACTAAGTAGCCACATGTTTGTTTACAAGAAATTGTAGACGTGGTTGCTTCACAGTGGTATCAATTGCTGGAACTGGTATAGAAAGACAGTGATATAGTGTGTGGTATAAATCATCCATTTAATAATATTGCAAACACTTTCATTTGTTTGTAGTTCATGGTAAAGGACAGAATCCACACCTGTGTCATTCTTTGAGCTGGAATGTATGGTATGTACGTGTGTTTGCATGTATTGTGTATGCTTGTCTCTTTCTAGATTTAATTATCTTATGGTTCACACATTTATATGCATTATCATCATCAGTTACTCATAACAAACAGGATGAAAAGAAATGATATCTCAAAAAAAATGTATTTCAACGTACAAAAAAATGCCAAGTTACTCACGCATTGGCCTACAAAGCACTGTCTGTAAGTCATTAATTAAAACTTGCAAAAAAGTTTGCGGTTAAAGGTATTGATATCAAAATGAGGCCAAGTTACAATTAACTATATCGTAGCTCACACTAATTAAACTAGCTTTATTCCAAAGCAATGCTACGCAATCTTTCCTAAATTATTTCATGTAACTTGGCCCTGTATTTTTTCATCTTACCATGTGAAGAGCACTGGAATTTAGATTGGAACCGGATGCAAGACAAAAATTGAGCCTTTGGTAAAAATACCAAAGGTGGGTTTGGCATAACAAGAGGCATAGTTATGCAGAAGAAACTTATCGCCAATGTGAAGTATGGTGGTGGATCTGTTTTGTCGTAGGGCTGTTTTTCCTCCAAAGGGAACCTTGTTAGGATACATGGCATCACGGACTCACATCAAATACCAGGAGATTTTAGACCAAAATCTGGCTGCCTCTGCCGGAAGGCTAAAAGTGGGTTGTGGCCCGATTTTCCAAAAAGACAATGATCCAAAGTATACCTCAAAATCTACACGAAAATGATTCACTGACCACAGAATAAAGGCTTTGCAATGGCCATCCCAGTCCCCTGACCTGAACCCCATTTAAAACCTGTGGGGTGAGCTAGAGTCCACAAGCGAGGACCAAGGACTGTGAAGGATCTGGAGAGATTTTGTATAGAGGAATGGTCTCAAATACCTTTTTATGTGTTCTCCAATCTCATCAAACATTACAGGAGAAGACTCAGTGCTGTTATCTTGGCAAATGGAGGGTGAACAAAGTAGTAAATACAGGGATGCCAATAATTGTGACACATGTTCAAAATAAAATTATTTGCATGAAGTTTTTCCTCTGATCAATTGTATCACAATTAAACTATTTAATTATTATTTTTTCCAACCATAGAAGACATTTGATAAACAATTAACTGAATTTAATCCTTGCAGTTTTTGCTCATATTAATTCAGGTTGCCAATGATTCTGGTGGGTACTGTATAGGTACCATACTACCATATAGCAGATCTGATTGATTATAGCCTACATAAAATTTATTATTCTCATAATTTTTGAAATTGCAAGTAACGTTGAATTTCCTATATGTTGGTGTACATATGTTCCTAACTGCCGACGTGGTAAATCCAACTTGAACGAATTCTACCAATAAAATTAGTTTTATTCACGATCGAGTGACGATGCGAGGTTGACACTTAAAAGTGCTCGTTTTGCGAAAACTGGAAGTGAAAAACTGGAAGGCCACAGGATATCATATTACCATTGATACGGTATGAGAAATTGCCTTGATTATTATTATGATTATTATTCACGAAGGAGCGGTTAGTCAGCGCACCCTCGTATTTGCACATCTAGAACTTCCCAAGTTACAGTGCTGGAACTTAGGACTCCCAGCGTTGATCGGGCTAATTCGAGAAACTTCCAGCCCCCTTTCCACACGTCACCCAACGGATTCCTTAAAGTCTGTGGGCCGTATATAATGGCACACTTCACAGAACCGAGAAGCTTTCAGAGCAGGAAGACGCAGTCACCGATGGTACAAATGGCTACGACCGACCCTCTGCCTCCAGGATGGGAAATTAAAATTGATCCTCACACTGGATGGCCTTTTTTTGTTGATCACAACAATCGAATAACCACTTGGAACGACCCAAGACACGACAGTAAAAAGGTGGGTGTATTACTGTAGGCTACGAGCTGGCAAATGTAGCCAGCGCTTAACGGGGTGTGCGTGCGTGTGTGTGTGCGCGCGCGCGCGTGTGTGTGTGTGTGTGAGAGAGAGATATCATTGAACTTTATAATTTGAGCGATGAAGACAATGCTTGCTTATATAAATCGCAGACTCAAAATGGTGTTCCAGAAAAATGTACATATTTAGATACGCGGGGTATTGGTGGATATGTTGCTGCTGTTGCGCACATTGTAATCTATAATAAAAGGATAAGGTAAAATAATCTTCCCATTTCGATATTGAGTTTCATTGGTGTTAAAACGCTATTTCAAACATTAGCAGCGCAAACATTGCATTCCCTATTTGAATAGGTCCGGGGTATGGTAACATATTTTTATCCGAGCCTTTGCTGGTTGGATAGTTTATTAATTATATACCACAAACACAGTCAGAAAACGTGTGTATAAGGGGTTAAATAATAGCCTACATGCCCTTTAATATTCTTGTGTTATGATCTAACCGTGACTGTTTTGTGCATGACGTACTGCAGTCATCTGTAAAGTCACTCATACCACAGAGTATTAGGATAGCTTCATAATGTTTATTTAAAGCTCCGTAGACTACGCACTGGTTCCTGGTATAAAATGTAGCAAGCTGCTACAGTATGCTACTTCCAACCGAAAACTTTACCTTGCAGGGGATTTGAGACAGGTAGTATAAAAAGCATACACGATTAAAATGTTCAGTTATTCGTTTTACCTACTAACACGAGGAAGGTGGCAGGCTAAAATTGGATTGTTCTGCTAATTATAAATAATAGTACGCCAGGTGTAAGAACAGAGTAAGATTCAATGTGCGTTGAACCCTGTAGGAAAACGGTGGTAGAGACTCACTGCCATGGCAGCCAGCTGGCCTGTTACATTTTAAAAGATCAACACTTGCTGTTGTCCAAAGTTAGTGTCACCAGAATCTGCTGGAAAGACAGCTGTCAGGAGATAAACTTGGTGCAGTGCTGGGGAACTGCATGCCTGCCTGTATGCCAGAAAGAAACTGGTTGTACTGTGTGTACTTGAGCTACACATAAGATATTTATGGAAGTGCAATACAGGTCCATTATTTAAAATAAGAAAAGTTTTAGGTTTGAACTACAATACACAAGTACGCATATTTAAGTTATTTACTTGAGACTGCAGTTAAAAATACAACGGGCCCCAAATTTTTTTAATTTCATAACAACATAACAACTGAATGTCATTGTCTACACACACATACAGAATTAATGGATTTATTCTGAAAATGAATAAAACTATTAATAAAATAAAAAATATTCTGTATATGTTGTAAACATGTGTGTCAGTTGCTCTTAAAACAGTTTGAAGG
This sequence comes from Synaphobranchus kaupii, assembly GCA_029718625.1. NCBI lineage: Eukaryota > Metazoa > Chordata > Actinopteri > Anguilliformes > Synaphobranchidae > Synaphobranchus > Synaphobranchus kaupii. The sequence continues at coordinate 54,890,428 of CM056380.1, read as the reverse complement.
ACCAAATAGCATTAGGAAAGTAATGTGCAATAAAGGAACAACAAACTACACCATGACAACAGTACACATTCAGAATGGGTGTTAGTGCATGTACAGTATGCTTGTCTACTTTTCAAGCTACATTTATAAAACCTCAGCACACCACAGCACATTTTTTCACTTGACTGCCTTAGTCAGCAATTGCTCATGGTGCTCTTATATACGTAATTCTGAAATGTACAAGGTGTATAAGATAATTAGAGGAATTATGTATTCATATATAAAACTCTCAACTTCTTTAATCGTTTTCAGCAACACACCTCTGTATTTAACCCAAAGCAATGACATGAGCATAATTAATTTATGATTAAAACCAGTACTTTTCAAGCTAGTAAGAGAAGTATATATATACAGTATATATATATATATATATATATATAAATACAGTATATATATATATATATATATATATATATATAAATAACAGCAATTGTTTTGGTTTATGAACCAAGTAGCCACTTGGAAGTCATTGCCAGTTGCAGGTTAGAATTAAAGGAATCATTAGTTTTGACCATTACAACAGGAAAGGCTATATTTTAAGCCACAGAGGCAGTACATAGTGTAATTTAAACCTCATATTATGTTCTGGGTCAATTAGACCCAATTCAATGTCTCTTAAAAACCAGTTAATCTTATTTTTTCATCTTGACACTATGATTTCTTCCTACTTTGTTTGGATTAAATAGTAAACACACAATAAACATAATGCTACATTTAAAAAAGTCCTGTACCAACCTTGTATACAAATGTGTTGTGTGGGGTCCTTTGTGCAGTAGCTGCAGAAAATAGAATACATTTTAAATAAATTTAGTTTTTACCTCTGATTCTTTTGTGGTGGCACTTTCCCATGCAGGTTTTAAATTTCCACAAACTTTCACATATCTCAGGCTCTAAAATGAGATTTAATCACAAATTTCCATCACAAATTTTTAATATTTATGGATAAAAGGCTAGTCAATTGGGAGATACACAAAAGGTGACACAGAAATTGTCAAAATTGTTCTATTACAATAGATTTGTGTCAGTTCAAACTTTTAGGGTCAATTTGACCCCAAACATAAAAAGCACTACATGATGTGAACATAATATGAGGGTTAAGTAAATAGGAAGACGGTGCTATTTTTAAGTATTGCAAGTATTATAGGTCTCATTGAGCATAAATTGATGTATTAGACCTTTAATAAAACCACAGATTCCATATTTTACCAAATGGACCATCTTCATCTGCACTTATATTGGCTTCCATCTTGCATCATTTTGCCATTTGTGTAACAGGTGTTAATGTAGTACAGGTATTAATTTAGTACACGTGTCAATGTAGTACAATTTAGAACATGTGTTAATGTAGTACAGGTATTAATTTAGTACACGTGTCAATGTAGTACAATTTAGAACATGTGTTAATGTAGTACCGGTGTTACCACTAATGTATTCCCAAACGTTGTACTTTGTAGTATTGGGTAGACAGGGCTACAGTTGTGACAGGGCATTCCAAATTTTGGATAAAAGCCTCAGGAACTAGGAGAAGCATACATATTCATCTCTGTAATATGCACCTCCAAACTGTGAAAATACAAGAGTATTTAAGAATATATAATGCTGACAGGTTTGGAAGATAGCGTGGAAAATACAGCATGATTATTCAGACATTTACCGTTGGGTTGTGTGTAGTGGTGTGGAAATTGTCTCCTTATATGAGTAATGATTGTCAAAACTGCATGTGAACAGCTATGACTCAGTGCTCTATAGCAGTGGAAAATGTCTGCTTGTCCTGCCTGCCATTCCTACATGCAGATGAAGATTTGAATCAATAAATTAAATGGCTTGTTTTTCCAACAGCTTTAACTGGGTTATTATTAATCCTGCTTGTTTTATAAACCTGTAGTATTTCACACGTATGAAATTAAAAGTTTTTAAAGTATTGCACACAAAATTCAGGCTAAAATTAATATTAACCATTCCAATATTAACCGTTAACCAATATTAACCATTTAATATTAAATGAATGAGTGGCCTTCTTCCACTTGAGGAATATCTAAATTCAGGAAGATGTTGTCCCTACAGGATGCAGAAAAAATTGGTTACTGCGTTTGTGACCTCTCGGCTGGATTACTGTAATGCCTTATTTTCTGGTTGCACCAATTCAGCCCTGAAATGGCTCCAATTGCTTAGAGGAACTTAGACATATGAACATATCAGTCCAGTGCTAGATTCAGGCATAGTTCTGTCTTGTAAGGATGTTGCCTGAGGTGTTGCAACATTTAGTTTGGTTTGCATTAATTTCTTTTTTAGTTGCCGGTGGCTTGCTCATATTGCCAGCTAGCTAGCAAGGCAGGTTACAACACAGGGGATTTGCCTACTAAATACACGCACACATTTTTGTTTTCAGAATTATTTTATTGGATATTGTGGATACAACGCATTTAATCATTTAGAATTATTAGAATTATTGGATTGGACACAGACTTCAGATTGGATACATTGTACAGCATTGCACCATAGAAATCGTGCATTACCGTAAAGACTGTTCCAGTGACACTGAGTGGAGGTATGGTGCTGCCTTTTGGTTCAATATTCTTATTGTTTCTTAAAATGGTTTTAAACTTTCACAGCACCAAAAAGTTGTTTTTAGTCTAATTTAGGCCTAGTTCCCAAGCCCACTGTGACAGCAGGATCCATCGTCTATTACGAGAAAGATATTTACTTTAGACCGAAGGTTTGAATTCTTGTGTTGAAGTTATAGAATTTGCTGCGACTCGCTATCCATTGACACAGCCCTGTTGACATTCGGTTGGATGCCAATATGTGACACCATGAAGGAGTCTGAAGTCTGTTTCTGTGCATTCAACTTGTTTTTTCCCGACAGTGTAGGGTACACCAAGGCAAGTTTCAGAGTAGGTATGATGTGTTCTCTTTTTAGAAAAGGGGAGCCTCTTGTTGAATGTTACCTTTTGAATTTAGATGCTTGAATACGTGCCTAGAAATGCATTACGGTAACTGTCATTTTTATTTTGGGATGCGCATCGATTGTCCGAACTGCATGTCGACAGCTATGAATCAGTGCTCTATAGTAATAGAGCCTGGTAACAAAAAAATGTAAGAGCTTAGACACAGAAGCAGCAGAGACATAGCCGACCTAACCCCCCCTGCCGCCCGTACGTGTAAAATGTGCGGAAGCTGATCGCGGAGACCCCGAAACCCCCCACCAGCTGTACCCCCAGAAGATCATTAGTTGAAAAGTAGTAGTGTGTGCTTCCATGTTTCAGGAGAGCCAGACCTCCAATGGGCCCTGTGAAGCTTCTGCTCAGGAACCCCAGAAGAACTACGTGCGGGAGATGAAGTGCCCCACGCTGCGCCAGGGGTACATCCCCATTCCTGTTACGCATGACAGCCTGGACCTTTGGCAGCAGCACCATCCCGGCTTTCCCTTTGCGCAGCCAGCTCCCGTACAGAGGATTCGGACTGAAGGAAGAACGCCCTCTCCCACGCCAACCCACCCCCCCCGGCCCAGGTCCCCTGTTAGGATGGCTCCAGAGGCGTGTTTGAGTGACGCTCACAGCGGTTTGGGTGTGTCTTCTTCACCTCTATCACAAGCACCAGAGGTGAGATGCAGTATGTAGAAGCAGTTATGACTGTGCCCACTAACCTAATATCAGCTCCTCGATGTAGCTGATGTACTGATGTACTCATACCGTTTTGTTGTTAACACACACACACACAGTTTTAAAAAGACTCGTATTGTGACTATTACTATTACTATTACTTACACTATGTTGTGTGTAAGGTTTATTTTCTGAAAGTTTTTTTTCCAAAATTTGAATTTGAAGCATCTGAGTAATAATCTTTTTCAGTGAACAATTGTGCATAATGCAAGAAATGTAATATTGTGTGTGTGCTTGTGTTTCGCTTTAAGCCAGGTACTTAGACTGTATACCTAGACCATATTGAATATTATGTAAGGGGTAGTGTACAGCCAGCTTGTCAGTTATTTAAAAATAAGCCCCAACAGGGGAGGGGTCTTAATCCCCTTGAAGGAGGTTGCTTTGAAACTGTTGAGAAGCTGCTTGTACATTATCCCGTTTATACCACGTCTGCTTGTCAAAGAAATGATCTGCCACAAAATCATTTCAATATAATTTATTGTAGCTTTTAATTTTTTAATTTATTGTAGTAGCTTCCACCACAAACATAGTTTCAACAAAAGGCTTTTAGTATCCTAGCAACCACAAGCAAACTAGCTCATAACATTTTTTATTTTGTGAAGTCCACACTATTTATACATGTCCATTTATTGTTTATTGTGTCCCGTTAAAAAGGAAATTTTTTGGGATGTAGATGGCCAAATTTGGAGTGTCAGCTGTTCCCGCACCATGATTAGACTTTTACTTTTTAGTTTCCTTCTTTCCAGGATTTTCACATATTGTCAAATTAATGGTTATTTAAAGGGGTAATAAACACTGGCTTTTGTTCTATGTCCGCCCACTTCACAATTTCAAAAGATGCGAATTGGGCTCGAGAGCGAGAGCACAGATGAGAGGGGAGAGGAGGAAGGAGTTACAGTTGGGGGGAGTGGCGATAGATCTATTCGTCATTCGTCCAACGTGTCATGAAAACTGTTCAAACGGAAACCCGTTTGAAATTAAAGGGCTAACGTTAATTTGCGCAGTTTGAATACCCATCAGTCAAGAAGAGGGAGAGAGGGTTTCAGTTTGGATTTCAGCGAATGGCTCTGTTTTGACACAAAATGCGGTGGCACGGCTTAATTACATTTTTGTTTTTTTAAGCAATAGGTTATATGTGATTTAAGAAATGGAGGCAAGATACTCGGCTTTATAACTCTAAATATTTGATTTAGTGTTTATTACCCCTTTAACACTGAACACTGAAATTAAAGACAGGACCACATGGAAAATGTGGTTCACGCATAGGTAAACCACCCAGTTGGGAATTAATAATTTTAAAATACTGTACATGTTTTCGAGGAGGGATAAGTTACTATTAGAAACTACTGCTAGAAATCAGTCATTTCACACCTTGTTGATTGAGGTGGAAAACGCTGTGTCAGATGTCATTCTGCAAAGTCAGATAAAGGCTTGATTGACCTTGCCTTCTAAGGCAGTGGTTCCCAAACCTCTCATTGGGTACCCCCCAACTAGATCCAGGTATTTGATGTGTTCCATCTCAAGCACACCCGATGCAACAAATCAAGGCTTGATTAGTGGTTTAGCATATTAGATTGATATGCTTGAGGTGGAACCTATCAAATACTTGGATCCGGTTGGGGTTACCTGAGGAGAGGTTTGGGAACCACTGTTCTAAGAGTGCACCCCACAACATTATGGAACCACCAAAACTCTCCATTGTTAGAACCAAGAACTCAAGCCTGTAGGCTTCCTTAGGCGTGCCCCACAAGAACATGGTGAAGGATGATTCATCTGCCGATATCACATTTCTTCACTGCTTATTGCCAGTGCCCTTAGCTACTACTGCCTCACCATCACAATCTGTGTGGCTGCCTCGGACCATAGTTGCCCTTTATTGGTGATGTCTTTCCTTCAAAGTTCCTCTGTATGCATATGGATATCTGTATATGCCCAGACATGTGTATATATTTGAGTGTATACTTGTACTGAAAAATCAATGTTCATTTTGAAGGTCTACTCTATTTGCACTTTGGCTATGGATGTGAGTGCTAAGGGTGGTAAACGGGGCAGTAATAATGTATGCATTTGCAAGCACTCATTGCAAATGTATTAAGTCAAACTTACGGCCTTTAGTATTTTATTTTTGTTTCCTGCTGGATTTGATGATATGTAATGACTGCGATCTTCATGGGAAAAGTGTAAATTTGTGTTCTGGAAGGTAACGTGGTTGTTTTGAGTGCAGGACAGTGACGTGTACCTTTCTGTTGATCAGATCTCTTCCTTTGGGATGAGTTGCCATCCAGCCCCAGTTCAGCCCGGCTACATCCCCATCCCAGTAATCCATGAAGGAGCAGGGGGCCACGCTCAGGCCCTGCCAAACCCCAGCCTGCACCCCCAACGCTTCCCCCAAACTGAGCCCACCCATCACCGCCTACAACCGGAGGAGTGGACCCAACAGCCCGGACCTGTCCAGCCCCCCCATGAGAGAGCCAATCGTAACGCCTCCCCCATCCTCATCCCCTCTCACATTAGAACGCAGTCACCAATCAGAGCTCAGGTCATGGCAGACCGACCTCCGGTATGTATGAGTTCTATTCTGTAAAATAAGAGATTATACTATTGGATGTGAATAACAAAAGTGAAAATTTGATTATATGGAAGGCAGTTAATACACTTCTGTTTGGTTCATCAGATTTAGGCAATATTTTCAAGGAAACGGAAGTTGTCACTTTTTCTTGTTCATTTATTTAATCAGTACATAATTCCAAATAAATTCCTTTTTTATAACTCTTCATTTGTGACCATATAGATAAGTAAAATATAATATATGTTCTTTAGGTTCAACAGTATGTGATGCAGGAAGCCACCAGTCCAGAAGCCCCGGCCGAGGAGAAGAGCAGTCCATCCCACACACAGACCCCCCAGTACCCCCACATACAGACCCCTCAGTTCCCCCAGACTAAGACCCCCCAATTCCCCCACACACAGACCACCCAGTTGCCTCAGGCTCCGACCGCCCAGTACCCCCAGGCTCAGTCACCCCAATTCCCCCAGGCTCAAAGACCTCAATTCCCCCAGGCTCAAACACCCCAGTACCCCCAGGCTCAAACCCCCCAGTACCCCCAGGCTCAAACCCCCCAGTACCCCCAGGCTCAAACCCCCCAATACCCCCAGGCTCAAACCCCCCAATTCCCATACCCCCAGGCTCAAACCCCCCAATTCCCCCAGGCTCAAACTCCCCAATTCCCCCAGGCTCAAAACCTCCAATTCCCCCAGGCTCAAACTCCCCAATTCCCCCAGGCTCAAACCCCCCAATTCCCCCAGGCTCAGACACCCCAATTCCCCCAGGCTCAGACACCCCAATACCCCCAGACTCAGACCTCCCAATACCCCCAGACTCAGTCGCCCCAATTCCCCCAGGCTCAAACCCCTCAGTACCCCCAGACTCAGACCTCCCAATTCCCCCAGGCACAGACCCCCCAATACCCCCAGACTCAGACCTCCCAATACCCCCAGGCTCAAACACCCCAATACCCCCAGACTCAGACAACCCAATTCCCTCAGGCTGTGCACAGAGATGCTGATTTGCGACAGCCATCTGAGAGACCAGACAAGGCAGAGGTCAGAGGTCACATCCCTGAGAGAGCTGACCCTCCGAAATCTACGTCTGCTCCACTGGAAGAGACGCCTGAGAAAACAGAGGATGCACTGGCTCATCCCGGCCTGGCCAAGGTGCAGAAAATTGTGGATAGGGTTCAGAGACTGGAGCATGAAGTGAAATGCTTTGACGGAAAGAAGAATGACAAGCGCTATCTGATTTTGGAAGAGTTTTTGATGAAAGAACTGCTGGCGCTGGACTCCGTTGACCCAGAGGGCAGGGCAGATGTGCGGCAGGCCAGGCGGGATGGTGTTCGCAAAGTTCAGAACATTCTAGAAGGACTAGAGGCCTTTAGGGAGGAGCCAGAGCTGCCTGTCAATGAGAACATTGCCCAAGGCACTGAGCCCCAGGAGATGTCCTAAACCACACAACCTCAGAGATACCCAGCCTTCTCATATGATTGCATTTCCCATGCAAATGTTCATGAATATTGTGCTCAGCTCAACCATTTATGAAGCAAGTGATAACAGAATTCAATAAAATGTTTGCCATGGAGTGCCATTTTGTAGAATCATTATGGTAGCCAGTGTGTCGTCACAATGTTAAGCTACAATGGGGCATATGCATAAAAGGTGCAGATCATAACAATGAAGGTGACAGAAAGACAGACACCATGGTTGCCATGGTGGAAGGGCTCTTCTCTGTCCAGTAGCTTTGGCTTTGACGGCCCGATTTAGTATTCACAAGTGAATATGGTGATCCAAAAAGGATATCCCCACTGTAAGACTGAAACACCTGGCCACAGCTGCTATTAAATAGGCTGATAGGTGAGAAAATTGATTATCTGTTGAAAGAATGAATGATCGTGTATTGTCACGCATTGTGAACCAGAGGTGGAAAGTCCTGGTTCAGAAAGTAAAAGTCCTCCCCAGTATTTTGTTCCAATCACCTCAATTTGCTAATTTGTACAATTCTTCAGCCAGGAGGTAGAATTATTTGTGAAATCAGCTGGCTGAGTTCAAGGGTGGTTAGAAAAACGTGGCAGGATTTTTACTTTCTGACCCCTGGACTTTCCACCTCTGTTGTGAACACAATAATTTGAAGTAAGACACAGTGGATATGACTGAGCCACATGACAGTGATGCTGCTGAATATGTGGTAATGGTTAGCATTAGCATTTCTACAGGGAGCAATCCCACTCTGTTTCCTTCCCATTCTTAAATAGTGAGGTATGTTGAGTAGCTTTTGTTTGTATGAATATTTGTAATTTTGAAATATCGTTCTTTCTGCCTGGTTCAGGGGACAGACAGTAATGACACATTTTATGCATATTCCCCGTTATAGACCTAAAGATTGCAAGAGGCCTTTCTTTAAATGCCATTGTGTTTTATTACATTTCAAAATGGAAACGATGCAGTTTGAAACCCATGTCTGACTTTAAAAGATTTGGATTATTTAAATTATGTAACTATAAAGTGTTAATGCTTCTTTGACATTAGCATGTCTTCTGCTGGGATGTCATAATTGGCATTTTTTTTATTAAGGTGTTATAAATGCTTTATCTAGAGGTTTGATTCTGCTCTTTGAGACAACTGTAATCTGGTTTTCACACACAGAAGCTTGGCTTGTGCCTGACTCTACCGTCTTTGTTCTGGCACTCCTTTCAGTGTTCTTATAGCCTTATACTTTTTTGTGAAATTTGTGACAGTGATGGACAAATATGTTTGACACAAGCTGATATATGACTATATAAATTATTATTTCCATGGCTGAATTCACAATGGAGTTGGCTACAAGTGTTCTTATAGCCTTATACTTTTTTGTGAAATTTGTGACAGTGATGGACAAATATGTTTGACACAAGCTGATATATGACTATATAAATAATTATTTTCATGGCTGAATTCACAATGGAGTTGGCTACAAGTGTTCTTATAGCCTTATACCTTTTTGTGAAATTTGTGACAGTGATGGACAAATATGTTTGACCCAATATGATATATAACTATATAAAAATTATTTTCATGGCTGAATTCACAAGTTGCGGAGTTGCGGATGCAATACAACAGAGACAATATAGAAATAATAATACAAATGGATTTATTTTAATGATTAAATGAACAGACTGACCTAAGCGAGAATGTGTTTGCATTGTCATTGTTATGATAGAGCATTAGTGTAGCATAATGGCTGGGGAACTGGGCTTATTACAACTTAAGGGTTGTAGGTTCAAATCCTAGGTGGTGCACTGATGTTGTACCCTTGAGCAGCACAGTAAATATCCAGCTATATAAATGTGCAAAGATTGCATGGCATGTAAGAGTAAATGCTAAGTATAAATGGGTTCTGCACTGCAGTGGAGAGCGGTGTTTGAGACTACCATTTCACTTTTCACTCAACAAAATGGCCCAGCTGCACAAACGCTTCCAGGATGTTATGGTTGAATATTCATTTATTGGCCACTGTCACTCATCAATGCAACGGAACTAAAATGCAACTGAATTTGATTTTTAAAAAACCCTGTGAAGACGCATTCGGAAGTGAGGATGTGGTTCTTGTAGTGTTACGCTGGGGTTTAGTTTTGTTAGACAATGCTCACATCTTTAAACAGAAACTAAAGACTAAACTGACTTCACAAACAGCAGTGGTGCGGTTTCAGGTCGCTGCTTCTCCCCGCTTCCCTTTCCATAAAGGTGCTGTCATATAGTTGTGTCTACCACAAGGTGGCAGTGAAGTCCCTATCAGTAGACAGTTACTCAAATTTCACAGCAGGCTTTTTCATTATTGTTATTATTATTATTATTTTATTATTATTATCTTTTAAAATACGCATTATTTTATTTAGAATGGTGCATATGAGCCAAACACTTTCAAAGTACTATTTATAAAGCAGCATGTGTATAAGACTTAAAATATGCAGTTATTGGGTTATTATTCTGTCACAAGTGGGAGCTGTGTTGACATTGTTGAAATACCCCCCCCCCCCCATACCTGCACTTAGATTGATGTTTGTTTGGCTCCCACTCCCCCTTAAATAAAGTCGAACACTTTTCACCACAAGAGCAAGTGGTACACAAACATATACAGTAGTACACATTGATAACTTTAACTAGACAATATTTGTGGTCTAGTGTTCATAATTAGCTAGCTAACACACAAAGCGTGTTAATGCCCACTTACTGCTTCAATGACGTCGGGATGGCGGGAAGTTGCAGGTGCCTCTTCAGATTGGCCGTGATTTTCCCGGACGGCATGTAAGTGCAGGTAACACTGTCCCCTGAGCCCAAGATAATGGCAATGGGTTTTATTTGTGGCATTATTCTATTCAAAATATTCCCAAACATGAATTTATTTTTTCCTGCCAGAACCAAGCAGGGACATCGTAATCAACATGTGACAATGTGTGAACAAAATGAACGATCATCAATTTTGGAGAATTGATTCCAGATGGGAAATAATGGCAATTAAGCAGTTTCTTATTTTGCAGTTTAGTGCATATAGGCTATGTTTGATCAATGTGCTTAATTAGAGATAATAGCAACTCTTTCGAGTAACTTAGACTCTGTATCTAACTACCAAAAACTCATTTGAAAAGCAGATTGGTCAACACGTTAAACATTTTTAATTGGAACAGTTTTTACGTTATTGTGACCACACTTTTTAAAGGACATTTTTGGCTTGCCATATTTTTGTCATTTGAAAGGCAAAATGAATCGCAGTAGTCAAGTTAAGGCATTTTGTCATTTTTGTTATCGTCTTCGTTCAAAGAATCATCCTGACTAAACTACCAGCTTTATTAAGGTGATCATAAACTGTGCAAATGGAGCATTTGATATTTATTAGACGAGAGCCAAACTGAATATGGTTTTCATAAGCCTTATTTGGGCTTTTAGCAACTAGGGTTACATGTTTAAACATTTTCATGATTTGCTATTCAGGAGCAACAGGTCTGAATATGTTCAACTTAGACCCCTTGCACTTTCTTAAGTACAGGAACTATGCATTAGGTTTTCATTGGATATATGGGGACAGTGAGAATAGATGATGTGTGATAAAAAACCAACTAATCCTTCGATTACTAATCCTTCGATTGTAGTGCTTGTAATTCTGTGAAGATGATGAGGAATGTGTTTCATTATTAGTATTTAGTATATCTTGCACCCGTAAAATGATGCCCCACCACAAATGAGCCCCCTTTCAGTGGTCAAAAGGAAAGCAGCCCACCCCAAGGACATTTTTCCAATTAAAGCATGTCACAGATATGTGGAATCCGGCAAGTAGGCTACAGTGATTCTGAGTGAATCATAGATGGAGTGAGGTTGAAACATTTCTACTGTAGTGTTTACAAACAAAAATAAGCCATTATTAAATTAAGAAATGTGTTCATAACATGTATATATGAAATGCAAAAACTTTTTTTGCAAACTACATCACTCAGACACATTTTCAATAAATATGCTTGGATAAAATACAAAAATAATTTCACTAGTCAAACTTGGATGATTTAGATTTTTAATCTTTTATAGAGGATTGCTGTGGTTATTACCAGTGGGAAGACTGAACTTGCCCCTCAGGTTTTAAAGAAGAAAAACACTAAAGGGAGAAAATACTTAGCAGTTAATAATAATTAGACCTGGACAAAATCTACATTTGTTCGTAACTGTCCAGGCGAGGGGCCTCATTTATAAAAATGGATTGGATTTAAACTTAAATGTAACATTAAGATAATTTTCCAAGTTTTGCTTATGCTTGATTTTTAAAAAATAACTCAGACCGAAAAAAGTTGCTTACGATGGTTTATAGCATAAATGTCTCTTACGCACCTGTGATATATACTGTAAATCTCAAATTAACTTCAATGTGAACGTGAAGGATGCAATGACCCCTTCTTGTGAATGTGGCCAATTACAGCCATTTTCCTCTAAATAAGTTTCAACATGTCTTTTGCATTCTTCATGCCTAAAATTGATTATCAATTAAATGTCATTCTTAATGTGACGTTCCGTTCCCATCCAGTCCGTTTTCCCGGTTTTGTCATGTCCCTCCGTGTCTTGTTGGATTCCCTTGTCCGTGTTTTCCCCTCTGCTTCAGGTTGGGCGTTTCCCCTCTGTTTCGCTCTCTTGATTTCCCACTTTAGTTTCCGCCTATCGCCTTCCCCGCTCGTTGCATACATTCCTCACCTTTGTGTGTAGCAATCACTCCCGGTTTCTTTCCGCACCTGTTCCTTATTGATTCCAATCTCACTCCCTTATTTAACCCACCTGCTGTCTCCCCTTCTTTGTCGGTTCATTACGTGTGTTACCGTTCAGACCCTGTTACAGTTTGTTAACTAACCAACCGTGTTTATGTCATGTCACGCTTCTGGTCCAGTATTCGTCAGCTTGCTGTCTCGTACCTGTTTACCTGGTTTGCAGTTTGGTAGCTATCCCTCCGAAACATTCTCTGTTGCATGCTACTTACCTGTCTCCCTTCAACCTCCAGACGCCGCGGTTCCAGCCTCCCTGTAGCTGTGTCTTGTCCTCCCTATGTCACCTACCTCCTGTACTTCGGTTACGGTTCCAGGATCCCTGTATGTTAGCCGGCTTCAGCAAGATTTGCCAGAGCCACGCCGCACCTTCCAACTCTGCGGAGCTTTCTTCAGCTACAGTCCTGTCACAGTACCCTGCCATTAACCTCTGCTTTCTACCCCATTAATCAAGCTACCTACCCAGTCCGGTTCCAGTCCAGCTCCAGCCCAGGTCTTGTCCAGTACCGGTGTTTCGTACACCTCCGTTAAAGTCCAGTTCCGGCTTGGAATAATTCCGTGCCGGCTTCCGTTTTCCTGAGTGGACCTCCCGGTCCAGTTCCAGTCCAGTTCCGGCTTGGAACGTATTCCGTTCCAGCACCTGTTTCCAGTGTGGACCTCCCGGTCCAGTCCCAGTCCAGTTCCAGTCCAGTTCCTGTCCAGTTCCGGCTTGGAACATATTCTGTTCCAGCACCTGTTTCCTGAGTGGACCTCCCGGTCCAGTTCCTGTCCTGGTCCAGACCTGTTCCAGTCCAGTTCCAGTCCAGTTCCAGTCCAGTTCCAGTCCAGTCCCTGTTTCCAGTTCCGGCTTGGAACAGCAGGGCACCCCTTTTGGTTCCGGCTTGGAACCCACCTTATTTACAAGTCCAGCTCCGGCTTGGAGCAGTCCATATGGGACATTGTTTTTGTTCTCTGTACTAACCTTATTATTTTCCTTCTGTACAGTTTTGGGACTACCCCAAAGCTTAATAAAAATACCCTTTTATTTGAATCTGCCTCCCAGTCGTGCATTTAGGTCCAAACCTTCCCCAGGACCGTAACACTTAAAGCGCGAACACAGCCCACTTTTGGGATTTGCACGCAACTCTGAAATGTGCAGTAGCCCTAACTCCACATAACCAGCAGGTTAATAACTTACATCTACTATGCATCCCACAGTGGGATTTTATAAATACTACTTAGTCATTTTTCTGCATAAACCACTATTTAAAATATAATTTGATCATAAGACCGTTTTATAAATGAGGCCCCAGTTATACGCCCCAGTAATATACAGCAGACAAGTCACACATCTTTATACCTGACAACTGCTGTCAAATGCACTTTGTCTGACCAAATGGGTTTAGTGTCTCCAGGGGATGCCAAGGGACAGAGATGAACACACTGAATTGAGAAAGAGGCCTTTTCAATCCATGCATGACAATCGCTTACTCCTGTCTGATTTATCCCACTCAACCCTGATCACTCCCAATAATGGAATAAACGCCATCCAGCAGGTCTCCTTCACAATCCTCTCTGAAGCTCCCTTATGAGCTTCTCATTGGACAGAATATCCAGTGTATGTTCGTACCATTCCACAAGGGAAAAACTATCCCATTCTTAAATATGTGAAAATAATGGCCACAGAATAAAGAATAGTCCATACGTAACTCAATTACTTGTACTCATTTACCTTAGTAACATTATTAATCTTATTTGTCTGTTTGTCGTGTCCACACATATGACTGATACAGTTCTTGAATCGCTGAAAGACAGCAGAGTAGTTTCCCTCCTAAAGAAGTCAAAACAAATGTTGGTAAAAGTCTAAAAAGTGTTTATTGTCGTACGGTGTTACATTTAAATTCAGCATTTCTTCTCTAGCAGCACTATGTCATTACACAGAAATATTGAGGGCAGTTAAACAGGTTTCTCCTCCACAGGACAGCATTGTGTAAACAACTCAGCACCCAGAGTCTCCAGCATGTGGACTTTCTGACATGAGGATGTTCCAAACCGTGAAGGAAATTTTTGAAAAATAAAATTCAACAAATGATCATTTTCATTATGAATAAAACAAGTAAACAGAAACCTGGTCAGAAGAGAACAAGAAGTTCAAGACAAAAAAGGAAAATAGTGAATGATAACTTGTACATCAACTCCACCATTTCTGTTTTACACATAAGACGCTGCCCGTATCTTTATTACATTTGGTCTTTGACATAATCCTACTCTTTCAACAGATGTTTCTACCACCCTTCTAGATTGTGAATGCCAAGAAAAGTTTAATGAATAAATGATACCATTCCCTGTGAACATGTTTGAAATGAGATCCAGTGGTCATTCTTCATGAGTCATGACGTGTCCAGCACACTGCTGTAGTGCCCTTTAGTGGTATTACAGAATTAGATTATCTGAAGAAACTGATATCCTCTAAGCAATTAGGACAAATTAACATAGAGTAGAGGCCAGAGAGTCGAGTAGGCTATTTGTTTATATTTTTGAATATATACCACAAGTATCCTTTGACTTGAGTGTAGGAAAGCACATCGTAACACAAACTCGCACCAAATCTGTATATAAATTTGTATGCAAAGTTTTAGAGTAAAAAGTCCCTCTTACTGTTTTGGCACATTGAAGCAGATGAACTAAATACTGGGATAATATAAACATTTGGCACTCTCACGCATATTCCATAAAATAACAAAATGTATGCATTAAATCATGAACAAAATAACAACATGAATAAAGTTATTTTCATTAATGGGCCTATTTTATTCAGGAAAGAAAACGTGATGGCTCACATGCTCAATCGTAAGGAGACGATATTTCCATAGTGCTATTTCCATGCAGAACTGCTAAGAGTGGACATGATAGAAAAATAGTGACACTAAAGGAATTTGAAGGAAGTCTGTGTCAGAGCTTCTAGTGGGTAAACCATGAACAAACCCTCAGATGAAATATGGCTTGTTGAGAATGCCAAGACTTTTCAAAGTAGCTATGGCCATTAAGCACATATTTCCCAATAACAAATCTTTCTATTGCAACATATTTATGCAAAAAAAGTACTTGGAACACAGCTGCCCAAGACATTTTTAATACCCATCATGCACACCCCTTGCATACATTAATGAGCACTCCTCAGAGCCCGGCTCCCTCCTCCCCTACACCTTTCCATCTGATATCACTTTATTTAGTAACCATACAATGCTGAAGACCTTGGAAACACTTGAGATGCTCACAAATACGCTAGAGAGGAGGCATGCAGGAAAAACAAGATGAAGATACCTTCAGTTACAAAGGTAAAAACATTAACCATCTCCTTCACAAAATATATGGAGGCTTACAAAACAATATAAGATTCCTTGCCCTTGAAATCGCCATTTCACCCTATATGTATCGGTGTTCAGTGATCTAACGACCAAATCTATTCAAAAACACACTGGAGAACATTCCCGTTCACAAAGCCCAACAAAATGGAGAATCTCAGGGAATCATATTATCCATATATTTACATATCCTACGAAAGTATCATGTTCAATTCACTAAAATTAGTAACTGAAACGGTCTTTAATCTACCCAATGACTGGTAAAACAAGGTCATGCAACATTCGACTTCTGCCAAATCATCTGAATTGACCCATCATAGCATAATCTCATTAATATAAAGAGGATCTAAGTCATTCAGGCAATTTTGAGAATCCACTGGTAAAATGTCTTTAATATTTTCAATATTGTAAATACCACCTAAACGTACTCAAAAGTAAAACAATTTCCTCTCTCAAGGAGTTTCAAACTTACTAGGTGTCTGCATATTGCAGTACTTTTATACATACTCATACAGTATTGTTTATGATAAATAACTTAATTATTATTTTATTGAGTAAATGCATGCTGAATATAAAATATCACTTTCAATCAATATCTTCAGTGCCTTACACCCAAGAGCATTTTTTTTCAATCACCTATTGACTTGAAGGTATCCAAAGAGTATTTGTAACTCCATAAAGAAAGCCTAATATTTTGGCATCTTAAATGCAGAAAATGAAGCAAATAAGACAAATGCCACGTAAACTGTGGTTTCTGAAATTGGAATTCCATCAATGACACTCCAGACTGCGAATGGTTATTTCAGCAATAATCACGTAACCAAACTTCTTTCGGACAGAATAGCAGAGAGGAACAGGGATTTCAGCTGCTAAGACACAATGCAAGCACACGTCCTAAACCGGCGTAAAACCTGCAGGAGCAAGTATGAGCTGAGGCTGTGCTCTAGCAGGAAGCTGGCTCTAGAAAGCAGTTCTGACTTTGCCACTTTGCCTGCAATTTATGATTACGTTTGCAGATCTTAGAGACTACCATCAATACAAGCTAAAATGTTTTCTCCTCTAACCCTGGCACTGAAATCGACAGCCTCACAGAAGAGGATACAACAGCAGTCCACACTCCCTGAAAGAAAATAAACACCAAATTTTCATTGTCATTAAATAATGGAATCATCCACCCCATAAGAGATGGATAACTATGTCCGTGACTCGTTGCAGAAATGCTACACATAGCGCTATGCTGGACACAGAGGAGTTTGGTATTTCTCTAGCAAGGTTAAACTTCTCAGTGATCCTTTACCTGTGTTCCACCCAGGTTTAACTGTACATGAGGGAGGTGTGCAATGCACAGGCCCCGCCCATCAGGCTTATTGACATGCTGCTTCCAGGTGCCACAGAACAGCTCCGCCTACAGGAGCACCTAAATGCGGTATCCCCACCCCCAAGGGCTACGGACTAGCAGGGGTTCCCTCTAATTCACAGTTTTCATCTTAAACAGCATTGCCGGTTCAGAAGGAAACAATGAGTGTGTAGGGCTGCAGGGTAAGGAAGTTTGTGGGCCAAACATGTTTCTGCACACCACACTGGTGCAAAGCATTGTGGGATGCCTACAGAGTATACTGACCAGTAGCCTTTTTGGTCATAATCTGTCTTTGGTTATTCATTAAAATATACTTCAAATGTCAGATCAAAAAGGGCAAATTGGATGTATCTCAGGGAGGAACTGTCAATTCTATTTTCTATTTTTAACACTGGTCATCAAACACAAGATCATTTGAATTTTGATGTGTAATTGAACAAAGCTGTTGGATTGGTATGGATTTGTACATTTGCGTTCTTTTAAATGTGCATTCTGTTGATGAATTTAGTAGGTTTTTAGTTTTCTTCACATGCTAATAGAGAATACAATATTAGCAGATTTAGCAGACATCAGTGGGGTTGGCCACACAAAGACTGTTGGGCTTATTAGTCCTGCAGCTCACATGGGGAAATCTGCACTGGAGTGTAGTTTTTAGTGCCTCTATTACACAGACCAGCTTTTCCAAGATAATATTCCACACTGCAATATCAATGTCATTATCAGAAAGGAAGCAGGGTGGCGCTGTTGCTCAGTAGCGGAATGCTAAAGCTCAGTGGCTGCAGCTCATTATACAGCTAGGCTAAGATCTGCACCCTGGGCCCTGTATCAGTGGAACAAAGATAAAAGATAATTTGCAAGAACAGAGATGTGCTGCTAATTGATAGACTTTTACACACAAAAAAAACTATTAACAAAACTCAGTGATATGACTTTGTTTGACGATATCTCATTAGCATGAGAATTGTGTTCTGTAATTCTAAACCAAAAATAATCTGGAAAATGTGCTTGGGAACTAGGACTGTACATCAGTTCATCTCCTCAAAAAACTCCAGTTCATCTCATAAAACACCAGTTCATCTCCTCAAAAAACACCAATACATCTCATCAGACACTAGTTCATCTCATAAAACAGCAGTTTATTTCCTGATAAAATGCCAGTTAATCTTATAAGACATCAATACATCTCATCAGACAGCAGTTCATCTCATAAAACACCAGTTCATTTCCAGATAAAACACCAGTTCATCTCATAAAACACTAATTCATCTCTCACTTTAACCAGTGCTGGATAAGGTGAGACTTATTTGCATCAGACATGCCTTTAAGAAAAATATGATATACTAAAACACACCCTTAGGGGAACTAATAGGCCTACATACTGCAATATCAATGACACCCTTAGGGAAAATACTATACCCAGTACTGGCCAGTAGTTAAAGTATGATAAATTAAATAGATTGTTTGTTAGGTTTATGCTTTAGTTCCTGGTTTAATTTGCTTATCCTAAAAAACTAAATGCTGAAATACATTGTCTTCGGTCTAATTTTTTTGTTCAATTTTGTCATTCTGGATTGCACTGCAGGCATTCATTTACTACTAAATGAAACTTTACCCAGAAAATATGACCCACGACAACTGATTAAATATTACTGCTACTCTGCAACGTGTAATACGGGGGGAAAAATATTGAATGTATGATTGTTATATAGCACTGATGAGAAAAGCCTATGTGATGTTCGGGAATCGGAAGGCAGCACAGAGGTAGATATTTCTGCTCTCTCTGTCCTTGTGCCTCACACTGTCCTTCAGCCGAACAACATCCCCTCTGAAGAACTCACTCAATGCACCATTAAAAACAAACCAAGGACTGCGTCACTATACTTTGATTAAACAATTGTTCTTTTGAACCTATAGCTGTTTGGATTGTACACAACATTAATAACGGCAAGTATAATACCAAGTGCCTCCTTTACTAAATCAATTTTCATGGGCCTGAAAACAAATACTGCATATGAGCCAAGCAACCATGAATTAAGGGGCTTGTAAAACCTTACATTCCATTCATAGAGTGTATTTTACATTTATAATGCAGTGATCTGCCACCCCATCAAGATGTCATAACACAGCCACAATTCAGACAAGACACATGTATTTAAGTCTTTATAAATGTTATTTATACCATCACAAAAGAATATACTATATTCTCTATATATTTTATGGATATAGTTTATAGAAATAAAAAACAAAGAATACATTTTTGCTGAAGAAGATTGAAGAGTGTCAGCAAAAGGGAAATGTAAACCATAGTCCATTCAACACAGCCAGAAAGCTCACTATCTTTCCCACATTACAACAGTAGTATATTTGCATAGGCAAAATGAGATTAGCCCTTGAACATTATATTTCCTGAATTATTTAAATCTAAAAATCTATTTCAGGTGAACACAATTAAGGAAACGAAAAGGCTGCTCTTCACTAATTCTCGGTATGAAGGGGCATTTCCCCTGTGCACATTGTCTTTTACAGTGTTAGGATTCAAGTAGATCTAAATAGGAACTGTACATTGACTAGATGAGAAATAAATTAACTGACATGAGAGGTAGTGATAAATCCTAATGAAACTCTCAAAGGAAAAAAGTAGATAAAGCCAATATTCTTTCATTAACTATAAAAGCATTAGTGACCATCTACTAGTCTATACCACAAGTCAAACCATGAATCCCCAACCCTACGAAAGCACTCTACAGATATGGTACTGTGCAACTTTTCACATGTTTTTCTTTAAAATAAAGTAAAAAGCATTTAACCTATCCAGTAATTTAAAAGCAGTGTTTGTGAACACTGCCATTACAGGAGAGTGAGGAAAGCAAAGACATCTTACTTTTCCCCATCAAAACAAAACATGCATTAAAAACACTGTTCGTGCACAATTAGTGCTCTCATAACCTGCCATCAGTAAAAGAGTGAGTCCCTCTGGTCATTCTGCAGTGTAAATGTAAACTGGGTAAAAATGCAACACGCAACACTATTTACTTGCTTGGTATGCCTGCCCATCCAAAAATTCACAGCTAACCGTAAACAAGTACATTTCAACCAAATGAGAGCTCGCCAATGCAGATCTGATGTGGATTCAAAAGAGCCACATTTAAAATTAATCTATTGTACTAGTAAATTGTATGTTCAGTATTGTTATGCATGCATTTCAATGAATGTTAGGTTTGGTTTCTTGTATGCCATCGTCACATTGCCATTGAAGACTTAAATATAATCAACCATCAAAATGCATATCACTGCCACCAACAGAATTGGCTGTTAATATTAAAAAGTGTATTTTTCTCAAACCACAGCACAAGCTCATAGAATACAATCTAATTGCACTTAAATGTTCTACAGGATTGTCTTAATCCTGTTTGAACAGATCTGATGACCGGCCATGAAATGTTGGCAAGTGGCATTTACAAGATCAGAGTTAACACTGATTGGATTAGTTTGATCCAGAAAAGTCCATATGCTATTCAGTTAACACTGATCTGGTTTGATCCAGAAAAACTGAAATTCTGTTCAGTTCAGACTGATATTATTGATTTGATCCTGTGTCATTCTTTCAGTTCAAGTTAGTGCATTTGATTATGTACACTGCCCTTCAAAATGGATTACTCATGCATTCATTTCATTACAAGAAATGGTAGGCAGAAGTCAAAGACTTGGAATAAATCTTCCATGTTCAGATGGCCAACTGGCCTTCAGTTCAGGAATACATAAAGGAGTTATTCCTCAAAGGGGAATGAACATTTGCTCATAAGCAACTTTCATGGTAAAAAGGTTGCTGTGTTACATATTTGGGAAGTTTACTATAGTGAATATGGAATATAGATCCTAAATCTGAACACTTCCAAGGAAACACCTTGCGGTTTTGACTCTCCTGGTTCAAGAGATCCTGAACTTACAGCAAAGCATTCCACACGTCTCCATCGGTCTGTAAATGAAAGCTGTAGCTATATACGCCGTATCACCCTTTATAAACAATGTCCTGTAATCTGTAAGAAAGGGGTGTGTGTTTTTAAAAATAAATTTTTTTTGGCACCCAAACATGTATAATTCCCACCATAATTTGGAATGTCCAATTATCTGCAACCGCAGCCAGGTTCATGCGTGAACCCCACTGCCGATTCGGGGTAGCGTAGACATCCGCGGTTCTCCTCTGAAACACATGGTGTTACCAGCCTACTTTTCACACAGCAGACCCCAAACTCACTGAACCCACCCGCAACCTGGGCTGCACATTCGCCAATTGCGTGTTGGTTAGCTATGGAGCTACCGGCCGCAGTTGGCACTGGCACGGCCTGGATTCGATCCAAGACCACGGGGCTCATCCATGCACCATAGCAAATGAGCCAACCAGCAGTCCCATTAAAAGTGTGTTTTAACCAAGCAGTGCTGCCACCAAAAACTAAAGCGCTTAACCCCTTCCATTCAGAAACGCCAAAAGAAGCCCCCCCCCCCTCCCTTCAACATTTTTTCCCCAAAAGCTTAAAAAAACATTTGCAGTTAATTTCATATATTACTATTTAATTCTTGTTTTGTTTCAATAATAGCTGAATAGTGTGCTTCTTTATTTGTGTAAAATGTATTTTGGGATGGGGGAAGGACTGGTACAGTAAACTGTGGTTTTTGCACTCTTGAGTTCCTCTCATACAGGTTTTGCGATTTTTGCAGAGAAAAACATCTCACTGAACTGTCCAACCACTCCACAAATTTAGCCCTTATTAATCCCAGTGTTTGTACTGTAATGGAGGAAAGTGCTTGGATGGCTTAAAGTATATGTGGCATTGCTGTAAGACACCCCATCTCCCAGAAAAGACAACAACTATCAGTTAATTCCCTGCACACTGACATGGTGAGCCTGTTAAGGGCAATCCTGTGGCCTAAAATAAACTCACTCTCATGCCCAGGCCACGGAGAGACTGCCAGTGAGTTCTAATTCAATAACTTTGCATGCACAACCAGGGGCTCACCATGGACAAGCTCTTAAATCTGGTTAAACAACTCAAAGAGGGAAAAAAACAAACATTGTTTGTTTAAAATAGGTCAAATGCATGAGTTTTGAGAGAGAGAGAGAGAGAAGAGTACAGTACCATAATTACAGGTTTGCCTATTTCTGTCTTGTTTTCAGAGCCTGAGTGGTTCTTACTGGGAGTTCACTTAGAGTGAAGCCCAACGGACACGAGCAGGCATATGAGATTTCACACTACGGTTAGCTCTTTTTTTTTTTTTTGCTTTTTAAATAGGAAACATCGAACCTTCATATTTGGACACTTTCCCTGCCCTTTTCTCAGCTGAAGTTTAGGTGTCCAGGGAGGAGCTTTGCTTACTGTCCACAAGCTCCCTGTAGAAGGAGGAGTTGAGGAAGCGAGGGAAGGAGTCTCTGTGCATGAGGGTGTAGATCTGCAGCTGGGCCTCCTCGTACATCTCCCTGCTGGGCTCTGCCAGGCTGTGGTGAATGCTCTCTCGCACACGCGAGTCCAGGCTGACCTGCAGGGAGAGCGGCTCTTAGGGGGACTCCTCACACTTAGTATGGACCTTCAGTCCGCCACGAAACATATCCTCTACGCATAAAAACCTTTGCAGTGAGGGAATACTTTTCGCTGCATGAATTCACAGAAAAATAACAGCCCTAGTTACAAGGAGAGACTTGTTTCGGCTTTGTGCACCATTTCAAATGAAGCGCAAAAAGGACCCTGATCCGGGAAAATGGACAGACATGAGATCCTACCTCTTTTGGGGAGAGTATGGAGACATAATCTTCATAAATGATTCTGGCCTTTTGGTCAATGGCAGACCGGTTTGTCTCTGTCTTCAGCCCTTCGCAGGCCAGCCAGAACAGCAGGTTCTCCTCGCTGTACTCGAAGCGGAGGAATTGGCTGAACACATTCCGGCCCTCCGGGGAGTGCATCATCTTCTCAAAACTGCGTGACCAGGACAGAATCTCCTCCATTGTGGGTGGTCTACGTACACAACACCAGAGCCACATAGTCAGGACTTTTACCAACCAATGTGACTTAAAGAAAAGGTGTTTACACTTTGACTACAGTGCCCTCCACTATTATTGGCACCCCTGGCAAAGATGAGTAAAAAGGGTTATAAAATATTCACCGTTTGGTGAATTAGCTTAATCTCACACTGAAAAAGTTAGAAAAATCCAACCTTTAATTTAAGTAAATTTATTATGAGAAAAAAATCCCTCATCAAGAAATTATTATTTTTAACAAAACCACGTGTGCCACAATTATTGCCAACCCTGCATTTATATATAACTTGAAGGGTTTCTTCTCCTGACTTATTTTTCCATAGAGTTCAATAGAAAAATTTGTCAGGAGAAACAACCCTTAAAGTGATCCATCCATATCTACTGCATATCTGGCAGCAGAGAGATGATTTGAGGCTTGTTTGATACCTCAGACCCTTGATGACATGCAGCCATTTTACCAACCATGTATTCCGTACTGTTCCAGCATAATTTACAGCTAAATGTAGTCCCACCCCCCAATTCCCATAGAGATCCATTCAAATGCAGAGACGTTATAGTATCGCTTGTAAGAGTACCAGAAAATAAGATATCAAGAGTCTTTTGATGGTGTTTGGTCACAGACATCAGGAAGTCATGGCATGCAAAGAATATGCGACCAAATATTAAAAATGATTACTTTATTCTATATATAAATGCAGGGGTGCCAATAATTGTGGCACACGTGGTTTTGGTAAAAATAATTATTTCTTGATGAGGGATTTTTTTTTCTCATAATAAATTTACTTCAATTAAAGGTTGGATTTTTCTCATTATTTCAGTGTGACATTAAGCTAAATCACCAAACGGTGATTATTTATAACCATTTTTACTCATCTTTACCAGGGGTGCCAATACTAGTGGAGGGCACTGTATTAGCTTATACCTGCCAATACACAAACAATTACACTTCTGAGCTAGGGGTCTTGGTTTAAAACAATTATCTATTTTCCACATTGTAGGATATCTAATATTTAGATATATATAAGTCAAGTACCCCCCCCCCCCCCCCCTTCTCTCTATCTCTGTCGCTCTCTGTCTCTCTCTTACACATTAAACCCCACCAACATCAAATATAAGCCAGTCTTTGTCATAAATGACCCCCTCTCCCCCCCCTCCCCCACACCTTAACCCAATCAGGGCATGGATCCCCTCCCTGTCAAGGTATTTTATGAGTGTACTGCAGAAAAATAATTTAGTCTGTTTGGAGTTTGTTTGGTGAAGAAGTCATTCTTTTTGGTTCCTCGTGCATTTCCTTTTGTTCCTGTTCAGCTGGAGGGTAAATAATATTGGCAATTTTTGGCTTATCTCTCTCTTTTCTGGTATATTCAAATTAATGTCTGGTTTAATGCCTTCACTTTTGTGAATTATAAGTAGTCAGCCTACATTCCTTCGTGAATGTATTATTCCCAGTCATTATTCTAATTGAATGTTTTCATTTAATAAAATTACTTAATCTCAAGACCTGATTTAGACTTTGTTTTGGCTTGTTGGTTGATCCACCAGGTTATTGTTCGACTTACCTATCAAAGAATTCGGCGATTTAATTGATGATTGTCATTTTTAATAATAATTATTAAATTAAATAACACAAAACTTATTTTGAATGTAGGTTAAGTGAGGGGTTCTAGCACGCAATATCACTTGTGTTCAGTATTCAGAGTGCTGAACGTTTTAACAAGGGCATTGACTGTTGGAACCGCTGGATTCAGAAAATACACATTTTACCTAATCCTCACTTACCCGACATAATTGGAGGTCCCACCGAGATAGGTTGTCCTATAGCATGCTAAATTGTACTATTGAGTAAACTGCGGTAAACTCTGAGACAAGTTCAAATCTTTTTCTAATCGACTGGTCTTAGATTGATTGAGTTTATTTTCAAATATATATATATATTATTATGGCATACCAGACAAAGAGAGAGATGCCTCATTTACCCTCCACTGCTGGCCTACCAGCATTCCCTGGCCAGTCAAAGTTGGATCAGCAGTGGTATCTCATGATATCAGAACGGCAATATCTGATAGCCCAGTGCCCAAAATTTGCGGAACAGCTCAATGCAATGGACCAGCTGAAGGAGGAGGCACTTTACAACCTGCGGACTGAGTATTTGGACTATCTGATTTCTCCAGATAGTGATGAAACCAAGTGCAGTATTGTACAAGGGATAAGGTCATACCTAGAGAAAAGACAACATTTTCTCTACCTCCGGCGGTCAAAGCAGGCATGGGAGGAGATAAACCAAATGTGGAAACTGGCTTGGGAAAAGCACCACTGTAAGTCAGGAGTTACTGCCAAACCAGTTTCTTCTGTGGCAGTACAGCCTGCGCTGGTAGGCGCCATTCCAGCCATAACCCATGCACCACCCCCCACCGAGGACAGTACACCACTCTCCATTGACTCATCCCCACCCCCTTCAGGCTTGGACAATTCTGCGGATTTTGTCACCTCCACAGACAATGTAGCCGCCCCCCTGGTGAGCCCCCCTTCCCTGGAGGAATTTGGGGGAAACATCTTTGTGTCTTGTATCACACCAGCCACCACAGAGGCTGTGACCCCACAGGACGTGGAATCCGCTGCTGCAGTCCTCTCAGCTGACCCAGGTGAGGAGACCGTCAAACCCCTGGAGGCAGAACCTGCTACTGCAGACACAGCAGCCCAGCCTGGTGACGAGACCGTCAAACCCCTGGAGGCAGAACCTGTTACTGCAGACACAGCAGCCCAGCCTGGTGAGGAGACCGTCGAACCCCTGGAGGCAGAAACGGCTACTGCAGACACAGCAGCCCAGCCTGGTGAGGAGACCGTTGAACCGCAGGACGCGGAACCGGCTTCTACAGGCCCATCAGCCCTGCCAGGTGGAGAGGTCTACGCACCCCAGCAAGTGGAGTCAGCCCCCACAGACCAGTCCCCCCAGGCCGAGGACCCCACCCCACCCCTTGTGGACTTTTCTTCCCCTCCTGCTGCTTCCCCCTCCTGCTGAATCCGGGGAACCTCTGTCTGCTGCACAGACAGAAGGGGTGTGCTCTGTGGACTCTCCCACTTCCACAGTTCCTGTGATGGAGGAGATAGGGGGACTTCTGCGAAAGCCAACCCCCGGCCGTTTTACGACTCCTCTGGCCCTCAAAGTCTCCGCCAGAGTGTTGTCTTGCACTCCAAAGCAAGATGAAAGCAGCCAAGTTAGAACAACAGTTTCCCCCACCCTTGTCTCTCCACCCCCGAGCCACACCTGCAAACTTCGCACACACACATCATCCAGGGAAAGTGCAAGAGCCCCTTTCCGACGTCAGAAGTGTTCGGAGAGCAGTGATGGATTGGATGCCTACGAGCGATGATCAGCCCAGCTGCCCAGAGAGGGAACCAAAGCCAAAACTGGCATAGACCCCTGGACAGAGATGAGACGGGCGTGGTTAAGGGGCATCCACGTGCGGAAGAAGCAAGATGACAGGATGCCTCCTGTCATCCCGGTTTGCTGAACGCCAAAGGACTGCCAGTAACCACACTGGGGTTCTAGGAGGTAAAACTAGCACTCTGCCCCCCCCCCACATCCCTACCACCACCTTTTAACATAAGACCATGCCCATGTTTTTAAGTCGCTTTTCTAAAGTGTAGGTGCCCCCGCTAATGCTGTTCCTGGACACTTGTGGACAAGTCTGCCCTATTCAGGTGATTATTTGGACTGACAATCCCGTGGATGGTAAATCCTGTCTGTAAGGTTCCCCTGAATGGACTAAGTGCTTATAACATGCAGTGTTCCCCTCTTCACATGTTGCTGTGAGTGATAAGGCCTAAACCCTCAAGTCCCACAGTTTTCTCCTGCCACTCCCTGAAGGACCCCCAGAGGCACAAGTGCAACCGGACCCATACCCTGCCGCGGGAAGCTAGCCTAAGAGACTGCCGTCAGCAGTCCACCCAACTGGACCCGAGCTCAAGGAGCCAAAACGGATTCCGACAGGGAAAGAGGTGCTTCCCCGCCCGTCAGTAGAGAGGTCTTGACTGCACTTTTCCGCCTGTGGATCGTCCAGCTGCCTGTCACAGGAGACAGAGCCCCCCGGACGCTGTGCAGAATTGGTAGAGACACTGTGGAATTAGGCTGCCTTTCACTCACGCAGTTACAACATTAATGGGAAAAAGCACTGCATGTTACCCCAGGAAGTCCAGGGAACCTCTTCCCTTGCCAGTCCAGATACCCTGACACTGGAGAAGGAATTGACTGAACCAAGGTGCCATGATAGCAGTGACAAAAAAAAAATTGTCTGCACCACACCGGATCATCACAATGGGACTATTAAACTGGACATGGACTAATGGTTTTAAAGATGGTTAGTGAACCATTAGGACAGTGGTTTTCATACAGCTATCATTGTACAATGATATATATAATGTCCAAATGTGTGGTTGTTATGATGATGGAACGATAGGCTCTCAGCAGCTGCATGCACCTATCGTTCCAAGAGAGGGAATGACGGGATGTTGCCTAATGTCTTTTGCTCTTTCTCTCTCTCTCTCTCTGTCTCTCTCTCTGCCTCTCTCTGTCTCCCACCCCCCCCCCCCCCCCATCCCTACCACCACCTTTTAACCTAATACCATGCCCATGTTGTGTTTAAGTCCCTTTTATAGACTGTAGGTGCCCCGCCAAATACTGCTCCTGGACACTTATGGACAAGTCTGCCCTATTCATGTGATTATTTAGACTGGCAATCCCGTGGACGGTAAACCCTGTCCGTAAGGTTCCCCTGCATGGACTGACAGCGGTCATAACATGCAGTGCTATCATTAATTGTTCCGCTCTTCACATGTTGCTGTGAGTGATAATGCCTAAGCCCTCAACTCACACAGTCTTCTCCTGCCATTCCCTAAAGGACACCCACAGACACAAGTGCAAACAAGTGCAACCGGTCCCACACCCTGCCTGCGGGAAGCTAGCCTGAGCAACTGCCTTCAGCAGTCCACCCAATTGGATCCAGGCTAAAGGAGCCAAAATGGATTCTGACAGGGAAAGAGGCGCTTCCTCGCCCGTCAGAAGAGAGGTCCTGACTGCACTTTGCCACCTGTGGATCGTCCAGCTTCCTGTCACAGGAGACAGAGCCCCCGCACGCCATGCAGAACTGGTAGAGACACTGGAGTAGGTTGCATTTCACTCACGCAATTGCAACATTAATGGGAAAAAGCACTGCATGTTACCCCAGGAAGTCCAGGGAACCTCTTCCCTTGCCAGTCCAGATACCCTGACACTGGAGAAGGAAGAGACTGAACCAGGATGTCATAACAGCAGCGACACAAAAGAGTGTCTAATAGAGATATGTCTCTGCACCACACTGGATCATCGTGGGACATACGTCAGTGTGTCCATATATCTGCTGGCCAGCAGATCACAAAGGGACTATTAAACTGGGCATGGACTAAATGTTTTAAAAATGGTTGGTGAACCATTTGGACAGTTGTTTTTTTTTGTTGTTAGCAGGTAACTGCATCTTCAATGTTCAAATGTGTAATGTGATTCCTATTTGGTGATGTAAGAATAGGTTTTTAGCGGGTGCATGCACCTATTCTTACAAGAGAGGGATGTAGGATATCTAATATTTAGATATATATAAGTCAGGTACCCCCCCCCCCCCCTTCTCTCTATCTCTGTCGCTCTCTTACACATTAACCCCCACCAACATCAAATATAAGCCAGTCTTTGTCATAAATGACCCCCCCCCCCCCCCCCCCCCACACACCTTAACCCAATCAGGGCATGGATCCCCTCCCTGCCAAGGTATTTTATGAGTGTACTGCAGAAAAAGAATTTAGTCAGTTTGGAGTTTGTTGGTGAAGAAGTCATTCTTTTTGGTTCCTCGTGCGTTTCCGTTTGTTCCTGTTCAGCTGGAGGGTAAATAATTTGGCAATTTTTGGCTTATCTCTCTCTTTACTGGTATTTCCTAATTAATGTCTGGTTTAATGCCTTCACTTTTGTGAATTATAAGTAGTCAGCCTACATTCCTTTTTTTATTTTTTATTTTTATTTGTTTCTGATTTTTCCCCATTTTTCTCCCAATTTAGCAATTGAACCCCTATTCTAATTCAATTTCCCCCCGTGTAGCAACCGCTAGAGAACCACCGCTACACAACCCTGTCAGCCGGTAGTAGGAAGGAGGTCGCCACGTCCTCTACAGGGCGCGACTCCTCGAGCTCCTGACCGTGAATCCAGCACGCCCAGGGCCGCTATGCGTGCAGCGATTCTCTCCGAGCCCCTCCCCCCACCCGGAAGCAGCCGCCAATTGCTGCTCCCACAGGGCGCCGGCCATGCTCGGATCTGGCAGGACCGGGGCGCGAACCCCGATCCTCGGAGCACAACTGCACCGACTGAAAGTCGGCGCTCTTACCGTTGTACCACGCGACGGCCCTCAGCCTACATTCCTTAGTGAATGTATGATTTCAATTCATTATTCCAATTGACTGTTTTCGCTTAATAAAATTACTTAATCTCAAGACCTGATTTAGACTTTGTTTTGGCTTGTTGGTTGATCCACCAGGTTACTGTTCGACTTACCTATTAACGAATTTGGCGATTTAATTGATGATTGTAATTTTTTATAATAATTATTAAATTAAATCACGTAAAACTTATTTTGAATGTAGGTTAAGTGAGGGGTTCTAGCACGCAATATCGCTTGTGTTCAGTATTCAGAGTGCTGAACGTTTTAACAAGGGCATTGACTGTTGGAACCGCTGGATTCAGAAAATACACATTTTACCTAGTCCTCACTTACCCGACAACATAGTGGAGCTTATCATTTTGCATTTGTTTTATTAACCTGCTTGTTTACGGTCAAATATGCAGTCTTGACAGAATTATAAAATAAAATGTTAACAGCCGTTTTAGTTGTCCTGCCAACAATATGAGAGTTCTTATGCTCCAATTGGCTAAAACAGAAAAGAGAGACTGTTGCATTTTCAGACAGAGGGACAATGACACACAAAAACATGAAAAACAAACGTACTGCTCTTCAGTCGCTTCAATACTGTCCATTTTAGTCTGTCCTTCAGTGCGTTCCACCCGGTCTTCATTCCTGTGACAGAAAAATGGACAGAGATTCACCACTGTAAGCCTACATACATACAGCCTATGCAGGGGAAAATATATTTGTGCAGCTGTAAGTCACTCTGGATAAGAGCGTCTGCCAAGTAATTGTAATCTGATCAAAAATGTCTCCGACGTACAAAAAAGCCAAGTTACTCAAGCATAGCCTACAGAGCGCTGTCTATAAGTCCTTAATTCCAACTTGCAAAAACTAGGCCTGCCTTTAAAAGTATTGATATCAAAATGTGGCCAAGTTACAACTAACAATAATGCCTATCATAGCTCACACTAAATAAACTAGCTCTATTCCAAAGCAATGCTATCCAAACTTTCCTAAATTATTTAATGCAACTTGGCCCTGTGTTTCTTCATCTTAGCATGTGAATAAATTGTGCCTCATGGAACAACATATGATTTCAATGAACGTTTTTAACAGTTGGTGAATAATTACATTCCAGAAATGATATGGTTATACTTTGTTGGCAAGTTTACTTTAGAAAATGTAGTTTTAAAAATGTCAACTGCTGCTACAGATTTAATTACAATTCACAAACAGACATTTATATCAAGAAACATCACGTACAATATAGGGGGGATGAATAAACAAATGCAGATAAAAATGAGTAATATTTTAACCTAGAAAATAGCGTACATATAGCATTTTTACGAACGTATCCAATAGTTATGATATTTGCGAACAGAATTTTGTGAACACAAGGATATCTATGCTCTGTAGGACCACACAGGTTTTGATAGAAATCCAAATAAATAATAATAATAATAATAATAATAATACATTTTATTCATTCTGTGCTTTTCATAGACCCAAAGCAGTGGATGCAGACAATTGTTCAAACATGCCCTATAGTGTAGTAATTTTTCTGTTTAATTTCTAAGTGCAAGTTGCAACACATCTGAATCAGAGTATTTCCACTATAAATTATTCTCATTTTGATACATACAGTTTCATTGACCACATTCTCTTGAGATGGTAAGATGAAGAAACACAGGGCCAAGTTGCATTAAATAATTTAAGAAAGTTTGGATAGGATTGCTTTGGAATAGAGCTAGTTTATTTAGTGTGAGCTACGATAGGCAATATTGTTAGTTGTAACTTGGCCACATTTTGAGGCAGGCCTAGTTTTTGCAAGTTGAAATTAAGGACTTATAGACAGCGCTCTGTAAGCTATGCGTGAGTAACTTGGCTTTTTTTACGTCGGAGATGTTTTTGATCAGATATCACTTATTTTTGATAGCTAACTAATGATGAATAATGCATGAAGATAATGACATCGAGAGAGACCTGCATACAGAATACATGCATTCAAAATATGCATGCAGACATTCGCGTAAGCAATGAATGAGAACATTTCTCCTATTACCAATAGCCCACAATTACATAAAATAATTTGTAGATGAGCTGTATTTAATGAAATACAATGAATAGTTTAGTTTTCTGTAGTGCAATGGATGTATAAGGCATGTTGATTCGCTTCGTAGTAGCCTAGCTTGTACCTGCTTCCTGACTAGCAGCTGACTGACGTTTCTCTGGAAAAACTAACGTTGGCTAACAAGCTTCATTGGACAATGCATACTTCCCAGGAATCTTAGCCAGAAAGAAAACAATAGATACTACTAAGAAAGTAGCCTACCAGAGATTATTCTTCTTCTCATTATTACAATTAAAAGTGTTTGCCGTAAGCTACATTGTCTGCAGAGTAGCGTAGACTAGAGCAATGTTTGGAAGCCATGAAACAGATATGTTTGGGTAATTGGAGGTTTATAAATCCGATCTCTTAAGGGATTTCAGTTTATAGTAGGATATCATCAATTCTTAATGTATTATTGTAAATTCTTAATTTTCCTAGTAGTTAATTTTATGGTGACGTTGTGTTATGTGTGAAAAGGATAAACTGAACAGAGCTGAAGTGAAGAAATGAATGAAGACATAATAAAGAATTGTTGGTCGAGGCGAGCGTTGAAGGTTCGGTTTCCACAGTGAGTCTAGACATGACCGCGGCACAAGAGCACAGCAGGCTCCACACAGACAAATTTTTTGTCAGCATTTGTGTGAGATTAAAATATGTAGCCAATGGTACAGTTATTTATTACATTTTTTTTTTACATTAGTGCAACAACGCGATGTTAACCAGATGATATTCTGCGTTGAAACTTTTTTCTTTGCTTGACAAATGGCCATGGGATACCTGTTCCCATAACATTAGCTAGCCTATTGCATTACTGCCGTGTCCAGTGACTGAATTGTTTAACTAACAGGCTACTTTAAGTGAACAGTTAATATTGTAAACGTGTCTTTGCCTTTGCAATAAAAAACATTCTTGTATGAGAAAACTAGAACATGTGCACACTGTTTGAGTCCAAAATGAAATTACACTTTGGTACCAACCAGGCGGGGCACGAACCCACATCTCACGCATTCTAAGGCTTGACGCTAATCAGAAGACCAAAGGGATAGTCACATGATATAGGCTATAAGCCATTTGTCAGTGTCCGTCTGACTTTCACCATTTCACTGTAGTGAAATACAAGTGAAATACAAGTGAAACATTGAACAGTTAATATTGGAAACGTCTTTTACCTTTGCAATAAAAATATGTTTGTTAATGTGAAAATAATAACAGTAAGTAATAAATGAAAAGTATTTAACAGTTGCACATTGTTTTTGTCAAAAATAAATTTGTGTCCTGTTGGGCTCGAACCCCCAATCCTCTGTGTGAGAGGCAGCAACTCTAACCAGTAGGCCACAGTAGCTTCATGAAATACACAAAACCGCTATATGGATTATTTGATGTGTGCAGATTAGTTTGAAGCATAAGCTTGTGAGAGCAGGTATGCAATGTTGTTATCCAATGGGGAGAATTATACTTTGAGGGTATGGAGGCAGGCAAGTAGTGAGGGTCTCTGGGTAGGCGGAAAATATGGGAAGAAGAAGAAGAATGAGAAGAAGAATGAGAATGAGAAGAAGAAGAAGAAGAAGAAGAAGAAGAAGCAGAAGGAGAAAAACCGCAAAATAACCCAAGTTTGGGGCTTTATTGTGTGGATGTGTGAAGTTCTATCTGAATGCTGTGTGGTTACATGAGGTCAGAACATACAGAAGTTAATGTTGTTAAGGGCTGAGAGTCTGTGGTCATTGTGCTTACTTCTGTAGGAAATCCTGAAAAGTGCCAAACTCTCGGTGCTGTATAGGTATGGGGCATGCCCCGCCAAGCTGTATATACCTGCCATCCCAATGTAAATGTATTGTAATGTTACATATATTGGTTACAGAAAACCAATAATAATCTGAATTCCTCACAGCACCACAGATAATAGACAGAAGCTGAAAAAGGGACTAAATGGCAGGAAGTGAACTGTGCAACGCTCTTTCGCTAAAAGCAGCTGTCGCCCGCGGCTTACTGCTCACTGAAGAACCAAACAATAAATGTCACCTGTGATGAACAGATAAGATCAATCTGGCTGCTCCCTTATCCATGATCCAGGGCAGTCAATGCACATACAACTCAACTTCTGAACAAGTATCATCACTAATATCATATATGAAACGTCAGTGCTGTTATCATATATGAACCATCAGTGCTATTATCATATATGAAGCGCCACTGTTGTTATCATATATGAAGCGCCACTGTTGTTAGCATATGAAGCGACACTGTTGTTAGCATTTATGAAGCGTCAGTGTTATCATATATGAACCATCACTGTTGTTATCATATATGAACTGTCACTGTTATCATATATGAAGCGCCACTGTTGTTAGCATATATGAAGCGTCAGTGTTATCATATATGAGCCATCATTGTTTTTATCTTATATGAACTGTCACTGTTGTTATGATATATGAACCTTCACTAATGTTATCGTAT
This sequence comes from Synaphobranchus kaupii, assembly GCA_029718625.1. NCBI lineage: Eukaryota > Metazoa > Chordata > Actinopteri > Anguilliformes > Synaphobranchidae > Synaphobranchus > Synaphobranchus kaupii. The sequence goes on along the minus strand of CM056380.1, from coordinate 54,856,187 downwards.
ACAAAACATCACAGTTGTTATCATAGTTGAAATGTCCCTGTCACTGCATTTAATAGCACTGAATTGTCTGTACACCCTGTCATCCCTACCTTAGGTTTTATGATAATGATTAAATGATAATTCTGTTAGAATACACAGTTTAGTTCATCATCTCTACCCTGTAAGCCTGAATTCCACATCCCAAATATAAAATAATTCCCTTCCATTACAGTCAGTGATCTCTCCTCCACCCCCATCCACCAGCCTCCATGTGAATGCGTGCCTTCTGCACCATCGGCCTGTTCACCACTATTCTCCTCCACCCATTTAGCAATTTATAGCCACCAGGACAGGAACCAATCATCTGACAGAATAGACCCAGATGCCACGACATCATAAATTATAAATGAATAAAAACTGTGATTCTGGTGCAGAAACACAATGCAACGCTGCCACTTGAGTTACACAATTTAAATTACACAGCTCTGTTTTTTATACATTCATGTTCTAATGCTCTCGAGCCTGAGCTTCCTGTTATAGCAGAACAGCACACTAACCCTATTCCTGTCATCTTCTGATCCCTGAAAATATCAGCAGTGCCGGTTTTGATAGGAATAGATACAGAATTAAAGATGGATGTTTGCTTTCAGAATCTGGGCCCGTTCAATGTTAACGTTTAGTCGTTTTGCTCCATTACATGCATCATGTCTGAGAGCCCCTTTCCTGTACTGTCCGTCCGTCTCATACTGTATGTGCACAGTAAACTGGAAGTCTATTTAGCCTCAAGAGTGAGTTTTTGTGACTTCTCAGTATGTTCATCAAAGTCTCTATTGGGTTAGCAAAGCTGGCCTCACTAGCCTGAGGCCAGACACATGCTGAGCTCTCTAAATATAAAGCATGTTGGGCACAGCTGTTTTGCATGTGATGTGTAGCTGGAAATAGCTCTTCACAGACAAGATATGGCAGCACATAATTAGGAACGGCAGTGGAAATACTGCTTTAAAACTGGGGTGGGGGAGGCAGTGGAAACACTGCTTTAAAACTGGGGTGGGGGAGGCAGTGGGAACACTGCTTTAAAACTGGGGTGGGGGAGGCAGTGGAAACACTGCTTTAAGACTGGGGTGGGGGAGGCAGTGGGAACACTGCTTTAAAACTGGGGTGGGGGAGGCAGTGGGAACATTGCTTTAAAACTGGGGTGGGGGAGGCAGTGGAAACACTGCTTTAAAACTGGGGTGGGGGAGGCAGTGGAAACACTGCTTTAAGACTGGGGTGGGGGAGGCAGTGGAAACACTGCTTTAAAACTGGGGTGGGGGGGCAGTGGGAACACTGCTTTAAAACTGGGGTGGGGGAGGCAGTGGGAACACTGCTTTAAAACTGGGGTGGGGGAGGCAGTGGGAACACTGCTTTAAAACTGGGGTGGGGGAGGCAGTGGGAACACTGCTTTAAAACTGGGGTGGGGGAGGCAGTGGGAACACTGCTTTAAAACTGGGGTGGGGGAGGCAGTGGAAACACTGCTTTAAAACTGGGGTAGGGGAGGCAGTGGGAACACTGCTTTAAAACTGGGGTAGGGGAGGCAGTGGGAACACTGCTTTAAAACGGGGGTGGGGGAGGCAGTGGAAACACTGCTTTAAAACTGGGGTAGGGGAGGCAGTGGGAACACTGCTTTAAAACTGGGGTGGGGGAGGCAGTGGGAACACTGCTTTAAAACGGGGGTGGGGGAGGCAGTGGGAACACTGCTTTAAAACTGGGGTGGGGGAGGCAGTGGGAACACTGCTTTAAAAACTGGGGTGGGGGAGGCAGTGGGAACACTGCTTTAAAACTGGGGTGGGGGAGGCAGTCATATGCAATGGCATGTCTGATTCTCATACTTCCCCCATGACTGATCCTCCCTGTCTCTGTATAGAGCCCATATCAGAAATTCACCTTTAAAATAAAGATGATTGATCAGCTAATATGTACTATCAGGGCCGTGAGCACAATGCAGAGTGCTTTACAGAGATGTTCTGACATTAATTCAATTAACTGAGATGTGTAAGTGCAATTATGCTCATTTAAATTTAATTGAAATAAATAATTATAATTATATTTAATTTAAAAAAAATGTATAAAAAGTATAATTGAATTAAATATAATTGAATGTCATTACAAAATTTAAATATTAAGCTGACACAGCAGTTCTGATGACTTCCTATGGTGCATTAGACACCACTGAGTGTTTTCCTTCCCTGGAGAGGAAAGAGATTACAACTTTTCCTGCGATCACATATACTGTCCTCTGCTGTGACACTGGCTTGCTCTGGCATTTAATGCTTCAGCCGTATTCAAACGTTTCTATTGGCAGGGAGGACCCTGGCCCTACTGCAGTCATCACAAGGCTGCAGGTCTGTCCAACATGGCCTTACAAAATCACTATAAATGGATAACAGGCCCATCAGTCACAGTAAACACAAGATCAAAACAGCATTCTGTGGCCCTGTTCACAGACCGTCCACATGCCCACTGCTGAAGTCCTAATTTAATATCACCCTCTGCAGGCAGTGAATGAGGGCCGTGACACTCGGATAGGGGCTGGAATCTCAGCACACGTATCAGTCTGCATTCTGAGCACAATTAAATACGAATAAAAGCCTTCAATGGAGAAAATGTTTTCAACTTTCTAAAGCTCACTTGGCAGCTGGCATTCCCATGTCTTAAATGAAAAGCCAAGCCTATTTATTTATTTTTATTTTTTATTTGAGTAGGGGGTGGGTAGTTTGTTCCTGTCACAATGTTGCAGCTCTGGAAATATGCTCCCCCCTCAGCTCAGGCTGAGAGATTCTGCTTCTGGTTCCAACATTCTCTGCATCTCCCCTGTGGTCCGATACGGTTTTAAAGCTGAAGCAGCCTGCGAGAACCCATTGGAGCCTTAGAGGGTGGATACCCAATCAGAACCTGGCGGATTCGGGTTGGGTTGGGCCAAGATGAGTGTATCATATGTGGGGCTTACGTGTATTATAAACGTAGGGCAGCTGAGCATATTCAAACATGTAATTTTTGCTATTGAACACAATGAACTTAAGAGTCAGCCCCATTTGGTGGCAGTCATTTTGTTTCTCTGAAAATGTTAACGGCACAAAAAAACATAGCAAGGTACTCTGTTAACTACAGATAGTGGTGTGCCAGGTAAACAACTTGTACCTGTCTCTTCCTTTTGCATGATATGCAGAACAGTGAGTCTTACCAATAATGGTGCTGCTACTGTCAAAATATTGTCAAAATATTGTTCAAAAAGGAAAGAAAAAATTTTAAACGGCCTTTCTCTGTTTGTTACCTGTTCTTTTTTATTAGACGGCTTTATGTAACATTGTTAATAAATAACTAGCTGAGGTCTGGGGGAGGATGTGAGGAGTTGTGACTGTCACTGTACATGTGACTGCGTTGTGTAATTATTTCAAGCCTTATCTAGGAAGTAGAGCAGAAGAGCCTGACATACGTATATGGGGCACAGGTGAGTGTGTTATAAATGGGGCACAGGTGAGTGTGTTATAAATAGGGCACAGGTGAGTGTGTTATAAATGTGGCACAGGTGAGTGTGTTATAAATGGGGCACAGGTGAGTGGGTTATAAATAGGACACAGGTGAGTGTGTTACAAATGTGGCACAGGTGAGTGTGTTATAAATGGGGCACATGTGAGTGTGTTATAAATGGGGCACAGGTGAGTGTGTTATAAATGTGGCACAGGTGAGTGTTATAAATGTGGCACAGGTGAGTGTGCTATAAATGGGGCACAGGTGGGTGTGTTATGAATGGGGCACAGGTGAGTGTGTTATAAATGTGGCACAGGTGAGTGTTATAAATGTGGCACAGGTGAGTGTGCTATAAATGGGGCAAAGGTGAGTGTGTTATAAATGTGGCACAGGTGAGTGTTATAAATGTGGCACAGGTGAGTGTGCTATAAATGGGGAACAGGTGAGTGTGTTATAAATGGGGCACGGGTGAGTATGTTATAAATGGGGCACAGGTGAGTGTGTTATAAATGGGATACAGGTGAGTGTGTTATGAATGGGGAACAGGTGAGTGTGTTATAAATGTGAGCGTGTTAAAAATAGGCACAGATGAGTGTGTTATAAATGGGGCACAGGTGAGTGTGTTATAAATAGGATACAGGTGAGTGTGTTATAAATGGGGCACGTGACTGTGTTATAAATGGGGCACAGGTGAGTGTGTTATAAATGGGATACAGGTGAGTGTGTTATAAATGGGGCACAAGTGAGTGTGTTATAAATGGGGCACAGGTGAGTGTGTTATAAATGGGGCACATGTGAGTGTGTTATAAATGGGATACAGGTGAGTGTGTTATAAAAGGGGCACAGGTGAGTGTGTTATAAATGGGATACAGGTGAGTGTGTTATAAGTGGGGCACAGGTGAGTGTGTTATAAATGGGGCACATGTGAGTGTGTTATAATTGGGGCACAGGTGAGTGTGTTATAAATGGGGCACAGGCGAGTGTGTTATAAATGGGGCACATGTGAGTGTGTTATAAAAGGGGCACAGGTGAGTGTGTTATAAATGGGATACAGGTGAGTGTGTTATAAAAGTGGCACAGGTGAGTGTGTTATAAATAGGCACAGGTGAGTGCGTTATAAAAGGGGCACAGGTGAGTGTGTTATAAATGGGATACAGGTGAGTGTGTTATAAATGGGGCACATGTGAGTGTGTTATAAATGGGGCACAGGTGAGTGTGTTATAAATGGGGCACAGGTGAGTGTGTTATAAACGGGATACAGGTGAGTGTGTTATAAATGGGGTAGAGGTGAGTGTGTTACAAATGGGGTACAGGTGAGTGTGTTATACATGGGATACAGGTAAGTGTGTTATAAATGGGGCACAGGTGACTGTGTTATAAATGGGGCACATGTGAGTGTGTTATAAATGGGGCACAGGTGAGTGTGTTATAAATGGGGTAGAGGTGAGTGTGTTATAAATGGGGTACAGGTGAGGGTGTTATAAATGGGATACAGGTGAGTGTGTTATAAATGGGATACAGGTGAGTGTGTTATAAATGGGGCACAGGTGAGTGTGTTATAAATGGGATACAGGTGGGTGTGTTATAAATGGGATACAGGTGAGTGTTATAAATGGGGTAGAGGTGAGTGTGTTATAAATGGGGTACAGGTGAGGGTGTTATAAATGTGTATAAATGGGGCGTAGGTGAGTGTGTTATAAATAGGCACAAGTGAGGGTGTTATAAATGGGATACAGGTGAGGGTGTTATAAATGGAGCACAAGTGAGTGTGTTATAAATGGGATACAGGTGGGTGTGTTATAAATGGGATACAGGTGAGTGTGTTATAAATGGGGCGTAGGTGAGTGTATTATAAATAGGCACAAGTGAGGGTGTTATAAATGGGATACAGGTGAGTGTGTTATAAATGGGGCACAGGTGAGGGTGTTATAAATGGGATACAGGTGAGTGTGTTATAAATGGGATACAGGTCAGTGTGTTATAAATGGGGCACAGGTGAGTGTGTTATAAATGGGATACAGGTGAGTGTGTTATAAATGGGGCACAAGTGAGTGTGTTATAAATGGGGCACAGGTGAGTGTGTTATAAATGGGGCACATGTGAGTGTGTTATAAATGGGATACAGGTGAGTGTGTTATAAAAGGGGCACAGGTGAGTGTGTTATAAATGGGATACAGGTGAGTGTGTTATAAGTGGGGCACAGGTGAGTGTGTTATAAATGGGGCACATGTGAGTGTGTTATAATTGGGGCACAGGTGAGTGTGTTATAAATGGGGCACAGGCGAGTGTGTTATAAATGGGGCACATGTGAGTGTGTTATAAAAGGGGCACAGGTGAGTGTGTTATAAATGGGATACAGGTGAGTGTGTTATAAAAGTGGCACAGGTGAGTGTGTTATAAATAGGCACAGGTGAGTGCGTTATAAAAGGGGCACAGGTGAGTGTGTTATAAATGGGATACAGGTGAGTGTGTTATAAATGGGGCACATGTGAGTGTGTTATAAATGGGGCACAGGTGAGTGTGTTATAAATGGGGCACAGGTGAGTGTGTTATAAACGGGATACAGGTGAGTGTGTTATAAATGGGGTAGAGGTGAGTGTGTTATAAATGGGGTACAGGTGAGTGTGTTATACATGGGATACAGGTAAGTGTGTTATAAATGGGGCACAGGTGACTGTGTTATAAATGGGGCACATGTGAGTGTGTTATAAATGGGGCACAGGTGAGTGTGTTATAAATGGGGTAGAGGTGAGTGTGTTATAAATGGGGTACAGGTGAGGGTGTTATAAATGGGATACAGGTGAGTGTGTTATAAATGGGATACAGGTGAGTGTGTTATAAATGGGGCACAGGTGAGTGTGTTATAAATGGGATACAGGTGGGTGTGTTATAAATGGGATACAGGTGAGTGTTATAAATGGGGTAGAGGTGAGTGTGTTATAAATGGGGTACAGGTGAGGGTGTTATAAATGTGTATAAAAGGGGCGTAGGTGAGTGTGTTATAAATAGGCACAAGTGAGGGTGTTATAAATGGGATACAGGTGAGGGTGTTATAAATGGAGCACAGGTGAGTGTGTTATAAATGGGATACAGGTGGGTGTGTTATAAATGGGATACAGGTGAGTGTGTTATAAATGGGGCGTAGGTGAGTGTATTATAAATAGGCACAAGTGAGGGTGTTATAAATGGGATACAGGTGAGTGTGTTATAAATGGGATACAGGTCAGTGTGTTAAAAATGGGGCACAGGTGAGTGTGTTATAAATGGGATACAGGTGAGTGTGTTATAAATGGGGCACAGGTGAGTGTGTTATAAATGGGATACAGGTGAGTGTGTTATAAATGGGGCACAGGTGAGGTTGTTATAAATGGGATACAGGTGAGTGTGTTATAAATGGGGCACAGGTGAGGGTGTTATAAATGGGATACAGGTGAGTGTGTTATAAATGGGATACAGGTCAGTGTGTTATAAATGGGGCACAGGTGAGTGTGTTATAAATGGGATACAGGTGAGTGTGTTATAAATGGGGCACAGGTGAGTGTGTTATAAATGGGATACAGGTGAGTGTGTTATAAATGGGGCACAGGTGAGGGTGTTATAAATGGGATACAGGTGAGTGTGTTATAAATGGGATACAGGTCAGTGTGTTATAAATGGGGCACAGGTGAGTGTGTTATAAATGGGATACAGGTGAGTGTGTTATAAATGGGGCACAGGTGAGTGTGTTATAAATGGGATACAGGTGAGTGTGTTATAAATGGGATACAGGTGAGTGTGTTATAAACGGGGGAAAGGTGTGTTATAAATTGGATACAGGTGAGTGTGTTATAATTGGGGCACAGGTGAGTGTGTTATAAACGGGATACAGGTGAGTGTGTTATAAATGGGGTAGAGGTGAGTGTGTTATAAATGGGGTACAGGTGAGGGTGTTATAAATAAGATACAGGTGAGTGTGTTATACATGGGATACAGGTAAGTGTGTTATAAATGGGGCACAGGTGACTGTGTTATAAATGGGGCACATGTGAGTGTGTTATAAATGGGGCACAGGTGAGTGTGTTATGAATGGGGTAGAGGTGAGTGTGTTATAAATGGGGTACAGGTGAGGGTGTTATAAATGGGATACAGGTGAGTGTGTTATAAATGGGATACAGGTGAGTGTGTTATAAATGGGGCACAGGTGAGTGTGTTATAAATGTGATACAGGTGGGTGTGTTATAAATGGGATACAGGTGAGTGTGTTATAAATGGGGCGTAGGTGAGTGTGTTATAAATAGGCACAAGTGAGGGTGTTATAAATGGGATACAAGTGAGTGTGATATAAATGGGGCACAGGTGAGGGTGTTATTAATGGGATACAGGTGAGTGTGTTATAAATGGGATACAGGTGAGTGTGTTATAAATGGGGCACAGGTGAGTGTGTTATAAATGGGATACAGGTGAGTGTGTTATAAATGGGGCACAGGTGAGTGTGTTATAAATGGGATACAGGTGAGTGTGTTATAAATGGGGCACAGATGAGGTTGTTATAAACGGGATACAGGTGAGTGTGTTATAAATGGGGTAGAGGTGAGTGTGTTATAAATGGGGTACAGGTGAGGGTGTTATAAATAAGATACAGGTGAGTGTGTTATAAATGGGGTACAGGTGAGGGTGTTATAAATGGCATACAGGTGAGTGTGTTATAAATGGGCCACAGGTGAGTGTGTTATAAATGGGATACAGGTGGGTGTGTTATAAATGGGATACAGGTGAGTGTGTTATAAATGGGGCGTAGGTGAGTGTGTTATAAATAGGCACAAGTGAGGGTGTTATAAATGGGATACAGGTGAGTGTGATATAAATGGGGCACAGGTGAGGGTGTTATAAATGGGATACAGGTGAGTGTGTTATAAATGGGATACAGGTGAGTGTGTTATAAATGGGGCACAGGTGAGTGTGTTATAAATGGGATACAGGTGAGTGTGTTATAAATGGGGCACAGGTGAGTGTGTTATAAATGGGATACAGGTGAGTGTGTTATAAATGGGGCACAGGTGAGGTTGTTATAAATGGGATACAGGTGAGTGTGTTATAAATGGGATACAGGTGAGTGTGTTATGAACGGGGGAAAGGTGTGTTGTAAATTGGATACAGGTGAGTGTGTTATAATTAGGGCACAGGTGAGTGTGTTATAAACGGGATACAGGTGAGTGTGTTATAAATAGGCACAGGTGAGTGTGTTGTAAATCGGGCACAGGTGAGTGTGTTATAAATGGGGCACAGGTGAGTGTGTTATAAATGGGATACAGGTGGGTGTGTTATAAATGGGATACAGGTGAGTGTGTTATAAATGGGGCACAGGTGAGTGTGTTATAAATGGGATACAGGTGAGTGTGATATAAATGGGGCACAGGTGAGGGTGTTATAAATGGGATACAGGTGAGTGTGTTATAAATGGGATACAGGTGAGTGTGTTATAAATGGGGCACAGGTGAGTGTGTTATAAATGGGATACAGGTGAGTGTGTTATAAATGGGGCACAGGTGAGTGTGTTATAAATGGGATACAGGTGAGTGTGTTATAAATGGGGCACAGGTGAGGTTGTTATAAATGGGATACAGGTGAGTGTGTTATAAATGGGATACAGGTGAGTGTGTTATAAACGGGGGAAAGGTGTGTTGTAAATTGGATACAGGTGAGTGTGTTATAATTGGGGCACAGGTGAGTGTGTTATAAACGGGATACAGGTGAGTGTGTTATAAATAGGCACAGGTGAGTGTGTTGTAAATCGGGCACATGTGAGTGTGTTATACATGGGGCACATGTGAGTGTGTTATAAATGGGATACAGGTGAGTGTGTTATAAATGAGGCACAGGTGAGTGTGTTATAAATGGGATACAGGTGGGTGTGTTATAAATGGGATACAGGTGAGTGTGTTATAAATGGGGCGTAGGTGAGTGTGTTATAAATAGGCACAAGTGAGGGTGTTATAAATGGGATACAGGTGAGTATGTTATAAATGGGGCACAGGTGAGGGTGTTATAAATGGGATACAGGTGAGTGTGTTATAAATGGGATACAGGTGAGTGTGTTATAAATGGGGCACAGGTGAGTGTGTTATAAATGGGATACAGGTGAGTGTGTTATAAATGGGGCACAGGTGAGTGTGTTATAAATGGGATACAGGTGAGTGTGTTATAAATGGGGCACAGGTGAGGTTGTTATAAATGGGATACAGGTGAGTGTGTTATAAATGGGATACAGGTGAGTGTGTTATAAATGGGGCACAGGTGAGTGTGTTATAAACAGGGCACAGGTAAGGTTGTTATAAATAGGATACAGGTGAGTGTGTTATAAACAGGCACAAGTGAGGATGTTATAAATGGGGCACAGGTGAGTATGTTATAAATGGGGCACAGGTGAGTGTGTTATAAATGGGATACAGGTGAGTGTGTTATAAATGGGATACAGGTGAGTGTGTTATAAATGGGGCACAGGTGAGTGTGTTATAAATGGGATACAGGTGAGTGTGTTATAAATGGGGCACAGGTGAGTGTGTTATAAATGGGATACAGGTGAGTGTGTTATAAATGGGGCACAGGTGAGGTTGTTATAAATGGGATACAGGTGAGTGTGTTATAAATGGGATACAGGTGAGTGTGTTATAAACGGGGGAAAGGTGTGTTGTAAATTGGATACAGGTGAGTGTGTTATAATTAGGGCACAGGTGAGTGTGTTATAAACGGGATACAGGTGAGTGTGTTATAAATAGGCACAGGTGAGTGTGTTGTAAATCGGGCACAGGTGAGTGTGTTATAAATGGGGCACAGGTGAGTGTGTTATAAATGGGATACAGGTGGGTGTGTTATAAATGGGATACAGGTGAGTGTGTTATAAATGGGGCACAGGTGAGTGTGTTATAAATGGGATACAGGTGAGTGTGATATAAATGGGGCACAGGTGAGGGTGTTATAAATGGGATACAGGTGAGTGTGTTATAAATGGGATACAGGTGAGTGTGTTATAAATGGGGCACAGGTGAGTGTGTTATAAATGGGATACAGGTGAGTGTGTTATAAATGGGGCACAGGTGAGTGTGTTATAAATGGGATACAGGTGAATGTGTTATAAATGGGGCACAGGTGAGGTTGTTATAAATGGGATACAGGTGAGTGTGTTATAAATGGGATACAGGTGAGTGTGTTATAAACGGGGGAAAGGTGTGTTGTAAATTGGATACAGGTGAGTGTGTTATAATTGGGGCACAGGTGAGTGTGTTATAAACGGGATACAGGTGAGTGTGTTATAAATAGGCACAGGTGAGTGTGTTGTAAATCGGGCACATGTGAGTGTGTTATACATGGGGCACATGTGAGTGTGTTATAAATGGGATACAGGTGAGTGTGTTATAAATGGGGCACAGGTGAGTGTGTTATAAATGGGATACAGGTGGGTGTGTTATAAATGGGATACAGGTGAGTGTGTTATAAATGGGGCGTAGGTGAGTGTGTTATAAATAGGCACAAGTGAGGGTGTTATAAATGGGATACAGGTGAGTATGTTATAAATGGGGCACAGGTGAGGGTGTTATAAATGGGATACAGGTGAGTGTGTTATAAATGGGATACAGGTGAGTGTGTTATAAATGGGGCACAGGTGAGTGTGTTATAAATGGGATACAGGTGAGTGTGTTATAAATGGGGCACAGGTGAGTGTGTTATAAATGGGATACAGGTGAGTGTGTTATAAATGGGGCACAGGTGAGGTTGTTATAAATGGGATACAGGTGAGTGTGTTATAAATGGGATACAGGTGAGTGTGTTATAAATGGGGCACAGGTGAGTGTGTTATAAACAGGGCACAGGTAAGGTTGTTATAAATAGGATACAGGTGAGTGTGTTATAAACAGGCACAAGTGAGGATGTTATAAATGGGGCACAGGTGAGTATGTTATAAATGGGGCACAGGTGAGTGTGTTATAAATGGAATACAGTTGAGTGTGTTATAAATGGGCCACAGATGAGTGTGTTATAAATGGGGCACAGGTGAGTGTGTTATAAATGGGGCACAGGTGAGGGTGTTATAAATGGGATACAGGTGAGTGTGTTATAAATGGGATGCAGGTGGGTGTGTTATAAATGGGATACAGGTGAGTGTGTTATAAATGGGGCACAGGTGAGTGTGTTATAAATGGGATACAGGTGGGTGTGTTATAAATGGGATACAGGTGAGTGTGTTATAAATGGGATACAGGTGAGTGTGTTATAAATGGGGCACAGGTGAGTGTGTTATAAATGGGATACAGGTGGGTGTGTTATAAATGGGATACAGGTGAGTGTGTTATAAATGGGGCGTAGGTGAGTGTGTTATAAATAGGCACAAGTGAGGGTGTTATAAATGGGATACAGGTGAGTGTGTTATAAATGGGGCACAGGTGAGGGTGTTATAAATGGGATACAGGTGAGTGTGTTATAAATGGGATACAGGTGAGTGTGTTATAAATGGGGCACAGGTGAGTGTGTTATAAATGGGATACAGGTGAGTGTGTTATAAATGGGGCACAGGTGAGTGTGTTATAAATGGGATACAGGTGAGTGTGTTATAAATGGGGCACAGGTGAGGTTGTTATAAATGGGATACAGGTGAGTGTGTTATAAATGGGATACAGGTGAGTGTGTTATAAACGGGGGAAAGGTGTGTTATAAATTGGATACAGGTGAGTGTGTTATAATTGGGGCACAGGTGAGTGTGTTATAAACGGGATACAGGTGAGTGTGTTATAAATAGGCACAGGTGAGTGTGTTGTAAATCGGGCACATGTGAGTGTGTTATACATGGGGCACATGTGAGTGTGTTATAAATGGGGCACAGGTGAGTGTGTTATAAATGGGGCACAGGTGAGTGTGTTATAAACAGGGCATAGGTGAGGTTGTTATAAATAGGATACAGGTGAGTGTGTTATAAATGGGGCACAGGTGAGTGTGTTATAAACAGGGCACAGGTAAGGTTGTTATAAATAGGATACAGGTGAGTGTGTTATAAACAGGGCACAGGTGAGTGTGTTATAAACGGGGCACAGGTGAGTGTGTTATAAACAGGGCACAGGTGAGTGTGTTATAAATGGGGCACAGGTGAGTGTGTTATAAACAGGGCACAGGTGAGTGTGTTATAAATGGGGCACAGGTGAGGGTGTTATAAATGGGATACAGGTGAGTGTGTTATAAATGGGGCACAGGTGAGTGTGTTATAAATGGGGCACAGGTGAGTGTGTTATAAATGGAATACAGGTGAATGTGTTATAAATTGGGCACATGTAAGTGTGTTATAAATAGGCACAGGTGAGGGTGTTATAAATAGGCACAGGTGAGTGTGTTATACATGGGATACAGTTAAGTGTGTTATAAATGGGGCACAGGTGAGTGTGTTATAAATGGAGCCCAGGTGAGTGGGTTATAAATGGGATACAGGTGAGTGTGTTATAAATAGGCACAGGTGATTGTGTTATAAATGGGATACAGGTGAGTGTGTTATAAATGGGATACAGGTGAGGGTGTTATAAATGGGGCACAGGTGATTGTGTTATAAATGGGGCACAGGTGAGTGTGTTATAAATGGGGCACAGGTGAGTGTGTTATAAATAGGCACAGGTGATTGTGTTATAAATGGGATACAGGTGAGTGTGTTATAAATGGGATACAGGTGAGGGTGTTATAAATGGGGCACAGGTGATTGTGTTATAAATGGGGCACAGGTGAGTGTGTTATAAATGGGGCACAGGTGAGTGTGTTATAAATGGGGCACAGGTGAGTGTGTTATAAATGGGATACAGGTGGGTGTGTTATAAATGGGATACAGGTGAGTGCGTTATAAATGGGGCACAGGTGAGGGTGTTATAAACGGGATACAGGTGAGGGTGTCATAAATGGGATACAGGTGAGTGTGTTATAAATGGGGCAAAGGTGAGTGTGTTATAAATGGGATACAGGTGAGTGTGTTATAAATGGGGCACAGGTGAGTGTGTTATAAATGGGGCATAGGTGTGTTATAAATTGGATACAGGTGAGTGTGTTATAATTGTGGCACAGGTGAGTGTGTTATAAACGGGATACAGGTGAGTGTGTTATAAATAGGCACAGGTGAGTGTGTTATAAATGGGGCACAGGTGAGTGTGTTATAAATGGGGCACAGGTGAGTGTGTTATAAATGGGATACAGGTGGGTGTGTTATAAATGGAATACAGGTGAATGTGTTATAAATGAGGCACATGTGAGTGTGTTATAAATGGAATACAGGTGAATGTGTTATAAATGAGGCACATGTGAGTGTGTTATAAATGGAATACAGGTGAATGTGTTATAAATGAGGCACATGTGAGTGTGTTATAAATAGGCACAGGTGAGGGTGTTATAAATAGGCACAGGTGAGTGTGTTATAAATGGGGCACAGGTGAAGGTGTTATAAATGGGATACAGGTGAGTGTGTTATAAATGGGATACAGGTGAGTGTGTTATACATGGGATACAGGTAAGTGTGTTATAAATGGGGCACAGGTGTGTTATAAATGGGATACAGGTGAGTGTGTTATAAATGGGGCACAGGTGAGTGTGTTATAAATGGGGCACAGGTGAGGGTGTTATAAATGGAATACAGGTGTGTTATAAATGGGATACAGGTGAGTGTGTTATAAATGGGGCACAGGTGAGTGTGTTATAAATGGGATACAGGTGGGTGTGTTATAAATGGGCCACAGGTGAGTGTGTTATAAATGGGGCACAGGTGAGTGTGTTATAAATGGGATACAGGTGAGTGCGTTATAAATGGGGCACAGGTGAGTGTGTTATAAATGGGGCGTAGGTGAGTGTGTTATAAATGGGATACAGGTGAGTGTGTTATAAATGGGATACAGGTGAGTGTGTCATAAATGGGCCACAGGTGAGTGTGTTATAAATGGGGCACAGGTGAGGGTGTTATAAATGGGATACAGGTGAGTGTGTTATAAATGGGATACAGGTGAGTCTGTTATGAATGGGATACAGGTAAGTGTGTTATAAATGGGACACAGGTGAGTGTGTTATAAATGGGGCACAGGTGAATGTGTTATAAATGGGATACAGGTGAGTGTGTTATAAATGGGGCACAGGTGAGTGTGTTATAAATTGGGCACAGGTGAGTGGGTTATAAATGGGATACAGGTGAGTGTGTTATAAATAGGCACAGGTGAGTGTGTTATAAATGGGGCACAGGTGAGTGTGTTATAAATGGGGCACAGATGAGTGTGTTATAAATAGGCACAGGTGAGTGTGTTATAAATGGGCCACAGGTGAGGGTGTTATAAATGGGATACAGGTGAGTGTGTTATAAATGGGGCAAAGGTGAGTGTGTTATAAATGGGGCACAGGTGAGAGTGTTACAAATGGGGGACAGGTGAGTGTGTTATGAATGGGGCACAGGTGAGTGTGTTATAAATGGAATACAGGTGAATGTGCTATAAATGGGGCACGTGAGTGTGTTATAAATGGAATACAGGTGAATGTGTTATAAATGGGGGACGTGAGTGTGTTATAAATGGAATACAGGTGAATGTGCTATAAATGGGGCACGTGAGTGTGTTATAAATGGAATACAGGTGAAGGTGTTATAAATAGGCACAGGTGAGTGTGTTATAAATGGGATACAGGTGAGTGTGTTATAAATGGGGCATAGGTGAGTGTGTTATAAATGGGGCGTAGGTGAGTGTGTTATAAATAGGCACAAGTGAGGGTGTTATAAATGGGATACAGGTGAGTGTTTTATAAATGGGGCACAGGTGAGTGTGTTATAAATGGGGCACAGGTGAGTGTGTTATGAATGGAATACAGTTGAGTGTGTTATAAATGGGCCACAGGTGAGTGTGTTATAAATGGGGCACAGGTGAGTGTGTTATAAATGGGGCACAGGTGAGTGTGTTATAAATGGGATACAGGTGGGTGGGTTTTAAATGGGATACAGGTGAGTGCGTTATAAATGGGGCACAGGTGAGGGTGTTATAAACGGGATACAGGTGAGGGTGTCATAAATGGGATACAGGTGAGTGTGTTATAAATGGGGCACAGGTGAGTGTGTTATAAATGGGATACAGGTGAGTGTGTTATAAATGGGGCACAGGTGAGTGTGTTATAAAAGGGGCACAGGTGAGTGTGTTATAAATGGGGCATAGGTGTGTTATAAATTGGATACAGGTGAGTGTGTTATAATTGTGGCACAGGTGAGTGTGTTATAAACGGGATACAGGTGAGTGTGTTATAAATAGGCACAGGTGAGTGTGTTATAAATGGGGCACAGGTGAGTGTGTTATAAATGGGGCACAGGTGAGTGTGTTATAAATGGGATACAGGTGGGTGTGTTATAAATGGGATACAGGTGAGTGCGTTATAAATGGGGCACAGGTGAGGGTGTTATAAACGGGATACAGGTGAGGGTGTCATAAATGGGATACAGGTGAGTGTGTTATGAATTGGCCACAGGTGAGTGTGTTATAAATGGAATACAGGTGAATGTGTTATAAATGGGGCACATGTGAGTGTGTTATAAATGGAATACAGGTGAATGTGTTATAAATGGGGCACATGTGAGTGTGTTATAAATGGGGCACAGATGAGTGTGTTATAAATAGGCACAGGTGAGTGTGTTATAAATGGGGCACAGGTGAGGGTGTTATAAATGGGATACAGGTGAGTGTGTTATAAATGGGATACAGGTGAGTGTGTTATACATGGGATACAGGTAAGTGTGTTATAAATGGGGCACAGGTGTGTTATAAATGGGATACAGGTGAGTGTGTTATAAATGGGGCACAGGTGAGTGTGTTATAAATGGGGCACAGGTGAGGGTGTTATAAATGGGATACAGGTGAGTGTGTTATAAATGGGATACAGGTGAGTGTGTTATAAATGGGGCACAGGTGAGTGTGTTATAAATGGAGCCCAGGTGAGTGGGTTATAAATGGGATACAGGTGAGTGTGTTATAAATAGGCACAGGTGATTGTGTTATAAATGGGATACAGGTGAGTGTGTTATAAATGGGATACAGGTGAGGGTGTTATAAATGGGGCACAGGTGATTGTGTTATAAATGGGGCACAGGTGAGTGTGTTATAAATGGGGCACAGGTGAGTGTGTTATAAATAGGCACAGGTGATTGTGTTATAAATGGGATACAGGTGAGTGTGTTATAAATGGGATACAGGTGAGGGTGTTATAAATGGGGCACAGGTGATTGTGTTATAAATGGGGCACAGGTGAGTGTGTTATAAATGGGGCACAGGTGAGTGTGTTATAAATGGGGCACAGGTGAGTGTGTTATAAATGGGATACAGGTGGGTGTGTTATAAATGGGATACAGGTGAGTGCGTTATAAATGGGGCACAGGTGAGGGTGTTATAAACGGGATACAGGTGAGGGTGTCATAAATGGGATACAGGTGAGTGTGTTATAAATGGGGCACAGGTGAGTGTGTTATAAATGGGATACAGGTGAGTGTGTTATAAATGGGGCACAGGTGAGTGTGTTATAAATGGGGCATAGGTGTGTTATAAATTGGATACAGGTGAGTGTGTTATAATTGTGGCACAGGTGAGTGTGTTATAAACGGGATACAGGTGAGTGTGTTATAAATAGGCACAGGTGAGTGTGTTATAAATGGGGCACAGGTGAGTGTGTTATAAATGGGGCACAGGTGAGTGTGTTATAAATGGGATACAGGTGGGTGTGTTATAAATGGAATACAGGTGAATGTGTTATAAATGAGGCACATGTGAGTGTGTTATAAATGGAATACAGGTGAATGTGTTATAAATGAGGCACATGTGAGTGTGTTATAAATGGAATACAGGTGAATGTGTTATAAATGAGGCACATGTGAGTGTGTTATAAATAGGCACAGGTGAGGGTGTTATAAATAGGCACAGGTGAGTGTGTTATAAATGGGGCACAGGTGAAGGTGTTAAAAATGGGATACAGGTGAGTGTGTTATAAATGGGATACAGGTGAGTGTGTTATACATGGGATACAGGTAAGTGTGTTATAAATGGGGCACAGGTGTGTTATAAATGGGATACAGGTGAGTGTGTTATAAATGGGGCACAGGTGAGTGTGTTATAAATGGGGCACAGGTGAGGGTGTTATAAATGGGATACAGGTGAGTGTGTTATAAATGGGATACAGGTGAGTGTGTTATAAATGGGGCACAGGTGAGTGTGTTATAAATGGGATACAGGTGGGTGTGTTATAAATGGGATACAGGTGAGTGCGTTATAAATGGGCCACAGGTGAGTGTGTTATAAATGGGGCACAGGTGAGTGTGTTATAAATGGGATACAGGTGAGTGCGTTATAAATGGGGCACAGGTGAGTGTGTTATAAATGGGGCGTAGGTGAGTGTGTTATAAATGGGATACAGGTGAGTGTGTTATAAATGGGATACAGGTGAGTGTGTCATAAATGGGCCACAGGTGAGTGTGTTATAAATGGGGCACAGGTGAGGGTGTTATAAATGGGATACAGGTGAGTGTGTTATAAATGGGATACAGGTGAGTCTGTTATGAATGGGATACAGGTAAGTGTGTTATAAATGGGACACAGGTGAGTGTGTTATAAATGGGGCACAGGTGAATGTGTTATAAATGGGATACAGGTGAGTGTGTTATAAATGGGGCACAGGTGAGTGTGTTATAAATGGGGCACAGGTGAGTGGGTTATAAATGGGATACAGGTGAGTGTGTTATAAATAGGCACAGGTGAGTGTGTTATAAATGGGGCACAGGTGAGTGTGTTATAAATGGGGCACAGATGAGTGTGTTATAAATAGGCACAGGTGAGTGTGTTATAAATGGGCCACAGGTGAGGGTGTTATAAATGGGATACAGGTGAGTGCGTTATAAATGGGGCAAAGGTGAGTGTGTTATAAATGGGGCACAGGTGAGAGTGTTACAAATGGGGGACAGGTGAGTGTGTTATGAATGGGGCACAGGTGAGTGTGTTATAAATGGAATACAGGTGAATGTGCTATAAATGGGGCACGTGAGTGTGTTATAAATGGAATACAGGTGAATGTGTTATAAATGGGGCACGTGAGTGTGTTATAAATGGAATACAGGTGAATGTGCTATAAATGGGGCACGTGAGTGTGTTATAAATGGAATACAGGTGAAGGTGTTATAAATAGGCACAGGTGAGTGTGTTATAAATGGGATACAGGTGAGTGTGTTATAAATGGGGCATAGGTGAGTGTGTTATAAATGGGGCGTAGGTGAGTGTTTTATAAATAGGCACAAGTGAGGGTGTTATAAATGGGATACAGGTGAGTGTTTTATAAATGGGGCACAGGTGAGTGTGTTATAAATGGGGCACAGGTGAGTGTGTTATGAATGGAATACAGTTGAGTGTGTTATAAATGGGCCACAGGTGAGTGTGTTATAAATGGGGCACAGGTGAGTGTGTTATAAATGGGGCACAGGTGAGTGTGTTATAAATGGGATACAGGTGGGTGTGTTATAAATGGGATACAGGTGAGTGCGTTATAAATGGGGCACAGGTGAGGGTGTTATAAACGGGATACAGGTGAGGGTGTCATAAATGGGATACAGGTGAGTGTGTTATAAATGGGGCACAGGTGAGTGTGTTATAAATGGGATACAGGTGAGTGTGTTATAAATGGGGCACAGGTGAGTGTGTTATAAAAGGGGCACAGGTGAGTGTGTTATAAATGGGGCATAGGTGTGTTATAAATTGGATACAGGTGAGTGTGTTATAATTGTGGCACAGGTGAGTGTGTTATAAACGGGATACAGGTGAGTGTGTTATAAATAGGCACAGGTGAGTGTGTTATAAATGGGGCACAGGTGAGTGTGTTATAAATGGGGCACAGGTGAGTGTGTTATAAATGGGGCACAGGTGAGTGTGTTATAAATGGGATACAGGTGGGTGTGTTATAAATGGGATACAGGTGAGTGCGTTATAAATGGGGCACAGGTGAGGGTGTTATAAACGGGATACAGGTGAGGGTGTCATAAATGGGATACAGGTGAGTGTGTTATGAATTGGCCACAGGTGAGTGTGTTATAAATGGAATACAGGTGAATGTGTTATAAATGGGGAACATGTGAGTGTGTTATAAATGGAATACAGGTGAATGTGTTATAAATGGGGCACATGTGAGTGTGTTATAAATGGGGCACAGATGAGTGTGTTATAAATAGGCACAGGTGAGTGTGTTATAAATGGGGCACAGGTGAGGGTGTTATAAATGGGATACAGGTGAGTGTGTTATAAATGGGATACAGGTGAGTGTGTTATACATGGGATACAGGTAAGTGTGTTATAAATGGGGCACAGGTGTGTTATAAATGGGATACAGGTGAGTGTGTTATAAATGGGGCACAGGTGAGTGTGTTATAAATGGGGCACAGGTGAGGGTGTTATAAATGGGATACAGGTGAGTGTGTTATAAATGGGATACAGGTGAGTGTGTTATAATGGGGCACAGGTGAGTGTGTTATAAATGGGATACAGGTGGGTGTGTTATAAATGGGATACAGGTGAGTGCGTTATAAATGGGCCACAGGTGAGTGTGTTATAAATGGGGCACAGGTGAGTGTGTTATAAATGGGATACAGGTGAGTGCGTTATAAATGGGGCACAGGTGAGTGTGTTATAAATGGGGCGTAGGTGAGTGTGTTATAAATAGGCACAAGTGAGGGTGTTATAAATGGGATACAGGTGAGTGTGTCATAAATGGGCCACAGGTGAGTGTGTTATAAATGGGGCACAGGTGAGGGTGTTATGAATGGGATACAGGTAAGTGTGTTATAAATGGGACACAGGTGAGTGTGTTATAAATGGGGCACAGGTGAATGTGTTATAAATGGGATACAGGTGAGTGTGTTATAAATGGGGCACAGGTGAGTGTGTTATAAATGGGGCACAGGTGAGTGGGTTATAAATGGGATACAGGTGAGTGTGTTATAAATAGGCACAGGTGAGTGTGTTATAAATGGGGCACAGGTGAGTGTGTTATAAATGGGGCACAGATGAGTGTGTTATAAATAGGCACAGGTGAGTGTGTTATAAATGGGGCACAGGTGAGTGTGTTATAAATGGGGCACAGATGAGTGTGTTATAAATAGGCACAGGTGAGTGTGTTATAAATGGGCCACAGGTGAGGGTGTTATAAATGGGATACAGGTGAGTGCGTTATAAATGGGGCAAAGGTGAGTGTGTTATAAATGGGGCACAGGTGAGAGTGTTACAAATGGGGGACAGGTGAGTGTGTTATGAATGGGGCACAGGTGAGTGTGTTATAAATGGAATACAGGCGAATGTGCTATAAATGGGGCACGTGAGTGTGTTATAAATGGGATACAGGTGAGTGTGTTATAAATGGAATACAGATGAAGGTGTTATAAATAGGCACAGGTGAGTGTGTTATAAATGGGATACAGGTGAGTGTGTTATAAATGGGGCATAGGTGAGTGTGTTATAAATGGGGCGTAGGTGAGTGTGTTATAAATAGGCACAAGTGAGGGTGTTATAAATGGGATACAGGTGAGTGTGTTATAAATGGGGCACAGGTGAGTGTGTTATAAATGGGGCACAGGTGAGTGTGTTATAAATGGAATACAGTTGAGTGTGTTATAAATGGGCCACAGGTGAGTGTGTTATAAATGGGGCACAGGTGAGTGTGTTATAAATGGGATACAGGTGAGTGCGTTATAAATGGGGCACAGGTGAGTGTGTTATAAATGGGGCGTAGGTGAGTTTGTTATAAATAGGCACAAGTGAGGGTGTTATAAATGGGATACAGGTGAGTGTGTCATAAATGGACCACAGGTGAGTGTGTTATAAATGGGGCACAGGTGAGGGTGTTATAAATGGGATACAGGTGAGTGTGTTATAAATGGGATACAGGCGAGTCTGTTATGAATGGGATACAGGTAAGTGTGTTATAAATGGGACACAGGTGAGTGTGTTATAAATGGGGCACAGGTGAATGTGTTATAAATGGGGTACAGGTGAGTGTGTTATAAATGGGGCACAGGTGAGTGTGTTATAAATGGGGCACAGGTGAGTGGGTTATAAATGGGATACAGGTGAGGGTGTTATAAATAGGCACAGGTGAGTGTGTTATAAATAGGCACAGGTGAGTGTGTTATAAATGGGGCACAGATGAGTGTGTTATAAATAGGCACAGGTGAGTGTGTTATAAATGGGGCACAGGTGAGTGTGTTATAAATGGGGCACAGATGAGTGTGTTATAAATAGGCACAGGTGAGTGTGTTATAAATGGGCCACAGGTGAGGGTGTTATAAATGGGATACAGGTGAGTGCGTTATAAATGGGGCAAAGGTGAGTGTGTTATAAATGGGGCACAGGTGAGAGTGTTACAAATGGGGGACAGGTGAGTGTGTTATGAATGGGGCACAGGTGAGTGTGTTATAAATGGAATACAGGCGAATGTGCTATAAATGGGGCACGTGAGTGTGTTATAAATGGGATACAGGTGAGTGTGTTATAAATGGAATACAGATGAAGGTGTTATAAATAGGCACAGGTGAGTGTGTTATAAATGGGATACAGGTGAGTGTGTTATAAATGGGGCATAGGTGAGTGTGTTATAAATGGGGCGTAGGTGAGTGTGTTATAAATAGGCACAAGTGAGGGTGTTATAAATGGGATACAGGTGAGTGTGTTATAAATGGGGCACAGGTGAGTGTGTTATAAATGGGGCACAGGTGAGTGTGTTATAAATGGAATACAGTTGAGTGTGTTATAAATGGGCCACAGGTGAGTGTGTTATAAATGGGGCACAGGTGAGTGTGTTATAAATGGGATACAGGTGAGTGCGTTATAAATGGGGCACAGGTGAGTGTGTTATAAATGGGGCGTAGGTGAGTTTGTTATAAATAGGCACAAGTGAGGGTGTTATAAATGGGATACAGGTGAGTGTGTCATAAATGGACCACAGGTGAGTGTGTTATAAATGGGGCACAGGTGAGGGTGTTATAAATGGGATACAGGTGAGTGTGTTATAAATGGGATACAGGCGAGTCTGTTATGAATGGGATACAGGTAAGTGTGTTATAAATGGGACACAGGTGAGTGTGTTATAAATGGGGCACAGGTGAATGTGTTATAAATGGGGTACAGGTGAGTGTGTTATAAATGGGGCACAGGTGAGTGTGTTATAAATGGGGCACAGGTGAGTGGGTTATAAATGGGATACAGGTGAGGGTGTTATAAATAGGCACAGGTGAGTGTGTTATAAATAGGCACAGGTGAGTGTGTTATAAATGGGATACAGGTGAGTGTGTTATAAATGAGGCACAGGTGAGTGTGTTATAAATGGGGCACCGGTGAGGGTGTTATAAATGGGATACAGGTGAGTGTGTTATAAATGGGATACAGGTGGGTGTGTTATAAATGGGATACAGGTGAGTGTGTTATAAATGGGGCGTAGGTGAGTGTGTTATAAATAGGCACAAGTGAGGGTGTTATAAATGGGATACAGGTGAGTGTGTTATAAATGGGGCACAGGTGAGTGTGTTATAAATGGGGCACAGGTGAGTGTGTTATAAATGGAATACAGTTGAGTGTGTTATAAATGGGCCACAGGTGAGTGTGTTATGAATGGGGCACAGGTGAGTGTGTTATAAATGGGATACAGGTGATTGCGTTATAAATGGGGCACAGGTGAGTGTGTTATAAATGGGGCGTAGGTGAGTGTGTTATAAATAGGCATAAGTGAGGGTGTTATAAATGGGATACAGGTGAGTGTGTTATAAATGGGATACAGGTGAGTGTGTTATAAATGGGGCACAGGTGAGTGTGTTATAAATGGGGCACAGGTGAGTGGGTTATAAATGGGATACAGGTGAGTGTGTTATAAATAGGCACAGGTGAGTGTGTTATAAATAGGCACAGGTGAGTGTGTTATAAATGGGATACAGGTGAGTGTGTTATAAATGAGGCACAGGTGAGTGTGTTATAAATGGGGCACAGGTGAGGGTGTTATAAATGGGATACAGGTGAGTGTGTTATAAATGGGATACAGGTGGGTGTGTTATAAATGGGATACAGGTGAGTGTGTTATAAATGGGGCGTAGGTGAGTGTGTTATAAATAGGCACAAGTGAGGGTGTTATAAATGGGATACAGGTGAGTGTGTTATAAATGGGGCACAGGTGAGTGTGTTATAAATGGGGCACAGGTGAGTGTGTTATAAATAGGCACAGGTGAGTGTGTTATAAATGGGCCACAGGTGAGGGTGTTATAAATGGGATACAGGTGAGTGCGTTATAAATGGGGCAAAGGTGAGTGTGTTATAAATGGGGCACAGGTGAGAGTGTTACAAATGGGGGACAGGTGAGTGTGTTATGAATGGGGCACAGGTGAGTGTGTTATAAATGGAATACAGGCGAATGTGCTATAAATGGGGCACGTGAGTGTGTTATAAATGGAATACAGGTGAATGTGCTATAAATGGGGCACGTGAGTGTGTTAAAAATGGAATACAGATGAAGGTGTTATAAATAGGCACAGGTGAGTGTGTTATAAATGGGATACAGGTGAGTGTGTTATAAATGGGGCATAGGTGAGTGTGTTATAAATGGGGCGTAGGTGAGTGTGTTATAAATAGGCACAAGTGAGGGTGTTATAAATGGGATACAGGTGAGTGTGTTATAAATTGGGCACAGGTGAGTGTGTTATAAATGGGGCACAGGTGAGTGTGTTATAAATGGAATACAGTTGAGTGTGTTATAAATGGGCCACAGGTGAGTGTGTTATAAATGGGGCACAGGTGAGTGTGTTATAAATGGGATACAGGTGAGTGCGTTATAAATGGGGCACAGGTGAGTGTGTTATAAATGGGGCGTAGGTGAGTGTGTTATAAATAGGCACAAGTGAGGGTGTTATAAATGGGATACAGGTGAGTGTGTCATAAATGGACCACAGGTGAGTGTGTTATAAATGGGGCACAGGTGAGGGTGTTATAAATGGGATACAGGTGAGTGTGTTATAAATGGGATACAGGCGAGTCTGTTATGAATGGGATACAGGTAAGTGTGTTATAAATGGGACACAGGTGAGTGTGTTATAAATGGGGCACAGGTGAATGTGTTATAAATGGGATACAGGTGAGTGTGTTATAAATGGGGCACAGGTGAGTGTGTTATAAATGGGGCACAGGTGAGTGGGTTATAAATGGGATACAGGTGAGTGTGTTATAAATAGGCACAGGTGAGTGTGTTATAAATAGGCACAGGTGAGTGTGTTATAAATGGGATACAGGTGAGTGTGTTATAAATGAGGCACAGGTGAGTGTGTTATAAATGGGGCACAGGTGAGGGTGTTATAAATGGGATACAGGTGAGTGTGTTATAAATGGGATACAGGTGGGTGTGTTATAAATGGGATACAGGTGAGTGTGTTATAAATGGGGTGTAGGTGAGTGTGTTATAAATAGGCACAAGTGAGGGTGTTATAAATGGGATACAGGTGAGTGTGTTATAAATGGGGCACAGGTGAGTGTGTTATAAATGGGGCACAGGTGAGTGTGTTATGAATGGAATACAGTTGAGTGTGTTATAAATGGGCCACAGGTGAGTGTGTTATGAATGGGGCACAGGTGAGTGTGTTATAAATGGGATACAGGTGATTGCGTTATAAATGGGGCACAGGTGAGTGTGTTATAAATGGGGCGTAGGTGAGTGTGTTATAAATAGGCATAAGTGAGGGTGTTATAAATGGGATACAGGTGAGTGTGTTATAAATGGGATACAGGTGAGTGTGTTATAAATGGGGCACAGGTGTGTTATAAATGGGGCACAGGTGAGTGGGTTATAAATGGGATACAGGTGAGTGTGTTATAAATAGGCACAGGTGAGTGTGTTATAAATAGGCACAGGTGAGTGTGTTATAAATGGGATACAGGTGAGTGTGTTATAAATGAGGCACAGGTGAGTGTGTTATAAATGGGGCACAGGTGAGGGTGTTATAAATGGGATACAGGTGAGTGTGTTATAAATGGGATACAGGTGAGTGTGTTATAAATGGGGCGTAGGTGAGTGTGTTATAAATAGGCACAAGTGAGGGTGTTATAAATGGGATACAGGTGAGTGTGTTATAAATGGGGCACAGGTGAGTGTGTTATAAATGGGGCACAGGTGAGTGTGTTATAAATGGAATACAGTTGAGTGTGTTATAAATGGGCCACAGGTGAGTGTGTTATGAATGGGGCACAGGTGAGTGTGTTATAAATGGGATACAGGTGATTGCGTTATAAATGGGGCACAGGTGAGTGTGTTATAAATGGGGCGTAGGTGAGTGTGTTATAAATAGGCATAAGTGAGGGTGTTATAAATGGGATACAGGTGAGTGTGTTATAAATGGGCCACAGGTGAGTGTGTTATAAATGGGGCACAGGTGAGGGTGTTATAAATGGGATACAGGTGAGTGTGTTATAAATGGGATACAGGTGAGTGTGTTATAAATTGGATACAGGTAAGTGTGTTATAAATGGGACACAGGTGAGTGTGTTATAAATGGGGCACAGGTGAATGTGTTATAAATGGGATACAGGTGAGTGTGTTATAAATGGGGCACAGGTGAGTGTGTTATAAATGGGGCACGGGTGAGTGGGTTATAAATGGGATACAGGTGAGTGTGTTATAAATAGGCACAGGTGAGTGTGTTATAAATAGGCACAGGTGAGTGTGTTATAAATGGGATACAGGTGAGTGTGTTATAAATGGGATACAGGTGAGGGTGTTATAAATGGGGGACATGTGAGTGTGTTATAAATGGGGCACAGGTGAGTGTGTTATAAATGGGGCACAGGTGAGTGTGTTATAAATGGGGCACAAGTGAGTGTGTTATAAATGGGATACAGGTGAGTGTGTTAAAAATAGGCACAGGTGAGTGTGTTATAAATGGGGCACAGGTGAGTGTGTTATAAATGGGGCACAGATGAGTGTGTTATAAATAGGCACAGGTGAGTGTGTTATAAATGGGCCACAGGTGAGGGTGTTATAAATGGGATACAGGTGAGGGTGTTATAAATGGGGCACAGGTGAATGTGTTATAAATGGGGCACAGATGAGTGTGTTATAAATAGGCACAGGTGAGTGTGTTATAAATGGGCCACAGGTGAGGGTGTTATAAATGGGATACAGGTGAGTGTGTTATAAATGGGGCACAGGTGAGTGTGTTATAAATGGGGCACAGGTGAGTGTGTTATAAATGGAATACAGGTGAATGTGTTATAAATTGGGCACATGTAAGTGTGTTATAAATAGGCACAGTTGAGTGTGTTATAAATGGGGCACAGGTGAGTGTGTTATAAATGGGATACAGGTGAGTGTGTTATAAATGGGGCACAGGTGAGTGTGTTATAAATGGGGCCCAGTTGAGTGTGTTATAAATTGGGCACATGTGAGTGTGTTATAAATAGGCACAGGTGAGGGTGTTATAAATAGGCACAGGTGAGTGTGTTATACATGGGATACAGTTAAGTGTGTTATAATGGGACACAGGTGAGTGTGTTATAAATGGGGCACAGGTGAGTGTGTTATAAATGGGATACAGGTGAGTGTGTTATAAATGGGGCACAGGTGAGTGTGTTATAAATGGAGCACGGGTGAGTGGGTTATAAATGGGATACAGGTGAGTGTGTTATAAATAGGCACAGGTGAGTGTGTTATAAATAGGCACAGGTGAGTGTGTTATAAATGGGATACAGGTGAGTGTGTTATAAATGGGATACAGGTGAGGGTGTTATAAATGGGGGACATGTGAGTGTGTTATAAATGGGGCACAGGTGAGTGTGTTATAAATGGGGCACAGGTGAGTGTGTTATAAATGGGGCACAGGTGAGTGTGTTATAAATGGGATACAGGTGAGTGTGTTAAAAATAGGCACAGGTGAGTGTGTTATAAATGGGGCACAGGTGAGTGTGTTATAAATGGGGCACAGGTGAGTGTGTTATAAATAGGCACAGGTGAGTGTGTTATAAATGGGCCACAGGTGAGGGTGTTATAAATGGGATACAGGTGAGTGTGTTATAAATGGGGCACAGGTGAGTGTGTTATAAATGGGGCACAGGTGAGTGTGTTATAAATGGGATACAGGTAAGTGTGTTATAATGGGACACAGTTGAGTGTGTTATAAATGGGGCACAGGTGAGTGTGTTATAAATGGGATACAGGTGAGTGTGTTATAAATGGGGCACAGGTGAGTGTGTTATAAATGGGGCCCAGTTGAGTGTGTTATAAATTGGGCACATGTGAGTGTGTTATAAATAGGCACAGGTGAGGGTGTTATAAATAGGCACAGGTGAGTGTGTTATACATGGGATACAGTTAAGTGTGTTATAATGGGACACAGGTGAGTGTGTTATAAATGGGGCACAGGTGAGTGTGTTATAAATGGGATACAGGTGAGTGTGTTATAAATGGGGCACAGGTGAGTGTGTTATAAATGGAGCACGGGTGAGTGGGTTATAAATGGGATACAGGTGAGTGTGTTATAAATAGGCACAGGTGAGTGTGTTATAAATAGGCACAGGTGAGTGTGTTATAAATGGGATACAGGTGAGTGTGTTATAAATGGGATACAGGTGAGGGTGTTATAAATGGGGGACATGTGAGTGTGTTATAAATGGGGCACAGGTGAGTGTGTTATAAATGGGGCACAGGTGAGTGTGTTATAAATGGGGC
This sequence comes from Synaphobranchus kaupii, assembly GCA_029718625.1. Taxonomy (NCBI): domain Eukaryota; kingdom Metazoa; phylum Chordata; class Actinopteri; order Anguilliformes; family Synaphobranchidae; genus Synaphobranchus; species Synaphobranchus kaupii. Next base: position 54,827,972 of record CM056380.1, on the reverse strand, counting down.
ACAGGTGAGTGTGTTATAAATGGGATACAGGTGAGTGTGTTAAAAATAGGCACAGGTGAGTGTGTTATAAATGGGGCACAGGTGAGTGTGTTATAAATGGGGCACAGATGAGTGTGTTATAAATAGGCACAGGTGAGTGTGTTATAAATGGGCCACAGGTGAGGGTGTTATAAATGGGATACAGGTGAGTGTGTTATAAATGGGGCACAGGTGAATGTGTTATAAATGGGGCACAGATGAGTGTGTTATAAATAGGCACAGGTGAGTGTGTTATAAATGGGCCACAGGTGAGGGTGTTATAAATGGGATACAGGTGAGTGTGTTATAAATGGGGCACAGGTGAGTGTGTTATAAATGGGGCACAGGTGAGTGTGTTATAAATGGAATACAGGTGAATGTGTTATAAATTGGGCACATGTAAGTGTGTTATAAATAGGCACAGGTGAGGGTGTTATAAATAGGCACAGGTGAGTGTGTTGTAAATGGGATACAGGTAAGTGTGTTATAATGGGACACAGGTGAGTGTGTTATAAATGGGGCACAGGTGAGTGTGTTATAAATGGGATACAGGTGAGTGTGTTATAAATGGGGCACAGGTGAGTGTGTTATAAATGGGGCCCAGGTGAGTGTGTTATAAATTGGGCACATGTGAGTGTGTTATAAATAGGCACAGGTGAGGGTGTTATAAATAGGCACAGGTGAGTGTGTTATACATGGGATACAGTTAAGTGTGTTATAATGGGACACAGGTGAGTGTGTTATAAATGGGGCACAGGTGAGTGTGTTATAAATGGGATACAGGTGAGTGTGTTATAAATGGGGCACAGGTGAGTGTGTTATAAATGGAGCCCAGGTGAGTGGGTTATAAATGGGATACAGGTGAGTGTGTTATAAATAGGCACAGGTGATTGTGTTATAAATTGGATACAGGTGAGTGTGTTATAAATGGGATACAGGTGAGGGTGTTATAAATGGGGCACAGGTGATTGTGTTATAAATGGGGCACATGTGAGTGTGTTATAAATGGGGCACAGGTGAGTGTGTTATAAATGGGGCACAGGTGAGTGTGTTATAAATGGGATACAGGTGAGTGCGTTATAAATGGGGCACAAGTGAGGGTGTTATAAACGGGATACAGGTGAGGGTGTCATAAATGGGATACAGGTGAGTGTGTTATAAATGGGGCACAGGTGAGTGTGTTATAAATGGGATACAGGTGAGTGTGTTATAAATGGGGCACAGGTGAGTGTGTTATAAAAGGGGCACAGGTGAGTGTGTTATAAATGGGGCATAGGTGTGTTATAAATTGGATACAGGTGAGTGTGTTATAATTGTGGCACAGGTGAGTGTGTTATAAACGGGATACAGGTGAGTGTGTTATAAATAGGCACAGGTGAGTGTGTTATAAATGGGGCATAGGTGAGTGTGTTATAAATGGGGCACAGGTGAGTGTGTTATAAATGGGGCACAGGTGAGTGTGTTATAAATGGGATACAGGTGGGTGTGTTATAAATGGGATACAGGTGAGTGCGTTATAAATGGGGCACAGGTGAGGGTGTTATAAATGGGATACAGGTGAGGGTGTCATAAATGGGATACAGGTGAGTGTGTTATAAATGGAATACAGGTGAATGTGTTATAAATGGGGCACATGTGAGTGTGTTATAAATGGAATACAGGTGAATGTGTTATAAATGGGGCACATGTGAGTGTGTTATAAATAGGCACAGGTGAGGGTGTTATAAATAGGCACAGGTGAGTGTGTTATAAATGGGGCACAGGTGAGGGTGTTATAAATGGGATACAGGTGAGTGTGTTATAAATGGGATACAGGTGAGTGTGTTATACATGGGATACAGGTAAGTGTGTTATAAATGGGGCACAGGTGTGTTATAAATGGGATACAGGTGAGTGTGTTATAAATGGGGCACAGGTGAGTGTGTTATAAATGGGGCACAGGTGAGGGTGTTATAAATGGGATACAGGTGAGTGTGTTATAAATGGGATACAGGTGAGTGTGTTATAAATGGGGCACAGGTGAGTGTGTTATAAATGGGATACAGGTGGGTGTGTTATAAATGGGATACAGGTGAGTGCGTTATAAATGGGGCACAGGTGAGTGTGTTATAAATGGGGCGTAGGTGAGTGTGTTATAAATAGGCACAAGTGAGTGTGTTATAAATGGGATACAGGTGAGGGTGTTATAAATGGGATACAGGTGAGTGTGTTATAAATGGGGCACAGGTGAGTGTGTTATAAATGGGATACAGGTGGGTGTGTTATAAATGGGATACAGGTGAGTGCGTTATAAATGGGGCACAGGTGAGTGTGTTATAAATGGGGCGTAGGTGAGTGTGTTATAAATAGGCACAAGTGAGTGTGTTATAAATGGGGCACAGGTGAGTGTGTTATAAATGGGGCACAGGTGAGGGTGTTATAAATGGGATACAGGTGAGTGTGTTATAAATGGGATACAGGTGAGTGTGTTATAAATGGGGCACAGGTGAGTGTGTTATAAATGGGGCACAGGTGAGTGTGTTATAAATGGGATACAGGTGAGTGTGTTAAAAATAGGCACAGATGAGTGTGTTATAAATGGGGCACAGGTGAGTGTGTTATAAATGGGGCACAGATGAGTGTGTTATAAATAGGCACAGGTGAGTGTGTTATAAATGGGCCACAGGTGAGGGTGTTATAAATGGGATACAGGTGAGTGTGTTATAAATGGGGCACAGGTGAATGTGTTATAAATGGGGCACAGATGAGTGTGTTATAAATAGGCACAGGTGAGTGTGTTATAAATGGGCCACAGGTGAGGGTGTTATAAATGGGATACAGGTGAGTGTGTTATAAATGGGGCACAGGTGAGTGTGTTATAAATGGGGCACAGGTGAGTGTGTTATAAATGGAATACAGGTGAATGTGTTATAAATTGGGCACATGTAAGTGTGTTATAAATAGGCACAGGTGCGGGTGTTATAAATAGGCACAGGTGAGTGTGTTGTAAATGGGATACAGGTAAGTGTGTTATAATGGGACACAGGTGAGTGTGTTATAAATGGGGCACAGGTGAGTGTGTTATAAATGGGATACAGGTGAGTGTGTTATAAATGGGGCACAGGTGAGTGTGTTATAAATGGGGCCCAGGTGAGTGTGTTATAAATTGGGCACATGTGAGTGTGTTATAAATAGGCACAGGTGAGGGTGTTATAAATAGGCACAGGTGAGTGTGTTATACATGGGATACAGTTAAGTGTGTTATAATGGGACACAGGTGAGTGTGTTATAAATGGGGCACAGGTGAGTGTGTTATAAATGGGATACAGGTGAGTGTGTTAGAAATGGGGCACAGGTGAGTGTGTTATAAATGGAGCCCAGGTGAGTGGGTTATAAATGGGATACAGGTGAGTGTGTTATAAATAGGCACAGGTGATTGTGTTATAAATTGGATACAGGTGAGTGTGTTATAAATGGGATACAGGTGAGGGTGTTATAAATGGGGCACAGGTGATTGTGTTATAAATGGGGCACATGTGAGTGTGTTATAAATGGGGCACAGGTGAGTGTGTTATAAATGGGGCACAGGTGAGTGTGTTATAAATGGGATACAGGTGAGTGCGTTATAAATGGGGCACAGGTGAGGGTGTTATAAACGGGATACAGGTGAGGGTGTCATAAATGGGATACAGGTGAGTGTGTTATAAATGGGGCACAGGTGAGTGTGTTATAAATGGGATACAGGTGAGTGTGTTATAAATGGGGCACAGGTGAGTGTGTTATAAAAGGGGCACAGGTGAGTGTGTTATAAATGGGGCATAGGTGTGTTATAAATTGGATACAGGTGAGTGTGTTATAATTGTGGCACAGGTGAGTGTGTTATAAACGGGATACAGGTGAGTGTGTTATAAATAGGCACAGGTGAGTGTGTTATAAATGGGGCATAGGTGAGTGTGTTATAAATGGGGCACAGGTGAGTGTGTTATAAATGGGGCACAGGTGAGTGTGTTATAAATGGGATACAGGTGGGTGTGTTATAAATGGGATACAGGTGAGTGCGTTATAAATGGGGCACAGGTGAGGGTGTTATAAACGGGATACAGGTGAGGGTGTCATAAATGGGATACAGGTGAGTGTGTTATAAATGGAATACAGGTGAATGTGTTATAAATGGGGCACATGTGAGTGTGTTATAAATGGAATACAGGTGAATGTGTTATAAATGGGGCACATGTGAGTGTGTTATAAATAGGCACAGGTGAGGGTGTTATAAATAGGCACAGGTGAGTGTGTTATAAATGGGGCACAGGTGAGGGTGTTATAAATGGGATACAGGTGAGTGTGTTATAAATGGGATACAGGTGAGTGTGTTATACATGGGATACAGGTAAGTGTGTTATAAATGGGGCACAGGTGTGTTATAAATGGGATACAGGTGAGTGTGTTATAAATGGGGCACAGGTGAGTGTGTTATAAATGGGGCACAGGTGAGGGTGTTATAAATGGGATACAGGTGAGTGTGTTATAAATGGGATACAGGTGAGTGTGTTATAAATGGGGCACAGGTGAGTGTGTTATAAATGGGATACAGGTGGGTGTGTTATAAATGGGATACAGGTGAGTGCGTTATAAATGGGGCACAGGTGAGTGTGTTATAAATGGGGCGTAGGTGAGTGTGTTATAAATAGGCACAAGTGAGTGTGTTATAAATGGGATACAGGTGAGGGTGTTATAAATGGGATACAGGTGAGTGTGTTATAAATGGGGCACATGTGAGTGTGTTATAAATGGAATACAGTTGAGTGTGTTATAAATGGGCCACAGATGAGTGCATTATAAATGGGGCACAGGTGAGTGGGTTATAAATAGGCACAGGTGAGTGTGTTATAAATGGGGCACATGTGAGTGTGTTATAAATGGAATACAGGTGAGTGTGTTATAAATGGGGCACATGTGAGTGTGTTATAAATGGAATACAGGTGAGTGTGTTATAAATGGGGCACATGTGAGTGTGTTATAAATGTAATACAGTTGAGTGTGTTATAAATGGGCCACAGGTGAGTGTGTTATAAATGGGATACAGGTAAGTGTGTTATAAATAGGCACAGGTGAGTGTGTTATAAATGGGATACAGTTGAGTGTGTTATAAATGGGCCACAGATGAGTGTGTTATAAATGGGGCACATGTGAGTGTGTTATAAATGGAATACAGGTGAGTGTGTTATAAATGGGGCACATGTGAGTGTGTTATAAATGGAATACAGTTGAGTGTGTTATAAATGGGCCACAGGTGAGTGTGTTATAAATGGGATACAGGTAAGTGTGTTATAAATAGGCACAGGTGAGTGTGTTATAAATGGAATACAGGTGAGTGTGTTATAAATGGGATACAGGTGAGGGTGTTATAAATGGGGCACAGGTGAGTGTGTTATAAATGGGGCACAGGTGAGTGTGTTATAAATGGGATACAGGTGAGTGTGTTATAAATAGGCACAGGTGAGTGTGTTATAAATGGGGCACAGGTGAGTGTGTTATAAATGGGGCACAGATGAGTGTGTTATAAATAGGCACAGGTGAGTGTGTTATAAATGGGCCACAGGTGAGGGTGTTATAAATGGGATACAGGTGAGTGCGTTATAAATGGGGCACAGGTGAGTGTGTTATAAATGGGGCACAGGTGAGAGTGTTACAAATGGGGGACAGGTGAGTGTGTTATGAATGGGGGACAGGTGAGTGTGTTATAAATGGAATACAGGTGAGGGTGTTATAAAAGGGGCACAGGTGAGTGTGTTATAAATGGGGCATAGGTGTGTTATACATTGGATACAGGTGAGTGTGTTATAATTGTGGCACAGGTGAGTGTGTTATAAATGGAATACAGGTGAGTGCGTTATAAATGGGGCACAGGTGAGGGTGTCATAAATGGGATACAGGTGAGTGTGTTATAAATGGGGCACAGGTGAGTGTGTTATAAATGGGATACAGGTGAGTGTGTTATAAATGGGGCACAGGTGAGTGTGTTATAAAAGGGGCACAGGTGAGTGTGTTATAAATGGGGCATAGGTGTGTTATACATTGGATACAGGTGAGTGTGTTATAATTGTGGCACAGGTGAGTGTGTTATAAACGGGATACAGGTGAGTGTGTTATAAATAGGCACAGGTGAGTGTGTTATAAATGGGGCATAGGTGAGTGTGTTATAAATGGGGCACAGGTGAGTGTGTTATAAATGGGGCACAGGTGAGTGTGTTATAAATGGGATACAGGTGGGTGTGTTATAAATGGGATACAGGTGAGTGCGTTATAAATGGGGCACAGGTGAGGGTGTTATAAACGGGATACAGGTGAGGGTGTCATAAATGGGATACAGGTGAGTGTGTTATAAATGGAATACAGGTGAATGTGTTATAAATGGGGCACATGTGAGTGTGTTATAAATGGAATACAGGTGAATGTGTTATAAATGGGGCACAGGTGAGTGTGTTATAAATGGGATACAGGTGAGTGTGTTAGAAATGGGGCACAGGTGAGTGTGTTATAAATGGAGCCCAGGTGAGTGGGTTATAAATGGGATACAGGTGAGTGTGTTATAAATAGGCACAGGTGATTGTGTTATAAATTGGATACAGGTGAGTGTGTTATAAATGGGATACAGGTGAGGGTGTTATAAATGGGGCACAGGTGATTGTGTTATAAATGGGGCACATGTGAGTGTGTTATAAATGGGGCACAGGTGAGTGTGTTATAAATGGGGCACAGGTGAGTGTGTTATAAATGGGATACAGGTGAGTGCGTTATAAATGGGGCACAGGTGAGGGTGTTATAAACGGGATACAGGTGAGGGTGTCATAAATGGGATACAGGTGAGTGTGTTATAAATGGGGCACAGGTGAGTGTGTTATAAATGGGATACAGGTGAGGGTGTTATAAATGGGGCACAGATGAGTGTGTTATAAATAGGCACAGGTGAGTGTGTTATAAATGGGCCACAGGTGAGGGTGTTATAAATGGGATACAGGTGAGTGTGTTATAAATGGGGCACAGGTGAGTGTGTTATAAATGGGGCACAGGTGAGTGTGTTATAAATGGAATACAGGTGAATGTGTTATAAATTGGGCACATGTAAGTGTGTTATAAATAGGCACAGGTGCGGGTGTTATAAATAGGCACAGGTGAGTGTGTTGTAAATGGGATACAGGTAAGTGTGTTATAATGGGACACAGGTGAGTGTGTTATAAATGGGGCACAGGTGAGTGTGTTATAAATGGGATACAGGTGAGTGTGTTATAAATGGGGCACAGGTGAGTGTGTTATAAATGGGGCCCAGGTGAGTGTGTTATAAATTGGGCACATGTGAGTGTGTTATAAATAGGCACAGGTGAGGGTGTTATAAATAGGCACAGGTGAGTGTGTTATACATGGGATACAGTTAAGTGTGTTATAATGGGACACAGGTGAGTGTGTTATAAATGGGGCACAGGTGAGTGTGTTATAAATGGGATACAGGTGAGTGTGTTAGAAATGGGGCACAGGTGAGTGTGTTATAAATGGAGCCCAGGTGAGTGGGTTATAAATGGGATACAGGTGAGTGTGTTATAAATAGGCACAGGTGATTGTGTTATAAATTGGATACAGGTGAGTGTGTTATAAATGGGATACAGGTGAGGGTGTTATAAATGGGGCACAGGTGATTGTGTTATAAATGGGGCACATGTGAGTGTGTTATAAATGGGGCACAGGTGAGTGTGTTATAAATGGGGCACAGGTGAGTGTGTTATAAATGGGATACAGGTGAGTGCGTTATAAATGGGGCACAGGTGAGGGTGTTATAAACGGGATACAGGTGAGGGTGTCATAAATGGGATACAGGTGAGTGTGTTATAAATGGGGCACAGGTGAGTGTGTTATAAATGGGATACAGGTGAGTGTGTTATAAATGGGGCACAGGTGAGTGTGTTATAAAAGGGGCACAGGTGAGTGTGTTATAAATGGGGCATAGGTGTGTTATAAATTGGATACAGGTGAGTGTGTTATAATTGTGGCACAGGTGAGTGTGTTATAAACGGGATACAGGTGAGTGTGTTATAAATAGGCACAGGTGAGTGTGTTATAAATGGGGCATAGGTGAGTGTGTTATAAATGGGGCACAGGTGAGTGTGTTATAAATGGGGCACAGGTGAGTGTGTTATAAATGGGATACAGGTGGGTGTGTTATAAATGGGATACAGGTGAGTGCGTTATAAATGGGGCACAGGTGAGGGTGTTATAAACGGGATACAGGTGAGGGTGTCATAAATGGGATACAGGTGAGTGTGTTATAAATGGAATACAGGTGAATGTGTTATAAATGGGGCACATGTGAGTGTGTTATAAATGGAATACAGGTGAATGTGTTATAAATGGGGCACATGTGAGTGTGTTATAAATAGGCACAGGTGAGGGTGTTATAAATAGGCACAGGTGAGTGTGTTATAAATGGGGCACAGGTGAGGGTGTTATAAATGGGATACAGGTGAGTGTGTTATAAATGGGATACAGGTGAGTGTGTTATACATGGGATACAGGTAAGTGTGTTATAAATGGGGCACAGGTGTGTTATAAATGGGATACAGGTGAGTGTGTTATAAATGGGGCACAGGTGAGTGTGTTATAAATGGGGCACAGGTGAGGGTGTTATAAATGGGATACAGGTGAGTGTGTTATAAATGGGATACAGGTGAGTGTGTTATAAATGGGGCACAGGTGAGTGTGTTATAAATGGGATACAGGTGGGTGTGTTATAAATGGGATACAGGTGAGTGCGTTATAAATGGGGCACAGGTGAGTGTGTTATAAATGGGGCGTAGGTGAGTGTGTTATAAATAGGCACAAGTGAGTGTGTTATAAATGGGATACAGGTGAGGGTGTTATAAATGGGATACAGGTGAGTGTGTTATAAATGGGGCACATGTGAGTGTGTTATAAATGGAATACAGTTGAGTGTGTTATAAATGGGCCACAGATGAGTGCATTATAAATGGGGCACAGGTGAGTGGGTTATAAATAGGCACAGGTGAGTGTGTTATAAATGGGGCACATGTGAGTGTGTTATAAATGGAATACAGGTGAGTGTGTTATAAATGGGGCACATGTGAGTGTGTTATAAATGGAATACAGGTGAGTGTGTTATAAATGGGGCACATGTGAGTGTGTTATAAATGTAATACAGTTGAGTGTGTTATAAATGGGCCACAGGTGAGTGTGTTATAAATGGGATACAGGTAAGTGTGTTATAAATAGGCACAGGTGAGTGTGTTATAAATGGGATACAGTTGAGTGTGTTATAAATGGGCCACAGATGAGTGTGTTATAAATGGGGCACATGTGAGTGTGTTATAAATGGAATACAGGTGAGTGTGTTATAAATGGGGCACATGTGAGTGTGTTATAAATGGAATACAGTTGAGTGTGTTATAAATGGGCCACAGGTGAGTGTGTTATAAATGGGATACAGGTAAGTGTGTTATAAATAGGCACAGGTGAGTGTGTTATAAATGGAATACAGGTGAGTGTGTTATAAATGGGATACAGGTGAGGGTGTTATAAATGGGGCACAGGTGAGTGTGTTATAAATGGGGCACAGGTGAGTGTGTTATAAATGGGATACAGGTGAGTGTGTTATAAATAGGCACAGGTGAGTGTGTTATAAATGGGGCACAGGTGAGTGTGTTATAAATGGGGCACAGATGAGTGTGTTATAAATAGGCACAGGTGAGTGTGTTATAAATGGGCCACAGGTGAGGGTGTTATAAATGGGATACAGGTGAGTGCGTTATAAATGGGGCACAGGTGAGTGTGTTATAAATGGGGCACAGGTGAGAGTGTTACAAATGGGGGACAGGTGAGTGTGTTATGAATGGGGGACAGGTGAGTGTGTTATAAATGGAATACAGGTGAGGGTGTTATAAAAGGGGCACAGGTGAGTGTGTTATAAATGGGGCATAGGTGTGTTATACATTGGATACAGGTGAGTGTGTTATAATTGTGGCACAGGTGAGTGTGTTATAAATGGAATACAGGTGAGTGCGTTATAAATGGGGCACAGGTGAGGGTGTCATAAATGGGATACAGGTGAGTGTGTTATAAATGGGGCACAGGTGAGTGTGTTATAAATGGGATACAGGTGAGTGTGTTATAAATGGGGCACAGGTGAGTGTGTTATAAAAGGGGCACAGGTGAGTGTGTTATAAATGGGGCATAGGTGTGTTATACATTGGATACAGGTGAGTGTGTTATAATTGTGGCACAGGTGAGTGTGTTATAAACGGGATACAGGTGAGTGTGTTATAAATAGGCACAGGTGAGTGTGTTATAAATGGGGCATAGGTGAGTGTGTTATAAATGGGGCACAGGTGAGTGTGTTATAAATGGGGCACAGGTGAGTGTGTTATAAATGGGATACAGGTGGGTGTGTTATAAATGGGATACAGGTGAGTGCGTTATAAATGGGGCACAGGTGAGGGTGTTATAAACGGGATACAGGTGAGGGTGTCATAAATGGGATACAGGTGAGTGTGTTATAAATGGAATACAGGTGAATGTGTTATAAATGGGGCACATGTGAGTGTGTTATAAATGGAATACAGGTGAATGTGTTATAAATGGGGCACAGGTGAGTGTGTTATAAATGGGATACAGGTGAGTGTGTTAGAAATGGGGCACAGGTGAGTGTGTTATAAATGGAGCCCAGGTGAGTGGGTTATAAATGGGATACAGGTGAGTGTGTTATAAATAGGCACAGGTGATTGTGTTATAAATTGGATACAGGTGAGTGTGTTATAAATGGGATACAGGTGAGGGTGTTATAAATGGGGCACAGGTGATTGTGTTATAAATGGGGCACATGTGAGTGTGTTATAAATGGGGCACAGGTGAGTGTGTTATAAATGGGGCACAGGTGAGTGTGTTATAAATGGGATACAGGTGAGTGCGTTATAAATGGGGCACAGGTGAGGGTGTTATAAACGGGATACAGGTGAGGGTGTCATAAATGGGATACAGGTGAGTGTGTTATAAATGGGGCACAGGTGAGTGTGTTATAAATGGGATACAGGTGAGTGTGTTATAAATGGGGCACAGGTGAGTGTGTTATAAAAGGGGCACAGGTGAGTGTGTTATAAATGGGGCATAGGTGTGTTATAAATTGGATACAGGTGAGTGTGTTATAATTGTGGCACAGGTGAGTGTGTTATAAACGGGATACAGGTGAGTGTGTTATAAATAGGCACAGGTGAGTGTGTTATAAATGGGGCATAGGTGAGTGTGTTATAAATGGGGCACAGGTGAGTGTGTTATAAATGGGGCACAGGTGAGTGTGTTATAAATGGGATACAGGTGGGTGTGTTATAAATGGGATACAGGTGAGTGCGTTATAAATGGGGCACAGGTGAGGGTGTTATAAACGGGATACAGGTGAGGGTGTCATAAATGGGATACAGGTGAGTGTGTTATAAATGGAATACAGGTGAATGTGTTATAAATGGGGCACATGTGAGTGTGTTATAAATGGAATACAGGTGAATGTGTTATAAATGGGGCACATGTGAGTGTGTTATAAATAGGCACAGGTGAGGGTGTTATAAATAGGCACAGGTGAGTGTGTTATAAATGGGGCACAGGTGAGGGTGTTATAAATGGGATACAGGTGAGTGTGTTATAAATGGGATACAGGTGAGTGTGTTATACATGGGATACAGGTAAGTGTGTTATAAATGGGGCACAGGTGTGTTATAAATGGGATACAGGTGAGTGTGTTATAAATGGGGCACAGGTGAGTGTGTTATAAATGGGGCACAGGTGAGGGTGTTATAAATGGGATACAGGTGAGTGTGTTATAAATGGGATACAGGTGAGTGTGTTATAAATGGGGCACAGGTGAGTGTGTTATAAATGGGATACAGGTGGGTGTGTTATAAATGGGATACAGGTGAGTGCGTTATAAATGGGGCACAGGTGAGTGTGTTATAAATGGGGCGTAGGTGAGTGTGTTATAAATAGGCACAAGTGAGTGTGTTATAAATGGGATACAGGTGAGGGTGTTATAAATGGGATACAGGTGAGTGTGTTATAAATGGGGCACATGTGAGTGTGTTATAAATGGAATACAGTTGAGTGTGTTATAAATGGGCCACAGATGAGTGCATTATAAATGGGGCACAGGTGAGTGGGTTATAAATAGGCACAGGTGAGTGTGTTATAAATGGGGCACATGTGAGTGTGTTATAAATGGAATACAGGTGAGTGTGTTATAAATGGGGCACATGTGAGTGTGTTATAAATGGAATACAGGTGAGTGTGTTATAAATGGGGCACATGTGAGTGTGTTATAAATGTAATACAGTTGAGTGTGTTATAAATGGGCCACAGGTGAGTGTGTTATAAATGGGATACAGGTAAGTGTGTTATAAATAGGCACAGGTGAGTGTGTTATAAATGGGATACAGTTGAGTGTGTTATAAATGGGCCACAGATGAGTGTGTTATAAATGGGGCACATGTGAGTGTGTTATAAATGGAATACAGGTGAGTGTGTTATAAATGGGGCACATGTGAGTGTGTTATAAATGGAATACAGTTGAGTGTGTTATAAATGGGCCACAGGTGAGTGTGTTATAAATGGGATACAGGTAAGTGTGTTATAAATAGGCACAGGTGAGTGTGTTATAAATGGAATACAGGTGAGTGTGTTATAAATGGGATACAGGTGAGGGTGTTATAAATGGGGCACAGGTGAGTGTGTTATAAATGGGGCACAGGTGAGTGTGTTATAAATGGGATACAGGTGAGTGTGTTATAAATAGGCACAGGTGAGTGTGTTATAAATGGGGCACAGGTGAGTGTGTTATAAATGGGGCACAGATGAGTGTGTTATAAATAGGCACAGGTGAGTGTGTTATAAATGGGCCACAGGTGAGGGTGTTATAAATGGGATACAGGTGAGTGCGTTATAAATGGGGCACAGGTGAGTGTGTTATAAATGGGGCACAGGTGAGAGTGTTACAAATGGGGGACAGGTGAGTGTGTTATGAATGGGGGACAGGTGAGTGTGTTATAAATGGAATACAGGTGAGGGTGTTATAAAAGGGGCACAGGTGAGTGTGTTATAAATGGGGCATAGGTGTGTTATACATTGGATACAGGTGAGTGTGTTATAATTGTGGCACAGGTGAGTGTGTTATAAATGGAATACAGGTGAGTGCGTTATAAATGGGGCACAGGTGAGGGTGTCATAAATGGGATACAGGTGAGTGTGTTATAAATGGGGCACAGGTGAGTGTGTTATAAATGGGATACAGGTGAGTGTGTTATAAATGGGGCACAGGTGAGTGTGTTATAAAAGGGGCACAGGTGAGTGTGTTATAAATGGGGCATAGGTGTGTTATACATTGGATACAGGTGAGTGTGTTATAATTGTGGCACAGGTGAGTGTGTTATAAACGGGATACAGGTGAGTGTGTTATAAATAGGCACAGGTGAGTGTGTTATAAATGGGGCATAGGTGAGTGTGTTATAAATGGGGCACAGGTGAGTGTGTTATAAATGGGGCACAGGTGAGTGTGTTATAAATGGGATACAGGTGGGTGTGTTATAAATGGGATACAGGTGAGTGCGTTATAAATGGGGCACAGGTGAGGGTGTTATAAACGGGATACAGGTGAGGGTGTCATAAATGGGATACAGGTGAGTGTGTTATAAATGGAATACAGGTGAATGTGTTATAAATGGGGCACATGTGAGTGTGTTATAAATGGAATACAGGTGAATGTGTTATAAATGGGGCACATGTGAGTGTGTTATAAATAGGCACAGGTGAGGGTGTTATAAATAGGCACAGGTGAGTGTGTTATAAATGGGGCACAGGTGAGGGTGTTATAAATGGGATACAGGTGAGTGTGTTATAAATGGGATACAGGTGAGTGTGTTATACATGGGATACAGGTAAGTGTGTTATAAATGGGGCACAGGTGTGTTATAAATGGGATACAGGTGAGTGTGTTATAAATGGGGCACAGGTGAGTGTGTTATAAATGGGGCACAGGTGAGGGTGTTATAAATGGGATACAGGTGAGTGTGTTATAAATGGGATACAGGTGAGTGTGTTATAAATGGGGCACAGGTGAGTGTGTTATAAATGGGATACAGGTGGGTGTGTTATAAATGGGATACAGGTGAGTGCGTTATAAATGGGGCACAGGTGAGTGTGTTATAAATGGGGCGTAGGTGAGTGTGTTATAAATAGGCACAAGTGAGTGTGTTATAAATGGGATACAGGTGAGGGTGTTATAAATGGGATACAGGTGAGTGTGTTATAAATGGGGCACATGTGAGTGTGTTATAAATGGAATACAGTTGAGTGTGTTATAAATGGGCCACAGATGAGTGCATTATAAATGGGGCACAGGTGAGTGGGTTATAAATAGGCACAGGTGAGTGTGTTATAAATGGGGCACATGTGAGTGTGTTATAAATGGAATACAGGTGAGTGTGTTATAAATGGGGCACATGTGAGTGTGTTATAAATGGAATACAGGTGAGTGTGTTATAAATGGGGCACATGTGAGTGTGTTATAAATGTAATACAGTTGAGTGTGTTATAAATGGGCCACAGGTGAGTGTGTTATAAATGGGATACAGGTAAGTGTGTTATAAATAGGCACAGGTGAGTGTGTTATAAATGGGATACAGTTGAGTGTGTTATAAATGGGCCACAGATGAGTGTGTTATAAATGGGATACAGGTAAGTGTGTTATAAATAGGCACAGGTGAGTGTGTTATAAATGGGATACAGGTGAGTGTGTTATAAATGGGGCACAGGTGAGTGTGTTATAAATGGGGCACAGGTGAGTGTGTTATGAATGGAATACAGTTGAGTGTGTTATAAATGGGCCACAGGTGAGTGTGTTATAAATGGGGCACAGGTGAGTGTGTTATAAATGGGATACAGGTGAGTGCGTTATAAATGGGGCACAGGTGAGTGTGTTATAAATGGGGCGTAGGTGAGTGTGTTATAAATAGGCACAAGTGAGGGTGTTATAAATGGGATACAGGTGAGTGTGTTATAAATGGGCCACAGGTGAGTGTGTTATAAATGGGATACAGGTGAGTGTGTTATAAATGGGATACAGGTGAGTCTGTTATGAATGGGATACAGGTAAGTTTGTTATAAATGGGACACAGGTGAGTGTGTTATAAATGGGGCACAGGTGAATGTGTTATAAATGGGATACAGGTGAGTGTGTTATAAATGGGGCACAGGTGAGTGTGTTATAAATGGGGCACAGGTGAGTGGGTTATAAATGGGATACAGGTGAGTGTGTTATAAATAGGCACAGGTGAGTGTGTTATAAATAGGCACAGGTGAGTGTGTTATAAATGGGATACAGGTGAGTGTGTTATAAATGGGATACAGGTGAGGGTGTTATAAATGGGGGACATGTGAGTGTGTTATAAATGGGGCACAGGTGAGTGTGTTATAAATGGGATACAGGTGAGTGCGTTATAAATGGGGCACAGGTGAGGGTGTTATAAAGGGGATACAGATGAGGGTGTCATAAATGGGATACAGGTGAGTGTGTTATGAATGGGGCACAGGTGAGTGTGTTATAAATGGAATACAGGTGAATGTGTTATAAATGGGGCACATGTGAGTGTGTTATAAATGGAATACAGGTGAATGTGTTATAAATGGGGCACATGTGAGTGCGTTATAAATAGGCACAGGTGAGGGTGTTATAAATAGGCACAGGTGAGTGTGTTATAAATGGGGCACAGGTGAGGGTGTTATAAATGGGATACAGGTGAGTGTGTTATAAATGGGATACAGATGAGTGTGTTATAAATTGGCTACAGGAGAGTGTGTTATAATTGGGGCACAGGTGAGTGTGTTATAAATGGGGCACAGGTGAGTGTGTTATAAATGGGGCACAGGTGAGTGTGTTATAAATGGGGCACAGGTGATGGTGTTATAAATGGGATACAGGTGAGTGTGTTATAAATGGGATACAGGTGAGTGTGTTATAAATGGGGCACATGTGAGTGTGTTATAAATGGGATACAGGTGGGTGTGTTATAAATGGGATACAGGTGAGTGCGTTATAAATGGGGCACAGCTGAGTGTGTTATAAATGGGGCGTAGGTGAGTGTGTTATAAATAGGCACAAGTGAGTGTGTTATAAATGGGATACAGGTGAGGGTGTTATAAATGGGATACAGGTGAGTGTGTTATAAATGGGGCACATGTGAATGTGTTATAAATGGAATACAGTTGAGTGTGTTATAAATGGGGCACAGGTGAGTGGGTTATAAATGGGGCACAGGTGAGGGTGTTATAAATGGGATACAGGTGAGTGCGTTATAAATGGGGCACAGGTGAGTGTGTTATAAATGGGGCGTAGGTGAGTGTGTTATAAATAGGCACAAGTGAGTGTGTTATAAATGGGATACAGGTGAGGGTGTTATAAATGGGATACAGGTGAGTGTGTTATAAATGGGGCACAGGTGAGTGTGTTATAAATGGGATACAGGTGGGTGTGTTATAAATGGGATACAGGTGAGTGCGTTATAAATGGGGCACAGCTGAGTGTGTTATAAATGGGGCGTAGGTGAGTGTGTTATAAATAGGCACAAGTGAGTGTGTTATAAATGGGATACAGGTGAGGGTGTTATAAATGGGATACAGGTGAGTGTGTTATAAATGGGGCACATGTGAATGTGTTATAAATGGAATACAGTTGAGTGTGTTATAAATGGGGCACAGGTGAGTGGGTTATAAATGGGGCACAGGTGAGGGTGTTATAAATGGGATACAGGTGAGTGCGTTATAAATGGGGCACAGGTGAGTGTGTTATAAATGGGGCGTAGGTGAGTGTGTTATAAATAGGCACAAGTGAGTGTGTTATAAATGGGATACAGGTGAGGGTGTTATAAATGGGGCACAGGTGAGTGGGTTATAAATGGGGCACAGGTGAGGGTGTTATAAATGGAATACAGTTGAGTGTGTTATAAATGGGGCACAGGTGAGTGGGTTATAAATGGGGCACAGGTGAGGGTGTTATAAATGGGATACAGGTGAGTGTGTTATAAATGGGGCACAGGTGAGTGTGTTATAAATGGGGCACATGTGAATGTGTTATAAATGGAATACAGTTGAGTGTGTTATAAATGGGGCACAGGTGAGTGGGTTATAAATGGGGCACAGGTGAGGGTGTTATAAATGGGGCACAGGTGAGTGTGTTATAAATGGGGCACAGGTGAGTGTGTTATACATGGGATACAGGTAAGTGTGTTATACATGGGATACAGGTGAGTGTGTTATAAATGGGATACAGGTGAGTGTGTTATAAATGGGGCACAGGTGAGTGTGTTATAAATGGGATACAGGTGAGTGTGTTATAAATGGGATACAGGTGAGTGTGTTATAAATGGGATACAAGTGAGTGTGTTATAAATGGGGTACAGGTGAGTGTGTCATAAATGGGATACAGGTGGGTGTGTTATAAATGGGATACAGGTGAGTGCGTTATAAATGGGGCACAGGTGAGTGTGTTATAAATGGGGCACAGGTGAGTGTGTTATAAATAGGCAAAAGTGAGTGTGTTATAAATGGGATACAGGTGAGTGTGTTATAAATGGGGCACAGGTGAGTGTGTTATAAATGGGACACAGGTGAGTGTGTTATAAATGGAATACAGTTGAGTGTGTTATAAATGGGCCACAGGTGAGTGTGTTATAAATGGGGCACAGGTGAGTGTGTTATAAATGGGGCACAGGTGAGGGTGTTATAAATGGGATACAGGTGAGTGTGTTATAAATGGGATACAGGTGAGTGTGTTATAAATGGGGCACAGGTGAGGGTGTTATAAATGGGATACAGGTGAGTGTGTTATAAATGGGATACAGGTGAGTGTGTTATAAATGGGATACAGGTAAGTGTGTTATAAATGGGATACAGGTGAGTGTGTTATAAATGGGATACAAGTGAGTGTGTTATAAATGGGGCACAGGTGAGTGTGTTATAAATGGGGCACACGTCAGTGTGTTATAAATGGGGCACAGGTGAGTGTGTTATAAATGGGGCACCGGTGAGTGTGTTATAAATGGGATACACGTGAGTGTGTTATAAATGGGCACAAGTGAGTGTGTTATAAATGGGGCACAGGTGAGTGTGTTATAAATGGGGCACAGGTGAGTGTGTTATAAATGAGGCACAGGTGAGTGTGTTATAAATGGGGCGTAGGTGAGTTTGTTATAAATGGGGTACAGGTGAGTGTGTTATAAATGGGATACAGATGAGTGTGTTATAAATAGGTACAAGTGAGTGTGTTATAAATGGGGTACAGGTGAGTGTGTTATAAATGGGATACAGGTGAGTGTGTTATAAATGGGATACAGGTAAGTGTGTTATAAATGGGACACAGGTGAGTGTGTTATAAATGGGGCACAGGTGAGTGTGTTATAAATGGGATACAGGTGAGTGTGTTATAAATGGGGCACAGGTGAGTGTGTTATAAATGGGGCACACGTCAGTGTGTTATAAATGGGGCACAGGTGAGGGTGTTATAAATGGGGCACAGGTGAGTGTGTTATAAATGGGACACAGGTGAGTGTGTTATAAATGGGGCACAGGTGAGGGTGTTATAAATGGGATACAGGTGAGTGTGTTATAAATGGGATACAGGTGAGTGTGTTATAAATGGGATACAGGTAAGTGTGTTATAAATGGGATACAGGTGAGTGTGTTATAAATGGGATACAGGTGAGTGTGTTATAAATGGGGCACAGGTGAGTGTGTTATAAATGGGGCACACGTCAGTGTGTTATAAATGGGGCACAGGTGAGTGTGTTATAAATGGGGCACCGGTGAGTGTGTTATAAATGGGATACACGTGAGTGTGTTATAAATGGGCACAAGTGAGTGTGTTATAAATGGGGCACAGGTGAGTGTGTTATAAATGGGGCACAGGTGAGTGTGTTATAAATGGGGCGTAGGTGAGTTTGTTATAAATGGGGTACAGGTGAGTGTGTTATAAATGGGATACAGATGAGTGTGTTATAAATAGGTACAAGTGAGTGTGTTATAAATGGGGTACAGGTGAGTGTGTTATAAATGGGATACAGGTGAGTGTGTTATAAATGGGATACAGGTGAGGGTGTTATAAATGGGATACAGGTGAGTGTGTTATAAATGGGATACAGGTGAGTGTGTTATACATGGGATACAGGTAAGTGTGTTATAAATGGGGCACAGGTGTGTTATAAATGGGATACAGGTGAGTGTGTTATAAATGGGGCACAGGTGAGTGTGTTATAAATGGGGCACAGGTGAGGGTGTTATAAATGGGATACAGGTGAGTGTGTTATAAATGGGATACAGGTGAGTGTGTTATAAATGGGGCACAGGTGAGTGTGTTATAAATGGGATACAGGTGGGTGTGTTATAAATGGGATACAGGTGAGTGCGTTATAAATGGGGCACAGGTGAGTGTGTTATAAATGGGGCGTAGGTGAGTGTGTTATAAATAGGCACAAGTGAGTGTGTTATAAATGGGATACAGGTGAGGGTGTTATAAATGGGATACAGGTGAGTGTGTTATAAATGGGGCACATGTGAGTGTGTTATAAATGGAATACAGTTGAGTGTGTTATAAATGGGCCACAGATGAGTGCATTATAAATGGGGCACAGGTGAGTGGGTTATAAATAGGCACAGGTGAGTGTGTTATAAATGGGGCACATGTGAGTGTGTTATAAATGGAATGCAGGTGAGTGTGTTATAAATGGGGCACATGTGAGTGTGTTATAAATGGAATACAGGTGAGTGTGTTATAAATGGGGCACATGTGAGTGTGTTATAAATGTAATACAGTTGAGTGTGTTATAAATGGGCCACAGGTGAGTGTGTTATAAATGGGATACAGGTAAGTGTGTTATAAATAGGCACAGGTGAGTGTGTTATAAATGGGATACAGTTGAGTGTGTTATAAATGGGCCACAGATGAGTGTGTTATAAATGGGGCACATGTGAGTGTGTTATAAATGGAATACAGGTGAGTGTGTTATAAATGGGGCACATGTGAGTGTGTTATAAATGGAATACAGTTGAGTGTGTTATAAATGGGCGACAGGTGAGTGTGTTATAAATGGGATACAGGTAAGTGTGTTATAAATAGGCACAGGTGAGTGTGTTATAAATGGGATACAGGTGAATGTGTTATAAATGGGATACAGGTGAGGGTGTTATAAATGGGGCACAGATGAGTGTGTTATAAATGGGGCACAGGTGAGTGTGTTATAAATGGGATACAGGTGAGTGTGTTATAAATAGGCACAGGTGAGTGTGTTATAAATGGGGCACAGGTGAGTGTGTTATAAATGGGGCACAGATGAGTGTGTTATAAATAGGCACAGGTGAGTGTGTTATAAATGGGCCACAGGTGAGGGTGTTATAAATGGGATACAGGTGAGTGCGTTATAAATGGGGCACAGGTGAGTGTGTTATAAATGGGGCACAGGTGAGAGTGTTACAAATGGGGGACAGGTGAGTGTGTTATGAATGGGGGACAGGTGAGTGTGTTATAAATGGAATACAGGTGAATGTGCTATAAATGGGGCACGTGAGTGTGTTATAAATGGAATACAGGTGAATGTGTTATAAATGGGGCACGTGAGTGTGTTATAAATGGAATATAGGTGAATGTGCTATAAATGGGGCACGTGAGTGTGTTATAAATGGAATACAGGTGAAGGTGTTATAAATAGGCACAGGTGAGTGTGTTATAAATGGGATACAGGTGAGTGTGTTATAAATGGGGCGTAGGTGAGTGTGTTATAAATGGGGCGTAGGTGAGTGTGTTATAAATAGGCACAAGTGAGGGTGTTATAAATGGGATACAGGTGAGTGTGTTATAAATGGGGCACAGGTGAGTGTGTTATAAATGGTGCACAGGTGAGTGTGTTATGAATGGAATACAGTTGAGTGTGTTATAAATGGGCCACAGGTGAGTGTGTTATAAATGGGGCACAGGTGAGTGTGTTATAAATGGGATACAGGTGAGTGCGTTATAAATGGGGCACAGGTGAGTGTGTTATAAATAGGCACAAGTGAGGGTGTTATAAATGGGATACAGGTGAGTGTGTTATAAATGGGCCACAGGTGAGTGTGTTATAAATGGGATACAGGTGAGTGTGTTATAAATGGGATACAGGTGAGTCTGTTATGAATGGGATACAGGTAAGTTTGTTATAAATGGGACACAGGTGAGTGTGTTATAAATGGGGCACAGGTGAATGTGTTATAAATGGGATATAGGTGAGTGTGTTATAAATGGGGCACAGGTGAGTGTGTTATAAATGGGGCACAGGTGAGTGGGTTATAAATGGGATACAGGTGAGTGTGTTATAAATAGGCACAGGTGAGTGTGTTATAAATAGGCACAGGTGAGTGTGTTATAAATGGGATACAGGTGAGTGTGTTATAAATGGGATACAGGTGAGGGTGTTATAAATGGGGGACATGTGAGTGTGTTATAAATGGGGCACAGGTGAGTGTGTTATAAATGGGATACAGGTGAGTGCGTTATAAATGGGGCACAGGTGAGGGTGTTATAAAGGGGATACAGATGAGGGTGTCATAAATGGGATACAGGTGAGTGTGTTATGAATGGGGCACAGGTGAGTGTGTTATAAATGGAATACAGGTGAATGTGTTATAAATGGGGCACATGTGAGTGTGTTATAAATGGAATACAGGTGAATGTGTTATAAATGGGGCACATGTGAGTGCGTTATAAATAGGCACAGGTGAGGGTGTTATAAATAGGCACAGGTGAGTGTGTTATAAATGGGGCACAGGTGAGGGTGTTATAAATGGGATACAGGTGAGTGTGTTATAAATGGGATACAGATGAGTGTGTTATAAATTGGCTACAGGAGAGTGTGTTATAATTGGGGCACAGGTGAGTGTGTTATAAATGGGGCACAGGTGAGTGTGTTATAAATGGGGCACAGGTGAGTGTGTTATAAATGGGGCACAGGTGAGGGTGTTATAAATGGGATACAGGTGAGTGTGTTATAAATGGGATACAGGTGAGTGTGTTATAAATGGGGCACAGGTGAGTGTGTTATAAATGGGATACAGGTGGGTGTGTTATAAATGGGATACAGGTGAGTGCGTTATAAATGGGGCACAGCTGAGTGTGTTATAAATGGGGCGTAGGTGAGTGTGTTATAAATAGGCACAAGTGAGTGTGTTATAAATGGGATACAGGTGAGGGTGTTATAAATGGGATACAGGTGAGTGTGTTATAAATGGGGCACATGTGAATGTGTTATAAATGGAATACAGTTGAGTGTGTTATAAATGGGGCACAGGTGAGTGGGTTATAAATGGGGCACAGGTGAGGGTGTTATAAATGGGATACAGGTGAGTGCGTTATAAATGGGGCACAGGTGAGTGTGTTATAAATGGGGCGTAGGTGAGTGTGTTATAAATAGGCACAAGTGAGTGTGTTATAAATGGGATACAGGTGAGGGTGTTATAAATGGGGCACAGGTGAGTGGGTTATAAATGGGGCACAGGTGAGGGTGTTATAAATGGAATACAGTTGAGTGTGTTATAAATGGGGCACAGGTGAGTGGGTTATAAATGGGGCACAGGTGAGGGTGTTATAAATGGGATACAGGTGAGTGTGTTATAAATGGGGCACAGGTGAGTGTGTTATAAATGGGGCACATGTGAATGTGTTATAAATGGAATACAGTTGAGTGTGTTATAAATGGGGCACAGGTGAGTGGGTTATAAATGGGGCACAGGTGAGGGTGTTATAAATGGGGCACAGGTGAGTGTGTTATAAATGGGGCACAGGTGAGTGTGTTATACATGGGATACAGGTAAGTGTGTTATACATGGGATACAGGTGAGTGTGTTATAAATGGGATACAGGTGAGTGTGTTATAAATGGGGCACAGGTGAGTGTGTTATAAATGGGATACAGGTGAGTGTGTTATAAATGGGATACAGGTGAGTGTGTTATAAATGGGATACAAGTGAGTGTGTTATAAATGGGGTACAGGTGAGTGTGTCATAAATGGGATACAGGTGGGTGTGTTATAAATGGGATACATGTGAGTGCGTTATAAATGGGGCACAGGTGAGTGTGTTATAAATGGGGCACAGGTGAGTGTGTTATAAATAGGCAAAAGTGAGTGTGTTATAAATGGGATACAGGTGAGTGTGTTATAAATGGGGCACAGGTGAGTGTGTTATAAATGGGACACAGGTGAGTGTGTTATAAATGGAATACAGTTGAGTGTGTTATAAATGGGCCACAGGTGAGTGTGTTATAAATGGGGCACAGGTGAGTGTGTTATAAATGGGGCACAGGTGAGGGTGTTATAAATGGGATACAGGTGAGTGTGTTATAAATGGGATACAGGTGAGTGTGTTATAAATGGGGCACAGGTGAGGGTGTTATAAATGGGATACAGGTGAGTGTGTTATAAATGGGATACAGGTGAGTGTGTTATAAATGGGATACAGGTAAGTGTGTTATAAATGGGATACAGGTGAGTGTGTTATAAATGGGATACAGGTGAGTGTGTTATAAATGGGGCACACGTCAGTGTGTTATAAATGGGGCACAGGTGAGTGTGTTATAAATGGGGCACCGGTGAGTGTGTTATAAATGGGATACACGTGAGTGTGTTATAAATGGGCACAAGTGAGTGTGTTATAAATGGGGCACAGGTGAGTGTGTTATAAATGGGGCACAGGTGAGTGTGTTATAAATGAGGCACAGGTGAGTGTGTTATAAATGGGGCGTAGGTGAGTTTGTTATAAATGGGGTACAGGTGAGTGTGTTATAAATGGGATACAGATGAGTGTGTTATAAATAGGTACAAGTGAGTGTGTTATAAATGGGGTACAGGTGAGTGTGTTATAAATGGGATACAGGTGAGTGTGTTATAAATGGGATACAGGTAAGTGTGTTATAAATGGGACACAGGTGAGTGTGTTATAAATGGGGCACAGGTGAGTGTGTTATAAATGGGATACAGGTGAGTGTGTTATAAATGGGGCACAGGTGAGTGTGTTATAAATGGGGCACACGTCAGTGTGTTATAAATGGGGCACAGGTGAGGGTGTTATAAATGGGGCACAGGTGAGTGTGTTATAAATGGGACACAGGTGAGTGTGTTATAAATGGGGCACAGGTGAGGGTGTTATAAATGGGATACAGGTGAGTGTGTTATAAATGGGATACAGGTGAGTGTGTTATAAATGGGATACAGGTAAGTGTGTTATAAATGGGATACAGGTGAGTGTGTTATAAATGGGATACAGGTGAGTGTGTTATAAATGGGGCACAGGTGAGTGTGTTATAAATGGGGCACACGTCAGTGTGTTATAAATGGGGCACAGGTGAGTGTGTTATAAATGGGGCACCGGTGAGTGTGTTATAAATGGGATACACGTGAGTGTGTTATAAATGGGCACAAGTGAGTGTGTTATAAATGGGGCACAGGTGAGTGTGTTATAAATGGGGCACAGGTGAGTGTGTTATAAATGGGGCGTAGGTGAGTTTGTTATAAATGGGGTACAGGTGAGTGTGTTATAAATGGGATACAGATGAGTGTGTTATAAATAGGTACAAGTGAGTGTGTTATAAATGGGGTACAGGTGAGTGTGTTATAAATGGGATACAGGTGAGTGTGTTATAAATGGGATACAGGTGAGGGTGTTATAAATGGGATACAGGTGAGTGTGTTATAAATGGGATACAGGTGAGTGTGTTATACATGGGATACAGGTAAGTGTGTTATAAATGGGGCACAGGTGTGTTATAAATGGGATACAGGTGAGTGTGTTATAAATGGGGCACAGGTGAGTGTGTTATAAATGGGGCACAGGTGAGGGTGTTATAAATGGGATACAGGTGAGTGTGTTATAAATGGGATACAGGTGAGTGTGTTATAAATGGGGCACAGGTGAGTGTGTTATAAATGGGATACAGGTGGGTGTGTTATAAATGGGATACAGGTGAGTGCGTTATAAATGGGGCACAGGTGAGTGTGTTATAAATGGGGCGTAGGTGAGTGTGTTATAAATAGGCACAAGTGAGTGTGTTATAAATGGGATACAGGTGAGGGTGTTATAAATGGGATACAGGTGAGTGTGTTATAAATGGGGTACATGTGAGTGTGTTATAAATGGAATACAGTTGAGTGTGTTATAAATGGGCCACAGATGAGTGCATTATAAATGGGGCACAGGTGAGTGGGTTATAAATAGGCACAGGTGAGTGTGTTATAAATGGGGCACATGTGAGTGTGTTATAAATGGAATGCAGGTGAGTGTGTTATAAATGGGGCACATGTGAGTGTGTTATAAATGGAATACAGGTGAGTGTGTTATAAATGGGGCACATGTGAGTGTGTTATAAATGTAATACAGTTGAGTGTGTTATAAATGGGCCACAGGTGAGTGTGTTATAAATGGGATACAGGTAAGTGTGTTATAAATAGGCACAGGTGAGTGTGTTATAAATGGGATACAGTTGAGTGTGTTATAAATGGGCCACAGATGAGTGTGTTATAAATGGGGCACATGTGAGTGTGTTATAAATGGAATACAGGTGAGTGTGTTATAAATGGGGCACATGTGAGTGTGTTATAAATGGAATACAGTTGAGTGTGTTATAAATGGGCGACAGGTGAGTGTGTTATAAATGGGATACAGGTAAGTGTGTTATAAATAGGCACAGGTGAGTGTGTTATAAATGGGATACAGGTGAATGTGTTATAAATGGGATACAGGTGAGGGTGTTATAAATGGGGCACAGATGAGTGTGTTATAAATGGGGCACAGGTGAGTGTGTTATAAATGGGATACAGGTGAGTGTGTTATAAATAGGCACAGGTGAGTGTGTTATAAATGGGGCACAGGTGAGTGTGTTATAAATGGGATACAGGTAAGTGTGTTATAAATAGGCACAGGTGAGTGTGTTATAAATGGGATACAGTTGAGTGTGTTATAAATGGGCCACAGATGAGTGTGTTATAAATGGGGCACATGTGAGTGTGTTATAAATGGAATACAGGTGAGTGTGTTATAAATGGGGCACATGTGAGTGTGTTATAAATGGAATACAGTTGAGTGTGTTATAAATGGGCGACAGGTGAGTGTGTTATAAATGGGATACAGGTAAGTGTGTTATAAATAGGCACAGGTGAGTGTGTTATAAATGGGATACAGGTGAATGTGTTATAAATGGGATACAGGTGAGGGTGTTATAAATGGGGCACAGATGAGTGTGTTATAAATGGGGCACAGGTGAGTGTGTTATAAATGGGGCACAGATGAGTGTGTTATAAATGGGGCACAGGTGAGTGTGTTATAAATGGGGCACAGGTGAGTGTGTTATAAATGGGGCACAGATGAGTGTGTTATAAATAGGCACAGGTGAGTGTGTTATAAATGGGGCACAGATGAGTGTGTTATAAATAGGCACAGGTGAGTGTGTTATAAATGGGCCACAGGTGAGGGTGTTATAAATGGGATACAGGTGAGTGCGTTATAAATGGGGCACAGGTGAGTGTGTTATAAATGGGGCACAGGTGAGAGTGTTACAAATGGGGGACAGGTGAGTGTGTTATGAATGGGGGACAGGTGAGTGTGTTATAAATGGAATACAGGTGAATGTGCTATAAATGGGGCACGTGAGTGTGTTATAAATGGAATACAGGTGAATGTGTTATAAATGGGGCACGTGAGTGTGTTATAAATGGAATATAGGTGAATGTGCTATAAATGGGGCACGTGAGTGTGTTATAAATGGAATACAGGTGAAGGTGTTATAAATAGGCACAGGTGAGTGTGTTATAAATGGGATACAGGTGAGTGTGTTATAAATGGGGCGTAGGTGAGTGTGTTATAAATGGGGCGTAGGTGAGTGTGTTATAAATAGGCACAAGTGAGGGTGTTATAAATGGGATACAGGTGAGTGTGTTATAAATGGGGCACAGGTGAGTGTGTTATAAATGGGGCACAGGTGAGTGTGTTATGAATGGAATACAGTTGAGTGTGTTATAAATGGGCCACAGGTGAGTGTGTTATAAATGGGGCACAGGTGAGTGTGTTATAAATGGGATACAGGTGAGTGCGTTATAAATGGGGCACAGGTGAGTGTGTTATAAATAGGCACAAGTGAGGGTGTTATAAATGGGATACAGGTGAGTGTGTTATAAATGGGCCACAGGTGAGTGTGTTATAAATGGGATACAGGTGAGTGTGTTATAAATGGGATACAGGTGAGTCTGTTATGAATGGGATACAGGTAAGTTTGTTATAAATGGGACACAGGTGAGTGTGTTATAAATGGGGCACAGGTGAATGTGTTATAAATGGGATACAGGTGAGTGTGTTATAAATGGGGCACAGGTGAGTGTGTTATAAATGGGGCACAGGTGAGTGGGTTATAAATGGGATACAGGTGAGTGTGTTATAAATAGGCACAGTTGAGTGTGTTATAAATAGGCACAGGTGAGTGTGTTATAAATGGGATACAGGTGAGTGTGTTATAAATGGGATACAGGTGAGGGTGTTATAAATGGGGGACATGTGAGTGTGTTATAAATGGGGCACAGGTGAGTGTGTTATAAATGGGATACAGATGAGTGCGTTATAAATGGGGCACAGGTGAGGGTGTTATAAAGGGGATACAGATGAGGGTGTCATAAATGGGATACAGGTGAGTGTGTTATGAATGGGGCACAGGTGAGTGTGTTATAAATGGAATACAGGTGAATGTGTTATAAATGGGGCACATGTGAGTGTGTTATAAATGGAATACAGGTGAATGTGTTATAAATGGGGCACATGTGAGTGCGTTATAAATAGGCACAGGTGAGGGTGTTATAAATAGGCACAGGTGAGTGTGTTATAAATGGGGCACAGGTGAGGGTGTTATAAATGGGATACAGGTGAGTGTGTTATAAATGGGATACAGATGAGTGTGTTATAAATTGGCTACAGGAGAGTGTGTTATAATTGGGGCACAGGTGAGTGTGTTATAAATGGGGCACAGGTGAGTGTGTTATAAATGGGGCACAGGTGAGTGTGTTATAAATGGGGCACAGGTGAGGGTGTTATAAATGGGATACAGGTGAGTGTGTTATAAATGGGATACAGGTGAGTGTGTTATAAATGGGGCACAGGTGAGTGTGTTATAAATGGGATACAGGTGGGTGTGTTATAAATGGGATACAGGTGAGTGCGTTATAAATGGGGCACAGCTGAGTGTGTTATAAATGGGGCGTAGGTGAGTGTGTTATAAATAGGCACAAGTGAGTGTGTTATAAATGGGATACAGGTGAGGGTGTTATAAATGGGATACAGGTGAGTGTGTTATAAATGGGGCACATGTGAATGTGTTATAAATGGAATACAGTTGAGTGTGTTATAAATGGGGCACAGGTGAGTGGGTTATAAATGGGGCACAGGTGAGGGTGTTATAAATGGGATACAGGTGAGTGCGTTATAAATGGGGCACAGGTGAGTGTGTTATAAATGGGGCGTAGGTGAGTGTGTTATAAATAGGCACAAGTGAGTGTGTTATAAATGGGATACAGGTGAGGGTGTTATAAATGGGGCACAGGTGAGTGGGTTATAAATGGGGCACAGGTGAGGGTGTTATAAATGGAATACAGTTGAGTGTGTTATAAATGGGGCACAGGTGAGTGGGTTATAAATGGGGCACAGGTGAGGGTGTTATAAATGGGATACAGGTGAGTGTGTTATAAATGGGGCACAGGTGAGTGTGTTATAAATGGGGCACATGTGAATGTGTTATAAATGGAATACAGTTGAGTGTGTTATAAATGGGGCACAGGTGAGTGGGTTATAAATGGGGCACAGGTGAGGGTGTTATAAATGGGGCACAGGTGAGTGTGTTATAAATGGGGCACAGGTGAGTGTGTTATACATGGGATACAGGTAAGTGTGTTATACATGGGATACAGGTGAGTGTGTTATAAATGGGATACAGGTGAGTGTGTTATAAATGGGGCACAGGTGAGTGTGTTATAAATGGGATACAGGTGAGTGTGTTATAAATGGGATACAGGTGAGTGTGTTATAAATGGGATACAAGTGAGTGTGTTATAAATGGGGTACAGGTGAGTGTGTCATAAATGGGATACAGGTGGGTGTGTTATAAATGGGATACAGGTGAGTGCGTTATAAATGGGGCACAGGTGAGTGTGTTATAAATGGGGCACAGGTGAGTGTGTTATAAATAGGCAAAAGTGAGTGTGTTATAAATGGGATACAGGTGAGTGTGTTATAAATGGGGCACAGGTGAGTGTGTTATAAATGGGACACAGGTGAGTGTGTTATAAATGGAATACAGTTGAGTGTGTTATAAATGGGCCACAGGTGAGTGTGTTATAAATGGGGCACAGGTGAGTGTGTTATAAATGGGGCACAGGTGAGGGTGTTATAAATGGGATACAGGTGAGTGTGTTATAAATGGGATACAGGTGAGTGTGTTATAAATGGGGCACAGGTGAGGGTGTTATAAATGGGATACAGGTGAGTGTGTTATAAATGGGATACAGGTGAGTGTGTTATAAATGGGATACAGGTAAGTGTGTTATAAATGGGATACAGGTGAGTGTGTTATAAATGGGATACAGGTGAGTGTGTTATAAATGGGGCACAGGTGAGTGTGTTATAAATGGGGCACACGTCAGTGTGTTATAAATGGGGCACAGGTGAGTGTGTTATAAATGGGGCACCGGTGAGTGTGTTATAAATGGGATACACGTGAGTGTGTTATAAATGGGCACAAGTGAGTGTGTTATAAATGGGGCACAGGTGAGTGTGTTATAAATGGGGCACAGGTGAGTGTGTTATAAATGAGGCACAGGTGAGTGTGTTATAAATGGGGCGTAGGTGAGTTTGTTATAAATGGGGTACAGGTGAGTGTGTTATAAATGGGATACAGATGAGTGTGTTATAAATAGGTACAAGTGAGTGTGTTATAAATGGGGCACAGGTGAGTGTGTTATAAATGGGGCACAGGTGAGTGTGTTATAAATGAGGCACAGGTGAGTGTGTTATAAATGGGGCGTAGGTGAGTTTGTTATAAATGGGGTACAGGTGAGTGTGTTATAAATGGGATACAGATGAGTGTGTTATAAATAGGTACAAGTGAGTGTGTTATAAATGGGGTACAGGTGAGTGTGTTATAAATGGGATACAGGTGAGTGTGTTATAAATGGGATACAGGTAAGTGTGTTATAAATGGGACACAGGTGAGTGTGTTATAAATGGGGCACAGGTGAGTGTGTTATAAATGGGATACAGGTGAGTGTGTTATAAATGGGGCACAGGTGAGTGTGTTATAAATGGGGCACACGTCAGTGTGTTATAAATGGGGCACAGGTGAGGGTGTTATAAATGGGGCACAGGTGAGTGTGTTATAAATGGGACACAGGTGAGTGTGTTATAAATGGGGCACAGGTGAGGGTGTTATAAATGGGATACAGGTGAGTGTGTTATAAATGGGATACAGGTGAGTGTGTTATAAATGGGATACAGGTAAGTGTGTTATAAATGGGATACAGGTGAGTGTGTTATAAATGGGATACAGGTGAGTGTGTTATAAATGGGGCACAGGTGAGTGTGTTATAAATGGGGCACACGTCAGTGTGTTATAAATGGGGCACAGGTGAGTGTGTTATAAATGGGGCACCGGTGAGTGTGTTATAAATGGGATACATGTGAGTGTGTTATAAATGGGCACAAGTGAGTGTGTTATAAATGGGGCACAGGTGAGTGTGTTATAAATGGGGCACAGGTGAGTGTGTTATAAATGGGGCACAGGTGAGTGTGTTATAAATGGGGCGTAGGTGAGTTTGTTATAAATGGGGTACAGGTGAGTGTGTTATAAATGGGATACAGATGAGTGTGTTATAAATAGGTACAAGTGAGTGTGTTATAAATGGGGTACAGGTGAGTGTGTTATAAATGGGATACAGGTGAGTGTGTTATAAATGGGATACAGGTAAGTGTGTTATAAATGGGACACAGGTGAGTGTGTTATAAATGGGGCACAGGTGAGTGTGTTATAAATGGGATACAGGTGAGTGTGTTATAAATGGGGCACAGGTGAGTGTGTTATAAATGGGGCACACGTCAGTGTGTTATAAATGGGGCACAGGTGAGGGTGTTATAAATGGGGCACAGGTGAGTGTGTTATAAATGGGACACAGGTGAGTGTGTTATAAATGGGGCACAGGTGAGTGTGTTATAAATGGGATACAGGTGAGTGTGTTATAAATGGGGCACAGGTGAGTGTGTTATAAATGGGGCACAGGTGAGTGTGTTATAAATGGGATACATGTGAGTGTGTTATAAATGGGGCACAGGTGAGTGTGTTATAAATGGGATACAGGTGAGTGTGTTATAAATGGGGCACAGGTGAGTGTGTTATAAACAGGGCATAGGTGAGGTTGTTCTAAATAGGATACAGGTGATTGTGTTATAAATGGTGCACATGTGAGTGTGTTATAAATGGGGCACAGGTGAGTGTGTTATAAATGGGATACAGGTGAGTGTGTTATAAATGGGGCACAGGTGAGTGTGTTATAAACAGGGCATAGGTGAGGTTGTTCTAAATAGGATACAGGTGAGTGTGTTATAAATGGTGCACATGTGAGTGTGTTATAAATGGGGCACAGGTGAGTGTGTTATAAATGGGATACAGGTGAGTGTGTTATAAATGGGGCACAGGTGAGTGTGTTATAAATGGGGCACAGGTGAGTGTGTTATAAATGGGGCACATGTGAGTGTGTTATAAATGGGGCACAGGTGAGTGTGTTATAAATGGGATACAGGTGAGTGTGTTATAAATAGGCACAGGTGAGATGTGTTATAAATGGGGCACATGTGAGTGTGTTATAAATGGGGCACAGGTGAGTGTGTTATAAATGGGATACAGGTGAGTGTGTTATAAATAGGCACAGGTGAGTGTGTTATAAATGGGCACAGGTGAGTTTGTTATAAAAGGGGCACAGGTGAGTGTGTTATAAATGGGGCACAGGTGAGTGTGTTATAAATGGGGCACAGGTGAGTGGGTTATAAATGGGATACAGGTGAGTGTGTTATAAATGGGGCACAGGTGAGTTTGTTATAAATGGGGCACAGGTGAGTGTGTTATAAATGGGGCACAGGTGAGTGTGTTATAAATGGGGCACAGGTGAGTGTGTTATAAATGGGGCACAGTTGAGTGTGTTATAAATATGGGACATACCAGGGGCATTTGCAGCATCCGCACCAGCACAAGCAGCAGGTGTTGGGCCTCAGTTGGCCGGGTGCCGGGGGTGGAGCGTCAATGTGGGGCTGCTGTCTCTTTCTCATCTCACCTGTTGGGGCTCTGAGGCTGCAGGAATGGGGAAAGAGGCTCATTAGAGTAACACTACAGAGCACCAGATGAACGTATATCTGAACTAATGTTGATGCGGGCCCACGGAACATTAGCATACTGTCTGTCTGTAATATAAATGCAGAGCAGTTTCCTGTCTACACAGAGCTAACAGTTGTTCAGCTACTCACAGTTATAAAAATACAAAGATGACATTCCCAGTGTGAGCCAGACCAGGGGTGTATTTCACGAAGCTGGCTAAGAATATCCAGGCTTACTAAATTAAGACTGGCTTCAATTAGCCAAGTTAGACAGCGTGGATAAATTCCGTTTCACGAAGCTAGATTGCAGCTCAAGAGTTGAAGCTAATTGCAGCTGGTGAAGAGGAACTCTTTATGCAGTTTCATGAAGATTACAAGTCTATAATTACAACAAAGGCAATGCCACAGTAATGAATAAAGTGAGAGACGCAGCCTTGGAATCGATTGCCGAGCGCATAAATGCGTAGCTACATTATTGCATGTGCTTCGCATTTCCTCACTTAAAAAAAAAAAAGTATTTTAATAGTAGGCTACTTTTTGTTGTGTAGCTATTTAGGAGCAATCACAGTGGGACAAAAGAAAAACCTGTACATTAATGCTGTGGAACTATAAAATAACCTATTAAAAAGGGTAGCCTCCCTACAATTCTGTAAAAACCTTCTTTGGTGTGCAGTTTGTTATAAATGTTATAAAGACATTTAGGAGTGCCACTTCACAAATAATGCAACTTAATGCACAGGGTTTGTATTACTCTAATGGACTGCAATGCATTTCATTTGCGACATCGGCCTCTAGCAAATTGCAAGTCAAGATCATTCCCTGCCTGTAAAATCTGTAGCGTTCATAAACAGATCCAATCTCGGAACACCCTCCCCTGCTCGAAACACTCTCCTTACTATCTGTGCCCCCTCATCTAGGCTACACAGTTGTCAATGAACAGACATGCCATGATTGAAACAGAACCAGAAACATTTGTTTTTATACACTACATAATCGGGTCCAATATTTCCATTAACGACCATGTATGTTGCGAATGTCTACGTCGTTCTGTATGTCATTGCAGAATGGCTTTTTTGAGATATCCTACCAAAAAACAGCCAAAACATTCATTTTAAATGGTTTAATAATAATATTATGACATAAAGGGAATTATTTTATAGCATA
The DNA here is from genome assembly GCA_029718625.1 of Synaphobranchus kaupii. Classification (NCBI taxonomy): domain Eukaryota; kingdom Metazoa; phylum Chordata; class Actinopteri; order Anguilliformes; family Synaphobranchidae; genus Synaphobranchus; species Synaphobranchus kaupii. The sequence goes on along the minus strand of CM056380.1, from coordinate 54,794,309 downwards.
ACCTGCAAATAAAAATAAAGTCAAAAACTTATTAAACTGATATTATTAAACTTGTTTAAACATAAAAAGGAATTACTTGACAAAAAAGGGTCTGAAACATCGAAGCCAGTGGTCTGTTCGAGTCTGTGTCACTGTAACACCGGCTGCAAATAAGTCAAGCTTGAACCACGTTAGCCTGCTCACGACCAGGCTAGCCGCAATGCATATGTTGCATAACTGGCATCTAGTCAAACTTGCTTCGTGAAACAAAGTTATCCAAGAACCTATCCAGACTTACTGAAATAAGCCAGGTTTACAGCGTTTTGTGAAATACCCCCCAGGTCTTACAGGTCTTACTATAATAATAATAATAATAATAATGGAATAAACTTCTTGTTTTAAATGAGTAAATATTTTACATGTGCATACTCTTTATAAGATAAAAATTTGTGTTGATATTACATTGAACAATATAAAAGTATTTTTGATTATTTTAATCCAGGAGGCTGTAATAGTTGCTTTAATTCATTAGAAGCATGTTATCTTTTATTATTTGGTTACATACTGCATATAACCAGAAAAGGAGCTTACAAGTGTGCTACCAAAAACAGCCAAGCTACCCAAGCAGGAAATGCACTGTGTTGCTAGGCAACGGTAAGACTCATCACTGTCCACTGATTCTATTTCCTGTCACCCAACACCAAGTATTAATAGCTTGCATTAGCCCAAAAAGCCAGCTTGGGTGATGCAATGGCAGCCATTTTGCGCCAGAACGCTGAACACACATCAGTGTGGTGGAGTTGAGGTGGAGGGGGAAAGAACCATTTTTAGCCAATTAAACTGGGGGATGATTCGATAGCTAGCTGGCAGATTGAAAGAGCCAGGTTGGGAATTTAGCGAGGACACCAGGAAACCCCTCCTCTCTGCGTGTCCAAGTGTCCAAAAATCTTTAATGAAAGCAGTGAGTCAGGACCTCAGTTTAACATCTCATCTGAAAGAAAGCATCTCATACAGCACAGTGTCCTCATCACATTTTGACCAGAGGGAAGATCTCCCCCAACTGGCCCACCAACACCACTTCTAGCAGTTTTTCCAGGAGATCTCTCATCCAATTACTAAACAAGCCCACACCTGCTCAGCTTTAGCCACTTGGCAGGAGCAGATTGCATGGTGGTATGGCACAACTATGCCAAATAAAGAGTTTCTAAGTGGCACTATTTTTGCTCATCCATTTAAAAAACAACCCCCCACCCAGTTTCTCCTGCAACTATACCGACTCAAGTGTGACACAGTGGACAATCGCATCTATCTGGAAGTTCATGAAAATATTTTTGACCAGCAAAAATTTGTATTCCATGATAGCAACAAGATAAAGCCAACAACAGCCTGAACGTATGCCAATACAGCGGTGACAAACGCTGCTCACTCAATAGCAAAATAAGAAGTGAAATTATTGTGTAATTATACCACATCATTCTACTATCAATATGTGCTACTAAATATGAAATAAATATACAATCCTACCACTGGTTTTATGTATAGAGATGCCCCATTCAAGATTCAGTGCTCATTTATTGTCTTTGACAATCTGTTTGAGAAATACACACTCCTTTACTACACCATCTGAAACTATGCATAAAACCCCACCAGCTGTTTGTGCAGTTGTTATGCATTCCAGTTCATTTTGGTTTGATTAGCAACTGTTTTATCCAATAGAGGACATTATAAGCTTCCCAACGGTGTTTGCAATGTCTTAATGGATGCTTTGAACAATAAATTACTACCAAGCGTAACAGCATTTTTAGTTGTGGTCAGTACAGTTTTACACAAATAACTACAGAAAAAGCAAGAATGTACATCGAGCACACCGAGGTGTAAGTGTTGTTTTCCTGTTATGTTCACAATTACCTATAAATAAGTATACCAATTATAAATATACCTTATGTTTTCACTGGGTCAGCAACATGTATTAGGTTTTAATTGTCTTTTTTCAGAGTATGTAGCCTATGCCATTTTGAAAAATGTAGCCATCGCGTTTGGTCAGATGATTCAATTATCGAATTATACGCCTTGATTCAATTATCGATGGTGGTGCGTGCATTTATCCCCTGAAGGCACATTGCAAGAATGTGAAATAAAATTGATATTGGTTGTTTTCTGGTGTATTTAGACTACTCACGTAATAATAATAATAATCAACGGCAATGCACATAGGCTATGCTCAATAAAAATAAAACTATAGCCTACATTTTTCAAAGTGACATATACCTACTGTGGGTGGGGGGGGGGGGGACAATTATAACCTAATATACTGTACGTCTGGCTGTGGTTATTATAATAGGGAGGGCAAAATTAGTGTGTGTGTGTGTGTGTGTGTGTGTGTTTTGCTGTGGCAACAACAGGTTACTAAAAGAAAAAACAAAGAGCTAAGACAAAGATAAGATGTAAAGAAGGTGGCGGCAGCAAGCACATGGCCACCGCCAGCACCTTTCTTTTCCTTTGAAGTGAGCTACTTTTGGGTTGCCAGGTTGTGTTGAAACAGGTTACGTGAGATGGTGTAGTGCGTGGATTATGTTTAAAAAGCAAATTTGGCAACTTCGCTTGCATCAAACAGAAAAAGACCGATTGATCCATTCATGATGAATTTTCATATTAAACTTTGAGGGCTGGGGAAATTGCGGGAGTACGCCGGTAGACAGCTTTAAAATATGGTTGAAACCTGAGGAAATGGGAGAGTTGGCAGGTATGAAATGGCAAAAGTCCCAGTAGAAGATGGAATTAAATCTTTAAAAGTTATATATTTTATACATTGATTTTGCTTGGCTGCTGTCGAGGAGCCTCAGTGTGAGCAGTTGCTATGTAAATTTCGTCAGAAGCATTCAGCATGGTTATTTGCTACCTAAACTTTGCAGCACCTCGTCATCATTAACATGCATATAGGCTGAAATGTTAATCTTCACAATCCGTTTAAACAATTAACCAGTAAGCTGGGTCTTTTACCATTATAAGGCTGGATTTATCCAGTGTCCAGACTCCAGCTAAGTACACACGGACCGTTTCTAATTGTTTTTACCCGTGTTTTTTGCGTGATTTCTCCGAGGCGGCTTAGGCGGCTTGAAAAAACACTTAGGCGGGCCGCCTAAGACATTTCAATGCAGGAAAAACCCTGGTAGTGTATCATCCAGGCAATGTATAGTTTTATATACATAGCTCTCAGTATTTCATTGTAAACTAAAGAAAAACAACTTTTTTGCATTTTTGCCAATATTTCTTTGCATTTGTGGCACTTTCCTAAATTATGAAAATACTAAGTTAGTATTCTAAATGGTACAATTGGCTTGCTTCATTTAAGCAATTTTCCAAGTGTGAGGGGTCGGGTTCTGAGAACCAGACGCAACAGGAAGGGAGTCAGAAAGTTATCCACTAACCATGAATAACCACAAGAAGGAAGGAAGAAAAGGAAAAAGGCACAGGAAAAAAACCCCGGTTTTAGAGGCCAAAATAACAAACGAGGGCGACGCTCGTAGATATGAGCAGAGAAACAGAAATGAACAGGCAGCTTGCCTGAAGCTCTTAACTGTCAGAGAGCTTGTACAAAACAAGTCTAAGCGGAGCTTGCTGCGTTGCTTATTTGAACCAACAAGGAATGCAGTCTCCGAGTCTTATACCAATACCGGCTTTGTGGTGTGGCGGAATAACACAAAAGTTCCAGAAGAAGGAAGTACTGGCCTTAAATAGCCAGCAGGAAATTCAAAACAGGTGAGCAGCTAAGGACCGGGTGGAAACTAATACATGGAACGGACAGCGGAAAAGAACCGCAATAGCGCCCAAACGCGGCTCCGAGGAGAAGCGACCGTAGAGATAAGAGAAAGGGGCAAAACCATGACACCAAGTGTCTGTGATGCTTACACCTGGGGCCTGATCTTACACCCAGCACTAAGCGGCGCTAACCCAACGCTTGACAATGCTTCATTGTATCATCAAACAAAATTTGTTAAACAAGCAGGCTAATTTGGCATTTTCTAAGGTGAGACGGAAGCCATATTCTGGTAGCTATTCTCTGTGGTTGCAGGTGCTTTTTAACAAAATTAAACTGCATATATCTTCTAAAATAACAGCACTGTTGTAAGCTAATGGAAAATATTTTCCCGTTATATTTCTGGGAAAAGGGAAATAGTTTGGTCGGGAATTACCGGGAACCCATGACGGTGTTAAACGCTGTTATTGTGTATATGAAAACGGTTTGTCCAAATAATATTGATCCTAATATTGATCTATATATTCCTTGCTCACAAGCAGGTCTGTTTCCTCAGCTGTAAATCGCTCTTTTTGCAGTCTTATTAAATCCGCCATTATATTAGAAATCCGCCTAGGTGCAAATACAGGTAACTTTTAAAGGGAATTGGGAGATAACACTGGTTGGTTTATTGCATGTTACGCCCAAGACACACCTATAATTAATGAAGAGGCTAAGTTCAGCACTTTTGAACCTTGCGCCTTACTTTGCTCAAAATATGCGCCCTCTAACTAGCAAAGGTGGAGCTGGACACGCCCTAAATGCACTTGCACCTTGCGTTTTAGACCATGCACCAAGATTGTCAAGATAGAGCCCCTGGAGTTATAAAGCCTTAAACTGAACAGTACCTATAAAGGAATGGATTGACCAAATTTGTCATCTGTGCAAATTAAGTTTCTCATATGAATGATCACATCAATAAACACCTCACTCTTTCATTTCTCCAGTGAATGATGGCATTGATAAACACTGCACTGTTTTTCTTTTCCCCTGTGAATGATCATATTAATAACTACTGCACTTTTTTGTTTCACCTGTAAATGATCACATTAATAAAAACTGCAGTTTTTTGTTTCTCTTGAGGATGATGGCATTACTAAACACTGCACTGTTTCGGTTCTCCAGTATATTATCACATTAATACCCACTGCACTTTTATTGGTTTGTCCTGTGAATGCTGACATTAATAAACTGGTTTCTCTTTAATTTATGCTGACAGCGGGGATATTTTATTACAAAACTGCATTGATTATATGGACTTAAAAATGTAAGCAGAGGAAAATTGAACGTACCACTGTCTGATCTGAAAAGTGATGACTTCATTTTTAAGAAGTGTGTTACATCCTAATTACCATTAGTGCCATTATACTTTAGTAGGGAGAACGCACTGGATGATTGGCTGTACTTCCGCTATATCGGGTTATACAGTATTTTAGTGAGAATAGCTGAATCTGATTGAGCTAAATTAAATGGCCTTTTCTGAGCAGCTATATAGTTAACCTTCATTACTGTCCACTGAACCAAGCTGTATTTCTTTATTTCAAAAGAACAATTAACTGCTAATTTTAAAAATCCCATCAAACATTAATTAATTTTATATATGATTAGCATCCTATGCAGAGCATGGACTACACTAACAGCCCTTTTCATATGGCACTGTAATGATATCCAGAGCATGGATTACACTGACAGCCTTTTTCATAAGACACTCTCTGTAATAATATCCAGAGCATGGTTTACACTGACAGACGTTTTCATATGAAACCCTCTGTAATGAGATCAAGAGCATGGTTTACACTGACAGACTCTTTCAGCTGTAGCTCTAATGATAACCACAGTGTGTTTTACAGCAACAGTGTTTTTTGGTAAATCTATAAATACACATTTATGGTGATAGACACTTCCATTGCTCAGCAGGGCATAGGAATAATTAATCTTTTGAAGACCTGCATTATAAAAAGTATAATTAAGGTATGCCATAATTCCACTGCAATTGCTTCATTTGCAGCATTATAAGTCATTTCTCCTTACCAAATACAAAACAAAAATAGGAACATGTTTATAAAGGTGCTGACAGTTATACCCTCACCCACTTTGACCCTAAGGGAAGCTGGGCAGAGTCCAGCCAAATCTCAGCCACTTCACTGTTACCTCTATCATACAAACATTTAGAAATGAGAATAGGTAGGTCTGCTCTATTGTTACTTACTGTACTCAGTGATTACTGTACTGCAGAGTACCTAAAGTGTACTACTACAAGAGGACCACCAGTGTGCACAAGCTAAACTGCCAGTATCCCTCGTATGCGTACCGAAGCCACCCCTACATAGAGCAAATGCGGGAGAGCCTCTCCCCTCTGCAGCTCAGAGTAGCTGAGCAGTTTCTCACAGCAGTTACAGGAGGAGGAGAGAGCCCATCTGACCAGCCTTAAAGAGGACCTGAAACACAAGGAAAATATTCCTACCGCAGTGCTGCAGAAATCAGCTCCACACACATTCAGACACACACACTCGCACATACACACACACAAGATAGACCAGATAGCTCGCATGCGTTGTCATATGGGACAATGTGAGTGTCCACTGTGATGCTCTGTTTTGAAGCTGGTTCAACGAAACCATTATTTTTTTCATTTCTGAGTCATGCCAAGGGTGGCTGTGTCGTTTCAAAAGACACTTCTCCCACTGCTTGGCCAGAGAAAATATAATGTCTGATGTACGTGAGAATATGTGGCCTGATCAAGAGCAGAGACCAGAATAATTTATTTTTCGTTTTACTTTTACATTTTTTGTTTACTCCGAGTACACTAGTTTTGTTTTTTTTTTGCATTTTCTCCGGTTTGTTTTTATTTTACATTGTCTACTCCCAACATTTTTGTCATTTGGAAAAATTAAAAATAACAAAAACCAACTCAGTTTTTTTTCATATTTGAGTTGGCCAGTACACTCAAACAATATTGATGCCTAAATAATATAATGGTAATATTGTCTTTCATTTTTTACACCAGTGTGTGTTTTACACAAAGTGTATGGTAAAGATGATTCAACTACTTTATTAGGCTTTATAGGCTAACTTTAGCAGACGATTCTCACAAATGCCTTGCAAATCAACGTGAAGTCCTGCATTTCAGATAAAGATGAGTGTGCAGGTGTTATATGCGCATACATGTGCGCTTACAAATGTGTGCACAACTTGTCCCCCTCTCTAAGAGTAGAAGCTCTTATCCAGAGCAACATCTAATGAATGAGAAGAAGAACTACAAAAATTCACCCGAAAATACTGTACATCACCATCTTGCAAACTAGTTATTACCCTAACCTGTATTCTGGAGAAGGATCCACAAGGACTTTCTTAAGGAGAAATATGTTTTAATTTTTTCATTCTAATTTTTCCGTTGCAGGCATCAAATTTAGAATGAGCGTACATTTACAAAAACCAATAAAGTTGATTAGTTAAAACAATTAAATATCTTGTCTTTGTACTGTTTTCAATTGAATCAAATCATTGCTTTCTGTTTTTATTTACATTTTATACACTGTCCCAACCGGGCGGCTCGGTGGTGCAGTGGTTAGCACTGTCACCTCACAGCAAGAAGGTACCGAGTTCGAATCCCGGCCGAGGGCCTTTCTGTGTGGAGTTTGCATGTTCTCCCCGTGTCCGCGTGGGTTTCCTCCAGGTACTCCGGTTTCCTCCCACAGTCCAAAGACATGCAAGTTAGGCTAATTGGAGACTCAAAATTGCCCATGGGTATGAGTGTGTGAGTGAATGGTGTGTGTGCCCTGTGATGGATTGGCGGCCTGTCCACGGTGTATTCCTGCCTCTCGCCCAATGCATGCTGGGATAGGCTCCAGCACCCCCCGTGACCCTGACCAGGAATAAGCGGGTTAATGGATAATGGATGGATGGATGGACACTGTCCCAACTTTTTTGGAATTGGGGTTTGTATTTTCTAGGTTAAAATCCTGCATAGTGCACCTTTAATAGATAGATATTTACACATCTTTCTGAAATACCTTCAATTAAGTCCATAATAAAAACATTATCAGCAAGCTAGTCACAGTAATAACAGTGTAATTTCTAATCACAGAAGGTCTATATTGGTTTGACATATACGTTGCATGCTCACATGAAACTTTAATTTCCTGGATTAAATGAGCTAACATAAGGAACACATGTCAGACCTGTCTTAGAGGAAGCGAGTAGCCTATATAAGCATTGTGTGCATGCACTCTTTGTGCATGTGTGTGCTGTGAGTGCATGCATGTGTGTGCATGCGTGTGCAGTGTCTGCATACGTGTGATGTGTGTACATGCATGTGCTATGTGCATGCTTCCTGAATGCCTGAATGCCCATCAGGCCCTCTGCACTGTTGAGCACATCTCTCCTTGCAGCTGGGTGGTGTGTCCTGCCCTGTGCACTTTACTGCACACATTCCAGAGCCGCTTCAATTGATGCATGGCATGGGTCACGGATCAGTGCACAACCCCACCACCCCCACTCACAGCACTCAGCCATGAGCACTCTGTACGAATGCCGTATCACAGGCCCAAAGCAACACAGATACCTGCAATTTAGCCAATGACAATACTTCCCTAAAATATCCAATAAGATGATCATTTACTTTAAAAATGAAATGCTTTATCTTTACAATGCTTTTGCAATGGGAACCTATTTCAGGAGTTTTCTTCCTATTGAGATCGAAAAAAGGGGGTTGTAAATGTGGGGTGTCGCTAACTAAGTGCATGCATAGGCACCTGATTGCATTTGCCTGATTTATTATACTATGGATAGACTGCAGTATACCTTTAAGAGCCTGTGCAAACACTTTTATTTAATGTGTTCATTAAGCCAAAAGAGAATGATGTGCATACTCACCTTTTCCAAATAAGTGGGAAAATAAAATATACAGGGGCTTGAATAAGTATTCAGCCCCCTTAGAATTTTCCATAGTTTATTGTGTATGAACATTTGATAAAATTTATTTAATCAGACATTATTTTCTGGTATTCAACATAAAAAAGCCTACAATATCAATTTGAAAAGTAAAATCTACGATTTGTTCCAAATTATTTACAAGTATAAAACAGAAAACAATAAATTCTTTATTCCTTAGTTTTCAGAGTCATTGTTTGGTATTTTCTTCGTATTGTATTTGGATTGTACTTTAACCATAAAGGCAAAACTTTGTTCAAAATTGTACATCATAAGTTGCTCAGATGTCATGTTTAGATCGTATTTAAGGACGTTGAACAATATTTTCTTTTAAATTGTGTGATTCTCACAGCACGTGTTATATTATACATCTGAATTTCTGCATGGAAACTTGCTTATGCGGCTTTCTGAGGGCATTTTTCTGCACAGCACTCTTTATACATGTGGCCCCAGGTCCCTTCAATGCATTTTAAAGGGTAACTACACTCTAGATCACTTTTGTTTTAGCTGTATGCTAACTGTTTGTATGCCTACGTTATAATTAAACTTATTCATCCATCCCGTTATTTCAACAATTCTGAAATAATATTGTATATCATAAACATCTGGTAGAAAAGCGTCTTTGTGCTGCCCTCTAACGGTTGAAATTTCCTTTCTGCTCCCCACACTGCCCCCGCCCCAATCGTGATGTCAGAATACCTCTTTGGAGGTACCTCTACGTCATATGGATAATTGTTGTCGCCCACAACAGAAATAGCTGGCACCTGATTGGTTAGACGCACTACGGTCCTTTGGTTTCGGCACCACATTTTTAAACCAGAACAATGTGGCATCCTGTTCATAAACTCTCTTATTCCACCTAAATAAAATATGTTCCTGAAAATATTTGAGGTGAGAAATAGACCATGCAGTTGCTGAATCTTGATTCATATTGATCTACAATGTCCAGTTTTTTTTTTTTTTTATTTGTTTCTGATTTTTCCCCATTTTCTCCCAATTTAGTAGCCAATTGAACCCCTATTCTAATTCAATTCTCCCCATGTAGCAACCGCTACAGAATCACCGCTACACAACCCTGTCAGCCGGCGGTAGGACGGGAGGGCGCCACGTCCTCTTCAGGGCGCGACTCCTCCGAGCTCCTGACTGTGATTCCAGCTCGCCCAGGGCCGCTATGCGTGCAGCGATTCTCTCCGAGCCCCTCCCCCCACCCGGAAGCAGCCGCCAATTGCTGCTCCCACAGGGCGCCGGCCATGCTCGGATCTGGCAGGACCGGGGCGCGAACCCCGATCCTCGGAGCACAACCGCACCGACTGAAAGTCGGCGCTTTTACCGCTGTACTACCGCGACGGCTGTCTACAATGTCCAGTTTGACAGTTTGATCTGAGTTATACAAAATAATTTGTACATTGTACGTTCATTTATGCAAATGACGATGGACACACCTCCTCCGCCCTCCGCCCCCACCCCTCTCCCTCACTCACCCCACAAAGTATTTTTCAAAATTGTATAGTAGGCGGAGACAGGTTAAGACAGTGGGTGCACTTACTCTTTAATGGCTCTTAATGGAATTTTAGGAAGTACAATGGACATTACATCACAATACTTAAACATAGTGTATGTGATATTGTTCACTCATGGAAGCACTTGGGACCAGTCCCTAGGGGTTCAAAGAAAATTAAAATCATAACCTCTCCATCACTATATGTGAAAATGTAGATGGTGCAAGTTCAGGAACTTTTTCCTGTCTGGTTTCACTATGGAAGTAAATGGAGAAATCTGATGCGTAAAAACTACACCTTCTACATTTTCGCATATAGTGATGGAGAGGTGATCATTTATGTTTCCGTGAACTCCCAGGGACTGGTCTCAAATTCCACCCATGAGTGAACAATGTCACATACACTGTGTTTATGTATTGAGATGTAGCGTTCATTGTACTTTCTAAAATCCCATTAATAGCCATTAAAATGCATTGAAGGGACCTGGTATTGGCTTTGTTACGAATAAAGACAGTATTAACACAAATTTTAAAATAAATATTGTTCAATCTAAATATGTGACGTCTGGGCAACTTATGTGCAAGTAGGTTTTGCCTGTATGGCTGTTAAAGTACAATGAAGCAAGGGGGCTGAATACTTAAGCAATTGATTTTTTTGTTTAATATTTATAAATAATTTGGAACAAATTGTAGATTTTACTTCAGTGTAGATTTCATATTGACATTGTAGAGTAGTTGTTTGTGTCGAATACCAGCCAAAAATTAAATACCAGCCTGATTAAATACATTTTTATCAAATCTTCATACACAACAAAATATGAAAAAGTCTACGGGGGCTGAATACCTTTTCAACCCACTGTATATATATTTTTGTTTTATAAATATTAACCACTCACTAAACAGGCACACTAGAATTTAGTTACCAAAGAATTTAGCAAAACCAAGTACATCTATATTGGAAACTATGCTGACTCTGAGAAGAACACTGACACCAACTGAATCAGCAGTAGAATCGGAGCAATTCATACGTACGCGTATGAGCCAGTACTACTCAATCCTGGTGATCGAGACAATGGCTCCCCTTTCTCTGGAGTGTGAATAGAAGCCATCTTTAAGTTGAATCACAACGGTGGCTAACCTTTACTGTCTGGGTAGGCTGCTAACAAGTTATTGAAATCTAACAACTGACAACATAGTCATCAAGCCTTCGACCATTACATTACATTACAGGCATTTAGCAGACGCTCTTATCGAGAGCGACTTACACAGCATTTTGCATTTATACATAGTATCCATTTATGCAGCTGGATATATACTGAAGCAATGCAGGTGAAGTACCTTGCTCAAGGGTACAACGGCAGTGTCGTACCTGGGAATCGAACCTGCAACCTTTCGGTTACAAGCCCAGTTCCTTAACCACTGTGCTACACTGCCGCCCCTGTTCGACCAACAAGCCTTAAACCATCACTCTGCTGCCAGATATGCAGTAGATATGGATCTATCTGAACACATTGGCCATGTCAGGCAGGTATTAAAAGCGCTTTTCAAAACTCAATTATACGTCAAGTGTGCCTTCCACTCTGTCTCTGTTTCCTTCCTGGGGTTTATAGTGATGGAAGGAAAGATCCAAATGGGGCGTCTGTCAGTCTCTCGTCCGGGTTTCATCCTGAGACTAATGGGCAGACTGAGTGCACCAACTAATCTATGGAGAGCACCCTCCGCTGTCTGGTGTCAGCTAACCCTACTACATAAAGTAGACATTTTGCGTGGTTGGAATACACCCACAACACGTTGCGTAATGCGTCCTCGGGTCTCTCCCCGTTCGAGGCTCAAGTCGGCTACCGGCCTCCCTTGTTCCCTGAACTGGAAGGGGACATAGGGGTGCCGTCTGCGAACTCTTCATTCGACAGTGTCGTGCCACCTGGAGGAGAGTTCGGACTTCTCCTCTGCGTGTCGGGGCCAATCAGAAGAGGCTCGCCGACAGGCATCGACGTCTGGCGCCTTCCTATCGTGTCGGTCAACGGGTGTGGCTTTCTGCACGGGACCTCCCATTACGAGTTGAGTCTTGTAAGCTCGCCCCGCGATTTATAGGACCGTATAAAATAATCCAGAAGAACAACCTGGTCACGGTTCGCCTTCAGCTCCCTCGGGCCATGAGGGTTCACCCCATGTTTCACGTTTCTCGCCTTAAACCTGTGCTCATTAGCCCGTTGGCCCCGTCTGATGTGGCTCCACCTCCGCCTCGACTCATCGAGAGCCAGCCGATGTACACTGTCCGTCGTATTATGGCTAGTAGGCCAGTGGGCCGTGGAGTGCAATACCTTGTGGATTGGGAGGGCTATGGTCCGGAAGAGCACTGTTGGGTTCCTTCTAGGAACATTTAAGACCCGGAACTCATAGAGGACTTTCGCAGGCGTGGTTCGGAAGGACCGTCTGGGGCCGCTCCTTAGAGGGGGGTCCTGTCATGCTTTTGCAGCCTGCTGTTTATTTTCTGTGGATGTTGCCACTCGGGGCCGCGAGAGGGCGCTCCTGTGGTTTTTTCAGCCTTCCGTGACTAATTATGGTTACTGGTTTCAGGTGTTTTGCTGGCTACATAAGCTCCAGTGTTTCCCACACATAGACTTTACTTGGGCGGGCCACCCAGGTATATTAACGGCCGCCAAAGCATATTTGGTGACCCATTTTAGCATTTTTTATTTTTATTTTTTTATCCGTCTGAGAGAACGACGCCATCCGCGATCGATTAACTAGTGGACAATCTCCCCTCACTCTACCCCTCCCATGCCTGTTAATTCTGCTATTGCGAGAAGGGTCTACTATGGAATGCCAAATGGGTCACACTTCACCTGCCCACACACGTGTTCCCTTAACGTCATACGGTGCTTCTTTTACGCTTCCACGTTCCCTTACACAGACGCGTGTGTAACAAGGAAACGGTTTTGTCAATTAAGAAACGTCTGTGTGATAAGTAACTTCAGAGCCGTCTCTGTAATAAGGAGACGTGCGCCATGTAACTTTGGAGACGTCTCTCTATTAAGGAGACTCATGTTATGTAACTTCAGAGACGTCTCTGTATTAAGAGGTGCGCGTTATGAGACCCGACCAGCTACTTTCAAAGTAAAAGCTGGAAAAATATAACGAATAATGGAACAGCAGTTTAGGCAAACAGTTAAGGCAAAAATTCACGTAAAATCTGTGGTGATAAAATTCACGATGTCCAGTAGAAATCAAGTAATTATTAAATATAATAGGCAGGAAGGGAAATGATAAAACAAATTGACGGAACCATCCCTGACTCTTTGTCTCCTTGCCTTCTCCCTCTGAAATATCGTCTGTAGACAATTTCCTGTTTCTTTTTACTGAAGACAACCATATTATAGGTTGCGTTCGTAGCCTATGCAAATTGTGTTACAGAGTTTCGCTAGAAAAAATAAATAACGTAGCATGATAATCATCTTGGCTGTAGCCTATAGCCGAGGAAAACGATAACCATAAGCAATGTTTTAAAAAGAAACGGGCCATATAGGGGACGGGTTTGTGGGATTCGACGATGTGGAACGACCATTATCATGCACAATATGTTCATCTTACATAGCTGCTGCTTCCATTAAAGCGTGTACATCTGCTTCCAGTAGAACAAAGGGGGTGGCAATAGTTTCACGACGCAACCTCAAAGTATCCATAGCCTTTCAGACACGATCAACTGGGTAGGATAACAACTCGGGCGAGATCTCATTTGACAAAGATTTTTATAGTTCACCAACAAAGTTTATGATTGACCTCTCCAGATTTAAACAAATAATTGGTTGCAATTTTAAGGAAGTTTTAGGGAATCTATACAGAAACTGGCTTATCATGCACTAAGACATCCATGACATGTCTGTTCTGTCATGAAATGGCACTATATTCATCCCGCAACTAGAGACTCAATCACCAGAGACACATTACTGGTGTTATTGACGAGGTTCGCAGCTGGGCCACTAGCTGGTGTTTAAATACCACACTTCTCATGAATTAGGCTAATCGTTCAAGTTACAATTTCAGGAGAAACTGACCAAATATTTAAAGTTTAAAAAAAAATCAGTAGATGATCTTCGGATCCTTTCGGACTCAATTAAGGTTTTATCAGATGCAACTCTATTTTATTCTCTTCAAATCTTAACAAAAGTAGTTTTAAACAGCTGCATGATTTTGAATCAAAACTGTATACCGTATACAAAACTGTAAGACACTATAGGCTACGTTCAAAGTTTACTGAGGAAATCGCTTTAGAACACGATTTAATTAAAAAGAAATTAATATCTAACTTCGCCGTCGCTCTGAATTCTTAATTAATCAGACAGCGGTATTAGCGTATCATACTTTAATGGAGCTAGACCAAGCCACACCTATTTTCTTATTCCAGAACATTGCATTCTGCAGAAATACAGCCCATCTACAAAATGAGCTGGAATTATTTGAGCAAGTTTCAAGTAGCCTATTCCACGTTGCTTTTTACACATTTAGATACCTTCGCTTTTCTTACCAACTCGTAGCCTACAGCTAAACGTCCCTCATTTCACAACGGTATGCATAGGCTATATACAGTTGAAGTCAGAAGTTTATATACACTTAGGTTGAAGTCATTAAAACTAATTTGTAACCACTCCACAGATTTCATGTTAGCAAACTATAATGTAATTTTTCCAACAATTGTTTACAGATTATTTCACTTTTACTTCACTATATCACAATTCCAGTGGGTCAGAAGTTTACATACCTTTTTTACCCAGTAAAAAATGTTTTGACAACTCCTGTAGGCTATTACAAGAGCGTTTTACAAATAGGATAGCTGTTCCTGGAAATTTGGAAATAGCCTATTCGTCACGTTAATAACAAGTCAAATTTCACGAAAATTAGCCGAGAATGAAGGGAGTTATAGTATATTCTAAGTCTTTAAATCTATTATAAGTCTGCATCTGTCAATACAGTATACGCCGGTCTTCACCGCCTATTATAATATGGTGGCCACGCAGAAATCTGAACGGTCTCAAGGTTTTTACATGGGTTTTTATATCTATGGGCTGAGCAGCAATGATCATAGCTGACCCTGCCTGTTTCATGTTGACTGACAGGCCGAGACGTTTCAAAATGAACACGCCTTGAAATAAATACGAATGGAAATAAATAAAAGAGACTTAATAAAGACAATAATGAATGGATATTTATTTAATTGCTTATTTATTAATTTATTTATTTAATTTAGTCACATTTTGTCTTCCATACCTCATGGCTCGTTTCATTAAACTCATGTTTTAAAACGTTGCTATAAGGTTATATTTTGCCTGTAACGTACAGCCAAGATGATTGTTATGCTACCTTTTTATTTCTAGCGAAACTCCATGAAGTAATTTGCATACAAACACAAACTATAATATATTGTCTTCTGTAAAAAGATAAAGAAAAATTTCAACAGACGTACAATATTTCAGATGGAGAAGGCAAGGAGATCCGGAACTCATAGAGGACTTTTCGCAGGCGTCAGGGACAGTACCGTCAATTTGTTTTATGATTTCCTTTCCCGCCTATTAGCTATAATTATTTGATTTACACTGGACATCGTTTTGTTGGTTCCTTTTGTCTTGCATTTTTGTGCCGGCAGGTAATGCCAGCCCTTTCCGCCGGCTACCACAAGTATATTTCAGACCTGTGGGAAACACTGAGCTCAGCGCTTTCTTTGTTCCGTGCTTTAGTGTAAGCTTTGTTTACGCTCAGGCCGGTAATTTTGGTATAGAACTAGAAGACTATCTTTTCTGTATTGAAAGACACGCAGGAACTTCTTTAGCTTTAGAGTTATAGGTTTAGTCTCTAGGACTTTTTCTTTCCTATTTTCTTTCTCTAAACTAAGTTCTTTCCTCGGTTTTTGTTCAGTCCTCTTTGAGGCTGTAACCTTTGTTACCCTTTTCTCATTTTCCTCCTTGTTTGAGCTCATTTGTATTTTATTGAGCTGGAGGTTTTTCTTTCATTTTCTGTCTATTTCCACTCGAGTCTTCGAGTCTGTTTTCGCCCTCTTTTCTGGGTTGTTTTCTGTTGGCTTAAACGCCGGGGGTTATTTCCCCTTTTTTGTTAATTTGTCCTGTTCTGTCAGGGCATCCCATTTCTTTCCTCCAACTTGTGGTTATTCCACATTTGTGGGTAGCTTTTAGATCCCCTTACGGTCGTGTCTGGTTCTCCGACCCCTTCCCCTCCCTCACAGAATATTGAGTTTTTGGTCCCCATAATCACTGCCTGCAGCTAAATGTTTCATTTCTCCTTCACTATCCTCCTGACAGCAGAACTGGAATGCTGGTTTCTCTATAACTGCATCCACTTCAGAAAATGGGGAAAGTGAAAAGTGTAATTTGTTATATAGAGTGCCCTCCACTATTATTGGCACCCCTGGTAAAGATGAGTAAACATGGTTATAAAAAATTCACCGTTTGGTGAATTAGCTTAATCTCACACTGAAAAAATGACAAAAATCCAACCTTTAATTGAAGTAAATTTATTATGAGAACAAAAAAAAACACGTGTGCCACAATTATTGGCACCCCTTTGGTCGCATATCCTTTGCATGCCATGACTTCCTGATGTCTGTGACCCAACAACATCAAAAGATTCTTGATATCTTATTTTCTGGTACTCTTACAAGCGATACTATAACGTCTCTGCATTTGAATGGATCTCTATGGGAATTGGGGGGTGGGACTACATTTAGCTGTAAATTATGCTGGAACAGTACGGAATACATGGTTGGTAAAATGGCTGTATGTCATCAAGGGTCTGAGGTATCAAACAAGCCTCAAACCATCACACTTTTTTTTTTGGTTTTGTTAAAAATAATTATTTCTTGATGAGGGATTTTTTTTCTCATAATAAATTTACTTCACTTAAAGGTTGGATTTTTCTCATTTTTTCAGTGCGAGATTAAGCTAATTCACCAAACGGTTAATTTTTTATAACCCTTTTTACTCATCTTTACCAGGGGTGCCAATAATAGTGGAGGGCACTGTATGTGTCTAAAAAATGTCAGGTGCTTCACTCCAAATATTAATCTCTAAATTATTGTTTTGTTTGTTCGTACAGCATGTTTGTCAGTTAGCTGTGCTGTAACTGTCATACAGGTTGTCATAAAATCCCACCTACCAGGCAGATTAGTGTGAATCTGTGGACTGAGGCAGAAGACTCATGGTGCTGAGATAAGCAGTGTGACCAGCAGGGGAAGGGAAACGATGTCTCCACGCTGCACTTTCCTCACCATGCTTGAGACGGGGCGTGCTCACTAGGACAGCAGGCTGGGGGCATCTGGGGTGTAGGGGGGGTCGTGCAGGTCCTTCTGTGGAGGGAGGGGGGGGTGGCTCTGTACTCCAGTTCTTCAGTGTGACTCAGCTTACAGTGGAGAAATCAGTAACTGTTGAGAGGGTAAGGGGACCTGAGCATCATATCTGAAAGGCAAACACCACGCAGAACACACAAGCCTTCAATAAGGTCTCACTGCACTGGGCCTACAAATCAAGGATATTCAACATCTCAATTTACTACCATTTTGTCCTTACACTTTTACATACTTGATTTGCATTCACATTTGAGGCATACTGACATTTTGTAGACTCTGTTATCGAGGAGCGCGCACAGCTTACATGATTTTATATATAACCCATTTACACAGTTGGACATTTACTGAAGCAATTCAACTGTATAACGGATATGGCGGGATTTGCTCGAGTACAACAGCAGTGCCCCACCAGGGAATCAAACCTGCAACCTCGGAGGTACAACCCCAGTTCCCTAACCATTATTCCATATTACTATATTGGAAAACCCCAGTTACCATTATTTTTGCTCTGATGCCCATACTGGGGAAATGGATATAACTGTCACTGAGGTGGCTGCTATAAAAACGGAGTAATTACTGCAAAAAGCATATGTGATTTCTGTACAGACCACTAGCTGGCTTGTACATTTTTGGATTTAATATCAGAAATCAGAATTGAAATTGCAAGTCAGTGAATTATACTGAAAATGTACTTTCATTAATATGGATCCTAATACATTGTGAATTTAATTCAGAATAATTTCAATTCAAGTAATGTTTAAACTCTCCACACTGGGTTATGGGTGACCCGAGTGTGTATCCCTAATTGTAAAAGGAAGGTTGGCAGGTTAGAAATACTTTTAAGGGTCAATACTGTGGCCTTTTCTGATTCATTTCAAAGCTGAGAGCCCTTGTGAAAAATAAGGAAAGTGTGAAAAAATGAGTTCCTTTCATGAATTAATCTACAATAGGAAAACAATATGTAATAAACAGTGTATATTTGCTGTTTCACCATGCTTAGATAAATGGAGCAGAAAAAAGAGGACAGGTGGTAATTGCATTTTAGTTCTGTAATTGTAATTTCTCAATTTACAATAGAATCTGTCACGTCCCGTGCCTCTGTCCCGATTCCCAGGTTTTCCGTTTCTATGTGCATTCCATTCCGTGTGTTCCCTCTCTCCCTCCATTTTGTGTCTCCATTTCCCCGCACCCAAATTGTGTTTCCTCATGTGTTCTCGTCTCACCTGTTCCTCGTTGTCTCGTCAGTAATCTGGCATATAGTCTCCCCAGTTTCTTTGTTCTGTGCCAGATCGTCTTGTGCCCTGCCTTGTGCTTGTCATATTACCTTCCAGCGTTTTTGTTGTTTCCTGCCTGTTCCCGACCTGCTCCTCGACCCTGTGTTCACTCCTGTGTACCCGTCCAGTCCGTCTTCTCCTGCCTGTCCAGCCTGCTCCTGTCCAGCCCGTTCCCATCCAGCCCAGCTCCTGTTCTCCTGCCTGCCTTTCCTGTTCCCGTCCAGCCCAGCTCCTGTTTTCCTGCCTGCCTTGCCTTCCTCGTCCTAGCCCTGCTCCTGCCCTTCGCCCTCCTGATCCCCTGCTCTGACGGATTCCCCGGTACTGACCCCTGCCTGTCCCTGGACTTCGCTTTAGCCTGTCTGTTGCCCTGTGTGGGTAGTCTTGCTAAATAAATATACTCCTTGCGGAGTTTCTTCGAGTTTGCCTCTGAGTCTTCCATTTGGGTCCAATCCAGTGTTCTAACCCTAACAGAATCAATGTCACAGGCTTTTTTTGTATACTGTAGGCTACCTATCTACTGCAAGCTGAAATAATGTAGAATTTATATATTTTCATTTTTTAGTATAGTCAAAATTATACAAACTTTATGTACAGGCTAATCTGGTGATTCATTGTTTTTATTTACCAATACTTTGGTAAAGCATGTGGTAGATATCTGGTAACTCTACTAGTCAGTAAACCCATCTGGTTATGTTTATGAACATTGCCATATCTGTCACTGTAACCATAATTCAGCTAAAACTATGGGCGGTCTGACAGATTGGCAGAACGGCCTCGTGAAATATCCACTTTAATGGCTTACATTCACTTAACTGACATAACTACTTAATTTAGTTAAAAAAAATGTGTCACATTGTAAACTGTGGACTTCAATGCGTGACCGAATTATCGACAGTCTAATTCGCAAAAAGATGGACGTTTGATAAATAAATGGTGATATAATAAAACAATAAAAACGGAGAGAAAGTGAGCCAGTAGGCTATGCATTGTGCTCACTGTAAGTGCCAGTTTGCGGCATAGGCTGCGTTGTGGGCGTTTAGTCTTATGTCAGACCATAGTCGTAGATCACAAAACGCTACTCGAACCTTTGATAGCTAAATCTCACCTAGCATGGTTGCTGAAAAGGTAGCGAGCTAGCTATTAACATACAGCGATTCACAACATATGTGGGCCGAACCGTCAAACATAGGTATCAGCAGATCAACCCAATGAATGATCGAAGTAATGACTAACTCGTTTTTTGCATGCCTAATTGTCATTACTGCATTCGTATTCTTATCTCGCTGTCGCTGCCTTGGTGTTTTCCATCGATTGCCGTTGCAGCTGTAAAATTCGAAAGCATCTGAACTAACGTTAAGTCACTGCGGGCATGACAAAACGACCCCATGAACACTCTGCGTTTGAAACACATATTTCAATCTGTAAAAGTACGTCCGCGTCGGATGCAAACCACCTCAAATAAAATAATAATACAAAAAATCTGCACGTAATCCTGTATTTTAATATCATTTTATGCACGACGAAGAAGCAATAGCGGGTGGGATACGACGGCATGCAATATAGAAATATACATTTAATCTTACCCTTTTAATTCTAGACGGCAGTCTGCTGTTTTGGTTACTTTGAAAGTGTTTAATGTTGTTGTTTGTTAAAGCACACGGTAAAATTGCACGCTGCCTTTTGATTTCCATCGGAGGTGCTTTTCCTCCATCCGCCCAACTTCAGCACCGAGCCAGTGGAGACGCACTGCGCATGTGCGCTGTTGCTGTCAGCAGCGCCTGCCGAAAGCTGCAGGAGAGTGCAGACGCCGAGTTTTACATCAGGTTGCAGTGTCTCCAACATGACGATGCTCCAAAAAGCTGTTCGACGTGTTTTGATGAAAGGAAAACAAGTATTTATGTGGAGTATTTTAGCGCTGAAATATTGATAGGCCTATCCAAAACTTATCGCCGACTATATGACGGCTATTGTCGGTTGTTCTATAGGCTATTGAGCACCTCGCATCAGTGACCAGCCATAAACTGGTCAAATTAACCTTCCGTCTTCTGAATAATGATGGTTCACCATAATATGGGTTATCATTTAAAACTTGACAAAAGCGACGAATGTTTCGGTAGGTACGTTTAAGTATAGCGTAGGCTATTCATTACATTAATTGTAAATTTTGACTGGAAAAAACGTAATTCAATTCACCGTCTTGCTTCAGTTTCCTTGATATTATAGGCTACAATGTTTTTGCACCGCACCGCTTAAAGAACATGAAAAGCTGTATTTCACTAAACAGAATCAAGAGGTGGAAAAGCAGAGGACTAAAATGTTAAACGCACCATAACAGGCTGTAGCCTAATTACAAATAAAGGAAGAATAAACACATATTTCTTGTTTAGGCCACTTGAGCCATCCTGGGTCGATGAGTGGAACAAATCTACTTTAATACGGTAGCCTACTGCAATATTTAAGCAAATATGGGACATAGCCTAGCCCTAGTGAAACCTTCTGAATAAAAACCTATTCATAGCCACGAAACGTTTTCCATTAGGCCTACTTAGAAAATATATTTAGTTTATCCTATCTGAAATTAACAGTGGGAAATTATAATTACTACTGTGTTTCATGGTTTCTTGCATTGCTAATGATATATTGATTTTGCCCCGTTTTTACAGATCTGTATAGGCTACATCTGCTTGTCTGTGTACTGCGTGGCTGGTTGTGTTTGGTATGAATTGATCTATGACACCCAAATATATCAAATCTAAATGCAGATGTAAGAGCAGTGGAAAGCCCAGCTGATGCAGCCCATTCAACTCCACCTTCACCCTTTTCCAAGGTCATTCTAAGGACAATCTAAACCATCAGCAGTGGTGCAGTTGCAGGGGCCATACATGGCAGGTATTAAAGCTAGTGAGGGTGCAGCCAGAACACAGTACCTGTGATTTATTTGAAAGTTAAATAATTTCTGGGATAAAATGTGTGGAATGGGTATGAGGAATAATTCAGTAGATATAAAGTAGTAGAGAGCACAGATACCTGTATTATCTGTATATAATAGGAAGCCACACATCTTGGGGCACCTCTTTGTCCAGACAATTTGCTTATCAGATTAATTTCCTAATCCAGTGAACCAGTGCAATTTAAATTGTTTACATTGTGCATATTATAGCTATGTGACTGGAAATTTACTGACGCAACCTGATGAAGTGTTTCTCCAATTTACGCTAGCAGTAACCTCTCATGAATTCAAAAAGTCAATAGGGTATGAAATCAAACAGAATATTATTAATGCCAAGTATCTTAATGTGCATCTCAAAGCCAACATGAATGCATGTAACTCCCTATGTTTAGGTGTTTATCCAGAAAATGTTATTTTTGTCTGTTAACAAGATTGAGAAGTCAGACAACATATCATGTCCCAGTAATTACTTTCTGCTTGCCTATGTCCTTCATCCTAAGCTGTTGATTAAGCACCATTAGCACACTTGCCACCAGGAGCCAACACAGCACTTTTCCAATTAGTGTTTTTTCATTAAAAACATGTTTTAAAAAATATATATTATTTCAAACTGATATGAGATAGAGATAATAAATGTAACCATCATGCTAATGTAAACTACAGATCATTATTCTAGGAGTAGCCATAACTGGCCCTTTAACAGTGCTTTAACAGTGAGCAGTGCTCGTCCTGAGAGAGCGCATCAGAGCAGTGCTCATCCTGAGAGAGCGCATCAGAGCAGTGCTCATCCTGAGAGAGCGCATCAGAGCAGTGCTCATCCTGAGAGAGCGCATCAGAGCAGTGCTCTTCCTGAGAGAGCGCATCAGAGCAGTACTCATCCTGAGAGAGCGCATCAGAGCAGTACTCATCCTGAGAGAGCGCATCAGAGCAGTGCTCATCCTGAGAGAGCGCATCAGAGCAGTGCTCTTCCTGAGAGAGCGCATCAGAGTAGTACTCATCCTGAGAGAGCGCATCAGAGCAGTGCTCTTCCTGAGAGAGCGCATCAGAGCAGTGCTTGTTCTGAGAGAGCGCATCAGAGCAGTACTCATCCTGAGAGAGCGCATCAGAGCAGTACTCATCCTGAGAGAGCGCATGAGAGCAGTGCTTGTTCTGAGAGAGTGCATCAGAGCAGGTCTCCTGGTGTAGAGTGTGGTAAAGAGGTATGGAATTTAAAATGTGTTTTTACCACAAGTATTTACCATTTTTATAATTTAGCCATTTAGCTAATGCATATTTAGCAAACACACACACACACACACACACACACACACACACACACACACACACACATATATATATATATATATATATATATATAATACACACACTGAAAACCAATTATTTCTGTATCTTTTTTGTTTCCTTTTATTCCATATTTTAATGACAAACATAAAGGCATATTTAAAATATATGTAGCCTATAGTATACAGTGAAATGTATACTTTATATACAACATGTGGAACAACATTTTACTATGTTAAAAAATAGCTTCAGTATGTTTAATATTGCGATTGATTCCCGATCTTAAAATGTAATGCAATATTTTACATTGTTTGGGCAGTTCTTCCTTTTACCACCAGGAGACACTAAAACCTTGTTCCCAATTCACCCTATTCAAACTCACTGGTGTGAAGCCAAAAGGTATTTAATATCTGACTTGTTAATTTTTGTGATGAGGAAATCCTTGGCAAGGCTGTGAATATTGTTTACATTAACACTGTACTGTAACCAAGTGTAAGACAAGATGGTAAAACAAGATTTGAGATTTTAAAAGCACTGTTAGAACTACACAATATTAGAACTGCACCAATTTTCTTTTAATTACAAATAGTGATCTTTGTCAGGAGAATATAGACAAACAGGATGTTTACCACGCAATAAAAAAGTAATAGAAATGTATAAAACATGAGAGCTGTTCTCTCAACTGTATGCAATGTAAAAATATCAGAGTGAAAATAAATAGTGAAATAAATACTCACTCCATATGTGCCCATAACCACACAAGGCCTTTATTGCCTCTTATTTAACTTAATCACCACCTAACAAGTAACTCATTTCAAATGGAAGCACAGTAATAATATTGGCTGACAAATTCTACTCTGAGATTGCCTACAGGAGATTTGGATTAATATCAGCCTGGCATTTCTACCTGCTTTTAAATGGCTTTTTTGTTGCCTAGAAGAGAAGAAATAGGACATTCTCTTCACAAGGATGGTAGGTTTGAAAATATGCTTGCAGTTTTATGGTCGTCATGCTGAAGGGCTTCCATCCTGCAGATAAAATCCCCAAAAAACCTGAAATGCCAGCAGACACAGGATGAGATACTGCCACACCAGTGGGATTTGGCACTGACCTCTCATTCTATATCAGATTTAAAAGATTTTTTGAAGGATTCCTTTAAATGCCCCATTCAGGCTGTCTAGAACAGTGCAGGTGGCACTGCCGGCTTATCTCCTCCTCATAAAAGGGACCAAACCAGGACTCATAAATTGCACCTCCCCTGGACCTACACTGTTTTTTTTTAAGTGGATTGTCTGTAAGATAACTGTTTGTGTGACTATGCTAGGTCTGACCTTTATTAATTGGTGAAAAAGTTGTGAGGCCTCTTGTAATTTACATTGAAAAGGTTAATGCTGCTGCCCCAGTGTAGGAGGATAGAAAAGAACTGCTTTGTTCTGTTAAAACAAAAATGCTACACAATGCTAACCATGCTGCCATAGGACATAGAGGGAAGGGAGTGAAGAGACCCCACACAGCGCTGCCATTGCATTACCTCAGAGTGAGCTTTCATAGCACCTGCATATGCACTAGCATATGACTCCTCTAGCCAGCACCTCACTGCATCACAGGGAAGAGCAAGATTTTACAGCGATGCTGACAGCTGTACTCTACGCTCGGATATCATTACAAACGGCGTCCCAGAGGCACTGCTGCTCACTACACCTTCGATTGAAATGAGTGCGCTAACGGGCGGAGTTCATGATGCAATATTCTCCCTCCATCTGGTCCTGTCCTGAGATGGTTCAGGATGAATACAGTGTGGTTTCAGGCCACACTGTATTCATCCTGAACCATCTCAGGACAGGACCAGATGGAGGGAGGATATTGCATCATGAACTCCGCCCGTTATTGTTGCTTTGTTTCATTTCACTGTTTCCCACTACACTGTCTCCCACTACACAAGTGCTCTGATTATTTCTTAAACCATGCACAACTCTCCCCATTCCCCACCACGGCTTCCGCGCGCCATCTGGTACCAGTTCTATCCTCTTGTGAAAGACACCAATGTGATGTGTTTCAAGGGAAATAAAGCATGTATATTTGCAGTTAATTGGTGTTGATTAGAGGAGTTTATGTTTGATCATTGTAGATGCAGCCTCAAGGTTAGTGCTGTTTCTGTTATGCTTTGAGCAGACGGCTGCTCTGATGTGAATGTGAAACCCAGTGAGATGATCAGCACTCATTAATGCTTTCATATCACTCTATCTCTTCCCCTCATTCTTTGCGATTAAAGAAAATGCCCTCACCCTTCTATCCCAACACTGCCTAAGCACCCCTTCATCCCAGACACAGAGCTAACAGTACACACAACACACTGCCCTTTAGAGCACAGAGCTAACAGTACACACGACAGACTGCACTTTAGAGCACAGGGCTAACAGTACACATAACACACTGCGCTTCAGAGCACAGAGCAAACGGTACACACGACACACTGTACTTTAGAGCACAGAGCTAACACTACACGACAGACTGCACTTTAGAGCACAGGGCTAACAGTACACACGATAGACTGCACTTTAGAGCACAGAGCAAACAGTACACATGACACACTGCGCTTTAGAGCACAGAGCTAACAGTACACATGACACACTGCGCTTTAGAGCACAGAGCTAACAGTACACACGACAGACCGCACTTTAGAGCACAGAGCTAACAGTACACATGACACACTGCGCTTTAGAGCACAGAGCTAACAGTACACATGACACACTGCGCTTTAGAGCACAGAGCTAACAGTACACACGACAGACCGCACTTTAGAGCACAGGGCTAACAGTACACATGACACACTGCGCTTTAGAGCACAGAGCTAACAGTACACACGACACACTGCACTTTAGAGCCCAGAGCAAACAGTACACAGGACACACTGCACTTTAGAGACCCCGGCGGTCAATCGGGCGATTGCGATCTACATGTTTAAGCTACATATGAAACGTCTTCCTCCGACTCCACTCTGTGTGAGATTAGCTGTAATCTGTGGTGTGAAAGGAAGCATCTGGTGACAGCCCGTGTTTCTTTGGAGAACTGCGGCTGTCTGCACTCTCTATTTGCCTCCAATTATGTCTACACTATAATTGGATGTAAATGTAATCATTTACAAACAATAAGTGACTGAACAAATTAATTGTCAGTGCTATTATTGTCATTTTTAGAACATCCTGTGCTGACACTTCCCAACAGCTACAGGCAGCTATGCTTCATACAGCTGCACTGAAAATTCAATCAACTTTAAAAAACAACATTCAGCAAGCCAAAGAATGTAAATTGCAGCTGGCGAAATGATATTGACAATTTCACACAGGCAGCTGGGATTTGTGGAAAGTGCAGTACAATACTGTTTGTAAGTAACTGAATCAACATAAAAATTATTTGAATTGGTGATAACTACAAGCTCCTTAAACGTAGTTTTTCTCAATTGATTTGGCAAATTTCTCCAAACTAAGGTCCATGCTCTCAAAACAGGGCCAAAAAATGTCAGGCCAGAGCATTTCATCTACAGAATATGTTTTCTCTGGCCATGCACCTAGGGAAAAAACGCTGTGAGTGCCGGATCTATCTCTGGCATGCATCAGCGTCTATATCGCCACAAGCCTCCTCCATGGCCTGGAGAAGTGTTGCTCTTTCATATGGGTCGTACACCTTCCATCTCCAGGAGGAAAATAACTCCTCAATTGGGTAAAGAAATGAAGAGTAAGCTGGCAGAAACACCATCACAAAACGTGGATGTGTTGCAAAACCACTCACATACAACTGTTTGCTAAGACAGTGTTTTGTTTTACCGTTCTCTTGCTGCCTCTCTTTGACTGTTTAGAGGTTTAGTTTTGTTTCTTTTGTTTTGTTGGTACTTGATTCTACGAGTTCATTCGCCCCTTTATTTGCGGGTTGCTTTATTTTCTCCCTGTTTCCAGTCTCTCCCCTATTTGCTCTCTGATATCGAGAGTGGGAGACTGTTTATTTTGTCCTTTTATTCCTTTCCCTTGTACGGAAGATTCTTCTGTTCCAGTGGTCTTCATTCGTGAAGACTTTTAGATTCCTTCTGTCGCGTCTGGTCCTCCGACCCTACTCTCCCACCTTACAGTATGAGGGTATCATTGAGGGAATCCAGGAAACTAATGAGTCTTGCTGTGTTGTATACGGGCCCAAAACAGCATTGTGTGCTACTACCCCATTCCTTGAGATGGCTGCACAGATGGTGATGTTGCCTCCGCGTTGACCTGGGCCATTGACAGTGGCACGCTGACCAATTATAATCCTTCTTTTTTTGGTCAAATTGAAGCCAGCTTCATCAACATATATGTATTCATGGTTGGTTTGGCTTCCATGAAGCTCCATTATCCTCCAATTCCTGTAATTTCTTACTCTTCTGTAACAATACAGTATAGACCCACATACAGTAGGTAAGCTTCATGACTATTATTGTAAGAATAAGTGTTTTGCGTATTTGTCACATACATACTTTGCTTACACACATTGTGAAATGTATTTTCCAATCCAGGCACACACACTGGATATTGTGGAAAACACACACACACACACACAAACACACACACACACACACACACACACACACACACACAGAGCTTTTAGGGGTTAAGTGCCTTGCTCAAGGGCACAACGGTAGGCGTTGGCATCTAGTCATTGATCTGGCAACCCTCCAGTCACCAGCTCACACCTTGTCAGTTTTTTCTTTTTCTTTTTTTTCCACCTGTCTGGCTCGGGGACTCGAACTGGCTGCTAGACCTCGTCTCTAGCCATTGGGCTATCATGTACAATACATTTTACTGTGTGACTCAAATGATTCACAATTGCAATGGCCACTTACCTATTTTCCTTCTAGAACGTGTGTATGATTGAAGCCACTGTAGATCTGTTCACTGAACTCTCAGGGAAAGACCATGATTGCTAACAAAATCAATTAAAGTTGCTCTCAAGTCATTTGATACCCTTCTTCTAACTTGCCCTCTACCTCCCCTACCTCCTCCTCTTCCTCCTCCATATCCTCTATCTCCCTTACCTCCTTCATGTCCTCTACCTCCCATACCTCCTCTTCCTCCTTCATGTCCTCTACCTCCCCTACCTCCTCCATGTTCTCTACCTCCCATACCTCCTCTTCCTCCTCCATGTCCTCCATCTCCCCTTCCTCCTTCATGTCCTCTATCTCCCCTTCCTCCCCCATCCCTTCCTCCACCTCCACCTACTGTACCTCCTCTCATTCTGAAAACGCTTTCATTCTCTTGCTCCATTCTTCGGTCAGGCTCCATAGCTTTCACAAAAAAAAAATGGACTTCAGGTGACTCCTTTTATACATAATAAAGTGCAGGCGCTGATTCTTGAGTGAACAATTTAGCAATTAGCAATTTCTGTGTTGCGTGCTTTACTAACCCACCTGACATCAATATGCTGGAAAGTGAGCACATGTCATGTGATTGTGATATCATGGCAAATTGAAATGAAATTTGAACTTTATGTAGAGTTTTGTTTGTAATGTTTGGCAAAATGATGTATGTAGTTTTGTCGTTCGTGTGAAAACAATGAAAACGTACTATTAGTTTTGCAAAATTACCAAGTGTTTAGATGGCTGTGTTTTGAGAGCTGTTTTGAGAGCATGGACCTTAGTTTGGAGAAATTTGCCAAATCAATTGAGAAAAACTGTAAAACATGCACACACATGGCCATGCCAATGATGGAGCCCATATTCAAAGCAATCAAAAATAAAAAATAAACAACATCATTTATCATTGTGAAAGTAAAGGTCTTTTTTCCAAGTCTCCCTGGTAACCAATGAATCCCAGTCTAAAGAGCAACAAGCAACACAAATGCCACCTGTAGGTGCATCTACAATTGATGACTGCAGTGTCATGCAGGGTTGGCTTCAGGATTTTATAAAGTCAGCTGAGATGTAGTTTAAAGTATGGCTCAGATACACAGACAAACAGAGAGAGCCCAGTCCGCACTAAAAAAGAAAACACTCTAAAGTTCTCATTCCATCAATGTGCTCCAACACTTTCTCAAAAACCAGGCTCCACCTTAGCTAAAAACACTTGATTTATGTGGATCTCTAAGTAAACTACATGGCCAAAGGCATATGGACACCTGCTTGACCAACATCTCATTCCAAAATCAATTAATATGGAGTTGGTCCCTCCTGTGCTGCTATAATATCCTCCACTCACCTGGGAAGGCCACTAGATGCTGGAACATTGCTGTGCAGGGATTGGCTTCAATTCAGCCAGAAGAGTATTAGTATGGTGGGGCACTGATGTTGGGCTATTAGGCCTGGCTCCCAGTCGGCTTTCCAATTGATCCCAAAGGTGTTCAATTGGGTTGAGGTTGAAGGCTCTGGGCAGGCCAGTCAAGTTATTCAACACCAATCTCGACAAACCATTTCAAGCCTAGCCCATTAGCATGAAAACAGCCCCAGACCAAGATGTGTCCGGATACTTTTGGCCATGTAATTTACTTACCATCAATGACCTGCCCCATATGCTCTATGGTATATTCTTTATGGTATGGCATATTGCTGTTGGTTACTTTTGAGAGGGGTGTAATGGTTTATTGGTTTTAAACAAGCTTATTCAGGTTCAGTGGTGCTAAAAGGATGTGACGGCCAAACGCATAGAGCACTGGAGAGGACCCGGTGGCCTGTAGAGGACATGGAAGCCATTTCTACAGGTAGCTCGCCTGCTGGACTGCAGAGGGTGCATGGTAGGGGATGTTGAGTAGGTTTCCAAGAAGGTGGAAACATCAACATTAAGTCACTTAATAGGGAGTTGGTCCTCCGTGTGCTGTGAGAAGAGCTGGTATAGAATCTAACAGCACCTGGAATTCTGCTGGAGGGATGCAGCACTATTCTCCCATAAGACAATCTATCAGCACATGGAATTCTGCTGAAGTTGCAGCAACATTCTTCCACAGTAGAATCTACCAGCATCTGTAATTCTGCTGGAGGGATTCAGCACTATTCTTAAACAAGAAAGTCAATCAACAACTCTTGCCATGGTGATGGAGGTGGAAAACTCTCTCAGATGTCCTTCTACAATCTTCCACAATTGACTGGATTCAGATCAGGTGACTGAGAAAACCATGACATACAAATGACACACTAGGAAATATAAAATTAACACTGGATTCCATGCAGGTCTCAACACTAGGCCATATAAAATTGATGCTCAATTTAAAGTCATACATGTCAGGGGAATATCCAGCCTAATTCATGAGGTGAAAGATCTCTAGAGGCCATTTCCATTTTTCAATAAGAAGAGTGGCACTGCAGGCACACTTTAGAGACCCCGGCGGTCAATCGGGCGATTGCGATCTACATGTTTAAACTACATATGAAACGTCTTCCTCCGACTCCACTCTGTGTGAGATTAGCTGTAATCTGTGGTGTGAAAGGAAGCATCTGGTGACAGCCCGTGTTTCTTTGGAGAACTGCGGCTGTCTGCACTCTCTATTTGCCTCCAATTATGTCTACACTATAATTGGATGTAAATGTAATCATTTACAAACAATAAGTGACTGAACAAATTATTCTGAATTGTCAGTGCTATTATTGTCATTTTTAGAACATCCTGTGCTGACACTTCCCAACAGCTACAGGCAGCTATGCTTCATACAGCTGCACTGAAAATTCGATCAACTTTAAAAAAACAACATTCAGCAAGCCAAAGAATGTAAATTGCAGCTGGCGAAATGATATTGACAATTTCACAAAGGCAGCTGGGATCTGTGGAAAGTGCAGTACAATACTGTTTGTAAGTAACTGAATCAACATAAAAAATTTTTGAATTGGTGATAACTACAAGCTCCTTAAACGTAGTTTTTCTCAATTGATTTTGCAAATTTATCCAAACTAAGGTCCATGCTCTCAAAACAGGGCCAAAAAATGTCAGGCCAGAGCATTTCATCTACAGAGTATGTTTTCTCTGGCCATGCACCTAGGGAAAAAACGCTGTGAGTGCCGGATCTATCTCTGGCATGCATCAGCGTCTATATCGCCACAAGCCTCCTCCATGGCCTGGAGAAGTGTTGCTCTTTCATATGGGTCGTACACCTTCCATCTCCAGGAGGAAAATAACTCCTCAATTGGGTAAAGAAATGAAGAGTAAGCTGGCAGAAACACCATCACAAAACGTGGATGTGTTGCAAACCACTGACATACAAGTTGTGAATGGTGGAACCGGACATTGTCCCAGACAACCACAAACCTCATCAGATTCTGGTCCCTCCAGGTCTCGTTCTTCTTGGGGCATGTGTCATGGGTTCAGCAGCCTTTTTTCCCTTTACGGTTGGTCGTCGCCTGATCGCTTCTAAGGATCGGATTTTCTTTTCACTCCGTTTCGGGGGTTTCCGTTTTTCCGTCTACTCAGCCGTCTCACCTGTGCGGAGTTACCTGCCCGCTATTTAAGCTCTGTGCTTCCTGCTTCCGGCGCTTCTGTATTGATTTTCTTTTTGTACAAAGCTGGTACGGTACAGGAACAGGCACTTTAGGAAGACCGCTTTACACCATAGCCTTATTTTGGGTGTAACGCGGGTCAGGCCGACAGTGCTTTAGAGTTTCTTTAGGAATTCTTCCTTCTCTTTAGCATTGTTCGTCTTTTGTTTTCTTCGTTGTCTTTGCTGTTTGCGAAGACAGTATTTTGTTTTACCGTTCTCTTGCTGCCTCTCTTTGACTGTTCTCTTAATGAGAGCGAGAGGTTTAGTTTTGTTTCTTTTGTTTTGTTGGTACTTGATTCTACGAGTTTATTCACCCGTTTATTTGCGGGTTGCTTTATATTCTCCCTGTTTCCAGTCTCTCCCCTATTTGCTCTCTGATATCGAGAGTGGGAGACTGTTTATTTTGTCCTTTTATTCCTTTCCCTTGTACGGAAGATTCTTCTGTTCCAGTGGTCTTCATTCGTGAAGACTTTTAGAAAAAATAAATAAATAAATAAAGGAGAGCAAACGTTTCAGTCTAACAGACTTTCATCAGTGCTACTGAAGACAAACACTGCTGGGAGACTTATATAGACAAAGGCAATGGTTCAAGAAAAGGTGCAGACAATCAGTCAATAATTCGTTCAGGTCATGGAGATTCCTGGTTGGTTGAGACAAAATTGTCAATTATTCAATAATTCAATCAAGAAAAATAATATTTCAGGGTCATGACATAGTTTAACCACTAGGCAGAGCTGGAGAGACAACATGAAAGGACAATAACAGTCAAAGGCAGAGTGTCTACAAATAAAGATAACACACTGGCTGTGTCTGGGTGAGGAACATAATCCCATCACTCAGGGCAGGAAGCACCACTGACAAGAGGTACCTACAAGGTCAGAAAAGCAGTATCAAAAACAATAATAATGATGAAAAAGCCAAGAGCATGGAAATCCACGCTGTTGAGGGCCGCGCTGGTACATGCAGATGAAGGCAGGATTAGAGGAAACATGTAAGATTCAAGGTCTCATTAAGGCCTGCAGGATGTTCTGTTTTGAGCATGAAGGTCCACCTGCTTTCACATTGTAGGAGCTTAGATTCAATATCTGTGTGTCTACGGCTAGGGTTTATTTTATCAATGCCACAGAACCTGAGTGGGGTCACTGGATGTTCGGCCTCCTGGAAGTGTCTAGCCACAGGGGATTTGGGATCACCTCTGCGGATGGAGCTTCTGTGTTCGTTAATGCGGACTCGAAGTTGGCGATTGGTTTTCCCCACATACTGTAAACCACAGGGACACGTCAAGAGATAAACTACATTGGTGGAGCGACAGGTGATGAAGCATTTGATCTTGTACTCCTTTTTGGTCATGTGACTGACAAAGGAGTTGGCTTTTTTGTGGTTGTGGCACGAGGTGCAGTGACGGCAAGGGAAAAAGCCCTCAAGGCCATCTAACCTCCCTCCTA
This sequence comes from Synaphobranchus kaupii, assembly GCA_029718625.1. Classification (NCBI taxonomy): domain Eukaryota; kingdom Metazoa; phylum Chordata; class Actinopteri; order Anguilliformes; family Synaphobranchidae; genus Synaphobranchus; species Synaphobranchus kaupii. The sequence goes on along the minus strand of CM056380.1, from coordinate 54,761,319 downwards.
GGTCTACATGGGCATCTGCATGTACCAGTCTGTCACGGATGTTGCGGCCCCTGGAATAGACAAAGAGAGGGACATCAGAAAACAGTCTTTGGCCTACATCATCAGCAGAGAGAATGTGCCAGTGTTTGGTTATGACATCCTTGACTTGTTTACTGATGGGGCTATATGTTGTACAGCATAAGAGTTTGTACGGTCGAGATCTCTAGTCGAGAAACTACAGTTTGACCCCACACGCCGCTTCAAGACAGAGATTGACACCTTCCTCACTAATGCCTTCTCCACATCTCTTCTGACTAAATCTGAAAGAGAATATCTTACCAACGACTACCCCACCAAGCCAGTCATGTACATACTGCCAAAGGTTCACAAATCCCTTACTAATGTCCCCGGCAGGCCTATCGTTTCGGGTATAGGATCTCTCACTGAGCCCCTTTCCAACTTTGTTGATGCTCATATACGTCCTCTAGTGGTGAAACTGCCTTCCTACCTGAAAGACACAAGTGATTTCCTTGAACAATTATCACAGACACAGATTCCAGATGCCGGCCAGATCCATCTTGTAACATTAGATGTCACCAGTCTTTACACTAATATTCCACACTCTAGTGGCCTTAAGGCCCTTGAGTTTTTCCTGGACAGTCGGGATGATCTTACTCCACCCACACAACTCCTTGTTGACATGTCCAATCTCATACTAACCAAGAACTACTTTTTGTATGAAAAAGACTTTTTTTTACAGATCCAAGGGGTCGCCATGGGAGCCACTTTTGCTCCAGATTTTGCAAACCTGTTTTTGGGATACCTGGAAGACCAACACATCTACTCGAACCACCCCTTCTCCTCCCACCTACTCTTCTACAAACGGTACATTGATGACATTTTTGTGATCTTTAAGGGTTCTGATACTGAGTTGATTGCCTTTGTTGATTACATGAACTCTCTTAGTGAAACCATCAAACTCAGCATGGAATCTAGTCTCTCCTCCATTCATTTTCTTGATACCTCCATCACCCTGACTAATAGAACACTCTGCTCTTCCCTGTATGTGAAGCCCACCGACAAGAACAGCCTCCTCCACGCCAACAGCTACCACACTCTTCCTCTGAAGAAAGGCTTACCCTATAGCCAGTTCCTACGCATTAAGCGCATTTGTAGCCTTCCTGCTGATTTTCAAACAGAGGCTCAGAAACTGTTCGACCAATTTATTGCTAGAGGCTATCCTACGAATTGGCTGAATACAGCCCTGTCCAAAGCCCGTTCCTACATCAAACCCACAGGTCCACTGACCAAGAGATCTCGACCGAACAAACTCTTATGCTGTACAACATATAGCCCCATCAGTAAACAAGTCAAGGATGTCATAACCAAACACTGGCACATTCTCTCTGCTGATGATGTAGGCCAAAGACTGTTTTCTGATGTCCCTCTCTTTGTCTATTCCAGGGGCCACAACATCCGTGACAGACTGGTACATGCAGATGCCCATGTAGACCTAGGAGGGAGGTTAGATGGCCTTAAGGGCTTTTTCCCTTGCCGTCACTGCACCTCGTGCCACAACCACAAAAAAGCCAACTCCTTTGTCAGTCACATGACCAAAAAGGAGTACAAGATCAAATGCTTCATCACCTGTCGCTCCACCAATGTAGTTTATCTCTTGACATGTCCCTGTGGTTTACAGTATGTGGGGAAAACCAATCGCCAACTTCGAGTCCGCATTAACGAACACAGAAGCTCCATCCGCAGAGGTGATCCCAAATCCCCTGTGGCTAGACACTTCCAGGAGGCCGAACATCCAGTGACCCCACTCAGGTTCTGTGGCATTGATAAAATAAACCCTAGCCGTAGACACACAGATATTGAATCTAAGCTCCTACAATGTGAAAGCAGGTGGACCTTCATGCTCAAAACAGAACATCCTGCAGGCCTTAATGAGACCTTGAATCTTACATGTTTCCTCTAATCCTGCCTTCATCTGCATGTACCAGCGCGGCCCTCAACAGCGTGGATTTCCATGCTCTTGGCTTTTTCATCATTATTATTGTTTTTGATACTGCTTTTCTGACCTTGTAGGTACCTCTTGTCAGTGGTGCTTCCTGCCCTGAGTGATGGGATTATTTTCCTCACCCAGACACAGCCAGTGTGTTATCTTTATTTGTAGACACTCTGCCTTTGACTGTTATTGTCCTTTCATGTTGTCTCTCCAGCTCTGCCTAGTGGTTAAACTATGTCATGACCCTGAAATATTATTTTTCTTGATTGAATTATTGAATAATTGACAATTTTGTCTCAACCAACCAGGAATCTCCATGACCTGAACGAATTATTGACTGATTGTCTGCACCTTTTCTTGAACCATTGCCTTTGTCTATATAAGTCTCCCAGCAGTGTTTGTCTTCAGTAGCACTGATGAAAGTCTGTTAGACTGAAACGTTTGCTCTCTTTTATTTATTAATTAATTTTTTCACCTTTTTTGTTTGCACTCCAGCACTTTTGCACTATGATTTTGCAATAAATTTTTCAGTCTTGACACTGATCTCAGCCTTTTTCAACTTATTCCAAGTGGCTTTTTAGCCCAATTTTACATGGACTGGTGTGCGGGTATGTTCACTCTTTTGCCAAACACACACACACACACACACATAGCTTTTAGGGGTTAAGTGCCTTGCTCAAGGGCACAACGGTAGGCGTTGGCATCTAGTCATTGATCTGGCAACCCTCCAGTCACCAGCTCACACCTTGTCAGTTTTTTTTGTTTGTTTTTTTTTCCACCTGTCTGGCTCGGGGACTCGAACCGGCTGCTAGACCTCGTCTCTAGCCATTCGGCTACCATGTACAATACATTTTACTGTGTGACTCAAATGATTCACAATTGCAATGGCCACTTACCTGTTTTCCTTCTGGAATGTGTGTATGATTGAAGCCACTGTAGATCTGTTCACTGAACTCTCTCTCCAGCCTCTCTCAGGGAAAGACAATGATTGCTAACAAAGCCAATTAAAGTTGCTCTCAAGTCATTTGATACCCTTCTTCTAACTTGCCCTCTACCTCCCCTACCTTCTCCTCTTCCTCCTCCATATCCTCTATCTCCCTTACCTCTTTCATGTCCTCTACCTCCCATACCTCCTCTTCCTCCTCCATGTCCTCTATCTCCCTTACCTCCTCCATGTTCTCTACCTCCCATACCTCCTCTTCCTCCTCCATGTCCTCCATCTCCCCTTCCTCCTTCATGTCCTCTATCTCCCCTTCCTCCCCCATCCCTTCCTCTACCTCCACCTACTGTACCTCCTCTCATTCTGAAAACGCTTTCATTCTCTTGCTCCATTCTTTGGTCAGGCTCCATAGCTTTCACAAAAACAAATGGACTTCAGGTGACTTTTATACATAATAAAGTGCAGGCGCTGATTCTTGAGTGAACAATTTAGCAATTAGCACTTTCTGTGTTGTGTGCTTTACTAACCCACCTGACATCAATATGCTGGAAATTGAGCACGTCATGTGATTGTGATATCATGGCAAATTGAAATGAAATTTGAACTTTATGTAGAGTTTTGTTTGTAATGTTTGGCAAAATGATGTATGTAGTTTTGTCGTTTGTGTGAAAACAATGAAAACGTACTATTAGTTTTGCAAAATTACCAAGTGTTTAGATGGCTGTGTTTTGAGAGCTGTTTTGAGAGCATAGACCTTAGTTTGGAGAAATTTGCCAAATCAATTGAGAAAAACTGTAAAACATGCACACACATGGCCATGCCAATGATGGAACCCATATTCAAAGCAATCAAAAATAAAAAATAAACAACATCATTTATCATTGTGAAAGTAAAGGTCTTTTTTCCAAGTCTCCCTGGTAACCAATGAATCCCAGTCTAAAGAGCAACAAGCAACACAAATGCCACCTGCAGGTGCATCTACAATTGATGACTGCAGTGTCATACAGGGTTGGCTTCAGGATTTTATAAAGTCAGCTGAGATGTAGTTTAAAGTATGGCTCAGATACACAGACAAACAGAGAGAGCCCAGTCTGCACTAAAAAAGAAAACACTCTAAAGTTCTCATTCCATCAATGTGCTCCAACACTTTCTCAAAAACCGGGCTCCACCTTAGCTGAAAACACTTGATTTATGTGGATCTCTAAGTAAACTACATGGCCAAAGGCATATGGACACCTGCTCGACCAACATCTCATTCCAAAATCAATTAATATGGAGTTGGTCCCTCCTGTGCTGCTATAACATCCTCCACTCACCTGGGAAGGCCACTAGATGCTGGAACTTTGCTGCAGGGATTTGCTTCAATTCAGCCAGAAGAGTATTAGTATGGTGGGGCACTGATGTTGGGCTATTAGGCCTGGCTCGCAGTCGGCTTTCCAATTGATCCCAAAGGTGTTCAATTGGGTTGAGGTTGAGGGCTCTGGGCAGGCCAGTCAAGTTCTTCAACACCAATCTCGACAAACCATTTAAAGCCTAGCCCATTAGCATGAAAACAGCCCCAGACCAAGATGTGTCCGGATACTTTTGGCCATGTAATTTACTTACCATCAATGACCTGCCCCATATGCTCTATGGTATATTCTTTATGGTATGGCATATTGCTGTTGGTTACTTTTGAGAGGGGTGTAATGGTTTATTGGTTTTAAACAAGCTTATTCAGGTTCAGTGGTGCTAAAAAGATGTGACGGCCAAACGCATAGAGCACTGGAGAGGACCCGGTGGCCTGTAGAGGACATGGAAGCCATTTCTACAGGTAGCTCGCCTGCTGGACTGCAGAGGGTGCATGGTAGGGGATGTTTAGTAGGTTTCCAAGAAGGTGGAAACATCAACATTAAGTCACTTAATAGGGAGTTGGTCCTCCGTGTGCTGTGAGAAGAGCTGGTATAGAATCTAACAGCACCTGGAATTCTGCTGGACGGATGCAGCACTATTCTCCCATAAGACAATCTATCAGCACATGGAATTCTGCTGAAGTTGCAGCAACATTCTTCCACAGTAGAATCTACCAGCATCTGTAATTCTGCTGGAGGGATTCAGCACTATTCTTAAACAAGAAAGTCAATCAACAACTCTTGCCATGGTGATGGAGGTGGAAAACTCTCTCTCAGATGTCCTTCTACAATCTTCCACAATTGACTGGATTCATATCAGGTGACTGAGAAAACCATGACATACAAATGACACACTAGGACATATAAAATTAACACTGGAATCCATGCAGGTCTCAACACTAGGCCATATAAAATTGATGCTCGATTTAAAGTCATACATGTCAGGGGAATATCCAGCCTAATTCATGAGGTGAAAGATCTCTAGAGGCCATTTCCATTTTTCAGGGAAGAATCAATAAGAAGAGTGGCACTGCTGATAACTCTCCTGTGTTTAAATAGCCATGGGCATGGCTCACTCTGCAACCATTTTTAATCTGAACTAAAAATGGGACAGATACTTACTTTATTAACTGCTGTTTCCTGATAGAACTGAGAGGTTTTGTCCACCGGACACCATTTTTTGCGTACCAAAATGAAATAAAGCCTCCACCATATAGTAATAACTTCAATAACGGCAATAATTTCTCTCTCTCTTTATTCCTTCCTCTCTCTCTCTCTCACTCACACACACACACACACAAATGCAGTTTCCTGACTTTTTTTTACATCTTAATTCATATTGTATTATACAGTCCTCAGCTGATTGGTGGAATGAGTACAAATGTAACTCTGGGAAGGTTGTTTTTACTGTACATATATCTCTGAACAGAATGCAGTTATAAACAGCTAATTTCTATGCAGAACAATAGATAGTGAAAAATAATTTCAAATTTGCTAAAAGAAACTGAAGAACCCACCTGACTGCAGAACTGGGGTATTCATGTGTACAATGTTTAGCCTTGTAATTCTCCCATTTTAACATTTCAAGACAGACAATCTTCATTGAACTCAAAGATTAAACTCCAATGCAATGTGCGAAGATTAAAAAAAAGGTGTAACCCACGGCCTGGGTCACGTCTGGTTCCTGTTTCCCCACGGCTATCCGCGGCTATCCGCGGGGCCCCCGCACCTGTTCCTGACCCGTCCAGTGCCTGACCCATCCAGTTCCTGTGCCTGACCCATCCAGTTCCTGTGCCTGACCCGTCCAGTTCCAGTTCCTGACCCGTCCAGTTCCAGTTCCTGACCTGTCCAGTTCCAGTTCCTGACCCATCCTGTTCCTGACCACCTGTCTCTGTCTTGCCCCTGCCTGTGTTTCCAATAAATGTACTCCCTGTGGAGTTTCCCCTTGAGCCGTCTCTGAGTCTTGCGTTTGGGTCCGGTCCCCCCAGCAGACTCGGAGCGGTTCTACCCCACCTCTTGTCGTGTCTCGTACCCCGTCCTGTTTCTCTGTCCCCTGGGCCTCAGGGCCTTCCGTCCCCTGGGCCTCCGGGCCTTCCGTCCGGTGTTTCTTCCTCTGTTTTGTCACCCCTCGGTACCCGGTTCTTGTCTTGTCTCTTGCACTCCTCGTTACCCGGTTTCGTCATGTCTTTTGTCCTGTTGTGTGGTCCTGTCCTCCAGTCTGTCCCTGGCGCCCTTAGGGTGTGGGGGGGGGGGGGGGGTACTGTGAGGCGCCCGGATTCCATCACGGGTTTTCCCATTGTCTCACAGTCCACCCCGTGTTTTCCCTCTCTCCCTCCTACTTGTGTCCTGCACTCCCCACACATGAATTGTGTTTTCCTCTGGTGTCCTCGTTACCCTTCTCCCACCTGTTGCTCGTTTTGTCCTCGTCATGTCTTGTATATAGTCTGCCCTGTCTCTTTGTTCAGGGCCGGACCATCTTGTGTGCTTGTCTACTTTGTGAGCTGGGTTTCCCCTCGTGTTCTTGTCTTGTCTTGATTTGTCTAGCTCTTGTTCCCTCCAGGCTTCCTCGTTCCTGTCCCTCCTCGTTTCCTGTTCCCCCCACGGCTAGAGTGCCGTCGCGGGCCCCCCGCGCTATCTGCGGGAACCCCGCACCTGTTCCTACCCTTAGGCTGAGTGCCGCCCCCAGGTTTGAAGGTTGTGTTCCCTGGGCCTCCCGCGCACCGGTTCCTGGCCCTACGGCTGGCGTGCCGTCCCTAAGCTCGACCCCACGGCCTGGGTCATGTCTGGTTCCTGTTTCCCCATGGCTAGAGTGCCGCCGCGGGGCCCCCGCACCTGTTCCTGACCCCACGGCTGGTGTGCCATCCTCAGCTGGACCCCCCCGGCCGGGGTCACGTCTTGTTCCTGACCCTCACGGCTCGGGTGCCGTCGCGGGCCCCCCGTGCTATCCGCGGGACCCCCGCACCTGTTCCTGACCCATCCAGTTCCCGACCCTACCTTGTTCCTGACCCATCCAGTTCCAGTTCCTGACCCCTCCCAGTTCCTGACCTGTCCAGTCCCAGTTCCTGACCCGTCCTGTTCCTGACCCGCCTGTCTCTGTCTTGCCCCTGCCTGTGTTTCCAATAAATGTACTCCCTGTGGAGTTTCCCCTTGAGCCGTCTCTGAGTCTTGCGTTTGGGTCCGGTCCCCCCTGCGGGAACCCTAACAGTGCCAACACATTTTTTTAATATTTTTGTCAAAAAAAATGCATACATGGAAGGCAGCCCACTGCAGTGAAAGCATCCAAGCTTTAATACAACTATTGCAATGACTGAATGATTGAATGAACGATTTTCCTGACCTGCTTTAATGAGATTTAACATTTAATGTGCTTTGAAACAGGGCTGCTTTGTATGCAATGATAATGGAAGGGAGCAATAATCATGGGAGGCTTAATCCGCAGTTCTGCCACTCATCACAAAATACTTCTTTATCTTCATTTTGGTGTCATACTTTTAATAATAAAAAGATTTTTGCAGAACAAAAATAAAGTAAAATGTAAAAAAATAAAGCTTAGGAAACATTGCAGTATAAAATGGAATTATTCTGCATTTTGAAATGTATTCAATTCACTCTTTAAATCAAGCATGGCTCTTGCCATAATGCTGTCAAGAAACCCAAAAGAAGCAATAAATTCACTGTTGTACTTCCCTTCATCTCTTCAAGTGTGAGGTGGTGGAGGAAATGTGTATCCTGATGTTTCAGAAAATATGACTAGAAAAGTCATAGCAAACTCACAGTAAAGACATAGTAAAGTAAACTCACAGTTCACAAAGTCATATCCACATGGGGTCAGAAGAAACCCTACCCTGATACCTCAGGAGCTCGATTAGGATTCTGATAAAGATTAACTCAGCGGCTTGTTGGAAACAACAGTTCAAAGAAAATCACAAGTATCATTGTCACAACATGTGAGTGTTGTATGTAGTATAGAATCTTTACACATGTTATTTGCTATGTGAGAAATCTTAAGAAATTAGGCTTTTACAAGTGGGATTGTAAATACAAGGTTATACATTTGATTCCCAGGTGGGGCACTGCCGTTGTACCCTTGAGCAAGGTACTCAACCTGAAGTATTTCAGTTATTACCCAGCTGTATAAATGGACTGTATGTGAAGGTTGTATGATATGTAAGTTACTCTGGACAATAGTGGCTCCTAAATGCCTAACTAATGCACCTTCATAATTCATTTTAAAGTGAATGCAGCAGCTCAACCAATGGGTTTAGCCATTAAATTCATCAGAGGATGCAAGCACAGAAGCCATCTTTTTTCAGATGACACATTTGTTTTGAGATGCTGGGGTGAACAGTAATGTGGGAACAATTTTAAATGTTTTCATGGATGAAGGGCCAGTTAACATTATTACTGTTATAATTACATGTAATTATACACTGCCTGGCCAAAAAAAAAGTTGCACACTCTAATATTTAGTTGGACCGCCTTTAGCTTTGATTACGGCGCGCATTCCTCATGGCATTGTTTCGACAACCTTATGCAACGTCACGTTAATTTCCGTCCAGAGTTGCATTCATTTTTGGCAGAGATCTTGTATTGACGACGGGAGAGTTGAACCACTCCGTAAAGTCTTCTCCAGCACATCCCAAAGACTTTCAATGGGGTTAAGGTCAGGACTCTGGTGGCCAATTCATGTGTGAAAATGATTCCTCATGCTCCCTGAACCACTCTTTCACAATTTGAGCCCGATGAATCTTGGCATTGTCGTCCTGGAATATGCCCATTGATGGGATAACCCGGTCATTCAGTACATTCAGGTACTCATCTGACTTAATTTTATTGCTGCATAACGTTGCTGAGCCTAGACCTGACAAATTGATGCAACCCCAGATCATAACATTGGTTTTTTTTTTTGGCCAGGCAGTGTAATTACCATTGGCTATATTTTAATGTTACTAGTCCTTTTAATAATATTTTATAATACATTATGAGTATTGCTAAAGAGCATCGTGAGATAGTATGTGTGTTTATAACTGTTATATTTACACTGCTTTGTGACTGCATTATGACTGCATTTCAGCCACTGAGATGTGAACGTTTGGAACTCTTTTACTTACTCACCTTATTGTAGCCTTAGTTAATAATAATTCAAATATGCCACATTCATTTTGTAAATATATACCTTAGTTAAAATAAAGAAATGATAAAAACCAGCAGTAAACTGTATATCAGGAGATGGTAGATTATTTTTTCTACATCCCCAAGCCACAGAGCGGTATTATGCGAGGCATGGGGGGTGTATTCTTCACCCAGCCTACAAAGCTGCACCCTACTGTTTGAGCATTAATGCCTATTTCTGGGGAAATTCTGAAGGCCTAGTTACACAGTGTGTGTGTGTGTGTGTGTGTGTGTGTGTGTGTGTGTGTGTGTGTGTGTGTGTGTGTGTGTGTGTGTGTGTGTGTGTGTGTGTGTGTGTGTGTGTGTGTGTGTGTGTGTGTGTGTGTGTGTGTGTGTGTGTGTGTGCGTTTCTTCATAGGCAAACAAATCTAAATGCAAAAAAACTTTTTTTTTAAATATTTGAACGCCTTCAGCGTTTCATTTTTTGTACCTTTTATAAGTGATATATTTTCCTGGTGGTTTAATATTAACTTTAGTATTCATGTGGGTGTCCTGTCTGGAAGGCAGTCACACAATGGTCTGGAAGGCAGTCCCATGATGATTCTGAAACCAGGAGCCTTGTGGCATTAAAGCAAATGACTTGTTAACTCAAATCAATGAGAAATTGCAATGACTAAACTCAGTATTAAAATCTGCAGCTTTCATAGGACCAGTTCTGCCTCTCTGCATGGCTGCTCTGCCATCTCTCAAGAAATGGATCAGCTACACTGCCTGGCCAAAAAAAAGTCGCCGTTGTACCCGTCATGCATAGTGCCCACTGTACAAGCCTCTGGATGCAGTGTTATGATCTCGGGTTGCTTCAATTGGTCAGGTCTAGGCTCAGCAAAGTTATGCAGCAATAAAATGAAGTCAGCTGAGTACCTGAATATACTGAATGACCAGGTTATCCCATCAATGGGCATATTCCAGGATGACAATGCCAAGATTCATTCGGCTCAAATTGTGAAAGAGTGGTTCAGGGAGCATGAGGAATCATTTTCACACATGAATTGGCCACCAGAGTCCTGACCTTAACCCCATTGAAAGTCTTTGGGATGTGCTGGAGAAGACTTTACAGAGTGGTTCGACTCTCCCGCCATCAATACAAGATCTCGGCCAAAAATGAATGCAACTCTGGATGGAAATAAATGCTGTGACGTTGCATAAGGATGTTGAAACAATGCCACGAGGAATGTGCGCTGTAATCAAAGCTAAAGGCAGTCCAACAAAATATTAGAGTGTGCAACTTTTTTTTTGGCCAGGCAGTGTACCTTCTCAGTGTACCTGAAAAGATGTGCTATAAATGTAGAGGACTCAATTCCAACAAATAATATTGACGTTTTAGTTACTATAATGACCAGTTTTGGCTTGAGATTCTCAAAGCCATGCATGCTTCTTGTTAGACCTCAATCATAAAGATGAGTTGAGATGACAATTGAGACTGTGGTTTTATGTGTTTGCTCTGTGATGGTGCCACCGAAAGGTTAAGTTAATTACCATAACCAAATGACCATATTAGGCAGCTGTCAGGCTTCAACTCCAAAGTAGCACCTTCTCACTGGTTCAAAAAAAAACATCTTGTTTCATGCAAGCAATTAGAGTTATACACAGGTAGCCTTACATGTGGCTTTGACCAATGGAGCAAAGGGACTGTATGTTGGATGTTGTTTAAAAGCCATTCTATAGGATGCTATAACATCATTGCTTGCTAAAAGTACTGTAGTACAATTTTACTAGTGGCATTATTTGAGTTGTTTTTGGTTTGCTAATTACAGGAGCAAGCAGAACTGCTTAACCAAACACTTGGTAAACTGTGCTGTGTTAGGAGTAATCTCCATTGTTCTAAGTGGATTCTGTTCACAAAACACCGTCCAAGAGCATTTCCCTCTGTCCATCAAGATTTTCTCTGCTGTCATTACGTACATTTTTAACAAAATCAAGCAAGGGCCCCTACGCCTGTCCTTAATCACTCACTGTTTACCCACTGCCTTGAACCTTCAGATTCTCTCATGCCCATTTCTCCGCAACATTTACAATTATTTCTGCTCCCACAACTACCTCCAATGACTCATTCATGATCCGTTACCATGGACACCCTGCTCTTCCCAGCAGGAGTACACAGTGCAGTCACACAAATGTAATGGTCTCACACCTACACCGAAGCATTAAATTTGGCTCAGAAATCAAGCTTCACTGTTCGTTGTTTCACAACAGCCTGAGAAGCACAAGGAGAAACATTGGATTTGAAATGGAAAAAATAAGGGTATTTACATCCATATCCAGTGATCCATATCATAATTACAGCCTTTTTATACACAGTCCCCCGTGTTAGGGGACAAAAAGTAATTGCACAAATGAACATAATTTAAAATAAAGTCATAGTACTTGCTATCCTTTGCATTCAATGACTGCCTGAAGCCTGCGACTCATACGTAGGTATCACCAGACATTGGGTATCTTCCCTGGTGATGCTCTGCCAGGCCTGTACTGCAGCCATCTTCAGTTCCCGTTTGTTTTGGGGGAATTTTGCTTTCAGTCTTGTCTTCAGCAAGTGAAATGTATGTTCAAATGGATTCAGGTCAGGTGATTGACTTGACCAGTCAAGAACATTCCACTTTTTGGCCCTGAAAAACTCTTCAGGTGGCTTCAGCAGTGTGGTTGGGGTCATTGTCCTGCTGCAAGGTGAAGCGACACCCAATGAGTTTTGAGGCATTTGGTTTGATCAGAGCAGATAAGATGTTTCTGTTCACTTCAGAATTCATCCTTCTGCTGCTGTCAGCAATTACATCATCAATAAAGACGATTGAGCCAGTTCCAGTGGCAGCCATAAATGCCCAAGCCGTACACTACCTCCACCATGTTTGAGGGGTGCTTTGTATCATGATCAGTTCCTTTCTTTCGCAACACTTTTCTCTTTCCATCACTCTGGTACAGGTTAATACACATCTCACGTGTCCATGAGAGTTTGTTACAGAACTCTACAGTTTTTTAAAACTCTGGCTGTTGAGGCTTACCAGTGGTTTGCATCTTGCAGTGAACCCTGTGAGGTCATGCTGGTGTAGTCTTCTTTTTATTTTAGTCTTTGACACATCTATGCCGACATCCTGGAGAGTATTCTTGATCTGTTCCACAGTTGAAAAGGGGTCTATCTTCACAATACTGAACGTATTCTACGGTCATCCATTACAGTGGTCTTCCGTGGTCTGCCAAGCCGTTTGCTATTGCTGAGCTCACTAGTGCGTCCTTGCTTCTTAACAATGTAGCAAACAGTTGATTTTGACTCACCCAATGTTTTGGCTATGTCTCTGATCAATTTATCCTGATTTTTGCACCACATGATGGCCTGCTTTACTGGCATTGACACTTTTTTGGTCCTCATCTTGTGAGACAACAGCAACAGACTACAAATCCATATCCAAATCCATATTCCATATAGAATGAACTGTAGCCATTTTGTTAGCTTTCTTGTGTGTGAACTAATGATGTAACAACACATAGCTGGCCAAGAAACAGCTGAGCAGCCAATTGTCTAATGACATTTGGTCCCCCAAAATGGGGGACTATGTACAAAGAGGGCTACTATTTGTACATGGTTCACCCAATATGGATGTTAACACCCACAACTTAAAGCTGACAGACAGTGTAACCTCACATGTATTGATTCCTTTCAAAGCCAATGTGCTGGAGTACAGAGCCAAAACAAAAATAAAGTGTCACTGTCCAAATACAAATGGACTACACTGTACATACTGTATACACTTACATTAAGTTCAGTAAGTTGACATACAAATATGCAAACTCACATCCATTGAATGTCAGATGATAGTTTGAACTGCCACTTATGTTTATAATTACTGACATATTCTTTCATCAGTCTTAGACTTTTATATTTCAATAGTTGTAAAGCAAATTTTTCAGCTCAAACTATATATTTTTTCAGAGCATGTGCTACATCCATCTTGTTGAATTCTAAAGGCCATTTTATTGAATAAATTAAAGCAGAATTAAGTAACCCATTTTCTTAACCATTTTGCTTAAGTCCATGGTAAGTAGAGAATGGCAGATATTTCACTGCAACCTGTAAAGACGGTATTCTGATTTGTGTGTATGTGTACTTACATGGGTGCATCTGGGTAGACCAAGGGTGTCCAAAGTTATCTAAAAAGGGCCAGTGTAGGGGCAGATTTTTATTTTACCCCAGCACTAAGACACCTGATTCTACTGAATTGAATTGAAGACCACAATTAGCTAATTATAGCTAATTAGTTGAATCAGGTGTCGTAGTGCTGGGCTAAAACAAAAACCGACACCCACACAGGCCCCTTTTGGATAAGATTGGCGACCCCTGGTGTAGACAGTGCATTTTATGCCTCATGATTTTGAACATTCCCTAAAAAATGTAAAAATAAATAAATACCAGTTTTTAGTTTACTAACTATTTAGCCAACCACTCGCCCTGCAGAGTCAGCCAATTAACCAATACCTTCCTAAAGCACATATATTCATCCAAAGTTAAACCCAGGTATTTATAATAATTAGTTAGCTCCAGAGACAATGCTCCAAATGAAAAATTGTGCAATGTTCATGCAGTCCCCTTCTTTCTGAAGTGCATAATTTGAGTCTCGTTTTGGTTAATCGTATGTCTCCATTTGGAGCACCGGTTGTTGGCAATATTAAGCATTTTCTGCAAGTCGGCTTCAGACTCTGCAAGGCAGATTATATCATCAGTATATAACAAACAACCAATAATTAGATCAACTTCAACACCAAGATTAGAGGCCTTGATCTGCTGGGCTAGATCATTCACTAAAACTGCAAAGAGGGTGGGTGAGAGCACATCACCCTGTTTCACTCCGAAGGGTGTTGGGAACCAACCAGTTGTCAATTCATTCACTTGTACACAAGCTACAGGGGAATAATATATTGCTTTGATTGCTTTATAAAACGTACCATCTACACCAGCCTGAATAAGTTTAAAAAAGAGCAGATCCCTATTAACCCAATCGAATGCCTTTTGAAAATCAATAAAACACAGATATGTGGATTTTCTTTCTTTAATTCTAGCTCTGATAATTGAGGAAACTGTATAAATATGATCAATACAGGCTCTGTGTTTTCTAAATCTATTTTGTTCATCAGCGAGTAAACCTGACAACTCCAAATACCGGGACAGCCTATTATTTATAAATTTATAACCGTACTCATGAGGCTAATGCCCCTGTAATTTAGAGGGACCCTAGCGTCATTCCTTGCAGACTTTGGAATTGGCTTAATAATAGACCCCAAAGGGTTGGCACCATATAGGAAACACTTCTGAAATAGGCTAAATAACACAGGTAATACATTAGGAGTTTTAAGTACTTCATTATACAAGCCCTCTACACCAACTGCTTTCCCATTTTTTGCCTTCTTAATAGCCAACGTAACTTCCTCAAGGATTATTAAAGGCATGTTGAAAATGCTTAACCCCACAAAATATTTTTAGTAGATACCTGGCAACCTGGAGGGCAGGTACAAGAAACAGGTAATTAGAATATCATGCACTGTACCACCCACATTTTGAGATAAGCACCTGCGCAACACAAGTTAGAATACGGTGTAAGTCAGCTCGCGTTAAATCCGTGCAGGAGAGGCACTTAAGCGCATGACTTAAGTTGGCCATCTCTGAATCCGGCCCTTAAAGTTTATTGTCTCCATGGAGTAAGAATATAAAACTATTACGTAAAAAAATGTAATTATTTATAATTCTTAAAGCTTTAATGTAATGTTGCTCCCACACCTTTACAGATGGGCCATATATCGGTACTCATTTCTCAAGAAAAAATCAGTTACATTATAGAAACACCAGGAAAGGGTGTATTCCACATCAACAAAGAAAGCCACTTCTGTTGCATCACTGAATTTCCAGGAAGATCCCTGCAAGCGACATTACTGAGAGTGACATTTAGAGCTCTTCAGATATGTAAATATCACCAGAGGTGATTCTGGCAGCAAATACCTTTCAAAAAGGCTTTATTATCTCTCAAAGACAAGAACAAGGAGAAGAGCTGATAGAAAAAAGAAGAAAAGAATGTGTAGCTCAGCGACTGATTCACTCTCTGTCTGAGTATGACGCATACTCCTTTTCCCAAGAAGACGCATGGTTATATATTCATAACACAGAGAACAAAAATAAAGTATAAGAAAAAGAAAGAGGGTGACCCTTTCTGAGTGTGTGTCGTGCATACAGAAGGTTCCAGAGGAAAGACAACACACACGCACAGAAAGAGAGCGAGAGAGAGAGAGAGACATGCATGCATTCACATGCACACACATGTACATTCCCCTGAGATCTGTACTTTTAATTAACCTTGAAGCAAAGTGACAGCACATATTAAATATTAAACAGCAAAGGTGATGCTAATTAAGCATGAGAATAACCACAAAGCTAAAAGGTAGGTCATACAGACTGCCAGATATAAATCAGTCTCTTTGATCTGTAATTGAGTTTGGCAAGGAAGACCCCCACAGCTATCTAATGTCTACTTATGCCAAAGTTATTTTAGAGTGGGTTAACGGTCACAAATTTCAAACTAACCTTTAAAAAGGCATCAAATGATGTGATATGATATCCATACTATGCTGTTACGTCCCTATGCTGGCTCGTGAGTGTGGCCCTTTAAATCTTTTGCGCGCTAACGAGTTTCACTCTGTTCACCTGACTCATGATTGGAAATTGCAGACACCTGTGCTGGATTTCCAACTGCAAATATATATTGCCGGTGTTTTCTAGCTCGAAGTTGGGGTTTTTGACTTTTCCTTTGTTGGTTTGGTTTACCTTTTGTTTTACTTGTCCACATTTTATAACTTCATGCATGTAGCCAGCTTGCTGCCTTGCTGAATTTTTACTTTTAATATTGCTGTGGCGTTTTGTCTTGGTTTGATTCCCCGTTTTAAAGGCCAGTTTTAATTCGCTTTGTGGAAGTATATTTATTTTGTGTTTGAAATTGTTTGTGTTGCGGCCCCTTCGAGCCGGGGTCGTAACATAATGGGGGCTCGTCCGGGATCTGAATGATATATTTATTTTGTGTTTGAACTTGTTTGTGTTGCGGCCCCTTTGAGCCAGGGTCGTAATATATGCTCTTATGTGAGGAGATTGTTGTTGATTAAAAACAAGGACGAGTGTTATGAATAAACAGATGGCACCAGCTGCTACTTTTATTGAAGTTATTCATCTTAGTTTGTCTCAGCATTAGACTTGAAGGTATGAATAAGACATATGGGTGTAATATTGTGCATAGGAAGGATAATTTCTCTTACATGAACATTTGAGGTATAATTGCTGCATTCTCAGGGCTCAACACTAAATCCATGAGTAGCAAACGCTCTAGGCCAATATTGTTATGCTGGAACAGAGCAGGCAATAAAAATGATACTAGTTCCAGGGGCATCTAACATCCTGGCATTGGCACAAATGCATAGTAGTATTTAAATGACCTGAATGAATTCACCTGAATGGCGAAACATATACGTATGAATATATTTTAAATATGCACCTCAAAATATTATTATTTTTTATCTTCAACATCAGCACTGTAAATATTCAAACTAGTAAGCTATTCTATTGTATTTAAGTAAGTTTACTAGTAACTAGTAGTCAGATAGTTAAGCTAAATAGTAAGATATTTTAGCTAGGTCAACACAATCAAGGTAAACAAGCTTACATCAACAGCTGTGGAAATTTAAAAGTTAATGTATAAAAGTTATATCTGTGAGATGTTTGACAGGTCAACAGCAAATATGTTTCCTGACAAAACATCACTAGGATCAAAAGTTCCTACTAACTATTTTTATTCAGAAAATATTTTTGATTATCAAACATTGTGTTCTATTACTTTACTTTTTCCTTTCTATTTTCTGAATAAAAATAGGACTCCCTAGTAATCACATTTTGCATATGAAGCAGAGTTTAAAATGTGCAGTTTATGTTTGGGGTCAATTCAACCCAATTCAGTGTTTGAATTGAATTCCAGTTAACCTTATTTTTGCATCTCGACACTATATGACTTTTCCGAAATTATTGGGATTAAATAGTAAACTTGTAATAAACATAATGCTATATTTTCAAAAGTCCTGTACTAACTTTGTTGTTTACAAAGGTGTTGTGTGGGGTCATTTACGTAGCTGTATAAAATGTAAGAAAATATACAAACTTATTAATTATTTACTTTTTTGTGGGTGATTCTGGTGGAACTTTTCCATACAGGAAAATTTCCACAAACTTTTATTGAAGGAAATGCTGTTTAACACAATGGGCTCTATTTTCAAACCAGCGCAAGGGGACGGTATAGTCAAACGCAAGCTTGTTGACAGCATCAACGTCTTAAAACTGGCGCTATGGCGTTTCTCAGCAATACCGCTAGGATCAACAAATTCTCAACATAACATCCTTTTGCTTGCGCTGCAGTGGGATGGGTGGCGCTGTCTGGGGCGTGTTCTAAAATACTTTCGGCTCAATGACAATTTGAACCAACGAAAACCCATTGCGTTATGATCAGCTGGAACCACCTCTTAGCGGGAACGCAATAGACTCTGGCAATTTGGCAACTTATTCGTCATGTAGTTCTATGTAGTGTCTATAGGTGATGCCAACATTACACTTCCATTTAATGAACAAATAGCCTATAATTATTATTAATTAATTAATTTTAATTTAAACTACTAGAATAAAACAGGACAGCTTACAAGAAACTTGCGATCATGTAGGCCAATAGCCTATAATATATAAATTACACATTGACACAGTTGAATCATAAGCCTACCATTTGAATCATAATTATGCCTACATCACCTAATGTAGGCTAATTAATGCATTCGCCACCTCCTCCCGTGCCTTCCGAACTTCTGGGAGACGAGGTGGTGTGGATTGTGATCCATAAATGACTACAGTCCTAGCCTGTACTTCTGTTGCAAGTATGTCTGATTCCTGTGCGGAAAATCGCTCTTGTCGTTGACGGTCCAGTGCGTTTGGGTTGCTCATTATGAAATTGCATGGAGCGATTGCGTTCCAACTGGCTTTTTTTAAAAGCATGAGAACAACAATTTGATTGGCTACCATAGAGACACACCTTGGACATTTAAACCCAGCCTTTTAGCAATACCGCCATAAGGTGCGCCAAGATTGCCGTCATGAAATTACCAAATTTCTCGCCGACACGCCCTCAGAGCGATACCGCCAAGCGATTACTCTTGCGTTCACCATTGCGTTTGGTTTATTAAAATAGAGCTCAATGTTTTACACGCCATATTCATACATTTATACCTGATTAGAAATATATTCTATAATAACAATGAGCTTTAAAGTAACTGCAAGCAGATGGGCTAGTTTAAAAGAAACACAGTGCCATGCATAAAAGTTAAGGTCAAGGTTCATTCATGAGCCAGAGGCTAATTTCCTGGAAAAAAGCCAGAACTTCTTTATCTTTGTATTATTATCCAATACATAAACCAATGGTTCATTTACATAGTAACAAACACTTGATTGACAGCACAAAATACTAATGTGTGTGTGTGTGTGCGTGCGTGCGTGCGTGCGTGCGTGCGTGCGTGCGTGCGTGCGTGCGTGCGTGCGTGCGTGCGTGCGTGCGTGCGTGCGTGTGTGTTTTATACAAGTTCATTGAATACATATCTCAATACATTATGTTTACTCTTCTCTCATTGTGTTATGAGTTAACATTCCAATGCTCAATTGGAGGCGTCACACTTCTATTTCCCTGAAGAGGAGGGCCTCACAGCAACCTCCTTATAGTAGTAAAGAATGCAGCAATGAAACCTGTTGCTTTGCCATTGTAGGCAAAAGTAGCCATTACCGGACAGAGATGGGCCTTGGGTTTGAGGTAACATGGGGTTGCTTGTGAGTGACGTAAGGCCAAGAGAAGGGAAATTTGCATGAAAGAGGTGGTAACATGGTTCAGATATAAAGGTGTTGTGTCCCACCCCACCCCAGAGTCATTTGCTGCATGACCTGGGTATAATTGCTTGTCCGCACATGCTGTAATTGACTCCAACAGACTCTGTCAATAAAAGCAAAGCCATAGAGAGAGAAAGCCTTGCCAACTCCAATGACTGCAATGTAACGGAAAAAAAAGTGCAATGGCATTCTTTGAGCATCAGGGGGCAGTGCTGAGGCACTGCTAAACAGAGTAGAATCTGGAAAAATACATGGAGGTGAATGGAGCTAAATGCTATAAAATTATCATCACAGTCGATTTCAAATATTTTCGCGGAACTGGATTATTACTGCCAATGTTACACGGCCTAATGCTTATAATTAATACATAATTATAAGTCGACATGGAATCAATGGAATTGATGGCTGTGTTATGATCTCACTTTCAAAACATTTCCACCATTGATGCTACGCAATGTTCGTTCGTCGGTTCATGAATATTCATTACCGGCGGCTCCTCAGTCAACGGTAGCTAACTAGCCAGTAGCTCTCGCATGCTCAGTAAAACCATATATTCTCTAGGAGCTTCTAGAAGATTCTTGTTAAAACCAGATTGTCTATAAGATATGTGTCATGGTTTGGCTGTCTTCCTTCCATCTCTGTGGTCGTTTCCTCTCGGAGCCACGTGTGGGTACTCTTGTCCCATTTTTCTCCGCCGCCGTGGAGGGTTTTTCCACCTCCAGGTACTTATCTGGCGCACCTGTGTTGAGTTCCCCACTGGCTATATAAGCACGGTGCTTCCTGCTTCTGGTGCTTTTGTGTTTTCATTGCCGTTACACAAAGCCAGGTATTGATGGTATAGGAATTGGTGACCACTTGTTCTTTTGCTGCCTTAGTGAGAGAGGAGTTCTCTTTTCTTTTAGAGTTTTCATTTCCCTTCTCACTCATTTCCTTCCTTGGTTTTCTCTCCTGTCTGTTTCTAGACAGTACCTTGGTTTCTTTCCATCTCCTTTTGCCTCTCTGTTTTGTTTTTCCTCTGCTCAAGTCTGTGAGCTATCACCCATTTTACTGGGTTGTTATCATTTGGCTTTCGCTAAGTTTATTTTCCCTGACTATCTATTTCTCTGCTCGAGTCTGCAAGCTCCACCCTGTTTTCTTGGGTCGCTATTATTTTTCGGCTTACGCCGTTATTGTTTCCCTATCTGTTTTATTTCTGCTCGAGTCTGCGAGCCTCGCCCTATTTTGGGGTCATTATTATTTCGGGCTTTTAATCTGAGTTTTTTCTCTCGTTCCACTTCTCTATTTCCTCTAGTGGATGTCCACGTTTCGTGGATATCTTTTTGATCCCCTCTCAGTCACGTCTGGTCCTCCGAACCCGACCCCCGTTACAGAACACAAAAGCCACTATGGAGGGACCAGTGACTCCTCTAGAGGAGGATCAGGCCATCGCCACATCAACCACGGCATTGGCCACCCAGGAGCAGACCATTAGGGCCCTCCAGGCGCAGCAGCAGGCCATGTCAGTTCAACAAGGCCAGATGGCTAACCAGTTGCGTGTACAGGAGGGCTGGTTCTGGGAACTGGCGGAAAGTGTTCGCCAACTCACGGTCGCTCCCACACAGACAGTTCCACAAGCACCCGCTCCTGAGGCCTCTCCTTCCTTGCCCGTTCTTATTACTATGAGGGAGCCCAAGCTCCAGCTCCCCCTCCGATATGACGGGGAGGCGGGCAAGTGTAGGGGCTTCCTTACACAGTGCCTCATATTTGTCATATATAGTACATACACAACATAATTCAGCTAATAGCAAAATCCATTTATCTAAACTGCCCATATTATTACATTACTCCATTGCCCTCTAATTACATTTGCTGAACTATAGTGTACTAATACTATTCCATAATATACTAAGCTATACTATACTTTATTATATTATATTATACATCAGTGCCATTTTTATCTTCAGTAGCACTTTCAATCTGTTGGCCATATGCCATTTGCCTCCCTAAAACAGGACCCTCAGGTATTTTGTCTGAATTAATGTAAATAGCTAGGACTGGGATTAATTGGTCGCACAAACCATGGAGTACTATAAACAACCAATATACAGGTGTACATATCTTACCTGCACTCAACACAAAGAAAATAACCTGCTTTGTGAATAATTTTATACATGAAAGGCATGTAATGTCACAGGTTACACTCCAACACTGTACAGTTTGCATACATTTTTTAAATCTGTTTCTTCCAATATGCAGACGTCTTCAGTCAATGACATGTTTGTTACCCTGTGGACATTATTTTCACTCAGGAATCTTTATGTCTACACAGGCGCATGGATACAGTATGACTGATGTTGCCATGAGATACATATTCTTAAAATGTCTCCCCCTTGTGGAAAACAGAAGGTCTACATATCAAGCTGCCAACTTTGAGGATGGCACATTTGTCCAGGGCACGCACAAGGAAATTTTATTTTGACGTTCACTGTTATGTTTCACAAACCTCCCAAATTCATCTTATTTTTTTCTCTTTTCAGTGTTGACCTCAATGTTCAAGAGGATTTAAATAAAATGTTTCCAAATAGAATTTCAGGAATTCCCTGTTATGCTTTTGTTGTACTCAATTTAAAGTGAAGGACATGTACATTAAATCTAAAGTATAAAGTATGACAGCTTGGAAACTGTAAAATATTTTAGCTTAGCAAACAAGGTTAATTTAGCTTTATTGAGTTTAGCAAGGAAGGCTAATTTACAAAACATTTCAACACGATCTCATTTGAAAGAACCGGCCAGACGCTTAAAATTATTTAACATTTTTTGTTAGATCCCTGTGTCCTCATGCCCTCCATTTGAAGAAAATAAGTTACTGAACCACATCCTGCTGTATCCCTGTTTCCTCTCTCTCTCTCTGCTATTGTCCTGATGTGCTTCTACTGTGTGAACAAACACACAGGAGATCCGTAAAAATCAAACACACTCAATGAGCAAGTGCCCTTTTTTCATAAAACTTGACATGATTCAGTGAATATGTCCTGGTGCTGCACCGCAATGTCAGATGGATAATGGCAGCCATGCTGTCGTCCTGGTTGGATAATTCACACGTTCATTGATGAGGGGTACTTACCAAAACAATTTGGTGTTTTTACTATTTGTATGAAACTTCTGACAAAGAGTAGAAGCGCTTCAGAGTTTATAGAATATTTATCATGTGGTGTTTGGTACACAGTCCTCGCACCAGAGTCAATGCTCCAAGCTCCATGCTTCTAGTTTATCTCATACAGGTTGTTTACAATGCTGAGTGTCAATTATTTTGTTGGTATACGTTCTCATATCCAGGACATGTGAGAAAAATCAAGACTAATCTTGACTTCTATTCTGAAGAATATAAGAACAGGAACAGATACATTGTACAGGTCTATCCGTACTGAAATGCACAGTTTCATTGCCTTTTCATAAAGGATTTTCTTAGCCAACATGTGTCATGTGACTGAAGGATCCCGTGTCCGCTTGGCAGGTGTTCTTGCAAACCACTTTCAAGTCACAACTTCCTTTTATCTTCAGTCTGCAGGGACAAAACATCGATACTCAATTTTGTGTTCAACAGAAGCTCCTAAGCAGTAATGCTGCTCACTTCACACCTACATGCACAGATCATTTTTCATGAACAGCTCAACATAATGCACAATGTAGGGCAAATATGTCCAATACAATAGCCATTATTTTGTGATTTTCGCAAGTTCACACGTTACTTTAATTAATAAAATCTGTTACAAAAACATGACCTTGAGTACTAATTTGAAAATTGCGATACAGATTATTTCAACTTCCTTTCTATGGGTAGAACTGACAGACTGACAGAGAAAAATGTGAAGGCTACAAAGCTATAAAAGTGATTTTAAAATGCCTGTATTTGTGGATTCCTTTGATAATGCTCATTTTATTTTTATCTCATACAACATGGTCATTGAATAAGCAATCAAGAAACTGGAAATAAATAGGTAATGCATCCAACTGTTCAAAAAAGTACCGTTAAAGTAACAAAGTATTGCATTTTTGCAAGTAATTAATTTTATCTGATGGAAGATTGTGTAGAATATTAATTTATAGTTGTGGGCTCATTGTATCAAAAAATGAAAAAAGCAAGTGTCCCGCCAGCTGTCCACTAATTGCTTAAGTAACTGATAATACCTCCTTTAGCAGCAATCACTAGCTAATCGTTTCCTGTGAGAGTTGATCAGTCTATCACACTGTCTGGGAAAAATTCTGAGCTGCTCTTCCTTACAGAGTCCTTTTCTTCTTGCATGCAGAGCTCCTATGAGGCTCTCTGTCAATCTCAATGGAGTTTTAGCTGCGCGGCGTTTCGAGCAGAACACTCTGTTTCAGTGTGGAATACATTGTGGACTCACTGACTGACTCAGTGTGCAACTCCTGAGCCATCAAATAAGCCCAAAACTTTCACCAACCCACCACCATGACTATCTATGTCAATGGATTTTGTAAACAGCGTGGTTCATCTATGCTCATTTTCATATTGAGTTCAATGGGAGAGTTAGCTTGGATGAACCCCTTTTGCTGCACCACATCACCTTATGTGATGATCATATTCAGTCAAAATGTGCCAAAAACAAGAAATGAGCAGAGGGCACTTTTTCTAATTATTGTATCTTTCAGTGGAACATTATTTGGCTGCCATATTTCAACCTTATTTTTATATCACACAAATCCACCGCTGGACATTCAGTGACAAACAATCCAAACACTGATTATTAATGAGTTACTTATTTTCTGTTTCTATTTTTATTTTCTTCTCTAATGAAACGCAGCAGGTCATTGAGGGGCCTGCTGCTCCAAATCATCAGTTTTTAGTTGTTGTTTCCATATACGTAGGTCTCTGCAGAGAGGAAGAATGACGCAGCCGGTTTAGAACTACTGCTACTGTATGCTCTGATGACGGGGGCCACCCTTTCAGTTAGAAATGCACTCCTGAGCACTGAAGCTTTGAAGACATCGACTCCATCTTCAAACAAAATCACTCTTTATGATAAGGAATTCAGGTTTGAGGCATTCAAGTACACTCTGGAAACTTTGATGCACACACTACTGAAAAGGCAGGCATTGGGTTATGAGCGTAAAACTTCTTTTGATAAATGACACATTTCCAAAGCAACCGTGTCCTTAGATAAATATTTAGCACAGGACTGCAGGAATGGTATTCGTCTATAATAATTCAAAGAACAGCATAACAACACACAAAGGACTGAGAAGATTGATAGTGTTGTCCCAGCACAGATTGCTTTTACTGGATGGTAACGGTTCAGAGTCATTGGAATGATGGCTTCTGTTTATCCTCAGAACATTCCAGAGAGTGCAGTTCTCCCTCAGCTGGGAGATAGAAGGGTTGGAGAAAATGGATATGATTTTTAGGGTGGAATCAGAGAGGAGACTGTCTATGCCATACACAGGTATTCATGGCTGATGTCTGTCATTTTTTTCTGCATAAAGTAAATTTTTGGGGGGAAATGTACACCCTTAATTATGTGATATTATATGTCTGAATGCAAAATGCTAAATAAACTGTTGACAGCTGGAAGATCTCATTCTTGTCAGACTTAGCTCAGCAGTGGAAAGGAAGAGGACAGATTATTCTACTGGCTTATTTCAATAAATGTGGATGATTGGCAGCCTAAGTGAGGCACATGCTGCTTTACTGAAGGAGAAAGCACGGTTTAGCAAAGGAACATAACAAAAACAGATTACGTTCAATCAGCTATCAGTAAGGGCCACGCCACATGGCCAGTTTGACAATCTGTGCTGGATGCGATATGAGTGCAGACTGCATCTCTGATCCTCCACCGCACCCCTCTCCAGCACTTTATAACACCCGATTAGGTGAAACTTCTTTTCAGAGCCTGTGGTTCTTTGCTGTCGTTCATAGTTGTCACCCAGTTTAACGCTCATTAATGTAGTCTTGTTCTAGTTTGTATAACTTAGTTTAATGTTCAACAGGGTAGTTTACAAGTTGTTTATAGAGTCTGCACTTTTGCACTTGCTGTCTTACTTGGAACTACACTCTCCCCCTCTGGGGAATTGCTGCACTTCGATCCCTCATTTGTGCACTTGTATTTGCACTGGATAAGCGCATCTTCTAAATGGCAGGAAATTAATGTGGCAGGAGGCTGACATGGTGCTCTGCAGTGGAAAAAAAAAACCCATCTGTGTGAGCAAAACAGTGACCCTCATTTCTGCTTGCCATTTTTAAAAATAAA
Source organism: Synaphobranchus kaupii (assembly GCA_029718625.1). NCBI lineage: Eukaryota > Metazoa > Chordata > Actinopteri > Anguilliformes > Synaphobranchidae > Synaphobranchus > Synaphobranchus kaupii. The sequence continues at coordinate 54,735,653 of CM056380.1, read as the reverse complement.
TTTCAATGTTGTAACTAAACAAAATATAAGTCCAGTCATTGTGCCTGTATCAAAAGAGCACAAGATACAGGAGCCCAAATATTTCAACTTGACAATCTCATTACGTGTGTGAAGAGCACAACCTATTTTTTAGTCTGTGCAAGGTTACAGCCAACTTTTTATGACAAAGAATAATAAAGGGATAGAATGGACTGAAATACTTGCAGAGTACAGGGATAGTACCAAGTCACCAAAACTACGGACAATATAAAACACCCTGCCCACTGACAGCAGTTTACAGCAGATAAACCACCAGAGATTAAGAGATTAAACCACCAGGATGAAACAGCTAAATCTAGTCCCACCCCCCAATTCCCATAGAGATCCATTCAAATGCAGAGACGTTATAGTATCGCTTGTAAGAGTACCAGAAAATAAGATATCAAGAGTCTTTTGATGTTGTTGGGTCACAGACATCAGGAAGTCATGGCATGCAAAGGATATGCGACACAGGCAACTTAGCGTATGTAAACTTCTGACCCACTGGAATTGTGATATAGTGAATTAAAAGTGAAATAATCTGTCTGTAAACAATTCTTGGAAAAATTACTTGTGTCATGCACAAAGTAGATGTCCTAACTGACTTTCCAACACTATAGTTTGCTAACATGAAATCTGTGGAGTGGTTAAAAATGAGTTTTAATGACTTCAACATAAGTTTATGTAAACTTCTGACTTCAATTGTATATGTCCTCCATGCACTCAGGTAGTACAGGGCGAAAAGAGAAACTATTGTGTTGTTTTTCCAAGGGGTCATTGTGAGGGGGGTCGGGACGGAGGAACAGACGCAACCGAAAGGGATTCAGAAAGTTATCCACGAAGCGTGGACAACCAATAAGGTTGGGAAGGAGAACGAAGAAAAGACGTGTGTTTTCTACACCAGTTTAATCCAATATCCTCTAATAAGACGCCCATTGCAAATGTTTTCGCCCCTGACGCAACACTGTTTATGGGATGGAGTGAGAAATTATCATCTGACCCAGGCTCACACTAATCAGAGTGACATCACACCTGGAACACATGGGAGACCACAGATTGAAAGTCACAGTGGAGATATTTTTACTTAAAGCCTTTGGCTGTATTAACAAATTAAATTAATAATTATGGTAACTGCTTACGACTTTGAATTCAATGACAGAAACTAGGGCTGAGGTCTACAGGAGTACGACGTGCTTCAAATACGTTTTAGGAATTATTTCCTTTCACACAAGATTTACCAGAAATATCGATGCCACAATTACTTGCATTATCACGACTGAAATCAATTTATATTGGATTACATAGCATTTTAGTACCTGGCCCATTATACTAATTATAAAATTAAAAGAGCACAAAATTAAACAACAAGACACATAGTAACTGTTGAGCCTAGTTTCAAGACTGACATTGAAGAAAGTGAAATCAATACAGGTAAAAATGTTTCTTTTTAATTTGTGTTATTGAATTGATAGCTAGATAATATAAATGGATTTTTGATGATAGAGCAGTTTTGGGCTCTTGAGTGGTGTAACCAAGTGAGCCTCTTGTATACAGTGCATTGAGTGATCTGCCTTGCAGCCCCAATCAAATCCTGCCCATGCAACTGCCAACTGCGGCTGGCAGCCCCACAAAATGGATTATGATTGGCAGCTGGGTTACCCAGGAATGAGAGACTCAATCAAAGGATTAACCCTATCCTGACCGTTCAGCAGCAACTCCTCTGGTGGATAGCTGCTGCAGCTTGGCTCCCTTTCAGAAGAGTTCAGACCCATCTGTGTTAGAGCATTAGAAAAATATCAGGGGGCTGTGCATATGATGCACATATTTTGCTGCAAATGCATGTTCAGTTCTAATTGTGCTCATTTGTTTTGTGCGTAGACAAACATTTACATTATGTGCAATGGCAATATAGAAAGAAAGATGGTATATTGGTATTAGTCGCTATCAACTCATTGGGCAGAAATAAAACTTTGGAGCTAGGGATCGTACGTTGAGTAGGCAGGTATTGTACAGGATTAGGGGTACTATTAAAATGCATGACAGGAATTGTGCATACAGTTAATGAATAGTTGGTGAATCGTCCTGCCGCTAGCGAACCATTCATCAACTATTTTATATTCTTTAAAGAGCCCATCCTCAACTAAACTGCCTCGACTCGCCGCTGTAGTGGCAATTTCAAAACGCTGGCGGACCCAGCACCCACTCTGTACCTGCTAGCTGGGGTTTTTTCCCCCCAGAAATGATAATGTATTAATAGCCTAATGTATAATAAATTGTATGTAATTTACTAATTATAATTATTACTCATAGTAGGCCAGTAGTTTAGTAGTAGCCTAGTAGCCTAGCTTTCTTTAATTTGTTACGTAAGTCCCCTTTCTCCAATTTCATATGACAGCATCAGCAAATGTGTACATTAGCCTACATTTGAAAAGCACCTCATATTTCAACCTGAACCGCATCTTTAGTGGTTTGCACATTTGTAACAATTAGGCTCCCATAGCGCTGTGCAGTATTGATATAGTCGCCATAAATGAATATGATCAATATGAAAATAATACAATACAATACATTAAAAACATGTCCTCAATGGTACCAATAAAAAAATCGATTCTCCTTTCTCCATGCTTTGGGTCAGGTGGCATATAAAGTGACGTCATTTAGCTTAATAAAACGAGAAAACGCGACGTGAAAGTGATGCGCTTCACTAGTAGGAATAGTTTAGGATCTGTAGCATCAGACAGAAGATAAAAAACAGTTTGCATTGACAAAGGCTGCAATTCAAAGACGCACACCCTGATAGGAGAACGGGACAGATCTCTCAATATAACAGCGAGGTGTCTGGTGCCGGACCCATCCGCATAGAGCAGGCTTGTTTGTGAGGAGCAGTAGTAGCTCTCTGGTACAGAACAGTTATCAAGAGCGCGACCCGACTTATTCAGTAGCCTACACCATGGACAGCAGCGGAAACTCATCGGAACCCGAGTTCCAGTTCCTAAACCATGGCCCGATGAACGGAACCGGTTTCTGTCGGAACTTCTGCAACAACACTACTATTTTGGACTCAAATGGATCCATGTTTGGCAAAGCAGACGTTCAGAACAAAGATTCTACTCCCATGGTCATCGCGATTGTCATCGCAGCCCTTTACTCAATTGTGTGTGTGCTCGGGCTGGTTGGCAACGTGCTCGTTATGTATGTCATCGTAAGGTAAGATCTTCTGAACTTATCAGGCATGTTGTTATGCTATGTGCTCACTGATTCACTCGGTAGAGGCTGTCTATAATTACATAGCCTGCAGCTCAATGGTTGTAATTACCATGGCAACAGACAATAAATTCGCAGGAAACGGCTTGAAATGTGTCACCTGAATGAACATGTATGTTCCACCTGTTGCAAGATGTGTGATCACCGATGCTACTGGCCTTAGGCTGCTGCTGTTTAGTAAAGGAAGTAGGCTAGCCTACAGTAAGTCGCCTCAAGTAGGCTAGGTACAAGCCATGTTAGATTCGTTTTATAGATTGATGTTTACGCACAGTGACCACGATATTGGGTCATATTTTGTGGCGAATAAAGGCAAGCATGAAAATATCTTACCATGGTTTAGTTTAATGCTACAGTGCGCAGTGATAGCCTACGTATACAGACTGATGGAGCGGGTTGTTAAGAAATGGTGTATCGCGAGCATAGATAGCCGGTCTTTTGTGTTCCAAGTAGCTACGTGACTACCCTACTACGCAAAGGCTACTCAAAGCGAATTCATTTTCCATAAAAGTGGCTGCATGATGTAGGCTCGCAGATACCCTATATTGTTGTGTAGTCTACCTACTGCGGTGAAGCGTGTCTCATGATAATATATGCGCGCTTTGCGGCATTGATGGCAGAAATCCAAAAGTTGAATTCAGTTTATATGAATTATAATCTTATTGTAACAAACAGTAAGGCATTGTTTACAAAAGGTTGTAGCCTAAAAGGACGTAACCATTGCAGATAGAGAAACAGAATAATTCACATTTAGTCAATACAAAATAACTGACAATAAGTGACAAAATGCATGAACAATATCCTCTTTATTATAATGACATATGGAGGTCGCAAGATCCGTTTTCTATATTCGGCTAATAAGCGTCCCTTGTAATCAGTGTAGAAATGGAGTAACATTCAACTTGTCCACACACTTGTTTATAGGACTCCTTAAGAGCGGAATTGTTCTCGAGTCCTGAAACAGTGCTGTTTGTGGTAAATATCTTGTATTTATTGATGGAAATATCTCGATATTTACAGTGATTAAAATAAGAAATATCATGTAAAAGGGTGTGTCAGGTGTGTATTTGCTTAGTTACAAACCCCAGTGTATAAAGTGTAAATAAAAACAGAAAGCAATGATTTTATCCTTTTTAACCCGTATTCAATTGAAAACAGTACAAAGACAAGATATTTAATGTTTTAACTAATCAACTTTATAATTTTTTGTAAATATACACTAATTCTAAATTTGATGCCTGCAACACTTCCCAAAAACGTTGGGACAGGGACATGTTTACCACAAAGTTACATCACCTTTCACTCAGTAATTTTTTGGGAACTGAGGAAACTAATTGTTGTAGTTTTTGAATGAAGATTTTTTTTTCCCATTCTTGCTTCATATAAGACTTCAGGTGCTCAACAGTCTGGGGTCTCCGTTGTTTTTTTTGCACTTCATAATGCGCCACACGTTTTCAATGGGAGACAGGTCTGGACTGCAGGCAGGCCAGTCTAGCACCTGCATTCTCTGACTATGAAGCCACGTTGTTGTAACATGTGCAGAATGTATAGCTTGGCATTGTCTTGCTGAAATGTGCAGGGACGTCCCTGAAAAAGACATTTAGATGGCAGCATATGTTGCTCCAAAATGCATGTGTACCCTTCAGCGTTAATGGTGCCTTCACAGATGTGCAAGTTACCCATGCCATGGGCTAACACACCCCCATACCATGACAGACACTGGCTTTTTTTCTACCAACCGTGCATTGGTAACAATCGTGATGGTCCTTTTCCTCTTTGGCCTGGAGAACACAACCTCCATTATTTCCAAAAACAATTTGACAGGTGGACTCGTCAGACCACAGCACACGTTTCCACTTTGCCTCAATCCATCTCAGATGAGCTTGAGCCCAGAGAAGTCAGCGACGTTTCTTGGATGTTGTTGATATATGGCTTACACTTTGCATAGTAGAGTCTTAACTTGCATTTGTAGATGCAGCGACAAACTGTGTTTACTGACAACGGTTTTCCGAAGTATTCCTGAGCCCATGTGGTTATATTCATTACAGAAGCATGTCGGTTTTTAATGCAGTGCCGTCTGAGGAATCGAAGGTCACAGGCATTCAATATTGGTTTTCGGACTTGCCCTTTATGCTCTGAGATTTCTCCAGATTCTCTGAATCTTTTAATAATATTATGGACTGTAGATGGTGAAACCCCTAAATTCCTTGCAGTCCTGTGTTGAGAAAAGTTGTTCTTAAACTGTTGCAATATTCACTCACGCAGTTTTACTCAAAGTGGTGGACCTCAACCCATCCTTGCTCATAAGCGCCGAAGCCTTTGTGGATGCTGCGTTTATACCGAGTCATGATAGCATCACCTATTACCTATTCACCTGCTTACCTGTGGAATGTTCCAAACAGGTGTTTTTTGAACATTCCACAACCTTCCCAGTCTTATGTTGCCCCTGTCCCAACTTTTTTGGAACGTGTTGCAGGCATCAAATTTGGAATTAACGTATATTTACAAAAATCAATAAAGTTGATAAAGTAAAACATTAAATATATTTTCTTTGTACTGTTTTCAATTAAATATATGTAAAAGAGAATTTACAAATCACCGCTTTCTGCTTTTATTTGCATTTTACATACTGTCCCAGCTTTTTTGGAATTGAGGTCTGTATTTAAAAAATAAAAACAATAATATACAAGTTACAGCATATGCATGAAAATATCACGTACGTACGTTTAAAATCAAACAACATGTGTGATGTGCAGTTTGTGGGAAACCGTCATATTTGATCCTACTCTTTAAATTTTACCACCGCAGGTACCCTTGAACACATTGTCATACTCTTCCACACCACTCCACTCACACCGTGTCAGACCGACAGGGCTTATTAATGCAATCAATCCTGCTTCTGACCAATCTGACCACGGCTGCATGTGAAAAAGGTGAATGGCATGTGACGGAGTTTGATCTTTTAGCACAAAGTCAAATGCATTCGATCTGTGTGTGCTTTTCTGTTAGCGGAGTAGGGGCCTTCTTCTGTGTTCACCCTTTGCCTCTTGTCCAGAAATAATATCTGGCAATTAGTCATCAGGTCACAGCTATTTATGTTCAAAAACAACACTAACAGTGTTAAAAAAAATACATTGGTATCCTCAGCACACACTGTATGATCTGCACCGTCAGCGCGAGTAGCCTATTGCAATTGAAGAAAGTAATATAACGATCACATTTAATAAATTATCCCCATTGATCTTCTCATCTTATTCTATTATTCATGGCAGTGACATGGCACATGTGCAAACACACATCACCATAGTCTCCATTATAGCGGAAATACATCTATGTGTAAAATAATACTAATACTACTAGTAATAGTTAATTAATCATCCACAAAGGTTGTTTTCTAGTGTGCTTACTGTTTTCTTGTCTATTCTCAAAGAAGGCAGTTCATCTGAATTATAGCTGCACAGTGACATCAATAAAGAGCATTAATATTGTGCGAGCAATGACTATTAGTAATGACAATTATTTTCTTCTGTAATCTGTGATGTGATGTCATTTAAAAACTAAAAGTACTCATGCCAATTACCCATTTTGTATTATTACTATTGTTATTATTAAATCTATGTATTGATTCATTCTTAGATTAAATGATTAATAAAATCATTATTGTTATAATTCCAGCAGGATTTGTGTATCCAAGATGTTTTTTTTAATGTATACACATTGGGTGGAATATTTGTGTCCTTTCCTTCTCCAACAATGAATGGGTTTTAATGTCATAATGTGTGAAAAGTCAGTGGCACGTGCTGCCCATGCTATAGGTCCAGCCTCATTGTTCTGTCTCTGCTTAAAGAGGAACTGGCATGTCAGCAGAGGGATCTGCGAGAGCGCTGTATGTCTCTGGTAGACATCAGAAAGGGAGACAGAGGCAGTTTCTGGTATCCAAGTAAGAGCCCAGTGGACCTTTCATTATTTATAACTATTAATTTAGCATAAACAAAAATCATAAACATAAAAATGCACAGATTGATAAAGGATGGCGCAGAGAATAAGAAGGTCAATGAGTACAATGTAAGCTGGAGAGTGGCTCATATGACTGTAGGTGTACAGTCATATGAGCATAGACTCACTACTGGGGGAAAATGGCTTGCTAAGCAAACGTTCTCAGGGCTGCCAGTGCTCTCTTAGCAGTGCTCTCTTCATGTAGTCCAGCACAAGACCACCGGAGACACCGCTGGCACTGAAATTGGGTTTTTATGTATATTTGTGTCAAAAGCATTAAACTACTTCTTTGGACAATTCTAAATATAGGTTCATATAACACTAATCGTGATTTATATTTTAGGCATTCAGCAGATACTCTCATCCAGATCCAGAGTGCCACTGATCACACTTTTACATACAATTAATTTATACAGCTGGATATTTTACTGGGGCAATTCAGCTTAAGTACCTTGTTCAAGGGCACAACAGCAGCACCCCAGCTGGGAACAGGATTCACAACCTTTTGAATTACAAGCCCAGTTCCTTATGCACTGTACTACGCTGCCACCCATTATTCTTATGAATTTATTGTTTTTAGTAGCAAGCCTCATTGAATGAGTCAGACAGTCTTATTGCTACTTGGAGAAAGCTTTGCTTTTCTTGAGCGGCTGGGATACTCTGAGGTACTCTACTGCTGAAGAAGTACACCCTGTGTACAGCTAACAGAGCAAAACTGAAGCCTCCCAGTCAACCAGAGTCACCCTTCTGCAGTGAGCTAAGGACGCATCCACTGACTAAAGCCCACACTGGTCCTGGCAATGCTGAAGTCAATTATGTTAAGCTACATTTGGCTCAGGCACGATAATATCTCACACATATAACTTTAGCTGTACACACGTAATAATATGCGAGTATGAAATAATACTGTGTACATAAGATATCACGTGTGTATGTATGAAAAAGGTTGTATATACAAGATAATATCAGGTATGTACAAAAAAAGTTGTAAATAAAAGATACTACATCAAATTTGTATTGCATTTCAGAGCCATTGTACATGCAAGAATGGCAGAATAAAAAGGAAATATGAAATAAATGGAACCCCACATCTGTATATTCAGGCTGGAGAAAAAGCTATTTAATTCCTTAGTGAAAGAAATGAAAGTGCATTCAAGCGGTGCTCAGTGCATTCTGTTGCCATAGAGACACACTTGTGGTAGTCTCTGTCATCCACCCCCTGTCACATACACATATAACAAAACAGCATCTCAACTTTAGGAATAAAGGCATTTTCATGAATTAATGTCAAATTTAAAGATATTCTTCCCTTTCTGTTGATGCCCTTAAAAGATTAAACAATTTGGTGGCTGCAAAAAGCTTTTTCGGTTTTATTTTTCCACACAAAATTCAAAGGGATGAACAGCAAAGAGCCAATTGTATTTGTCTGTACGCTGTATGTCGGCAACCTTTCCTGTCTTTTCTGTTTTACAACCAAATATTTACTTTTGCCTGATGTTACAGGTGTGTTTCCATTTCAGACATTTTGTCATGGTGAGATTGTGTCAAATACCTCTCTCATAGACAGAACCACCAAATCATTAACTGATAAGAGCCTCATTTGTGGTCAGTAATGCATAATGACGCATAAGGATGGCAGTTTCAACAAACCATTTCCTTCATTTTTATTGACTTTTTTTATTCTTTGTTGGTCTAATTGGATGGTACTACAATAAAGGTGTCCTTCCCAGCAGGCCATTGGATTGCCTTCCCCAATGACATCATAACTCTGCTGCAGGCATTCCATACAGCATTACAGGATCTATCGCCAGCTTGTGTTCAATGACCTCTGAACCAAACCTTGCATTAAAGTGCCTGCATTCTGAAATACCTGGAGAGAAAATACTTGCATCATTATTAAAGAAGGACATAATTTCACTTCAAGGCATAATACTAAGACAATAAGAGGGTATGTGAGCGTTTGCAGGGAAACAGACGATGTTAGTCCAAAACTGGATCCATGGTTTCATCATGCCTACATGTAATTCTTCAGCAAAGCACAGCTTGCTCTCAAGTATCTATCCAACTCTAGACAATAATTATTTTTTACAATTTTTGCCTTGCTAGCTCACTACTTCAGAACTATGGTCACTGGCTGACAACTGTGTTAATTGGTCAGAATCCTTTTGGTCAGAATTTGAATCTCATTGCAATCTAGAAAACAATGCAATACCTGGCTGGAATTACAGTGAATGGACAACACAGGAATATTGCCTCGAACCTGCTGTCAGGAAGCTCTGTGCCATGTGTCTCACCATCCTCCACCATAAACCTCCTCATTGGCTCTGACTGCTCTTCTCTACCATAAACCTCCTCATTGGCTCTGACTGCTCTTCTCCACCATAAACCTCCTCATTGGCTCTGACTGCTCTTCACCATAAACCTCCTCATTGGCTCTGACTGCTCTTCACCATAAACCTTCTCATTGGCTATGATTCTTCATCATTAATCATTTTCTCTAACTCCATCATTAATCTCCTCAATGGCTCAGGCTATTCATATATTAACCTCATCATCTCTGACGCCCCTTCTCCATAATTAAACTCCTCATTGGCTTTGTCTCTTTATAATTAATCATTTTCTCTTACTCATCTACTCCATTGTTAACCTCCTCCATTGGCTCAGACTCTTCATCTTCATCATGAGACTCCTCATTTATTTGACTCTATTTCTCCATCATTAAACTCCTCCTCATCTCCCAGTCCAGTGTTCCTCCGGAGCTTGCACATTAACTAAGAGAAAAGCAGCTGTCGAGCAGCATTTGAGATCTCCTCCTCTTTCTCTGCCACTTCAGAGCTCTACAGTTTCTCATTATGTTAATTTTTTTAAATCCTGTTGCTATGATTGGCATATTGCAATTTTCTTTTGAATTACATGTAACAATGCCTTTATGAAGTAGACACATTTCCCAATGGGTCTCCTTTTATGTACAAATTAATCATGACTAATTTGACTCTTTCTTTAAATCTCAAAGGATTGTCCTCCAAATAATTAGTCATTTCCAAGAGACAGTATCTGAAATGGGAAGTGACATTTGGGCAGCCTGTTTTTTAAATGTAACACAGTTAGATAAACACAAAGAGCCATAACTAATGAAAAACCCATCCTAAAACGCAATTCTTCATTTCCTTGGTCATTATGTTTAGAGCATTTGGAAAGCTAAAGACTTTGAGAAGGGCCTTTAATGGGGCTCAAAACAACCCGGTGAGCAGTTGACCCTTTACATGAATAAAATCTGATGTGCTGCCTGCATTCAAACAGTTCGCTATACCAAATTATTTTAGAACAATGTTGGAAGGTTTGGAATTATTTCCTTTTATAAGTAACAATTGGTTTTTAGAGTGATGTCACAATAAAATAATTACAATAATGAAACATTTTCCCCTCAGAAACAACAACTCCTTGAATGTGTCATTCTGATTCTGAGGGTTATTTTCAGCTGCAGCATCTTGCAATGTGGTGAGACATGCCAGACTGCAGCTTGTTATATTTGAAGCAAAAGTCTTGCACATGCTGTGACAGAGGTGGAAAACCTAAAGAACAAGGCCTACAGTGGCTGCTTCAGTTTATTAGATGCCACGCACCACTATAGATAAGCACAGGTCTCCATGGCATGCACAAAATTCAGTTTCCCATCATCTGAAAATAATTAAGCAGTGTTTTGTTGGGTAAATTCTGAGTTCAAGTCACTGTTGGTAAGAAATAACACTGTGCAGAATGAGATACAAATCGAGACAGCTGCAAAGATATAAAGTACAATTACTTTATTATCAAAGAACCAAATGCATATGGGGTTCAGTGTCTCCCTGTCAGACAATGAACCAAGTTTTGCTCAGTTTGCATAGTTTTTATTCATTTCATATCAACTAGGCAGATAGCTCTATTCTAGGAGTGGTCTCTGCGCCACTGCTCAATCACCAGTTCTGCATTCCGCCCACATTACCCCAATTGGTATCATTTTGTTTCACACAGTTCGTATAAGAAATTGTTATCAAATGCACAACAGTATCAGCTCATAGCACATTCTGTAGTTAGGACGGTTCCGCTTATTTTCTAAGCAAAGCACATTAGTATTCATCATAACATTTTGCAATAGAATGGGTACACAATGTTCTAAAAACTAATTTAAACAAATTTCTCTATCAATCCCTCCTTTTATGATTTTATACCCTATACCAAGTCATAACTAATACATTTCATTTACATCAGTTTTTTGCCTTTCTGTTTTCACAGGTTTTCAGCCAAAAACATCATCAGTGAAATGTCCATTGTTCAGTGTTTTTTGGGAAGTTTATTCTTCGAAAAGCTTCACAAGGTTCACGACTTCCACCTCATCATATTTCTCGGGAGGGACCACGGTCTTGTAATCAGTTTCATTGTCTGTCATAGACAATGCTTGGTATTCAGGAGTACCAGTGATCATCTTAGATATCAGTCCTTTTATCAGGGGTACACCGCAACAGCTGCAGATCAGGAGCAATCCAAGTGCTCCTGCCAATAACCCTCCTACAGCTAGGATCGTCGTCTTCCATCCCCCGCCCAGAACCCAGTTCCACCAGCCGTCTCCTGCCGAGGTCAGTTCTTGTTGTTGGAGTCTGGCCAATTCTCTCAGCCTATTCATGGCCTGGTCGATCTCACCCCCATCCGCGTCATTCGCTGGCACAAAGGTGCAGCACGAAGTTCCTACTAGGACACACACACCACCTTGGGAGGCTGTTAACATATCCAACACCATCCTGTTCTGCAGGGTCATTAACCTTAAGGCTGTTAATTCCCTTTTTATTGATTCAGTGATATTAGTAGTCAAATTCATTATTGCTGTCATTCGATAATTCATTGTTTCAACTCTCAGCATTACTTTTCCCACTCCAAGATGGGGAAAGAGAGCCAACGTCACCTGTTGTCCACAATTTCTGATCATCCGGCACATTAGACCCCCACACAGCATCATGCCCATCCCCAAGGTCTCTCTTACGTCGTCGCCGGCTAGACACGTGGTCACTTATGTTTCTCAGTGATATGATGTTCGTGTGGTCAGTTAGCATTACGTATGCACAGGTTCCTGCCCAATTAGCAGGTAAGGCCAAATACACCTAGTGTCCACACAGCCAGTACCAACCATCCACCACTCTCGTTCCGTTTATTGTAGGTGCCAAAGAAGTACATGTTGTGTTTGGCAACGGTTCTGTATCATAAACCCCCAATTTGTTGGGTGTCCTATAGTATGGTCCGCAATAGCTACATGTGTTGTTGCATAGCGTCGTTTCACCCAGCCAGGCTGTCCCATTACCTCTTACACAATGGACAAGCCTTCCGTGAGGTCTCTACGGTACCGTCATAATGGGTTTTGTCAACCCTTGTCTCGAAGTTTTCAAAATCCCATCACGATCAGTACAGTTTATTCCAGCTATTATTTTACTAGGTAAAGTGTCAACTTCAGAGGTGGGATCGAAATATGTCAATTTACCCGGGTGGGTAGACAACGCTATTGCACATGACACGGTGAGTGATACATTTAGGGAAGGTGATGATGGTTGCGCCACTGTTACTCTAGGTGCTATTGAGGACACAGGCATATGGGTGCACACAAAACAGTCATCTTTGTGGCCACTACTTTTTACCGTGCGATTAGCAAATCTCCACCAAGTGTTTGTAGATATGCATGTGGGGGATTGAGTGCCGTATCATGCTCAGAAACATTTTGTATGAACCTTCTGTGACGCAGGCCCTTTTTATCTACTGATATCAATAGCAGAACCGCCAGGGTTATTCCCAGCCCCCACAATACCCCGCGCAACATATCTTCAGGTGTTTTAAAGTTTCAGGAGCTCTCTTTCTTCACCAGTTTTGAGACGACAAGCCCTATTGGTTCCTGCCCCCTTTGTAGCTGGACTAGCTCTCTGTCACTCCTTCTGATACGTGCGTTACCTTTTTGCAGTGGGTCATGTGTATCCAGAGCCTGATCTCATGAAATTCGGCAATATGTACCGATTGTTAGTGTCTCAAAAAACGGTACCTGTTTCCGAATTTTGCACAAGCGCCCCCTGAGCCTGTACTGGGAACTACTGACTAAAGGCTGTGATAGGCCGAAAACATCACGTGTGAGGGTAGTAGTATATGACGTCACGCGTCCCACTGCTTTTCTTGGCAAGACTTTTTTGTCAAAAAATTTTTCTTGGCAAAAATTGTTTTTCTTTTTTTTTCCGTGATTCCCGTACCCCACCCACAACCCCTAAACATAACCTCACAGGAGTTCACGTAACTCGGGCTCATGCCCGAACTGTTAAGATAGTGTCCCTTTTTGCTACCATATTGTTACCAACAATTTTGAAATAAAATATATTATAAAAAATAAAAAAATTATTAAAAAAATAAAATTAAAATAAAAAAATGTCCCAGGGTCCCGCCCAACCCCTAAACATAACCTCATAGGAGTTCACGTAACTCGGGCTCATGGCCGAACTGTTAAGATTTAAAGAATCTATATTTGCACAACTATATTTTTCTATCACAAGCTTCTCTCGCATTATATATCTTTCACGAAATCTCCTTACAGTCTACAACTGAGCATTAGTCAGTAGTTCCCAGTACAGGCTCAGGGGGCGCTTGTGCAAAATTCGGAAACAGGTACCGTTTTTTGAGACACTAACAATCGGTACATATTGCCGAATTCACATGCGATCAGGTTGGTATCCAAGAGGAACGTTCGGCTATGCGGATAGCGGTGGGTGTGGACAGAAGCACCTGGTAAGGTCTCTTCCACTTAGAGCTGCTCCAATTTCGCCGTCGTACGTCCTTTATCAACACCCAATCTCCTGGTTTGAGCTCTGGCACTGGTTCTGGAACTGGCCTTCTGGGGAGGCAATAGACCACGCACAACCTCTTTGTCAGTTAACATTTTTCTCATATAGTCAGCTAACGTTGGTCTTTCATCATCTTTCTCATCCCCAAACTGTGGTAACCTGTAAGGTTCCCCATGGACTATCTCGTAAGGAGACAGTCCATGTGGACCCCTTGTGATTCTCATACTGGTCAGGGCAAGGGGTAAACATGCCACCCAGCCCCATCCTGTTTCCTGCATAGCCTTACTCAATTTATTTTTTAGGGTGCCATTGCTTCTCTCCACTAATCCAGCAGATTGTGGGTGGTATGCACAGTGCTTTTTCATGTTAATGCCCAATTGTTTTCCCATTCTGTCTAGAACTGCATTCCTAAATTCTGGGCCATTGTCACTGTACAATGTAGCTGGTATTCCCCACCTCGGTATTATTTCTCTGCATAATATTTTTGCCACTACCGATGCGTCAATAGTGGAGGTGGGAAATGCTTCCACCCACTTTGTGAATGGGCACACCAAAACCAGGCAGTTTTTCTTTCCTTCACTTGGTGTGAGGTGGACGAAATCCATCATCCATCTTACAAATGGTTTCTGTTCAAAGGGAATCTGTAACGTCCCGTTCCCATCCAGTCCGTTTTCCGTGTTTTGCCATGTCCCTCCGTGTCATGTTTGATTCCCTTGTCCATGTTTTCCCTGTTGCTGCAGACTGGGCGTGTTCCCTCTGTTCGTTTCACTCCTTTTACCCACTCCGGTTTCAACCAATCTCCTTTCCCCGTTGTTGCATGCATTCTGCACCCTTCATTTGTTCAATTACCCATGTCTTCATTCTCATGCTTTTCCTGATTGTTTCCAATCACACTCCCCTATTTAACCCACCTGCTGTCTCCCCTCCAGTGCTGGTTCATTACCTTTGTTGCTTTCCTAAACCTTGTTGCTTCTCTTTAACGTGTTCCAGTATTTAGATCCTTGAATCCCTGTCCTTTGATGCTAACTTCAGTTTGGTTCTGTCTCGGGGCTTAAATGCTCACTGCCTGCTGTTGGTGCTAACTAGTCCTGTTTGTTTGTGGTTCTTCTTGTTTTGTACATTGCCTGTCTCGTTTACCACCTTTATTGTTCCTGCCAGTCTGTAGCTGTGTACCTCTCCCTGTTTGTGTTGCGGTACCTTCCGTCCAGTCCAGTTCCAGCCCCAGTATCCCGTTGGCCTACCCAGTCCAGATCCTATCCAAGTTCCTGTACCAAGTCCAGTTCCGTTTGGAACAACTCCATGTTCCGGTGATCCAGTTCCTGTGATCCCGTTCCTGTTTCCTGTCCTGCCCAGTTTCTATTTGGAACTCCAGTTCCCTTATCAAGTCCAGTTCCGGTTTGGAACAACTCCAGGTTCCCGTGATCCAGTCCCTGTAGGACCATCCGGTCCAGAACCCGTCCAGTTCCGGTTTGGAACTCCCGTCTCCCGCTCAAGTCCAGCTCCGGCTTGGAGCAGATCCAAGCGCCGGAGAAATCCCTAACCTCACTATTGTTGTGTTAAATCTGTGTACGGCTTGGGACTACCCCAAGCCACTTAATAAACTCCCTTTTCTTGCACCTCTGCCTCGTTGTCGTGCGTTTAGGTCCAGCCCTTACCAGGATCGTGACAGAATCTGCCCTGGTGTAGTGCGCACATTCCCTTGTGGATTGTGTTTCAAGCATGTCAAACATCGTTTCCAAAAATCTTTTGAGTAGTTAGAGAATCCAAACGAAGTATATCGTTTGTTTACCATATTGACCGTCCCTCCTTTTGAGACATGACTTACACCATGGCTCAATTCCGCTGCAATTGTAAACAAAGCTCTGGGTAGAACTGGTTTCCCCTCGGGACCCACTCACAAGCCATCTGCGGTCTCAGTGCATTTGTGATTGCGCCACATCCTTTTTTCTAACTCCTTCGCTTCCTCTTGCATTTCTCGCAACAGCGTGTAATCAATATTAAATTCTGTTAATGCAAAAGTTGCGGTTGTCACTGCTGCTTTTTTTGCTGCCTCGTCTGCTCGCGCGTTCCCTAGTGACACTTCATCTTGCCCTTTCGTGTGTGCTGCACATTTACATATTCTTCAGGTAATTGTAGTGCTGTGATCAAATCCAATATCAATGGTGCATGCGCTATTGGTTTACCTGTTGAGGTAATCATACCTCTGTTTCGCCATTGACCTGCAAAAATGTGGCATGTAGAGTGTGCATATTGAGAGTCAGTGTAAATGGTAGCTCTTTTTCCCTTTGCTAACGCGCATGCTCGTGTCAGAGCGACAAGCTCGGCCATTTGTGCAGAGTAGCGTGGTGGAAGGGAGTTAGCTTCAGCAGTCTCAGTCAGTGTGCATACAGCATAACCACTTTGATTGTTTCCCTGCATGTTTTTTTTACAGGAGCCGTCTACAAAGTACGTCAAGTCTGAGTTAGTCAAGGGTGTGTCTTGAAGGCCTGGACGTGCTGATACTGATCGTGACGTTTCCGCCACACAGTCATGTGGGTCACCGTCATCAGTCGTGGGCACCATTGTTGATGGATTCAATGTGGTGCATCTCTGTATTGTCAAATTTGGTGTTGCCAACAATACTGCCATGCAAGATAATTGTCGCGCAGGGGACAGGAAGGTATTCTTGGTCTGCAGTAGTAGGACAGACACAGCATGCGGTACCAACAATAACAATGGTTGGTACAGTACCACCGGCCGTGACGCTCTCACTGCTAATGCCGCTGCTTCCACAGCTTGCAAACAGCATGGCATTCCCTGTGCTACCGCATCTAAGCGGGTGGAGTAGTAGGCCAATGGCCTCTGTTTTCCCCCAAATGTTTGCATAAGCACTGAAGTCATGAAACCCCCCCTTGTGTCCACCGTCTGTGTATATGGTTTGGTTGGGTCAGGATTCGCCAGGACCGCAGAGCTTACCAACACCTTTTTTACCTGTTCAAAGGCTTGGACAACTTCTGTTGTCCAATTAATTTTGTCCCTGGCTTCCATTGGCTCCCCGTAAATGGCATCTAACAGGGGCTGCGTTAACTCAGCATATGCACAGATCCAGGCTCTGCAGTAATTTATCATTCCCAAAAATGACATCATTTGCCTTTTAGTTACAGGTCTTGGTGCCTGTAAGATGGCAGTTTTTCGGTCTGGCATCAGGCTACGCCCCTCGCCAGACAAGTTGTGTCCCAAATATTTTACATTCGGTTGACACAATTGTAATTTGTTCCTACTGACCTTGTGGCCTTGTTCTGCTAGAAACCTCATACAGGCAAGGGAGTCTTTTTCACAATGTTGCATCGTATCTGATAGGGGTGTCACGATACCGATTCGAAATCGAAAATCGATCGAAATGAGCGTTCAATTTCGAACTTCGAAATCACAAGCTGGTTCGCGATTCTCCAAGTTTTTTTTTTCTCTCCACCCCCGCCCCCCGTGCGCTCTTCTTAGCCTTTCATGCGATGGGTAAAATGTAAAAAAAAAGTAGCCTACTTGGCTATCTCTAATGTAAGCGTTTCCGACAAAGCGAAACTTGACGCCTTCCACTGCATTTTGTTCGTCCACGCAAGCGTGCGTCCGAAGAAAAAAAAACAACGATATTTCAAAGAAGACACAGCTGCTAGTTAAAGTTAGCTTACCGGTAGCCTGCATTACTTTTTGACACACCATGGCCACTGCTGGAGTCGGAGATGGAGAAACAGAACTGGAAAATCCTCCTGCTTCCCTCAAGTCACCGGTGTGGCAACATTTTGCCTTCCCCGTGAGTTATATAAACAACGAACGCATCATTGACAAAAAAACGACAGTTTGTCGGCTATGCTACACGCGAGTACCATACGCCACCTCAGGCAACACGTCAAATATGGCAGGACACATTCGCAGGCATCACAAAGAAATAGATTTGAATGGGGAAAAAAACATTGACACAGGCAACTCAAATGACAACCCAAATGACAGTTGTCAGGGCATGAAAAAAATGTGTAAATAGTTAATAGCGTGGTACATGTTCAACTGTTTATTATTTCAGATATTAGTTTGTTAAAGCTCTTAACTGTTCAAAGAATGTGAACACGCTCATCTTTTTAAAGAAGAATTTGAAAATGTAAATGACCATTGTCAGGGCATAAAACCAATGTGTAAATTGTTAATAGCGTGGTAAATGTTCAACTGTTTATTCTAGAGTCTAGTTTTGATAAAGCTCTTAACTGTTTAGGTGTGTTTAAATATTCTCATATTTTTGTTATTATTTATAATTGTTATTATTCAAATAAAAGTTACTTATTGAGAAACAAGTATTTTTCTTTACAAGTCAAGACTTGATAGTCTAACAATGGCATAGCCATTAGTTAGACTATAGTGCTGGAAAAAAAAATTGTGCTGAAAAAAAATCGAAAATCGAATCGAATCGTGACCTTAAAATCGAAAGTCAAATCGAATCGCGGATTTGGAGAATCGTGACACCCCTAGTATCTGAACAAATTAGAATGTCATCCACATACAGTAAGATCTGACTTCCTGCAGGTGGTTCAAATTTGGCCAAATTTGCTTCCATGGCTTGCGAAAATATCGCAGGTGACTCTACGTATCCCTGTGGACAGCGAGTGTACGTGTACCTTTGATTTTCAAATGTGAAAGCAAACCAGTATTGGGACTCACGAGCTACAGGTATGGAAAAGAAAGCATTTGCCAAGTCTATAACCGTAAAAACTGCAGCATCCGGTCGCATGTCATTTAGCAAGGTGCTTGGCTCAGGTGTTATTGGCGCCCGTGCAATCACAGCATTGTTTACAGCCTGGAGATCCTGCACCAACCTCCATCCCTTTTTAACAGGAAACAAAGGAGTGTTACAAGGAGAATGTTTACAAAAGACCAGTATCCCCTTAGTGTATCAAGCACGTATGAGACTGGAGTTTCGATTTTAAAATGTTTCTCATATTCTTGACCCGGACCTGGCTCCGTGCGGTGATACATGGTACAATGCAGTTCCTCTGCCTTATGCAGTTCTATCCCTGCCGTTGGTAACCTGTTTTTTGCGTAATCTAAAAGTAGACTAGCGCAGCTTCGCGGACCCCCCTCCTCCATCGACAAAAAATACCAGTAATAAGGTTCCCCGCTACCTAGAACGACCATCTGGTTTCTTGGTTCTAATTCCCTTTTTACCGCTTCCCACCGGCCATTCCCTACTGGGACAACTCCTATTCCTAGTAGTGTCATCACATCTCTCCCTAACAGGTTAACCGGACAACTGTCTGAGATTAGAATAGGACAAGAAATTACATCGCCGTCCGAATCCTCTGAGAAATGTATTGGTTGCGTCACACAGTGATGTTCCGTGCTACCACTAGCTGATTTTGTGCTTATTTTATCGGTACTCATGCAGTACGGAAAGCATGCATCATTTCGTCTTATCACTGTGCGACATGCTCCGGTATCACATAGGAATTTTACTTTACAACCGGCTCCAATTACTGAGAAATACACTTCCTCAGTCTTTTTTTTACAACAATAACAACAACAACCACCTTTACTGGCACACTTTCCCATGATTACAGCTATATCATTTGCACTTCAATCAGCACGTGTCTATTTTTCAAAAGTTTTAACTCGGAAAAATTGCGTCACTCACCCAGTCCGTTGAGGGATTAGATATGCCTGGCCTCGCTACTTATCCAAAGATCCTTCTCGATCCGGACCGAGGACTTTCAAAAACTGTTCCTAACAGCCCCGTGCACGGTTTCAGACGTCCTTACTCACCTCACAGCGCCCAGGGTGAGATGTTGCGATCCCGAAATGAGCCCCCAATTTGTTGGGTAAATTCTGAGTTCAAGTCACTGTTGGTAAGAAATAACACTGTGCAGAATGAGATACAAATCGAGACAGCTGCAAAGATATAAAGTACAATTACTTTATTATCAATGAACCAAATGCATATGGGGTTCAGTGTCTCCCTGTCAGACAATGAACCAAGTTTTGCTCAGTTTGCATAGTTTTTATTCATTTCATATCAACTAGGCAGATAGCTCTATTCTAGGAGTGGTCTCTGCGCCACTGCTCAATCACCAGTTCTGCATTCCGCCCACATTTGTTACGATCCTGATACGGGACGAACCCAAGTGCAACGACCAGGAGGCAGATTCAAGAAAATGGAATTTTATTTAAGCGTTGGGGTAGTCCCAAAGCTGTACAGGAAAGGAAAACAGGTTAATTAACAAACATAAGTAGAGTCCCTTACGGACTGCTCCAAGCCGGACCTGGGCTTGAAAGTCAAGGTAGGTTCCAAGCCGGAACCAAAAGGGTGCAGGACTAGGAGTCCAAGCCGGACTGGGTGCGGAAGTGCCCTACAGTTCCAAGCCGGAACTGGGTAGGGAAGGTGGAGTAGCGGCACCGGGTCAGGACTGGAACTGGACCGGGAGGTCCACACAGGAAAACGGAGGGCGGCACGGAACTTGTTCCAAGCCGGAACTGGACTTGAACGGAGGTGTATAAAACACCGGAACTGGACTGAAACAGGACTGGAACTGGACTGGAACTGGACCGGGAGGTCCACTCAGGAAAACGGAAGGCGGCACGGAACTTGTTCCAAGCCGGAACTGGACTTGAACGGAGGTGTATAAAACACCGGAACTGGACTGGAACTGGACTGGAACTGGACTGGAACTGGACCGGGAGGTCCACTCAGGAAAACGGAAGGCGGCACGGAACTTGTTCCAAGCCGGAACTGGACTTGAACGGAGGTGTATAAAACACCGGAACTGGACTGGAACTGGACTGGAACTGGACTGGAACTGGACCGGAACAGGACTGGAACTGGACTGGAACTGGACCGGGAGGTCCACTCAGGGAAACGGAAGCCGGCACGGAATTATTCCAAGCCGGAACTGGACTTTAACGGAGGTGTACGAAACACCGGTACAGGACAAGACCAGGGCTGGAGCTGGACTGGAACTGGATAGGTAGCTTGAATAATCGGGTAGAAAGCAGAGGTTAATAGCAGGGTACTGAGACAGGACTGTAGCTGAAGAAAGCTCCGCCGAGTTGGAAGGTGCGGCGTGGCTCGGGCAATTCTTGCTGAAGCCGGCTAACATTCAGGGATCCTGGAACCGTAACTCAAGTACGGGAGGTACGTAACATAGGGAGGACAAGACACAGCTACAGGGAGGCTGGAACCGCGGCGTCTGGAGGTTGAAGGGAGACAGGTAAGTAGCATGCAACAGAGAATGTTTCGGAGGGATAGCTACCAGACTGGAAACCAGGTACACAGGTACAAGACAGCAAGCTGACGAAATACAGGACCAGAAGCGTGACATGACATAAACACGGTTGGTTAGTTAACGAACTGGCGCCGACTAGCAGCCAGCCAGGGGTTTAAATGGTGCAGGAAATGAAGGAGAAACGAGAAACAGGTGTGATGTTTAATCGGGAGTGATTGCCGAAGCACAGCAGTGAGGAATGTGAGTAACGAGAGGGGAGAGAGATAGGCGGAAGTTAAAGTGGAAAATGAGCCGAAATAAACCCGAGAGAAACGCCCAGTCCACAGCCAGGGGCAAAACACGGACATGGGATCCAACATGACACGGAAGGAAACAAGGAAAACATGGAAAACGGACAGGAGGGGAACGGAACGTTACAACATTACCCCAATTTGTATCATTTTGTTTCACACAGTTCGCATAAGAAATTTTTATCAAATGCACAACAGTATCAGCTCATAGCACATTCTGTAGTTAGGACGGTTCCACTTATTTTCTAAGCAAAGCACATTAGTATTCATCATAACATTTTGCAATAGAATGGGTACACAATGTTCTAAAAACTCATTTAAACAAATTTCTCTATCAGTTTGCTATACAGTTACATAACATTAGTGACATTACATCGTACATTAATGTGTTAGTTACAAGTTGTAGCCACATTCAAAAATAGCCTCTAAAGAAACCAATGCAACAATGCCTTTAGTTTGCTGTCGAGGCTGATCTCTTATGAATCTACTAGGGACCCTTCATTTGTATCTAGTAAACAGCATTCTGTTATTAAAGCATTGAGTATAAATAAGGAGAAGAAGGCACTGACACAGTACATAAACAACATTATTTCATCACTTTTTTGTAAATAGTTACATGTACTGTATAAACACTCTCACACACAGTCCAAGTTCCCTTTCATTTCGCTGCTAACAGATTTAGAGCTCAATAATTCAGAGTGTTTCTAAAAAAATTAATGCATCTCATTACATTTCTAGCCTGTTTCTGTATTCAGCAGCCAATTTATTCCACAAGATAAAATACTTGGATTAGTTTATTGCCTGATTCATATTATGCATCACATGTAGTTAATTTTACATGTGCAGTTTTTGGGACAGAGCTTACCTCTAGTAAAAACATTATAAATATTTCATATAAATTCCACAATAATCAGATTATTCACATTCCTACAACATAATGTATCAAATACACATTCATATGCTGTACATGGGGTTAATATAATATCAAATACACATTCATATGCTGTACATGGGGTTAATATAATATCAAATACACATTAATCAGCTGTATATGGGGGTTAATATAATATTGAATACACATTAATCTGCTGTATATGGGCTTAATATAATATTGAATACACATTAATCTGCTGTATATGGGGGTTAATATAATATCTAATACACATTCATCTGCTGTATAGGGGCTTAATATAATATTCAATACACATCCAGCTGTTTATACAGGGGTTAATATAATATCCAATACACATTCGTCTGCTGTATATGGGGGTTAATATAATATCCAATACACATTCATCCACTGTATATGGGGTTTATATAATATCCAATACACATTCATCCACTGTATATGGGGTTTATATAATATCTAATACACAGCGCGGTATATGGGGTTTAATATAATGCTAGATGGTGATAATGGTTCACAGCAGACAGGATAACTATTGCTGAAGGTTTGTTGCCACTGAGGTGGCAATTTGTAACATCAGGACATTTCATTGTCAGGCTGGAACACGTATATTCATGAATCATAAATCTGACCAATTACAATGTGTTTAAATCAGGGGATGATCAAGGAGTCAACCAAGCTCTAAAGGAGCTCTGATGGAGTTTACTTTTACCATCACACAGTGTCCATGGCACCACCCTTTAAATAGATTTCAATACATTCCTTCTTCTAATTAAAAGTCACTGGACATCTTTATTGGCCAAGCATCTTTACTTCAGATGAGTACAGTGTATATATAGAGCTGGAGCACAATATTTAATGACTGTGCTGTAACTGCTTTTATAATTCAACTTATATATTATTCTGAGATCTAAGAGAGCCATACTGCTTTGCTGTTTCTTTCTACTCTTGGTTTAACTCCTGTATGGAACAGGAAGCACCATGGTTTCAATGTTAATTCAAATTTATTTAGTCATTATTTAGACATTTTAAATTTGGACCCCTGGGATACTTCATGTATTGTTTCTTCAAAACTATTTATTTCTTCAAAAATGCCTGGCGACTAAACTTGTGGAAGATGCCCTCTTAGTGCATTGGGTAGCTTAATGCACGTTTTTGGTGTGCGCTGTTGTAACGGAGCTGATAACAATTTATATTAACAAATGATTTTCCAGTCTCTGATGCCGGCCACCATCATTACTCTCATGTGCAAGCTTTGCTGTGTGATGTGTGTTAGCATCCACTCCATTTCTTGCAGGTGTTTATCCTCCTATTTGGTTGTAATTGTTTGTTTACATTAAAAAATAAACATGTATATATCATATCTACCTGTTACTTGGTCAGATTATTTAAATTGAATTCAAATTACATACATACCGAACGGTTACGATGGTAACCATGTTCTATGAGTTCCGGATGACCATTAGGGTTGTCAATATGGATGGACCTTCTGGGGCGAGATGCATCGAGACTTTTATACCAGAATTTGTCATGGTACATGACCTTCACATAGTTACGTAATTCCTCCCATAAAGGGGGGGGGGGGGCATCACTGTGGAAATCCTCGGAAAACTTTTCTCGCCCTTAAAAGGTCCAGAGTGACCATGATCCCTAATAGTCATCCGGACCTCATAGAACATGGTTACTGTCGTAACGGTTCATTCTATTTCATTCCTCCGACCATTAGGGCTGTCAATATGGATGACTAATACCCAAAATGTCTGGAGGGACCATCATCCTTACATGGATGCCAAGGCTGCAGGTAAGACGGTTGCACCGACCGTTGAGCCTGGTGCCACATTGACATGATAAAACCTCGCGAATGTGCAGGGGGATGCCCACGTCGCCACATCACAATTTTTTTTAAGAGGTACAAGAAGCTATTTGCCAAGGATGAATCTCCTGGCGAGATAGAACATCTGCTGTACCGTTCCGAATACCTGGTAGGTGTACGGTACCCAGAGAGGTAAGTCTGGGAAGTGCCCACGTTAGCAGATGCTGGTTCACTTCTAACAATCGGCGGAACTTCAGACCATTGGTTGGGACCAGCCCACACCAGAATATTGACGGGGGGCGCTCTGCCGCTCCCTGTATCATAATGCCTACACAGAACATTCAAGCGTCTGTCTGGCTACTTCAGTGAAAAACCGATCGCGCTAACCGATTGGGAAAGTCTTACAGCCAGTACAGACTTAGAATCAATCACCGGAGCCGTAGCTCGCCGATTGTACGATAGCAGATCTCACTGGGGTACACCTTTCACGCCCAGGTTCGATCAATGGAATCACAGAAAGATACAAACCTGTACTTTACTGCATACCAACCTGTTCACCATGTGATTTGTTTTGCTAGAGTGAATGAAATAAACGCGGCAGCACCGTGTGCCTACCGCAGCAATATCCAAGAAACGATATCCATCTAGGATCGCAAAGCTACCCGCGGATGTCGTATACAAGTGCTTATCACCACCTTTGGAGGACGATAAGAATCGTAGCCCTGACCGAAGTCACAAGACGCTGTGGGATTCACACAGAATACAAACAGTCTCACGTCTCACTATGCATTGGCAAGAAAAATTAAGAGGATTTCCGCAGTGACGCTCCACCCCTTTATGGGAGGAATTACGTCACTACACAGAGGTCATGTACCATGACAAATTCTGGTATGAAAGTCTCGATGCATCTGGCCCCAGAAGGTCCATCCATATTGACAACCCTAACGGTCGGAGGAACGAAATAGAACTGATATTCTCCTCTCGTTGCGCAAATATTTAACTCATAAGGGATAATCCAAACTCCATTTGGATTCAGTTGATAACAAATAAAATGTTGATTAAATAAATTAAATAAGTAAAAAATTAACCAATGTTTCACAGAAGATGATTTATTCAGGTTACTGAAGGATAATCGTATTTGTTTTCAGATTTGTTTTGGAATTTCTGTAAAAGTGTAATGAGTCATGCTTCTTTTCTCTGCAAGTTTTCTGTTCCCCATGTGATTTGATTAATTTCCTTTTGCAGAGTAATCTCACGTGCCAGTGAATCTTTGCACATAGGGTTGATGTTTACATTGGAACATGCTTCTGTATTCAGCCACCAGAAATATAATCTCCCGTTCTCCCCCAAACACGCCTGGTGCTTATTTAGGCCTTTTAAAATACTTCACAAGAAATGCAAGGGTGATATCCATTTCAAATTCCTTATTAAGGAAGGGAAGGGTGTTGAGGATGAGAAACAATTCCCACACCCAAGTGATGACTTTGCAAATGAGTGAGGGAAAACAAATTAAACATTACACACATCAAAAGCCAATTTAAAAGGGAGTAGGAGTTCACATAAAAATCGAATTTGTTTCATTGAAGCTCAAATGATTTGCAGAAAGCAGTGATTACATTTTTTTGAATAATGGACTTATTTCCGTGCTACTGCATTTATGCGTGTAGCCATTTTTTCTCATCAGAATTATGTCTCACTTTGTTGATAATAAATAAAACAATAATAAATCATAATAATAATAATAATAATAAATAATAATAAATAGACAGTAGGCCTACATTATACAGCGAGCATCTTCTTCCGATGATAGCACATGACACAGCGAGTATCTTCAGCTGATACAGAGAGCACAATATTCAGCAAGGATCTTCAGCTGATAAACAGCACATTATACAGTGAGCATCTTCAGCTGATTAACAGCACATTATACAGTGAGCATCTTCAGCTGATTAACAGCACATTATATAGTGAGCTTCTTCAGCTGATCGACAGCACATTATACAGTGAGCATCTTCAGCTGATTAACAGCACATTATACAGTGAGCATCTTCAGCTGATCGACAGCACATTATACAGTGAGCATCTTCAGCTGATAAACAGCACCTGATACAGCGAGTATCTTCAGCTGATAGACAGCACATTATCCAGCGAGTAACTTCAGCTGATAAACAGCACATTATACAGCAAGTATATTCAGTTGATAGACAGCATATTATACAGCGAGTATCTTCAGCTGATTAACAGAACATTATACAGTGAACATCTTCAGCTGATAGACAGCATACTATTAAGGGATACGGGAGCGTCCTCGTAAGTTTGGTTTTGGTTGCAACTTGGTTGCAAAACACAAATTTTGGCCATCAATATCTCCGCCGTTTTAGCACCAATTACCAAGCCACTTGACAGATCAATTAATCTCACTATTAAAAAAACTATAAGCAATATCTCACTATAAAACAAATATGGGAAAGACAAACAAATATTAAGACTCGTTTCCCAACAAACTAGCTCAAATTCTACAACTCTAATGGCTGAAGTAGACATAGCAATATGTCAGGCATTACATGGACTGCAATGCTTTTCATGGGTCACATTTCTGTTTATGGTACAGTTTTTAAATAATCCATTATAATTCTACGATACCAGAAATGAATTGGCCATTAACTTATATTAACATTGGGGCGTAAAACTGGTAGCAGCATAATGCTAACTGAACATTCTACGACTGTTTGACTCCCCCACACGCCCACTCTACTTACGTTTCTTGGGACTTCCTTTCGCAATTTCTGACAATATCTTTCCTGTTTCCGAGATCTAAGTCATTGTCCATACAGGTACTCTTTCACATTTGAAATGATTGATTTTTGTGGCATGCTGAGATAACAAAAAACTATGTTTTAAATGAGAAGTTTGGCTTGGTCAAAATCTGAAAATTCAAATGAGCACCACCAAACTTCAGCTCCTACACTTTAAGGGATTTTTTTTTAAGGGAAGTACTCCATTTTTTATATCTGACTGCTATACAGTTCTGTAGCTATGTTGGTCTACTGTATTGCAAATTTCACCATGTACTCATCACTGTGCAGATTGGTTCAAACCTTCTCTCAAAAAGCCTTATTCATACTCTTCACAGTGGTACGTGACCTACGACTGCTGCATTATAGAGGTCCCACTAGAGTAGGTTTAGAAATAGGCTGTAGATATAATGCACAATCATACATTAAGGGCAGAATTTGTGTATGTGATGCTGATTCTTTTAGACAGCAGACTGTGTACACACACAGAACCTAAATATCACCTGCTGCTTGAGTGCATAAATACACCAATTTTCCAATGTGATTTATAGATTCTCCTCTTAATTTGCAGATTAGAATCCTCCATACAAGGAGTAGCCTATACTGTTCATGTGGCTTAGACTTATACCACCACCCATGAAAATCACTCATGTACACCTAAATTGTATGAAATATATGAAACCATACACTCTTTGCATACAGAGTAGTAGCCTATAAGATTTCACTTATAGCATAATATGTAGGCCTAGTTGTCCTGATATGTCATACCTAGTGGAATTCAAAGGATACAATTAAAAACAATAGGGAAAAGTATATATTGAATAGCCTAATGCAATCACAGCATACAATTATATGTCTACCTGTATAGCATGAGTAAACTTTGAGAAAGAAAAATTTGAATTGCAAACAGACCGAAAGATTTAGATCCACCTTTCAAAAGCTATCTATCAATATTATCAAAAGTTAACTATCAATATTGGTATAAGGTATAAGCCTACACAAAACTGCAGTAGATAAATACAAAGCCTTTTCATACAGGTCACTGTCATGGGTGGGAGCACATACTCTAGCAGTATGAATTAGGCTCTTTGAGAGAAGGTTTGAACCAATCTGCCAAGTGATGATGTTATTTGAAATACAGTAGACCAACATAGCTACAGAACTGTAGCCTATAGCCGTCAGATATAAAAAAAACTACTGGTACTGAAAATCCCTGTGTATAGAGCTTGGCTTGGCTTGGTGGTGCTCATTTGAATTTCCTGTCTTTTGTGGCTTTTGACCGAGCCAAACTTCTCACTGAAAACATACAGATTACAGACGGGTGACAAATTAAAGGAAAAACCAACATAAAGTTGTGAGGGGTCGGGTTTCACACGACTGAAAGGGGATCTGAAAGTTGTCCCACAAAGCGTGAGAACAACCACTAAAAGAGCAAAGAGAGAAATAAACAGAAAGGGAAAATAACTCCCGGCGTACAGCCAAAATATAGCAACCCAGTAAAGTGGGCGAAAATTCAAGCAGAGAAAATAAACAATAAGAGAAATGAATCCTGGCATAAGCCAAACAAATAACAACCCAAAACACTGGGCAAAGCTCGTAGACTCAAGCAGAGAATAGAAACTGAAAGAAACCACCATGAGCCGCCACAACAGCTTCAATGCGCCTTGGCATAGATTCTACCTCTAGTCTAGCATATATTCTAATGTCTGGAACTCAACTGGAGGGATGGAACATCATTATTCCAAATTTGGTGTTTTGATGATGGTGGTAGAGAGTGCTGTCTAACACATCGGTCCAAAATCTCCCTAGGTGTTCAGTTGGGTTGAGATCTGGTGACTGCGAAGGCCATAGCATATGATTCACATAATTGTCATACTCATTAATCCATTCAGTGACCCCTCGTGCCCTGTGGCTGGGGGCATTGTCATCCTGGAAGAGACCACTCCCATCATGATAGAAATGTTTCATCATAAGATAAAGTTGATCACAATAACTTTGTATTGATTTGCAGTGACCCTTCCCTCTAAGGGGACAAGTGGATCCTAACCATGCCAGGAAAATGCCCTCCACAGCATAACAGAGCCACTGGACCCCCCTCACTGTAGGGGTTTTTCCTTTAATTTGTCACCCTTCTGTAGCTTTTGTTATTAATACAGTGAGAATCTTCAGATGATTGACAGCACATTTTAGTGAGGACATAAACTCTGATCAGGAACAGAATGGTACTGCATCACCTTACTGGTCCTCACTAAAATGAATACTGCCTGGCCAAAAAAAAAGTCGATGTTGCACCTGTCATGCATAGTGCCCACTGTACAAGCCTCTGGAGGCAGTGTTATGATCTGGGGTTGCTTTAATTGGTCAGGTCTAGGCTCAGCAACATTATGCAGCAATAAAATGAAGTCAGCTGAGTACCTGAATGTACTGAATGGTCAGGTTATCCCATCAATGGGCATATTCCAGGATGACAATGCCAAGATTCATCAAGCTCAAATTGTGAAAGAGTGGTTCAGGGAGCATGAGGAATCATTTTCACACATGAATTGGCCACCAGCGTCCTGACCTTAACCCTATTGAAAGTCGTTGGGATGTGCTGGAGAAGACTTCACGGAGTGGTTCGACTCTCCCGTCGTCACCACAAGACCTCGGCCAAAAATGAATGCAACTCTTGACGGAAATAAATGTTGTGACGTTGCATAAGGTTGTCAAAACAATAACATGACGAATGCGCGCCGTAATCAAAGCTAAAGGCGGTCCAACGAAATATTAGAGTGTGTGACTTTTTTTTTGGCCAGGCAGTGTATTAACCAAGATAAAATGACATGCAGTTGCACATTTTAGAAATGCACAAACGCTACTAAATTATGTTTAGATCATTGCCAACAGCTTCCATTGTTTCCCTGTTTCTGTGAGGGCACCATTTTAAGAGATGAAACAGAAGCGCAGTTGTTGAGTTTTCTGCATCCTCTCTGTTAGAAAAACAAATGGATCGGTCTATTAGCAGCTGCTTGTGAAAGAAAATAGTTTACAGAGGGCCTGTGAAGGATACAAATGAATGAATAATCTACAAATTACCCTACTGAAGCCTGTGGTTATGGTCATGTTTTCTTTCTTATTAAGAACTGTCGTAACTTTAATAGCAAACATTAAATATGTGAATACTAAATAATATAGCATGCACTTTCATACTGATGTATCCATGCTTATTTCTTAAACTCTCTCCACTATTATGAACACTCAATATTCCCCTCCTGCTAATCAGGAATTAGTCACAGGCCAGCTTTGGCACAGTAACAGCTTTTCATTTGAACACGTCCCACAGGTTTGTGAAAAGGCTGCTCATTTTGTTGTCACTGCAGATACACCAAGATGAAAACAGCCACCAACATCTACATCTTCAATCTGGCTCTGGCCGATGCCTTGGCCACCAGCACACTGCCCTTCCAGAGCATCAACTACCTGATGGGCACCTGGCCATTCGGGGATGCGCTCTGCAAGATGGTGATTTCCATTGACTACTACAACATGTTCACCAGCATCTTCACCCTCACCACCATGAGTGTCGACCGCTACATCGCCGTCTGCCACCCAATTAAGGCTCTGGACTTCCGCACGCCACGCAATGCCAAGATTGTCAACGTCTGCAACTGGATCCTGTCCTCTGCCATTGCCCTGCCTGTTATGGTCATGGCATCCACCGTCACTGACAAGTACAACTGTAAGTTCCCCAGACAACAGTGAGTTCTATAATGTTACGAAAAAGTGAAACCATAAGTTCACCAATATTACAAAAAGCCACAAGTTCAGTAGAATAAAATGAGCATGACCATAGGTTCACCAGACAGTGGCAATCACAGCCATGAGTTCATTAGAGACAGCATTTTCTCCGGGAAGACCCAGCCTTTGGAAACCTGCATGGTAATATGTTAATATGCCTCTGGTCTCCGCTAACTTCTCTACCACTCTGCTTGGTTCAGATTATGTGGCTCAGAGATGTGTTTGGATGCTTGTTCACAATACTTTAAATCCTAAGTGGGCTTGTTAGAGAACCTGTGCAATTGTTTTAGGGAAAAACATTTTTTATTAAATGAACAGGTGATGGTGCTTTTTTATTATGGCTTTGCAGATGATCCCCATATATGCCTTCCCACTGGAGCTCACTTTGACTGAAGTGCATATTGGTTGTGCTACAATTCAAATAACTCCTGAGATAAAGCATACTCAGTTAAATGGATTGGTATTAGTTTACTACTCCCATGGTGACCAAGTGCAAATAGCTAATAGTGGCAATTTGTCTCACAAACAAGGAAATAATTGTTTTTCTTTGTGGTACTGGGATTTTGATCTTGAGCTTCAAAATATAGACAAATTGCAGTTAATGGTTATTGATTTTCTTCACGCATTTGGCTCCACTGTGTGTGTGTGTGTACGTGTGTGTGTTCTGCTCACTGTTCTTTTTTAGCAGCAGGGTACACAGACTGCACACTGCAGTTCCCACACCCATCCTGGTACTGGGAAAACCTGCTGAAGATCTGCGTCTTCATCTTCGCCTTCATCATGCCCGTCCTCATCATCACTGTGTGCTACGGCCTGATGATCCTGCGGCTGAAGAGCGTGCGCATGCTGTCTGGCTCCAAGGAGAAGGACCGCAACCTGCGGCGCATCACCCGCATGGTGCTGGTGGTGGTGGCCGTCTTCATCGTTTGCTGGACGCCCATCCACATCTTCGTCATCATCAAGGCCCTGGTGGATATCCCCAAATCGCTGCTGCAGACCATCACCTGGCACTTCTGCATCGCGCTGGGCTACACCAACAGCTGCCTCAACCCTGTCCTCTACGCTTTCCTGGATGAGAACTTCAAGCGCTGCTTCCGCAAGTTCTGCATTCCCACGTCCTCAGGCCTGGAGGTTCAGAACTCGGTACGAACGCGCAATCCGCCACGGGAACACAACTCCAGCGGCCACACCCTGGAGCGCAGCAGACAGCAGGTATGACTAGCCCTGAAGGGGTCATCGCCAGGCAACAGTGTGCAGTCTGAGACTACCCAGGTAACTGCGGGGCTCTGAGATGCAGACTGTTTAACACATAAGCTTGGCAAATGGCTGTTACATAACTTTTCTCCATATAGGTTGTCCTGAGCACTGTTTGAATGTAGCCTTTCCAAGAAGCTTGCGGCCAGCATGCAACAGAAACATGGACTTCTGGTAGAATCTTGTTCCTAGGCAACGTCCAGTTTGCCACACATGAAATATCTTCATAAGGATGTGCCAAGTAAAGTTTACCTGTCAGTCATAAGCAGCCATGCCCTTTAGCAGTAAAAGCTGTTTAAGTAGATTAGGAAGCACTACATCCTGACCTTTTTACTCCCGTTGAAATTCTCCTTGAGAGCGAGTCATTGAGAACCTTCTTTCAAGGTCAAAGTGAACTCATCTTTGCTCATTGTTCTTACTGACATTAAGGACCAGATTTACTAAAGGATTGCTACAAGGCCGCAATATCTACTTCGGATTTACTAAACAGTCGCAATGGGTCAATATCGCTGTTAGGATGTAAATTGCAGGGATTATGTCACTCTGCGACTTTCCTTTAGATGCATAGTTAAATAAGTTCATGCATATGTATACCTGGAGAGAATGTGCAAAAACAGGGTGGAGATTATGTAAATTAGGCAAAATAAGCATTCTAATTTACTAAAGAGTCCATTCATTGTGTGTGAGCATTTTTAGAACTCCTGAAAACAGGCAGTAATTTGTCTGTGCTGATATAGCCTATAGCTCACACACAGGATGCCAGAGAAGGGTGTCGGGCTATACACGTCCCACAGTCAAGTCAGTTTCCCTTGTGGGCTGCATGGGGTAGAAATTTAAAATGAATGCATCCTCTAATGCATAGCATTCTGGAAAGGATTTAAAATATGTTTCACACACATTACTACTAATCATTTCTCATTTATTCTCAGATAGGACACAAGACTTCTATTGAAGTCATCACCTAGCAGTTAGTATTAAAAATGTAGTTCTGAACTTAAAGAATTTAAACAATTGTTGTGCCTATGCGATCAGTATGATATCTAAGGAATTGTGAATACAGTTGAACTTTCAGACACTCTGTGGCCTTCTCCTGACAGTGAGGTTGTAAAGTTCTCTTCATTTAAGGAATTGTGAGGTAATTTTGGAAAATTTGAGGACATTTTGGGAATTTATACTGTTAACAATATTTTTCATAAATTGTAGGTATGTCTTTGGCTTTTTATGTACTGGCCCTATTTGAGGGGTCACTGCAAGTACATGGGTTTTAAGAAATGTCAACAAACATCATTTTGGTTTACCACAATGTGAACTCATTTATTTGGATGGTTTTTTATTTCAAAATGCAGTTTTTTAAAAGCCTATTATGTACGGAAACATAAATGCAAAAATATACCTTAGTCATTTCCTTTCATCTAAGATGAAAAATTAGATGTGCCTATGTATGATGAATAACATCATCTTTTGACTAAAATAAGGTTAAACAGAATAGTTTAACTTGACTTGCTTGACCTTGGCTAATTATTGTTCTGAACCACAGCTAGCTTCATCTTCAGAAAGAGACTCTGAAGAACCTGGACAGTCCTCCTCAGATTCAATTTGTGTGGTGTCATCTTGATGGGCTCAAAGAGTTTCAAGTTTGACAGAACAGCCACCAGTTTCTCAACTATTTTGTGTGCCAGCCCTTTGCACACTGCTGTGTGTTCCACCAAACAGGAACCAGTTCCGCTCTGATGCAGCTGATGTTGGGGGGATCTGGAGAATAATTGAAGCAACAGGGGACATGGCTTCATACGTACACCAGGTCCCTTCCACCAGGTTGCTGTCTTGATGTGTTTGGCTGCCTTGCTAGAAAATTCAGCAGAACTGATAAGAACTTTCCCCTGATCTAGATTATGGTGCTGTGCAAGGGCAGTGATGGTACCATATGCCGCAGAAAGGACCTGGGCCTGTTCAGCACATTTTACTTGTTTATTGTTTTCTTCAACTTGTTGTGTTTTATTGGCTTTGTTTAAGCTTCCTATTATGTTAGGGTTCAATATGACGCATAAATACTTTGTGTTTGTATAATTTCAAAATGGTCATTTTCTTCAACAAATGCCTTATGACATCCTAGAGAATTAGGAAGTAAGTGTAAAAAAGATGTTTGGAAATGTTGTTATATATTGACCTGTAATATCACCTTAACACAAATGGCAGTAAAATGCTAACATAGTAGGAAGGTTAGGCATGAAATTGAAAACTCCCAAAATTACCGAAAATTACCAAAAGTTACCTGGAAAATCCCCCCCTTTGCAACCCTACCCATCACATGTTCTTCCGTGTCTATTCCTTCCACCCCCACGACTTGTTCATTTTGCAGGGATTTTTCCACCTGTTGTTCCATTGGTGTTAATATTCTTTCCTTAGTTGGGCCACCACCTGTGTCTTTTGGCTGCATTGTGAAAGTTTTTTCTAAAATCATGCTTTTCTTTACATTCTCATGTTCATGAATTCATTTTGTATGTGATGTCACTCAAAAATTTTCTCCTCTCTGTTGGTGTTGTTTTCCTATGCTGTAATACGGCGTTGTGTACCTGGCTGCACCGTATCCATTTCTTAGCGCCTTGTAATCTGGACGGCTCATTGTTTGTCTGACCCTTTTTATGGGTGTCTCCTACTGTAAAATTGTGAATGAGGGCGTGTCATTTCTTTGATTACGTAATTAAAACCAGTCATGGTACATCGGTTGTTAATGTGTCGGTATCTGCGACTGCAACAGAGCCGCAATATAGCAAATGTTTTGTGCTGTGACTATTTCCTTAGTAAATCCGACCCTAAGTAACTTTTCATCTGAATGTATTTAAAAAGAAAAGTTTGCAGCTGAAGACCTGAGCACTGCAACGTGCTGTAGAGTCGACTGAGTTCTGCGACGTGTCGACAGTCCTGCGACGTGCTGCAGAGTTGACTGAGTACTGTGACGTGCTATAGAAAATTGAATACTGCGACGTGCTGTAGTCGAATCCCCTCACACTTTTCACAAAGCCACTTTTCCTTCTTATCTTCTGTGTCGTGCTGCACTCATGATTTTTTGAGATATTTCCTAAATGGCATATTCTGACTGGTAAAGTGTTAAAGCATATGTATGATATTTTCATTGTCGCTGTACTTATGTCTTGCGTGCCAGTATTTCTCCTCTTTTCTCCCAATTAGGCCTTTAAATTAATAAAATAAAAATCATGTATCCTTTGACTGCATGAGTCCGCAACTATGCTGCACTGTAATGACTTTTCTCTTTAATTATGCATTATACCACATATATTTTGGCGTAGGCAACTCATTTTAAAATTGCATTAATCTTTTAAATGTGTGCCCACAAATTGTGTCAAGCTTAAATTGAAGAAAGTGATTTCCTATAGCAGTGGGGTACCTTTCATGTTTCCCCTGGTCATTAATGCCCCCATTTGGAGGCTTTTTTTGGTCGTGACTGTGTTTCCTAAAATATCTCTGTAAACGAATGCTTTGTTAGGAGTTCATTCCTATAAAATGCAGGACTCAGTACGTGTTTATGAGCTTTATTACTAAAAGTGTTCTTTGATTACCGTGCAGTTTCCTCTGTAATGTAAATTTGCATGGAACTCCTGTACCCTTTTTATATATTTGCTTCATGATACACTGTCAGGGCTTCATGTTGCTGGTAATGAGAAATTTATTATCTATGTGCATTAATCGTATGTTTTATTCCCTAAAAATGTTATTAAATAAACGATTATCTGTAATATGTTTTAACTGTTTTTTTTTCTTAAGCTGAATTTCCTGTCTGCTTTTTGGCATTACATAAAACAGCAAATATTACTCAATCACGGCTTGTTCATCAAATTAATTTGTCCACCACTGTATGAACACAGGGACTATTTCCTGTGTGCTTACTGTAAAATTGATTACACCTCCATTCTGCTTTTTTTTCTCCCTACATTCAAAAGTGTGTTTGATGTCTTGTAAAAGCAGGAAGCCTTGTCATCACCACAGCAGCTCATGACACAAATATGTTTATTCTGGCTATGTCTCTGGGGGTTCACTACATCTGTGTCCTCTCTGGCTTTGTGCCCAACTCAAATACTGAATAATAAGTTCATACAAAATCTCAGCCTTATTGTTACATCGGCAAAGTACCTCATACCCATCTACCCATATGTTGCAGTGCATACTGCCAACGTTAGATAGGCATACAGTCAAGCCTGAACCCATTCTGATTAGAGAGAAGATCAAGACATATTTGACAGGTAAAAGCTCATCCTCTCTACCACTTCTCCCTGGGATGGGTTGCCAGTTGTGGTGAATGGCCTCTGTACGTTCCAGTTTCCCATTAGCTTAATGACAGAAACATAAACGCATCACGCAGTGTGATTCAATCGCAATAAGTGTTCTGTGAAACAGCCATGTCGCGCCTTGTCTTCCACTTCTCACTTCTAAAGAAAATAACCTGCAGAAACTAACACGGTCGCTGGCATCCTTGGCCAGCTTCGTATGATCTAATGAGGGGCTGTCGCTGGCACAGAGGTGCTGTAATTGGGTTCTGCCATGCCTTCAAAATCAAATGGTCCCGTTTCCCACTTCAATTTCTGTTCCCTTTGCTTTGGGAGGCACAAACCTTCCTCTGAAACACGGCCTAGGGGAAGCAATAAAAGAGAGCACTGACGCATTTCGGCAGACTAATCCTTACAGAAGGAGGCACAAAGAGAGAAAACTTTAACCCTAGACTTTCATTCTGTGTGAGGAAAGGACTTTGTGTTCTAGCATGTACATTATTACAATTCCTAAGATATCTGACCCGTTTCACTAACTGATCCGTTCCTCAAACTGATCTGCTTTTCTAACTGATCTGTTTCTCTAACTGATCTGCTTCTCTAACTGATCTGTTTCTCTAACTGATCTGTTTCTCTAACTGATGTTTCTCTAACTGATCAGCTTCTCCAACTGATCTGCTTCTCTAACTGATCTGTTTCTCTAACTGATTTGTTTCTCTAACTGACCTGCTTCTCTAACTGATCTGCTTCTCTAACTGTTTTGTTTCTCTAACTGATCTGTTTCTCTAAATTATCTGTTTTTCTAACTGATCAGCTTCTCTAACTGATCTGTTTCTCTAAGTGATCTGCTTCTCTAACTGATCTGCTTCTCTAGGGCCTGTAGTGTTGGTAAAGGATGTGGTCTGTGGTGTTGGTAAAGGATGTGGTATGTGGTGTTGGTAAAGGATGTAGTCTGTGGTGCTGCTAAAGGATGTTATCTGTGGTGTTGGTAATGGATATCGTCTGCAGTGTTGGTAAAGGATATGGTCTGTGGTGTTGGTAAAGGATGTTGTCTGCAGTGTTGGTAATGGATATCATCTGTAGTGTTGGTAAAGGATGAGGTCTGTGGTGTTGGTAAAGGATGTGGTCTGTGGTGTTGGTAAAGGATGTTCTCTGCAGTGTCTGTAAACTTATAAGCATTATACCACAGAGGTCTTGATAACTTTGTTCAAAAAAAGAAAGGGGAAGCCATTTTATACTGAAAAAAGACATAGATGTTTCATCACTCCAGTCCACACTGGTGGGACTGGATATGTATTGTGAGAACATGTTTTTCACCCCTATTGGGTTATCCAAAGTGATACAGAGCAAATATCAAAAAATCCATATGCACAGATAACTCACAAGCTGCTGCACGTCTGCCATAATGACTGGCTGAAGCCATCAGCTGCAGAAAGGCTCGTTGGGAGTAAACTCTCTGCTGTTTGCTTTCCCAGCTGACACTTACTCTCTCTGTGTGACTGCATGAACGGTCAAAAGCAAACAACAGGAAAATGAGGGAAATTAATGAGAAAGAATTTATATGCGGCCATTGCAAGGAAGAAATACGCCATTTTCTTGATGGACTGAATCACCACGGAAACACTTCACCTTAGATTGCATGCATCAGCAGCTTTTACTGGTAGAGCTGCAGTATGCAAACAGCTTTCATAAGGATGCTTTCAGCCCAACCTTCTCCCGAGAGCTGAGGAGAACAAGAGCAAATACAATTCGTATCAGTCACTCTGGAGGAAGCAGCGGCCATTTCGGTGCTGCGTGGTGGTTCTAGGGGTTGTTAGGAACCAGCTTCTTTTCGTGTAATCCTAGTCAGGACAATGCAGGAACTCACCAAGACAACAAACACTTTACTAGAGAAAGTAGAAGTTTATTGAAATCACAATGGGAAGATCACTGAGACATAGCACATGTTTACGGTACAGCAACATTACATTACATTACAGCATATAGCAACCTTCAACACACTGGTCATCTAGTCAACACACTCGTCCTCTAGCGTCTTGATTTTGACGCAGATGTTCACAATATCTGCGAGGGCATATATCTTTGTCCCAGAATAACATATGCTTTGTTCATCAACACACGTTATTAGTCACGGCCGATACCTTGTGGCGCCTAGAGGTCCGGACAGGGGGGGGGGCAGAAACCTGTCCACTCTGGCCTCTGCTCTCCGGCCACACAATTTACAACCCAGGCCCTGATGGTCGGCCCTCTCCAGCTACACCTGCATGAAATCATTGATCAATACACATACATGCTAATCATGCTAATGTACTCTTATAGGACAAAACTCTGAATCCATCAGGGTCTTAGTAAGATCAACAGTGGGTTGAAGAAAAGTGTGTTACAGGTAACTTTCACATACCAACCACTGGCTTTACAGATAAACTGCTAGTGAACTGTGGTAAACTCACTCCGGGGAAAGCACATCAAGTACAAAAACAAATGGCCAATAAGAGGATTGTTAAAGTATATATACACAGATCACTCGCATTATACCAACAGTTAAAAACCAAGGGGTAAACCTGGTGATAAGCAGGCTGGCAATAAACCGAGCGTAGGAAAAAACCACTTGCATGTGTAAACAGTGACGGTGCACAACAAAGTAAAACTTTATTATGTCATAAAACTATTGTTCGTTATACAACAGAAATTCATAGATATAAATTCTTTGGAAATGGGGTTAACTCAGATGTTTACACATATATACAGTATATTATATATGTACTGTATGTTTGTAGGTGTATGTGTATATGCATGCCATCTATTTCAATGAAATTATACATCTTAAGTCACTCCTGCAGGGATTAAGGAGAGAAAATTTTAACCACATACCAGACGAATGCAAATTTAAACAGAAATGTCATCATACTCATTCTCTTATATTACCAGTTCTAACAGTGGTGACACTGCTGTAGGTTGAACTTTTTAATGGAAGAGCACGCATCAATCAAAAAATGAAGTTCAAGCCCCAATTCCTGAGAGGGAATGCGTTCGGAGCGGAGTGTTTCCTTGGTAACCAGCAGCATGACTCTCACAGTGATGGCACAGGCAGTAAGCTGACAAGAGGAGGGGAGATGAACATGGTTACGAATTCTCACCCTATGAAGTATCTTTTGTTCACATATTGGCTTTCAGTAGGGACAACAGTAAAAAACCTCATGAAATGAGTCCTACCCATCTCTCATATCGCACTTCCTGAATACAGAGAGAATCATTGCGCTGCTGGATCTCTCAGACTTCTCATGCAGCATTAGAGGTGTTTCCCAATCTAGGGCACTACTGACCTTGGAACATCAACGCCATGGATGCATTTAAAACACTTCAGGGGAATACATCTATAACTGCACCTTTGCACAATAACGTCAAATCAAACTTTCCTGAGGACACTCATTTATATTCTGAAGGAGACATTCCCCAGTCTGCTGCATCTTGGGATTAATGGATTCTTCTCTGACATGGTTTAGAGCACCAGCGCTCCGTCCATGTACAAAAACAAAGCAAATTAATTCCACTGAGCTTGTTTAAAATATGGCTGTCATGATGCTTTTGAACATGAATTTCACTGTGGTTATGGCTCTCTTCCATTTACAGCAGTTTCACCAAGGTTTAAGAAGGAAATACAAACAAAACAGCACCGAAACAACATAATATTCAGAATGTAACAGGATGCAAAATGACGCTACTGAGTGAAATTATGTTATTAAGTTTCAGGGGATGTTATTAAGTCAAAATTATGTTAGACTATAAAGTGGAAAGAATGGTATTAAGTGATCAGACACCCTTATCTAGGATGACCAGCATGGCTTACTTACATGCTAATGATAAGTGCCCACAACACCAGCTGATGATAGGGTTCAGAACTCAACACCAGCGGATGATGGGGCACAGAACTCAAAAACAGCTGATGATGATGGGGTACAGAACTCAAAACCAGCTGATGATGATGGGGTACAGAACTCAAAACCAGCTGATGATGATGGGGAACAGAACTCAAAACCAGCTGATGATAGGGTTCAGAACTCAACACCAGCGGATGATGGGGCACAGAACTCAAAAACAGCTGATGATGATGGGGAACAGAACTCAAAACCAGCTGATGATGATGGGGTACAGAACTCAAAACCAGCTGATGATGATGGGGAACAGAACTCAAAACCAGCTGATGATGATGGGGAACAGAACTCAAAACCAGCTGATGATGATGGGGTACAGAACTCAAAACCAGCTGATGACGATGGGGTACAGAACTCAAAACCAGCTGATAACGGGGCACAGAACTCCAAACCAGCTGATGATGATGGGTTACAGAACTCAAAACCAGCTGATGATGATGGGGAACAGAACTCAAAACCAGCTGATGATGATGGGGTACAGAACTCAAAACCAGCTGATAATGATGGGGTACAGAACTCAAAACCAGCTGATAATGGGGTACAGAACTCAAAACCAGCTGATGATGATGGGGTACAGAACTCAAAACCAGCTGATGATGATGGGGAACAGAACTCAAAACCAGCTGATGATGATGGGGCACAGAACTCAAAACCAGCTGATCATGGGGCACAGAACTAAAACCCAGCTGATGATGATGGGGTACAGAACTCAAAACCAGCTGATGACGATGGGGTACAGAACTCAAAACCAGCTGATAACGGGGCACAGAACTCCAAACCAGCTGATGATGATGGGGTACAGAACTCAAAACAAGCTGATAATGGGGTACGGAACTCAAAACCAGCTGATGACGATGGGGTACAGAACTCAAAACCAGCTGATAATGGGGTACAGAACTCAAAACCAGCTGATGATGTTGGGGTACAGAACTCAAAACCAGCTGATGATGATGGGGTACAGAACTCAAAACCAGCTGATGATGATGGGGTACAGAACTCAAAACCAGCTGATGATGATGGGGTACAGAACTCAAAACCAGCTGATGATGATGGGGTACAGAACTCAAAACCAGCTGATGACGATGGGGTACAGAACTCAAAACCAACTGATGATGATGGGGC
Source organism: Synaphobranchus kaupii (assembly GCA_029718625.1). Lineage (NCBI taxonomy): Eukaryota > Metazoa > Chordata > Actinopteri > Anguilliformes > Synaphobranchidae > Synaphobranchus > Synaphobranchus kaupii. Next base: position 54,694,125 of record CM056380.1, on the reverse strand, counting down.
ACAGAACTCAAAACCAGCTGATAATGGGGCACAGAACTAAAACCCAGCTGATGATGATGGGGTACAGAACTCAAAACCAGCTGATGACGATGGGGTACAGAACTCAAAACCAGCTGATAACGGGGCACAGAACTCCAAACCAGCTGATGATGATGGGGTACAGAACTCAAAACCAGCTGATAATGGGGTACGGAACTCAAAACCAGCTGATGACGATGGGGTACAGAACTCAAAACGAGGTGATAATGGGGTACAGAACTCAAAACCAGCTGATGATGATGGGGTACAGAACTCAAAACCAGCTGATAATGGGGTACAGAACTCAAAACCAGCTGATGATGATGGGGTACAGAACTCAAAACCAGCTGATGATGATGGGGAACAGAACTCAAAACCAGCTGATGATGATGGGGCACAGAACTCAAAACCAGCTGATAAGGGGCACAGAACTAAAACCCAGCTGATGATGATGGGGTACAGAACTCAAAACCAGCTGATGATGATGGGGAACAGAACTCAAAACCAGCTGATGATGATGGGGAACAGAACTCAAAACCAGCTGATGATGATGGGGTACAGAACTCAAAACCAGCTGATGACGATGGGGTACAGAACTCAAAACCAGCTGATAACGGGGCACAGAACTCCAAACCAGCTGATGATGATGGGTTACAGAACTCAAAACCAGCTGATGATGATGGGGAACAGAACTCAAAACCAGCTGATGATGATGGGGTACAGAACTCAAAACCAGCTGATAATGATGGGGTACAGAACTCAAAACCAGCTGATAATGGGGTACAGAACTCAAAACCAGCTGATGATGATGGGGTACAGAACTCAAAACCAGCTGATGATGATGGGGAACAGAACTCAAAACCAGCTGATGATGATGGGGCACAGAACTCAAAACCAGCTGATCATGGGGCACAGAACTAAAACCCAGCTGATGATGATGGGGTACAGAACTCAAAACCAGCTGATGACGATGGGGTACAGAACTCAAAACCAGCTGATAATGGGGTACGGAACTCAAAACCAGCTGATGACGATGGGGTACAGAACTCAAAACGAGCTGATAATGGGGTACAGAACTCAAAACCAGCTGATGATGATGGGGTACAGAACTCAAAACCAGCTGATAATGGGGTACAGAACTCAAAACCAGCTGATGATGATGGGGTACAGAACTCAAAACCAGCTGATGATGATGGGGAACAGAACTCAAAACCAGCTGATGATGATGGGGCACAGAACTCAAAACCAGCTGATAATGGGGCACAGAACTAAAACCCAGCTGATGATGATGGGGTACAGAACTCAAAACCAGCTGATGATGATGGGGAACAGAACTCAAAACCAGCTGATGATGATGGGGAACAGAACTCAAAACCAGCTGATGATGATGGGGTACAGAACTCAAAACCAGCTGATGACGATGGGGTACAGAACTCAAAACCAGCTGATAACGGGGCACAGAACTCCAAACCAGCTGATGATGATGGGTTACAGAACTCAAAACCAGCTGATGATGATGGGGAACAGAACTCAAAACCAGCTGATGATGATGGGGTACAGAACTCAAAACCAGCTGATAATGATGGGGTACAGAACTCAAAACCAGCTGATAATGGGGTACAGAACTCAAAACCAGCTGATGATGATGGGGTACAGAACTCAAAACCAGCTGATGATGATGGGGAACAGAACTCAAAACCAGCTGATGATGATGGGGCACAGAACTCAAAACCAGCTGATCATGGGGCACAGAACTAAAACCCAGCTGATGATGATGGGGTACAGAACTCAAAACCAGCTGATGACGATGGGGTACAGAACTCAAAACCAGCTGATAACGGGGCACAGAACTCCAAACCAGCTGATGATGATGGGGTACAGAACTCAAAACAAGCTGATAATGGGGTACGGAACTCAAAACCAGCTGATGACGATGGGGGTACAGAACTCAAAACCAGCTGATAATGGGGTACAGAACTCAAAACCAGCTGATGATGTTGGGGTACAGAACTCAAAACCAGCTGATGATGATGGGGTACAGAACTCAAAACCAGCTGATGATGATGGGGTACAGAACTCAAAACCAGCTGATGATGATGGGGTACAGAACTCAAAACCAGCTGATGATGATGGGGTACAGAACTCAAAACCAGCTGATGACGATGGGGTACAGAACTCAAAACCAGCTGATGATGATGGGGCACAGAACTCAAAACCAGCTGATAATGGGGCACAGAACTAAAACCCAGCTGATGATGATGGGGTACAGAACTCAAAACCAGCTGATGACGATGGGGTACAGAACTCAAAACCAGCTGATAACGGGGGCACAGAACTCCAAACCAGCTGATGATGATGGGGTACAGAACTCAAAACCAGCTGATAATGGGGTACGGAACTCAAAACCAGCTGATGACGATGGGGTACAGAACTCAAAACCAGCTGATAATGGGGTACAGAACTCAAAACCAGCTGATGATGATGGGGTACAGAACTCAAAACCAGCTGATAATGGGGTACAGAACTCAAAACCAGCTGATGATGATGGGGTACAGAACTCAAAACCAGCTGATAATGGGGTACAGAACTCAAAACCAGCTGATGATGATGGGGCACAGAACTCAAAACCAGCTGATAATGGGGCACAGAACTAAAACCCAGCTGATGATGATGGGGTACAGAACTCAAAACCAGCTGATGACGATGGGGTACAGAACTCAAAACCAGCTGATAACGGGGCACAGAACTCCAAACCAGCTGATGATGATGGGGTACAGAACTCAAAACCAGCTGATAATGGGGTACGGAACTCAAAACCAGCTGATGACGATGGGGGTACAGAACTCAAAACCAGCTGATGATGATGGGGAACAGAACTCAAAACCAGCTGATGATGATGGGGCACAGAACTCAAAACAGCTGATAAGGGGCACAGAACTAAAACCCAGCTGATGATGATGGGGTACAGAACTCAAAACCAGCTGATGATGATGGGGAACAGAACTCAAAACCAGCTGATGATGTGGGGAACAGAACTCAAAACCAGCTGATGATGATGGGGTACAGAACTCAAAACCAGCTGATGACGATGGGGTACAGAACTCAAAACCAGCTGATAACGGGGCACAGAACTCCAAACCAGCTGATGATGATGGGTTACAGAACTCAAAACCAGCTGATGATGATGGGGAACAGAACTCAAAACCAGCTGATGATGATGGGTACAGAACTCAAAACCAGCTGATAATGATGGGGTACAGAACTCAAAACCAGCTGATAATGGGGTACAGAACTCAAAACCAGCTGATGATGATGGGGTACAGAACTCAAAACCAGCTGATGATGATGGGGAACAGAACTCAAAACCAGCTGATGATGATGGGGCACAGAACTCAAAACCAGCTGATCATGGGGCACAGAACTAAAACCCAGCTGATGATGATGGGGTACAGAACTCAAAACCAGCTGATGACGATGGGGTACAGAACTCAAAACCAGCTGATAATGGGGTACGGAACTCAAAACCAGCTGATGACGATGGGGTACAGAACTCAAAACGAGCTGATAATGGGGTACAGAACTCAAAACCAGCTGATGATGATGGGGGTACAGAACTCAAAACCAGCTGATAATGGGGTACAGAACTCAAAACCAGCTGATGATGATGGGGTACAGAACTCAAAACCAGCTGATGATGATGGGGAACAGAACTCAAAACCAGCTGATGATGATGGGGCACAGAACTCAAAAACCAGCTGATAATGGGGCACAGAACTAAAACCCAGCTGATGATGATGGGGTACAGAACTCAAAACCAGCTGATGATGATGGGGAACAGAACTCAAAACCAGCTGATGATGATGGGGAACAGAACTCAAAACCAGCTGATGATGATGGGGTACAGAACTCAAAACCAGCTGATGACGATGGGGTACAGAACTCAAAACCAGCTGATTAACGGGGCACAGAACTCCAAACCAGCTGATGATGATGGGTTACAGAACTCAAAACCAGCTGATGATGATGGGGAACAGAACTCAAAACCAGCTGATGATGATGGGGTACAGAACTCAAAACCAGCTGATAATGATGGGGTACAGAACTCAAAACCAGCTGATAATGGGGTACAGAACTCAAAACCAGCTGATGATGATGGGGTACAGAACTCAAAACCAGCTGATGATGATGGGGAACAGAACTCAAAACCAGCTGATGATGATGGGGCACAGAACTCAAAACCAGCTGATCATGGGGCACAGAACTAAAACCCAGCTGATGATGATGGGGTACAGAACTCAAAACCAGCTGATGACGATGGGGTACAGAACTCAAAACCAGCTGATAACGGGGCACAGAACTCCAAACCAGCTGATGATGATGGGGTACAGAACTCAAAACAAGCTGATAATGGGGTACGGAACTCAAAACCAGCTGATGACGATGGGGTACAGAACTCAAAACCAGCTGATAATGGGGTACAGAACTCAAAACCAGCTGATGATGTTGGGGTACAGAACTCAAAACCAGCTGATGATGATGGGGTACAGAACTCAAAACCAGCTGATGATGATGGGGTACAGAACTCAAAACCAGCTGATGATGATGGGGTACAGAACTCAAAACCAGCTGATGATGATGGGGTACAGAACTCAAAACCAGCTGATGACGATGGGGTACAGAACTCAAAACCAGCTGATGATGATGGGGCACAGAACTCAAAACCAGCTGATAATGGGGCACAGAACTAAAACCCAGCTGATGATGATGGGGTACAGAACTCAAAACCAGCTGATGACGATGGGGTACAGAACTCAAAACCAGCTGATAACGGGGCACAGAAACTCCAAACCAGCTGATGATGATGGGGTACAGAACTCAAAACCAGCTGATAATGGGGTACGGAACTCAAAACCAGCTGATGACGATGGGGTACAGAACTCAAAACCAGCTGATAATGGGGTACAGAACTCAAAACCAGCTGATGATGATGGGGTACAGAACTCAAAACCAGCTGATAATGGGGTACAGAACTCAAAACCAGCTGATGATGATGGGGGTACAGAACTCAAAACCAGCTGATAATGGGGTACAGAACTCAAAACCAGCTGATGATGATGGGGCACAGAACTCAAAACCAGCTGATAATGGGGCACAGAACTAAAACCCAGCTGATGATGATGGGGTACAGAACTCAAAACCAGCTGATGACGATGGGGTACAGAACTCAAAACCAGCTGATAACGGGGCACAGAACTCCAAACCAGCTGATGATGATGGGGTACAGAACTCAAAACCAGCTGATAATGGGGTACGGAACTCAAAACCAGCTGATGACGATGGGGTACAGAACTCAAAACCAGTTGATAATGGGGTACAGAACTCAAAACCAGCTGATAATGGGGCACAGAACTAAAACCCAGCTGATGATGATGGGGTACAGAACTCAAAACCAGCTGATGACGATGGGGTACAGAACTCAAAACCAGCTGATAATGGGGTAATGGAACTCAAAACCAGCTGATGACGATGGGGTACAGAACTCAAAACCAGCTGATAATGGGGTACAGAACTCAAAACCAGCTGATGATGATGGGGTACAGAACTCAAAACCAGCTGATGATGATGGGGTACAGAACTCAAAACCAGCTGATGATGATGGGGTACAGAACTCAAAACCAGCTGATGATGATGGGGTACAGAACTCAAAACCAGCTGATGATGATGGGGTACAGAACTCAAAACCAGCTGATGACGATGGGGTACAGAACTCAAAACCAGCTGATGATGATGGGGTACAGAACTCAAAACCAGCTGATGACGATGGGGTACAGAATGAGACTGCTGGGATGAGCCATAATCTAAGTCAATAAATACATTTTGTTTTCAATGATTTCTCCTGTGCTACAAGCAAACTTGTACTATGTGCAAAAGTGCCACCCACAAAGGTGTCCAGAAAAGAAAAAGCAGTAAAAACACAGGACTAGAACAGTTTTTATAAATCCAATTATTTTCATGCAGACATTGCACTTTCCACTAGGCAAGTCACACAAAATTTGAGTTAAATTTACATAAATTTACATTAACTGAATGTGAGCACTGTTTTTTTTGCACTGATTTTGTGCTGACAGTGTGAGAATTCTGCCAGACCCAATACTGCAGAATGATCTCAGAAGAGTAACGGCTTAATGGTCCCCTGGTGGGTCTGTTTATTTACGCCAAAACTTCCCAACAGAGGGAGAAGAAAAACACGTAATTCCATGACGAATAAAGAGATTAGGCGCCCCCTGTTGCTTGGAAAGTCCCCTGTGAAGACGAAGGGCAGCTTGGCAGATATTCAGGCACGAGGGACATGCATGGCGCCCGGTCCCTGACAGCTGCCCCCACAGTGGGGATATCTGCTACTGGAGGGCGAGAGTGCTGCGTCAGGGGCAGGGACAGCCTGCTGGCACCATGGCAAAGCAGCCACATCTCATGCCACGCCCAATGTAGCCCACCATTGCACTGGTATCCTGTTTCAGCCCCCCATCTCCCCCCCCCCCCCCCCCCCCCCCGCCCCCCCCCCCCTTTGGGCCATGCAGTTTCTCACACTACAGAAAGCGGGCCCATTATAGGCATCATGTTGTTATGCAGGGATATCAATCAACTGGAGTGTGCAGTTAAACACTAAAGGAGAAACTAATTCACCGGCTTACTGTCCTCCTGAGGAAAAGATCTAATTAAATATACAATATAAAATATAATAGGATGACAGAATAAATTTTCTGAAATGAAAGTGGTGCCCACTTCAAGCCCTGAAAGAAATCACTCTTACATGCCCTAGGTGTACCATTCAGTGGAAGCACATCCGTTTACAGCCATAAGAATCTACAGACAGAAGAAACAGACATAGTAGTATTTTACTATTATGTTCTAGCACTCCTAATCTGCCCTTCTGACCTCACACACAGGCACTATCAGTACTCCAACTGCCCCAAACTAACCCGCACTATCAGTGTCCCATCTCTCTCATCTAACCAGCACTATCAGTGCCCCATCTCTCCCATCTAACCAGCCCTATCAGTGCCCCATCTCTCCCATCTAACCAGCCCTATCAGTGCCCCATCTCACCCATCTAACCAGCCCTATCAGTGCCCCATCTCACCCATCTAACCAGCACTATCAGTGCCCCATCTCACCCATCTAACCAGCCCTATCAGTGCCCCATCTCACCCATCTAACCAGCACTATCAGTGCCCCATCTCACCCATCTAACCAGCCGTATCAGTGCCCCATCTCACCCATCTAACTAGCCCTATCAGTGCCCCATCTCACCCATCTAACCAGCCCTATCAGTGCCCCATCTCACCCACCTAACCAACCCTATCAGTGCCCTATCTCACCCATCTAACCAGCACTATCAGTGCCCCATCTCTCCCATCTAACCAGGCCTATCAGTGCCCCATCTCACCCATCTAACCAGCACTATCAGTGCCCCATCTCACCCATCTAACCAGCCCTATCAGTGCCCCA